>JAHLJT010000631.1:124663523-125263523 GCA_031308135.1 Acheta domesticus | reverse complement strand
CTGTATATCATGGGAGCTTTATCTGTGTGTGTGCGTCTGTGAGTGTGTGTGTGTGCACGCGCCTGCGTGTGTGTGTGCACGCGCCTGCGTGTGTGTGTGCACGTGCCTGCGTGTGTGTGTGTGTGCCTGCGTGTGTGTGTGTGTGTGTGTGTGCCTGCATGTGTGTGTCTGCATGTGTGTGTGTCTGTGTGCGTTTGTATATATGTGTGTGTAAGTGCTTGCGTGTGCATGTCTATATATACAATAAAAAAATTAAAAAAGTTTTTCTTCTGCAATACTTGAAACTGCTCCGAACTTCAAGTTGTTCTAAGCACATTTTCTGAACTTTCCAAAAGAGAAATTGTCAAGAAAATGATGTGCAGAAACAAAGTGATTCTCAGCTAACTGTCACAGGAAACACTTAAAGGAGAATATGTTTCTGTATTGTTATCACCTGAAATGACTCACTCTGAATACATAAAGATATTTAATGGTATATAATTACTATTATTATTCCACATTTATCCAATATTTGCTTCTGTCCAATGGCTGGAAACTCAGGGTTATGAACAATCCAATTGTTTTGCATTAACAACAAAACTCTTGTCAGAGAAACATTAGAAGCAATCAACTGTGACATTCTTTTGTGAATTCAATAATAATGATTTACTTTACAAGCAACTGCCCAATTTGTGAAAAAGATTTGCAATATAATACAGGAAAATCTAAGCTGGAATCGATCGGGACACAACAAAATTCCGACTGAGGGAGGTTTCCATTTTATGGAAGGTTGTCTATATGTGACACTTGTGATATTGATGTTTCAGCCCTGAAAGTAGTAAACTAGATGTCTTTATTATAATTATCAAAATACTGTACATTAGCAAATATGTATTTATGGAAGAAATCACCAATAAATGACTATTAAACAGTCTTCATTGACAGCTTCTGAGTTGAAAACTACACACCTAACTGGTTGTATTCGAACTGCTTGCTCACTTTTTCAACGGACAATGCTTCACAACCCAGTACTCTGACTTTCTGAAACACTGGCATGGCATTGAGCAATGAGTATTTGGTCGAGGGGTTACGATTTTTAACATGGGGCAGGGAGATGCAAGAATAGAAGCCATGCCTGTACATCTTCCCATGCTCAGAGTCAGGAGAGAGGGAATTCCCTTAACTCTTTGAAGGGCGGTGGCTACCCACATTAACCCCATATTTCTGGGGCTCTAGTTATTATTTTTGTTGTTTTTGTATATTTACCACCTTAATAGTTCCATGCACTTGTGGAGATCGCACGACTTGTGATTTGAAAAAAAAAATTGAATGGGAGAAAGGCTAACATATACTGGAGCAGACGTAAGTTTTCTGATCGAGACACTCGGCAACTGTCATTGGTCTTCCATTGAAGTGTACAAAATTTTTGATGTGTTTCTTTTAGATGGAGTGTTTATTACAATTCTAGAGTGTGCGTTTTTTCAGTAATATTGCATTTTTATAATTTTGTTTTTCTTGGGGACTCATTCAAAATTTGTGGTCAGTAGAGGTAACCACGTGCATTTGCAGTTGTCCAGTATAGTCATGTCACGCAGAAATCTTAGTCATAAGGAACTTGAAGAAATATTATTAGACAACATACTTCTGGAAGCAAAAGTGATATAGGTGATTATTTTAGCGATTCTGATCATGATCGTACTTATGTGTCTGAACAAAACTTCTTCAAAAGAGTGACTTTCATTCTGATTCTGACATTGACAGCATTTCCACCTGCTCTTCTAGTGAAGTGCCAAAAGCTGTTCAAAAATGTTCTCTAAAGCAGTACATGAAAAACAAACCAAGAAGAGAGGGTACAAAATTTGGAATTTATGAGATCAATCTTTTTATAATTTAAAATTTCAAGTATATTGTGGAAAAAACAGACTCCAAACTGGAATTAGGACTTGGAGCACTAGTCATCACACATCTCACTAAAGAATTACGAGGAAAAAATCATGTTATGTATATGGAAAACATTTTTGCATCTGTTGATTTATTTATATTGCTAAAAGGACAAAATATATTTGCTGTATTGACTCTCAATCCAAACAGAAAGAAGTTACATAAACTAAAAGATGAAAAAAATATGAAACGGGGATAATTTGATTCTTGGACTCATTCCCAAGGAATTTCTGTTTATAGATGGAAAGATAAAATCTTGTGTCATCTGTTCATGATTCTTCTGATGTAATCAACGGAAGCTGAAAGGAAAAAGATGGAACTACAATAAATGTTCCTTGCCCTAAAGTTTTAGATGACTATAACAAAAATATGAATTTTGTGGACAATTTTGACAGCTTGAAATCAGATTACGAAATAGATCGAAAAAGCAAGAAATGGTGGCATCAACTCTTCTTCCATTTTCTCAACTGTTGCATAATAAATGCTTTCATTGTGCACAAGGAACTAAGTATAGAAAAATTTTCCAAAAAGGACTTTTGAAGAAAAGTCTATCAGTGTCTCCTGGCGAAGCAGATAGTGGCAGATAGTCAGCGACAGAAAGTCACTGTTGCCATCAACAATTATAAACCTTCAGTAGACGCTGCAATTCGGTTTGAAGCGAATAAGCAGCAACCTGTAAAAACATCACAGCGATGCGCACTGATCAGTACTAGAGCAAGACCAATATGAACAGTGTGGGCGTGCAACACATACAAAGTTGCACTTTGTTTAAAAAAGGAAAACTGTTTCATTATCACACAAAGTGATCACATCATCAATATTAAATGCATTCTATTCATTTTTTAGTGTTCAGTGTATTCGAGAAAATATCATCACTATGAGCGTGGTGGTTGTTCTATACTGCGATTTTTGTAGGAAGAGCTCTCAAGATAACTCAAATCCCATCTTCGCGATGGAATATGTCACGGCATTTCGTATCATTCACAGTCGTTCCGCTAGATTTCGCACGATCGCGACCGTATGAAGCAGTGCTTGCGATCATGCGACTTCTACCGGCAAGACCGAGAAAAGACGCGAAATGCCGTGACATATTCCATCGCGAAGATGGGATTTGAGTTATCTTGAGAGCTCTTCCTACAAAAATCGCAGTATACATAACTACAATTATTTTGACAGTTTTGACCACACAAATTGTTTTTTCTTAATTTTTTTTATGAATATGAACATAAAATAGTATAAATAAAATTGTTAAAATAATTTCATTACAATTTTTCATTTATTTTTTCTGCCCCTCAAAGAGTTAAGGCTTCTGCCTTGAGAGAAAAGTGACCCCAAGTTTGAATTGGACGCTGACAGCTGAAGCCCCTCTCCTCCAACATCCAGATGCCACAACTAAATCCCGTGTCACAGGGATAGAGGATAAAAAAAAAACTTTCAGATGCATTCATATCATTGAGAACATCTCATGTCTCTCTACCAATTGCATTACATTCACAGGGATTGCATTTTATAAAGATTTTTTTTTCCTATTGGGCATGAAAAACCATTCCATTTCCGCGTTGGAGAGGTTCCGTTTCATGCTGTTTAAAATACTATTTAACTTCACAGGCCAGAGAAATTTTCTGGTTAAGACAGGTTTCCAGCTTGTACAGGTTCTGGTTTAGGCAGATTTTACTGTACAACGTTCAGACAATGCACATGTACAAACAATCTTTTTACTCACCTTTCACAAAACCACACTGTATAAATTGAATATGTAGTTTTCAGTTACTAACATACAATATTACTCATTACTACATTTATGAAATCATATTGCGCACAAACATACACTCTCATACATACATTTTTATACACATATCCTACAACCTCACAGATAAAATGCCCAACAAAAGTTTGGTTTCATTGGCATCAAGATTATATGATGATTATACACAAATTGCTAGTGTTTAAGGGATTAGCACACTAGATTCATAAAGGAAGTACAATTATTATACATATTTATTCAATTATTATGTATATTAATTCATGATGAACCTATTGATCCTGTCATTAATCAATAGGATACCAAAATTCACCATAATTAATGCCAAAAATAAAAACTGATGTACTGAAAAAATGTACCATTGTTTTAACTCATGACACTCGGTATCCTCGGATCAGGATCCACGTTTATGATGTATTTTGAATTATGAGATGTGATTTGCAACATTTGATGGACTTGTCAAGGTGTTTATATTTTCTAAATTGCGGAAGAACATTAGATTCTTTTTTAAAGGAATATTTAAGATGGTATAATCTGATGTACTGCACTTCACAGTATTACACCTCATAATTGTTAAATAATAATTTTTATCTCAGTTAAGTGATATTTCAAATGAATTCAAATGTTTTACCTCAAACAGAATTTGTACTTGTTCTAATTACATTACTTTTCTTATATTCTGCAACATGTATCAGGAAGTGTTTATCTCGTGTATCGATCAATACATCTGTGGACCCCTCCTAACAAAACTGTCAAATACCGTAGAGTTTGCATTACAAAAGAGTTACATAATGACAAATTATCAACACTAAATTGCACTAGCCACTAGTAGAGTCCATCAATTATATCCTATTCTTATAATATCATTCCCCCTACTAATACATGCTGCTTTTCATCTCTATACATCAATGATCTGTCCCATACTATCTTATGCTTCTCCAGTCTAGGCTGCCACAACCTATTAAAAAATATTCTCTGAACAAACTAAAACATATATTAACTAGTGATGCTACAGAAAACTGACTTTCTCTTCATAGTCAGTTTTCCAATTTTTTTGGCTGGACTTTTCGGTTTTTGCCCCACCTCATCCTAGCTGCCATGTATCACTACATAAAGAACATTTTTTTCCCCATTTTCTGAATTCTTTTGTCTCCTATCGGTAGAACTGAAATATGACTTTAACAATATCTTAGAAACCAATATCATTCCAACAAGGTGACGAGAATGGTGACAATTAAATATCCTAGAAGATTAAAACCTTGTTCTATATGACAATTTTTGTTGAAAAATTTGGAGTCGTTTTTGAGAAAATGTCATTTCAGCATTTTTATAAATGTGAAATTTGAATCTCTTCTTCACAGAAAACATTGAGTTCTTGAGAAACTTGTTACACACAGTCTACACATCATTGTTTTTGTGCGTAGAAGTGCTTTAAATGATTTTAAATGAAATGAAATTATTTTAGCATGGCCGCTCAAGGTCAGGGCCCCAGAGCTGCGTAAAGCTATTTGTATGAAGTTCTGTATAAGTGATTATTATTCTGTTGTGATCATTAAATTGCATCCTGTTCAGAGCCACCTGCATAAGGACATCCTTCAGTCAGACGTGTGAAGTCGTTGTCAAAGTACGTGTATCTATTAATGAAGAGAAGGAAAAGAAGGTATTGAAAAGCAAAGCAGTTTTTAAGGCAGTAATTGCTTCTTCGGGTGTTTCGAAAATATCTATTTGCAGAATTAATAAGGAAATTAATTCTATTCAATCGGGAGAATCGTGTTCATTTTCTACTCCTAGTAAAGAGAAGAAGAGAAATCTCGTGGAATCTGCTCTCGATAGTTTCAATGAAAGTGTAATTTGCTGCACATTGATTTAATGCACCTTATCAAGAAATAGTTATTTTTACAGGTAATGACGCAAATGATAGTAAAGACAGTGATACTACTTATGATAGTGGGGAAAGGAGTATCAGTGACAGTGGAAAACATGGATGATGACAGAGCCAGGCCATCCTGTGAATTTGGTGTTTCTCCATTACTGAGCGAAGACACGATCGCAAATTAATTTCCAAGACCGTTCGCTAGCATGTGCAGAAGGCTAATGTTTTTGGTATGGGCAGACGAGCCAGGCGCGAGCGAGTGACGCCTTCTGGCTCTCTCCCCACCACTTTCAGCTTCCCCCTCTACTCACGAATCCCAGCGGCCACCCTAGAAAAATTTAGCTGTACTGTAAATATTATCGGCCTCAGATATATTTAAAAAATATACATTTGTGTAAGCTTTGAAGAAACAAAAAAATACATCAACACACATTTATGCCATTATTCAGTCCTTATCCATAGAAAAAATTTAAAGAAAAAATTTTGGAATCATTTTCAAAAAAACGGCATTTAAAAGTTTTTGAAAACACGTTATTTTGAGCTCATTTTCACAGAAAACAGTTTTCAAGAAAGATTTTAAGACATCATCTAAAGCATATGTACTCATAAATGCAATAACATTACATATCACTGGTATTGTAAATATCAATGACATGAAAGAGATGTCAAAAATATTACATTTTTGTAACTTTTTTAAAAAAACAAAAGAATACAGCAAAATTGTATTCTTGTTATCTTTTCCATTTAGCACTAACCCTATCAAAAGTTTAAAGAAAAAATTTGGAGTCATTTTTGAGAAATTCTTGTTTCTGATAGTGCTTAATATTGCCCATATTTCACAAAAAATTGTGTGAAAACTACTAAGATTTTCAAAAGAAAGTGCATGATGTTAATGAAAGAATTTTTTATGGAAAATGAATTTTAATTGAAAGAAAAAATCTCTCTTCCATATTGTAATAGCAGGAAAACACTGAAAAAATTCACTTTTGCAATTTTCAAACATTGAAAGTTAACAGTGAAAATCTGACCTATAATCGGACTTTATAAACATATTCTTACTATTCTTACAAGAAATTTTAAGAAAAAATTTGGGGTTATCTTTGAGAAAATATTGAAAATGTTCCAGAGGCTAAATGTAAAATACCCCAAAAATTTACAGAATGTTTTTCAAAATCACAGAGCTTAGAGTCGAGCAAGACTGTCCAGCATATATTAATTTTGGAAAAAAACCCTACACATAATTTAGACACTCGTGTTGTTCACAGACAGACACATGTTTTGCTGTAAACCAATTTTTCGGTATCAAGGATCTTATCATGGATTCAGATTACACAATGTGTTAGAGCAAGTTGTTTACTACATATTGGAGCATGATTTATCCACTTATTCTGAATCGAGGCCCCAAAGTATGAGTTTTTCTGTCAAAAAATCACTGTTTTTTGACGCTGCATTACATAACTTTCTCTATAATACATACATTACTCTGTGTACACATACGTATACAAGAAAGTAACTAGTGGTGCAACAGAAGGACAGTCTCTCTCATACTAGAGTTTCCAAATTTTTTTTACGGCATGTCTAGTTAATTAATGATGTCCCACCCTCTTGCCAGCTGCAATCTATCGCCTCCGAAATATAATTTATTCACATTTGCTCATTTTCTGTTTCTTAACATCAGACAAGAAAAATTACTTTAATAATATAATAGAAGAGTAAAACCCTGTCCTATATAGAAATTTTCGTTGAAAAAATTACGTTTTTGTAATTTCGAAGAATAGAGCTTTTATGTCATCTCAAGAATACATTTAGCACTATCGCTACCAAAAGTTAAAAGAAAAAATTTGGAGCCATTTTTGAGAAAATCTTGTTTTGTAATTTTTTAAAATTGCAAACATTTCACGCAATATTGCCAGAAAACTACTAAAATTTGCAAAAAAATGTACATGACCTTAAGGAAAGAAATCACTACGGAGAACAAATTTTATTTGGAGGAAAAATCTCAATCTTCAATTTTGTAGTTGTAGGAAGATGTTGAAAAAAAATTCAAACTTTTGGAATTTTCGAAAATTCAAAGTTAGATGTTAATATCAGACCTACGCCACCTTAATAAGTGTATTTTACTCTACTCTTACAAGAAATTTAAAGAAAAAATTTGAAGCCGTTTTTGAGAAAATATTGAAAATGCCTGGGGGGCTTCATGTAAAGTACCCCAAATTTTAAAGAATCTTTTTCAAAATCTCAAAGCTTTGACTTGAGCCAGATCAAAAGGAGTTTTTTCAATTTGGAAAAATGTATGGTTTAGGTACTAGCTATGTTCACGGACGGACGGCTGGACAGATAGATGAACGGACATTTCACTTTCAATTGGTTTCGAGGTATCAAGGAGCCACAAAACAGGGAAACATGTTAGAGGATTTCTTTTCTTAATTTAGCAACTAGTTTTATCCACTTTTTCATTATCAGGGCTCGGCAATTAATTTTTTGCCGCTGAAAACTTGCCATTTTTTCGCACAGCATTACATAACTTTCTCTATACTATGTTTATTACTCAACACATAAGTATGAATATGTGAAAGTAAAAATGAAACTGAAATTGCTAATTATTTGAATAGTTTTTCAATGAAATCGAGCAAAAATTGCCTGTAAAATTGAGATAGGGGCTTTACTGGTGCTCAATATGAAAACAATGTAGTTGTGGATTTTGTATTTTTATTCCTTCCTACCGAATATGAAATTGATAAGATTACAGACATTTCAAGAACTAAGAAATTAGCTGGAATAAATGTTATTCCTACCACAGTAATTAAAATGTATTGACAAATTTTTTATCTAAACTAGAAACTTGTTTTGTATTTGGAAACTGGTAATTTTCCTAATCATTTTAAAAAGCTGAAGTGATACCTGTAGTACTGAAATCGACTCTAGAAACTATTGATGTTATATGCTATGATGATTCTAGTAGTATCACTAAATAACATACAAAAAGAACTTCGTAAGTAAGAAAGTAAAAAGGATGATCAACATTATTTATAAAAGGAATGCATTACCCTCAACAGAGTCTTTATGATTTAAAACATTATTTTATTGAAAAACCATTATCATAGAATTAAGTGTGTCTTCAAGATCTATATTTATGAATCAGGAACACCAAGAGAATACCTAAGATCTTACCGCCCAGAGTCAACAAGGATTTAAGTCACAGGAGACACAATGTAGAAGGAATTAAAGTGTTTAATGCATTATCCAATATATTTAAAACATGAGTGGTAAAATGTTGGAAAAAAAACAGATAAGTTTTAATTGAGAACTCATTTTTGAGAACTAGATTATTAAATTTTGGGGGCACTTTACATGAAGCCCCTCGGACATTTTCAAACTTTTCTCAAAAATGACTCCAATTTTTTTCTTTAAATTTCTTGTAAGAGTCGAGTGAAATACACATACGATGGCACAGGTCCAATCTTCAATGTCAACTCTGAATTTTCAAAAATTACAAAAGTTTGAATTTTTTGGACCCCCCCTTATATAAAAATGGATGTTGGTGAGCGGTTAACTCTGGTACCGTGGGACCGATCTTCATGATAGTTGACACATCTACGTGTTTTTTTCACCCAGAAGGTTTGTATGCTGTTAATTTTGTTGGAAGTCCAATAGATGGCACTGTAGAACAATACTAAATATTCATACCAAATATAACCCGCAACACTCACTAGCGTTTTTTTATTCTCTATTAAAAAAACTCCTAATCAAAGCGTTGTATGGCATTAAAAACTAAGATTTTAAGGCAAATGGCCTCAATGAAATGTTTCTCACACTGTAATCTACAGGATGAGATTTTGAACATTCTATTACACTTTTGCTGGTCCGGCACTGCTCGATATTACTCCACCTGCTCAGAGACATGCAGAATGAGAGACCAAAAAGGACAGAGAGTAGGAGAGAGAGGGAGAGAGCAACAAAGAGAAGGGAAGTGAGAGAGGGAGAGAGAGAAGGGGGAGAGAGATGAAGAGAGAAAGGGAGAGGGAAAGAGAAAGATGGAGATGAAGGGCGGAACAATGTCTGACAGGTTCCACTAGTACGTTATTAAAAATATCGTAGATTTTTTTCCTTCAAATAAATTTTTTTTCCACAATTAGTTATTTAATTAATATCCTCCACATTTTTTAATATATTTGTAGTTTTAAGATTAAGTAAAATCACCTAGGAACATACAGAAGTCAGCCAGCTTCTGAAAGAGGCTCATCACAGAGAAAGACGTCAATGCTATGGTAACTCTCTGACCATGAATCTCCAATTTGATCTCAATAAACTTACACACTGACCCACTAACTGCTACTGCTCTAAGAATATAAATAGGAGCTTAATGATGCACATTGGAAGGATTTACCCATGCATTAACTATTCTCTTTGCAACACAATTTTTCTGTTAGTGAGTCCACAATCAGATTTGGGTATTCATTTCCGAAATCAAAAAGAGATTTCACACCAATATTATCATGATGAAAACCATTAAACATATAGTATATAAGGCAGCCCTGTATAATCCCCCCACTTCACCAGTGTTATATACACCCAGGAAAAAATGCAATGTGCAGTAACTTCCCTGAAAACTGAAAAATCTCCTGCATGAAAGTACATTGCCAACACTTTAATTGTAGACTTTGTAACAGAGAAGGCTCTATACTGACCTCATCAAAACATAAAATCACTCATGGACTTATCACACACACTTACTCATCACATATTATTACTTCATTTTAAATGTATCACCAATTTTCACCTGTGAGAAGACAGACAATCCAAAGGCAATTTTCCCAAGAATAAAAATATAGGGTTCAGTAGAATTGTGAACTATTAAAATCATTTACCTGTGAAGATAGTTGAATTAGAATTCTCAAAGAAATTCAAAGCAAATTACATAAATATTCTGAATTTTAACTAGAGTTTAACAATAAAATTCTATGATTTGTTTAAAAAACGCTTGCAATGCAACACAAACAAAGACAGTATTACTGTTTGTTCACTGAATTTAGAAAATGTTCAATGAATAATAATAATAATAATAATAATAATAATAATAATAATAATATATACTTGAAAAGACACGACAGGGTGTGTAGCTACCTCCACTGGCAGATCTGTACCGCCCTCAAAGTTCCGAACACATGCCCCAAGTGGTACGAACACTCACTGAAACCGGTGACGTCTGTTGGATTGTGTACGATATTGTACGACCAACAAATTCAAACTGATCGCACGATAGCAGCAAACAAACCGGATATAGTCATCCGGGATTTGGAGAACAAATCATGTTTACTTGTGGATGTTGCTGTACCTTGCGATCAAAACGTCGTTACCAAGGAGGCAGAGAAACGTCTTAAATACAAGAGTTTGGAAATCGAGATCAGCTGAATGCGGGGTGTAAAAACACAGGTCGTACCGATAGTTATCGGAGCCCTGGGATTTGTTCCGCAAAAATTGTGTAAGAACTTGTCTAAACTCCCAGGTAATCCAAAAGACTGGGAAGTGCAAGAAATAGCTTTATTTGGAACAGCCCACATTTTGCGCAAAGTATTGTAGAGGCACCGACAGTCCCTAGATCTGCTCCTTAGGTAGCTGGTTGCAACCTGGAGTAGATTTTATATTCAGCCGACACATAACATCTTAAGTCGTGATTTAGAGGAATAATAATAATAATAATAATAATAATAATAATAATAATAATAATAATAATAATAATAATAAATATTATAATAATTTTAATAAATTATTATTATATTAGATAAACAAATCTTAGAGGGAGAGAAAATAAAGAATTTTCTCCTCTATAGAGATAATAATTGTTTGTTGAGTACATTTTTGGACGTATGCTCAATCCTGCCCTACTGCCACTAAAAAAAGAAGTCACCTTCTGAAGTTGGACTGTACAGTCCATAAAGAATATAAATTTAAAACCCTCTGGTCTAAATTAAGTGCTATAATTCCTCCTATTATTACTGCTGACTTTTTTTTTCCACAATAAAGAAAATTTACAAACATTCTTCCACCCACAACATGAAAACATCCTATACTACGAATATCGATATTTTTAGAAAACAAATACAGTATAAACCCATTCCTCTGACCTCTGATTCTAAAATTAAAAAATTAAATTAAATTTAATTCTAGAAAACAATTTTTAATTACCTTACTACACAAAGTAGTGAGAACCTATCAAATGGGCTGAAGCATTTACAAGCAGTCTACTAGTGGTCAGCAAATTGCAAATTCAAAAAAGTGGAATCAATAAGCAAATTGGGAGTAGCAATAAAGAGAAGCAAGAAGCCTACTTTTAAGAACTGCCAATTCTATAATACAAATTTGTTGCAGTTTGTGCAAAGAATATTCTATTAATACAAGTATCGTTCTATAGAAGGTACATAAACAAATGAAGAAATCAGGAAAATTATTATACAATAGAAAGATAATTCTGAATTTTATATCCTGATTTCTTAACTCAATAATACAAATAAAATCAGCCAAAAGATAACCACAGAAAAATAGCATGCGAACTAAAGGCAATTATGTAAAGAACTTTTCAAATTTCACTGATAAACAAGACTCAGAAGAAGTACCTCCACATCTGGCAGAAATGTATTCAAAACAGCAACGTTAAAAGAAGACACCTATTTACCCCAGGTGTTGTTTCCTCTTCCCCTTTAACGACAGTCTTCGTTGTATATTTGCTGGCCACTTGCACTTTCACAGGCTTAATGCTTTCAGGTGGCAGCAAGCGCCTTGCTTCCATTTTTCGCCCACTCTTAACTTTGGGAGATGTCACTGAACTTTTACTGGTAGCTGCTTTACTTACACTTGCTTCTTCCTTACAGATGGTGTCACCAGTGCTCTTTAAAACTTCAGTACTGGGGTCTTTCTTCACTTCTGCCATTGTTTTATTCACAGATGAATCTCCAATTTTTAAATTATGAGAGGTAGTTTCATTTTCAGATATAGAGCTAACAGTTTCAGGAGTAGGAGCAGTTCCATCAACATGTTCACACGTGATGTCCTCATCTGAATCACTGTCCTCTTTTCCATGGGTGATAGTTTCACTACCTTTAAGACTAGACTCCATTTCTTTAAGTTTGGCTTGCTCAGCCTTTCGTCTTTCTTTAATTTCTTTGCATATAAGGCACCTTGGAGGCGGTCTGCGAACCCAATCAGGTACACCAGAACAATTGCACATCACTTTAGGAAGACCAAATTCATTGCATTTTATTCTACGGTCCGGAGGAGCAGGCCAAGAAGTATTAATTTTTGCTGAAGAGTCTTCAATGCAAGGTTCTTGAACATATGATTCATCTGGCAACTCCATAATTTTTGGTCCATCTTCAAAACTTTCTTCTTCAGCAATATGCATTCTGTTGAACATACAAATCAAAATACAAAAGATAAATTGAAAACGTATTGAAACAACATTACATTGAATAATTTGGATAGTTTATAAAGATTTACTATTTAGACACAAGTTTGTTAATAAACTGAATTGAAAACAGGATATTATTTATAGTTGTAATTCTTAGAAGACAAGTAAGACAGGGCTGTTGCATATCACCTACACTTTTTTATAAATAAATATATATAGGAGGAAGGAATTCAAAATAGCACAGTTCAAAGAAGACACTGTGTGTGTGTGTGTGTGAGAGTGTGTGTGTGTAAGAGAGAGAGAGAGAGAGAGAGAGTGTGTGTGTGAGAGAGAGTGTGTGTGTGTGAGAGAGAGTGTGTGTGAGAGAGAGAGAGTGTGTGAGAGAGAGTGTGTGAGAGAGAGAGTGTGTGAGAGAGAGTGTGTGAGAGAGAGTGTGTGAGAGAGAGAGTGTGTGTGTGAGTGAGAGTGTGTGTGAGAGCATGTGTGTGAGAGCGTGTGTATGAGAGTGTGTGTGTGAGTGTGTGTGACAGTGTGTGTGAGAGTTTGTGTGTGAGTGAGAGTGTGTGAGAGAATGTGAGTGTGTGAGAGTGTGTGAGTGAGAGTGTGTGTGTGAGTGTGTGAGAGAGTGTGAGGTGTGTGAGAGAGTGTGAGGTGTGTGTGTGTGTGTGTGTGTGTGTGTATGTGTGCGGTGTGGTGTGCGTGGTGCAGTGTATGTGATGTGGTGTGTGTGGTGTGGTGTGGTTGGTGTGGTGTGGTGCGGTGTGCTTTGCGGTTTGGTGTGTTATGGTGCGTGTGCATGTGCGCATGGGCATGTGCATGTGTGTATGGCATGTTTAGAACACTGAAACTGATTTAGGGATCTCTTTTAGAAAAATATTTTTAAATTCCATTCCATATGCAGATGGCAAAGTGATAATACAGAACACTAAAGACAAAATGTAGATAGCAATATACAGATTAAATCAAACTGCAACAGAATATGGTTTTATCCACAGAAAAAAAACAAACTATGGCTTATAAGGGAAAATACCCAGTCAGAACAAACATGATGATACATGGAAAAAATATCAAACAGGTAAAATATTTCAAATATCTAGGTTGCCACATCTCGTTTGAAAGAGATATAGATTTAGATAAAAGATTAAATAAATTTATAAGTACCTGTGGTATGATACACAGACATCTAAAAAATAAAACAAGAATAGAAACAAGAATACATTTCTTCAACATAGTAGCGATGTCTGTGTTAATGTATGGAGATAAGGCAAGAGTAACATAAAAAAAAGATAACTAAAATCCAGGCAGCAGAAATGAAATTTTTGAGAAGCACTCTACGTTATAACATCATAGATAAAAAGAAAAATACAGAGATAAGAAATAAACTGATGGTCCAACCACTGCTGGAGAAACTGGAAAGAAATCAGAAAAGATTGTATGAACATCTTATACGAATGCCCGATAGCAGACTACCAGTACTCGCAGTGGACTACAGATGCAAAGGAAGAAGAGATGTAGGAAGGCCGCCCAGAAGGAAGTGGACACCAAAACAGGTTCTTGAACCTAACCCTTGAAGTGCACAAGAAGAAGAATTCTTAGAAGTATATATGTAGAAACTTCTTAAATAAGGTGAGCAGTTTTCTTTATGTAATAATAAAAATTAAAAAATTTAATTTTAATTTTTCCCACAAAATTGTACAAATTCCACTGCAAGTTGAACAAATTTCAACAGATACCAATTTTTCCTGAAGCTTTGTAAATTGGTTTGAATCATCTGAAAACAAAAGATAGTTTTGTTTGCGAAAGTTTTCATTTTTTGGACTTACTCGGTTTCTAATTGAATTTTTGGATAAAATAAAATGATGATGAACTTTCATTCTTAATTCTCGTTTTCTTCTTAAAATAATTTTAAGAATTTTTCCTCTTTAATCTCAAAATGTAATGAAGAAAACAACAACAACTAAATATTAGATATATTCCAAAACATTTCTAACTTTTCCAATCATCGGAATTTAAAACATTAATAAAAACTGGATTTGGGCCATAATCAAAAGCTTCCTCTATTTGACCAAAAATATATTAAAATATTGTGGTGACATTTGTTTATAAATTGGCTGAAAATGTCCTAAGGGCTTCATGTAAACAACCCACAAATATCAAAAGATTTGTTTTAAATTTGAGGAATCGTGAAATCACCCAGATCAAGGAAATATCCACTTTGGAGAAATTCTTGGGAACAGTTTAGGCGAGTGTCAGACAAATGAATGGTCAGATGACAAATGGACTCACAGATAGATGGGCGAACAGGCAAACACTCAAGTCAAGTAAAATGCAGATGGGTACACAAACACAAAGCAGATTACAGCAAGCACAAAGAGAGATGAAAGGGCACATGGCCAGATGGATGGGTCAAGGGTCAAGAAGATATATGAACAGACCAACAGGTGGACAGACTGGAAGGGAACAAACAGACTGACAGGCAGATGGAAAGTCCAACATGCAGATGGACAGACCAACAGAAAAAAGGATGAATAAATGGATGGACAGATGAATGAATGGACGGACGGACAGACAAATGGACGGATGGATGGATGGATGGATGGATGGATGGATGGATGGATGGATGGATGGATGCACTGATGGACAGAAAGACGGATGGACAGACATACAGACAGACCAGAGGAGTTTAATGGTGGTCTTTAACATATTCTTCATTCATTTGGTTTCATAAAAATATACTGTTATTTTTCCAGTATTTTCAATACTTTTTCGGACCCCGATACACATCATGTACCACAATTTCAACATATTACAGTAGCTCAATCATTAACTGACTCACCTCACACTTCTTCTGTTACTATCTACTTTCGTTTGCATTTCTTGAGCAAGAGAACTAGCCATACGATTACTAGGTTCCAGCTGAAGTATTCTCAAGAAGTCATCTAGGGCCTGCAAAAGTACAAAATCACTATATATCCAATTACATGAAAGCATATAATAGATCTTACAACATTTTGAAACTAGAAAATATTTCTTGTCTTCAGAAAATTTTTACATAGAATAAAATCTCAAAACAACAGAATGACAATGATCATCAACTTATGATTCATGATATGTTCATCATGATATTATGATGAACAAATGATCATCAATTTAACATCACTCCACAGAAGAGGAAAAATAAAACTAATTAATTCTCCAAAAAGAAAGCTTAGAAAATCACGTCTGAAATTCTAATATAAAGAAAAATTAAACTTAGAAAATCTATTGCTCCCTCTTTAAATTTAAACTATATTTATTTTGTGAGAGCACATGCAATGGATGCATGCCAAAACTGATCAATTTCTAAAAGGTAGGTACAGATGCGTACTGTTTATGAGCAATACTAACAACAAATTATGAAATCTAAATGTTATATGACAAATTTATTTCCAAAAAAATAAATGCACAAACTCCTTTTGAAAGAAGTACATAAGGAATTGGAAAAGTTAAATAAAAACAAGGGCATAAATTTTAAAAACAAAGTTCTTTATCTACAAATTACTGAAATCTTAAGAAATACATACTTGCTGGTAATTACCACGATGCTTGTAAGCTATTCCTCTTCGGTGCAAAGCCTTCACATTATTTGGTTCCAATTCTAGCACTTTGTTACAATCTCTTAGGGCTTCCAAATACTGTTCCAGCTTAATATCTGCAAATATAATGTAGGCTTCAAAATTTATAATATATCTTCTGGTTGTCAATCAACAGCCAAGGCTCAAAAATAAGTACTCACGTGCCATTGCTCTATTGTTATAAGCAACTGGAGATGGATCAATTGCAATACTTGCTGAATAATGTTCAATTGCTTGTTTATATTCCCGTGCTTTAAAGAATTCATTACCTTTATCCTTTTCTTGAGTAGCAAGGAACTGTTTCTCTGTATTAGAGTAGACTCCTTAAACATCAATTAAGATAGTCATTATCAAAAGGTTTATGAAAGCAATCAATAACTAGTGGTGCTTCCAACGCACATACTTTCTCGCTCTGCTTCTATACGGTCCATATTGCTATTCCACTACTTCATAAACCAGCAAAAGTGTATTATACCAGCAAACATTTTCCCATACCAAGACCCGACATCCAATACTCAAAGTCCACGAACCGGCACTTACACTACAACGCCACACCAACACCGCCTGTGTCAAACAACCATGAAAGAATAGAACCGACCTATAAAATGGTAAATGCATGATAAAGAAACAACTGATATGATGATACATATGCCTTACAAATCCAAGAAGAGAAATAAAAAATTGTTAAAAGTTAAAAATTTGAACAAATATATACAGACATTTCCAGTACATTTATCACAATTACTTATATTTTAGTCAAAACGTAATTGTATCGGTTTTATCATTAGGACCCGGTAATTGTCAACGTGCGAAGAACATGTCTTTCAAAAGTGACCAAGAAAGACAGCGGTGAACCGCTTCACGAAGTATTCGTAAGGCTAGAAAGTAATAATAATTTCGGAATGGTTAGGGATTGTAAGTTTATCGCATGTGTTCTGGTTATAATGTATTACAATTTAACGTTAAAATACCCATAATTTTACTTAAATTGGCTCTTACAGATATATACTAGACAACGATTGATTTGACATATCATACGCTTCAGAAATCGAAAAAACAGAGTTGAAAATTTGTTTAAAAGATGAAGTTTGGGAAAACATAGACAAGTCCTGTCTATTTATCTGCATTGATTCTATTCGAGAGTAGAAGTACTTCAAATGATTTTCAATAAAATATCTACACTCTTCAAAGTTTCTTCCAGCAACATCACATTCATCAATTAAAATACCCATCTGGGAATCGAACTCGGCATCTTCCCTATTGAAGATCTCAACCCGAAGGTGCTTTAACCAGCCGCGCCACGGGACTGACATACGGACCAAGTACTTATATTTTAGTCAAAACGTAATTGTATCAGTTCTATCATTAGGAAGCCGGTAATTGCCAACATGCGAAAAACATGTCTTTCAAACATGACCAAGAAAGGCAGCGGTGAACGGCTAACTCCAAATAATTTATCTGCTGATCTGCATTTGAAAAATAACTACTGCGAGAAAATATGTGCCATTCTATAGCACCACTAGTTTATTTATATATTTACCGTCCCTTATTACACACGTGCAGAAAATTTAAAGAAAAAATTTGGAGCGGTTTTTGAGAATTTTTTTTCTGTAAATTTGAATCGCAATTTACGCAAAAACTACTCGTTTTTCCAAAAAATGGTACATGGCCTTATTTGAAGTGCTAATTTTGTACAACCGAGGTAAAAATCGCTATTTTCAATTTTGCAGTTTTTAAACAGTTTTTTGCAATTTTCGAAAAATTGGGCCTATCAACGAAAATGATACGTACATCATTCCCTTCAACGTTCTTCGCACTATTCAACAACAAAATATAATCAAAAAATTTGGAGCCATTTTCTTTTAACTTTGAAAATCTCAAAATGGGCTTCATGTAAAGTACCTTCAAATACTAAAATATCGGTTTCAAATTCCATAGGCCTTGAGACGAGTAAAAACGATCGGGGAATATCAATTTTGAAGAAAATCGGCCGAACGGTTTAGGCGCTAGCGTTGACCACAGACGGACAGACGGAGAGACGGACAGACGGAGAGACGGACAGACGGAGAGACGGACAGACGGAGAGACGGACAGACGGAGAGACGGACAGACGGAGAGACGAACAGACGGAGAGACGAACAGACGGACGTTTTGACGTCAATCGATTTTGCAGTATTAAGAAGCAACAAATCATGGATTTTGACTACACCACGAGATAGAGGATTTTTTTCTAAATTTAGCAACAGGTTTTATCAGACCAGTTACCAGACTCCTGCTATAAGAGTTTTTCTGGCGAAAATTCCGTTTTCCGGCGCACGATTACATAACTTTCTCTTCTTACGAAGTATTCGTACAGCGAGAAAGTAAAAAACATTATATTATTATCAATTTATTTTTCATATAACCCATGATACTCTTCTGACTTCTCACTTTCATAAAAAGCTTTTAAATCTTAGGTCCATCTTTGTGTTATTAATATTTTAATTCAAGTGCACATAATGAACCATAGAATTTGCCACAGAAATGCTTTGTAAAATGCATGAATGTAGATGTTATTGGTTTTTCAATAAACACTAAAATTATTATAATCACCATCACCATCTTCATCATGAGTGCTGCAATAAAACTAATAGTCATTACATTATCACTGACTCACAACATGGATTCAGGGAAAATCGATCAACTGAAACTGCTATATTCGCCTTTATTAATGAAATCCTTATGGCACTAGAAAAAAAAGAAATTCCTGTTGGTCTTTTCCTTGACTTGTCAAAAGCTTTTGACACAATAGACCATAAAATTCTATTGTCAAAATTAGAATCTTATGGAATCCGGGGAATTGCTTATAACTGGATAAAATCGTATTTAACAGACAGAAAACAAATAGTAGTGTTACCTTACCTAAAAGATAACAAAATAAACAATCATCACTCAGAACCAAGAGATGTGACCTATGGGGTCCCGCAAGGATCTACACTAGGCCCAATTTTATTTCTCATATTTGTAAATGACCTGCCATTAATAATGGAAAACAACAAAACAGTACTTTTCGCTGATGACACGAATATAATATTCAAAGAAAGAACAACAATATCCCTACAAGACAAAGCCAATTCTGCCATTGACAAACTAACTCAATGGATCCACCAAAACAAACTAGTACTAAACAAAGACAAAACAATCACAATGCATTTCCGCAACACTCACTCCCAACAATACTCACC
Organism: Acheta domesticus; assembly: GCA_031308135.1. Taxonomy (NCBI): domain Eukaryota; kingdom Metazoa; phylum Arthropoda; class Insecta; order Orthoptera; family Gryllidae; genus Acheta; species Acheta domesticus. The sequence goes on along the minus strand of JAHLJT010000631.1, from coordinate 125,243,725 downwards.
AAATTTAATGTTAGAGGGCAACAGTATAACACAAGCACAGAATACAAAATTTCTTGGAATCACCATACAATCCAACCTCAAATGGAATTCACACCTACAAGATATTAATTTAAAATTGAGCAAATTTAATTATGCTCTTAGAATAATAACTAGAAACAGCACCATCGAAACAGCCCGAACAGTGTACTTTGCGAATGTGCACTCTGTTCTCAAATATGGAATAATAATGTGGGGCCAAGCACCAGAGGCTAAGCAGACATTCAAATTACAAAAGAGAATCATCCGAACAATAACAAATACAAAAAGAACAGAGTCCTGTAGACCTCAATTCAAGAAACTTAACATACTTCCACTGCCTTGTATATACATTTACGAAGTTCTCATGTTTGTAAAGAAAAATCTAATAAATAACAACACACCTTACAAATTTAACTCAAACTTACACTCATACAACACAAGACAAGCATATAACCTTCATCAACCATTGTGCACAAGTACACTATGCCAAAAGGGTACATTCTCTACAGGAATACAATTCTTCAATAAATTACCTATATATCTGAGAAACATAACAGGAATACACAACTTCAAGAATAAACTTAAACACTTCCTTGGCCAAAAACTTTTTTATAATGTTCAGGAATACATCAGTAACTAATATGTACAAACTGATTTCAGGTGCTGCAGTAGGACTAGGTGTAGGAATAGAAAAAACCTGGCCAAAACCTGCCTCCTGCTCCTTACCATTTCAAGATTGGACAATTTTATGCTAACATTATTACTTATATGTAGCTGTTATGATAATTAATATTATGTACTATTTTATGTGTTATTTTTACTATTATTACTATTACTATTATTATATTATAGTTATTATATTATAGTAGCAGTAGAATGACAGTAACAAGTAAATTTTAATTTTACATTAAACATAAAACTACAATTCTAAAATGTTAAATATTTTGCTACTAAAAATAATTGTATACTGTATATCTTAATCTACCTGTAAAAAGTATTGTAGTATAATTCTTAGGGCAATGACTCCATCTCGATCAGGTTTTTCTGTCCAGTTTCCCTGGTCCTTTGAGCAAATGCTGAGATGGCCCCTTGCTTTGCTTCTGGACAGTAAATGTAACTTCCCTCTCTCCACCCAATATACATTGACTCATCATACACGATTGTAATTGTATATGTGACTCAATAAATTATTATTATTATTATTATTATTATTATTATTATTATTATTATTATTAGTGCTACAACAGCACTTACTTTCCTGTGTTACTGGAAACAGATACATAGGATTGAAATAATGCACTTACTGCGCTACTAACATTGTAGCTATTATTTGAAAATGTCATGTCCAATTCAACCAAGAAGCAAACAACTCACTGTTTCCATCGCAATGTTGTCAAAACTATGTGAATTCTACAATTGCATAAAAATATAATACAAAAGGTTTGTAAACTTGTACTGGAAAAAGAAGCCTGATACCATACAGCTATATCAAGTCACAACAATGACACGTAATTCACAGAATTCTGTGACAGCAAAACAGAATTCCATTGTTACATTTCCTGCATTTTTGATACTTCCTTAAAGAGCTAGCAATTTTCATTTCAGATATTTCAAAATAAATAATATCGAAAAGATTAATGTGTAAATGTATAACAAAAGGTCAAATGTAAGAAATGAACAAAGAAATAATACATAAAGTTGCAAATTCTAATGTACATAGAATCCGGCTGTCTGAAGCGCAGTAAAATTGCAGCGGGCTATAATTTCACAAAAAAATACTCGTATTTTCAAAAAGTTAAGCATGACTATTTTTGAAGATGTAGTATTGATAAATACATTTCATTGAGAAAACCAGCACCCATCTTTCGCTGCCCAAAGTACATTTTTTTAACATTTTCTTAATTTTTTTGTTTCCTAATGGTAGAACGCAAAGATTAATTTTAGAATATTAAAGAACACAAAAACCTCATCCTAAATGGCAATTTTCTTTTAAAAATTTGTGGCTGTTTTAAGAAAATGGTGTTTAAGCGCTACTAAAAATGTGAAATTTGAAGCTCTCTTTCAAAGAAAATTTTTGAGTTTTCAAAAAACTTCATTTGAAGCACTTACACTCACAAATATAATAATGTTTACAAATTGCTGGTAATCTGTATATTAAAGATGTGAGAGATCTTTCAAAAAAAATTACAGTTGTGTAATTTTTGAAAAAACAAAAAATTACCTCAAAATAAACTTTATGTAATTACAGAGTGCAATTAGCACTATGAGTTCCAAAAGTTAGAAAAAAAAATTTGGAGGCATTTATGAGAAAATAGTGTTTGAGTGACTGAAAATGCGGACTTTTTAGCTAATTTTCACAGAAAACAGTTGAGTTCTCAAAAAACTTTGTTTGAAATTATTTAAAGCACAAGGACTCATTAATATGATAATGTCAACAAATCACCGCTAATGTAAATGTTAATGATGTGAAAGACAAGTAAAAAAAATTCGAAAAATTTGAAAAAACTAAAGAATAGAGCAATATGGCATTTATGTCATCCAATAGAGTACATTCAGCAATAACCATACCAAAAGTTTGCATAAAAAATTTGGAACCATTTTTGAGAAAATCTTGTTTTTGTATTTTAATAAAATTGCACATATTGCACATAATATTGCGTGAAAACTACTAAAATTTTCAAAAAAAAATGTACATGACCTTAAAGAATGAACTCACTATGAAGAACCAATTTTATTTGAAGGAAAAATTTCTATCTGCAATTTTGTAGTTTGAGGAAGACACCGAATAAAATTCAAACTTTTGCAATTTTTGAAAATTTGGAGTTATCCGTGAAAATTGGACCTATGCCACCTTAATCAGTGTATTTTACTGTATTCTTACAAGAAGTTTAAAGAAAAACATTGGAGTCGTTTTTGAGAAAATTTTGAAAATGTCCGGAAGCTTTCGTGTTAAGTACCCCCAAAATTCAAATATTGGTTCAAATTCAAGGGACCACGAGATCAGCCAGACATATCAGAGTGTATCAATTTTGGATAAAATCGGATGAGCGGTTTTGTTGCTAGTGTTGTTCACAGACAGACAGATGGACGGGCACACGTTTCGCTTTCAATTGGTTTTTCAGCATCAAGGACCCACAAAACAGAGATTCTGACTGCACCACATGTTAAGAGATCTTTTTTCTTAATTTAGCAACTGGATTTATCCACTTTTTCATTACCAGGGCCCTGTAAAATAAGTATGCATAGCATACCGAAAAGTAAAAACAATTTCAACAATGTATGTCTTCCCACAAAAAATTTATAATATCGATATTCATTCTTCCTGCACATCAATTTATCACTGCCGTTGACCTGAAATTGCCATCACTGACCTGAAATTGCCAACAGCCAATACCTTTACAAGATGTCGACTATACATTACATAATGCTAAAGAGGGGAGAGAGGGTTTGAGGTAGCGTTACATTGCGGGTTGGGCCTCTTTGTGTAGTGTTATGTAATGCTGGCATTTATTTTTTAAATTTTTCAACAGTTGAAAGTCTAAAAGACTACTGTACTGAATCTTTTTTATTCAGAGTTATACTAAACTTTAAAAATTAAATTAAAAAATATAAATCAATTGAAAAGTTACAAAACATGAATTGCTACAATGAATGGAAATATTTTTTCATCCATTGTATATTCATTGAATCTGTTGGATTATGAAGAAAATATCCAAAACTGATTTATATTTTTATTTCCACTCATTGTAAGAGGGGGAATGTCTTGTCGCAAGTGTTACATAATTATTTTTCTCATTTATCACTAGGCTAAGAAAGGAAAGAATGTGGCATAATGTTGCAGTTTATTAAAAAACTGCCTTCATGATATATTCAGATACTGGAATGATACACAAATTTAACAGTGATTGGTAAGCAGATGACAAGCATCTCTAATCAATTAGCTTTGAACATTTTGAAGAAACTAATAAAATGAAGTTATTTCAGTGTAATGTATAAACATGTCAAACATAACTTCAGATGCATTTTTGAAAATTTCCAAAACAGGTATCAACTAATTTCAAAGAAATGGGTTCTGCTTGAATATCTAGAGTCTCTTACTTATGCTGTGGAAGAGAAAGTGGAGGGAAAACACAGTACTGGACTCCGATGCATATAATACTTCAGTTTTTACTTTCCCGTATACGTACGTATACACGGAATGATACGCGTAGTATAGGGAAAGTTATCTAATGCTGCGCGAAAAAATGGCCAATTTTCGGCGGAAAAAAATTCATTGCCGGGCCGTGATAACGAAAAAGTGGATAAAACCAGTTGCTAAATTAAGAAAAAAAATCCCCTAACACGTGGTGTAGCCAGAAACCCTATTTTGTGGGTCCTTGATATCGAAAAACCAACTGGAAGGAAAACGTCCGTCTGTCCGTCCATCAGTCAGTCCGTCCGTCCGTTTGTGAACACTGCTAGCGCCTAAACCATACGTACGATTTCTTCCAAAATGGATATTCCCCAGTCGATCTGGTTCTAGTCGAAGCTTTGAGATTTTGAAAAAGATTCTTCAAAATTTGGGGGTACTTTACATGAAGCCCCCCGGACATTTTCAAAATTTTCTCAGAAAAGGCTTCAAATTTTTTCTTTAAATTTCTTGCATGAATAGAGTAAAATACACTTATTAACATGGCATAGGTCCGATTTTCACGGATAACTCTGAATTTTCGAAAATTGTGAAAGTTTGAATTTTTTTCGGCGTCTTTCTCCAACTACAAAATTGAAGATATAGATTTTTCCCTTCAAATAAAATGTGTTCTCCAAAGTGAGTTTTTTGTTGAAGGTCATGTACATTCTTTTGAAAATTGTAGTAGTTTTCGCGTAATATCGCGTGCAATATGTGCAATTTTTAAAAAATTACAAAAACTACATTTTCTCAAAAACGGCTCCAGATTTTTTCTTTAAACTTTTGGTAGGTATAGTGCCTAATGTATTTTTTGAGATGACAAAATTGCCACATTGCTCTGTTCTTTTGTTTTTTTCAAAAATTGCTAAAAATGTAATTTTTTTGACTTGTCTCTCACCTCATTAACATTTACACTAGCGGCGAATTGTTCACATTATTATATTTATGAGTACATGTGCTTTAAATAATGTCAAGTAAACTTTCTCGAAAACACAACCGTTTTCTGTGAAAAGAAGCTCGAATTTCCACATTTTCAGAAACACTCAAACGCCATTTTCTCATAAATGGGTAAAAAAAAATTCTTCAAACGTTTCAATCACGTAGTGCTAATTGCATTCTTTAATATGACATAAAGTTTATTTTGAGGTATTTTTTTGTTTTTTCAAAAATTACACAAATGTAATTATTTTGAAAGATCTCTCACATCTTTAATATTCACATTACCAGCAATTTGTAAACGTTATTTTATTTGTGGGTGTACATGCTTCAAATAACTTCAAATAAAGTATTTTGTAAACTCAAAAATTTTCTGTGAAAATGAGCTTCAAATTTCACATTTTTAGTAGCGCTAAAATGCAATTTTCTTTAAAATGGCACATAATTTTTAAAAGAAAATTACCATTTAGGACTACGTTTTTGTGTTCTTTAATTTTCTAAAATTAATATTTTCATTCTACCCATAGGAAACCGAAAAATTAAGAAAATGACAAAAAATGTACTTTTGGCGGTGATAGATGGTAGCTGGCAAGAAAGAGTATGCGGCATTCCGAATAGCTAGCAAAGACCAAAGGAAATAGAAAACTATTACGGGAAAGTCTGTACCATTCTGTAGCACCACTGGTTAAGTGTTAAATACTGAAATATGAATAGGACACTATGGACTAAGATCATTTGAAGTGTTTGAGTATAAATAATAGTACTGGCACCTCACTCTTTGATCCAAACCAAACACTGCACAATAAAATCTCTTTCTTATCCCAGTGTGTCAGATCTTGACAGTTTTACCAAATCAAAGTAAATACGTACATGAAAATTAATGCACAAATCCCTTCCTACACCTTCTCCTCTATTCCTACTCCTCTTTGGAATGAAGGGACGTAGATCCAAAGCTTTCAATTTTTTTGACAAACTCTGTGCAAAACAAATTTCACAATTCATATTCCTCACAAAATTGTTTTAGCTGCATACCAATAATGGGGAGAAGGGGGGGGAAGCACAGCAGACACCACCACAGATTTTTTCATCTATCTTTCTTAGGTCAGGTGTATTTCATCATTTAGGGCTTTAATTGTTTAATACTTTCTTAACCTAAGTGATACTTCTGCCTTTCAACGGTCATCAGATGTTTACAAAACTATTCAAAACCAAGGCCATGTACAATTGCTTTACAGAAACACCAGCATTCTCTTACAGCCAGGCCTGACCATTATTATGTTTAAATTAAAAAAAAAAAAAAAGCTTAGCCATGTATATTCATAAAAAAAAACTTAAAAAATTCCCATCATTTATTTTGCAATGTATTCTGGGGTTTGCCACTGCTCTATTTTTCAAGAATCATTCAAAGTAAGACTTACCAGCACCTCCAATAATTTTGGCTCTAGAAACTGGTGATTTTTTCACTGTATCTTTTTCACCTACTCTCTGCTTCTTCTCAAGTTCTTCTCTTTTCTTTTCTTCCTCCAAATCCATCTTTAAAATTTCTTTGTCAGCATCGTACTTATCCCATTCTGAGTAATCCCGAGGAACAATATTTTTAACTTTCTTAGATTCATTCTGTACAAAATAAGAGTATTTATAGAAAATACAACACAAAACTAAAGATTTAAAAAATATATATATTACAAGAGACAATGAATATTTTCAAAATAATGAGACAAAAATATTCTTTAGCTTGCTGCTGGTAAATCATCTATTACCAGAGGCAGGGCAATGAAGGAACACCTCTTCTGTTTCCCCTTGCCCAAGAAGAGACAATGCAAATCTCCAGAATTCTCCAGTAAACCCACACTCAATCTTAGCTACAACTTACTTAGAAGGATAACGATGTTATAAGCACATACAGATGCTATTTTCATTTCTTAACAGAAGGGGTCAGAGACGTGGCTGAGCACAATTTTGCCGCTAAACATCATGCAAAATTGAAGAAAAAAAACACAAACAGTTCTTGGTAACAGGTTGAATTCTTTTTAATAAAAATTGTTATAAGACTTGTGTAATATAAATGAATTTTGAAAATATGTTCAATATTGTGATATTTTCTTCAGTAATAATATTACAATTGTTTAAAGAACATCAGTGAGAAGAAAATCTTAAGTATTTGTCTCTTACAGTACATTTTTTTACCAAATCTATTGACCTACATTCTATGATATTGTTTTTTCTTCAATTGCTCATGTAAAACAGTGTTCTGAATATCTACAAACATTTTCATCTATCTAATTGGCTTTCTGGTTTTCAAATTGTGTGAACCGAAAGCTGAAAAAAAGGAGGGGGGAGAAAGAAAAAGAAAAAAGAAAAAGGGGGAAGAGAAAAAATAGGAAAACAAAAAAGAAAAGAGTGTGACAGAGAGAAGAAAAAGGAGGAGAACCAAACAAAATAACAACTTTTGGGAATCAATGAAAACAAACATGGCTGTACTTCATAGCATATTTGTTCATTTTATACTCATTTACAAATAATAGTCATAATCAAACTCAACCAATTGTTCAGTTCAAAATTTAACTAAATGTCTTTGGACACCCTCTGAAAAAGTGTGTGATAAGTCATTTGAGTGTCAAGACATAAAAAAGGAGTGAGACAAATATGTAGCCATAATTAAAAGGCCAAATACAGGCATTTAAATCAAAGAACCTATGACAGGCATTTATTAGCAAATTTGTCAAATTCGTAAGAGAATTCTCTATTATATAATATCAAAATCAAAATATCTATTTTTCTTGCAGAAAATTACTTCCCTCTTCCCTTAAATAGGCTAGATGGACACACATGCTTTCTTCAAGATATGTTTCAAACCTGTTTTTTCTGAAAAAGTTTTTCCTCAGAACATAACTCTCAATTTGTTCAAAATTAGTAATGGGGATAATGAGAACAATCTCTCGTATGAAGTGGAAAACAATTCTTGATGAATTTTAATTATAGTTAATGAACAACAAGATAAAGAAAATCCAAATAAATAATGAAAAAAAATAAATATTAAAATAAGTTTTTTGAAAAGTTTTTTTAACATTTATTTCAAATCAAATGTCATTGATTAAAACAAGAAACCCACAAATTTTTAAAAATTTACAACAGAAAATATATATGATAAAAACAAAGTCTCTAAAAATAATGGATAGCCTCTAAGCCCGTAATTAATTAGCACGCAAGTACACACATGCAACTTGGTTTAATATAAGCTACTATTACTTAAAACTAGCTGAAACTCTGTGACCACACTGTGCAAAAGAAAGAACTGTAGAAAAATTAAAACCAAAAAGTACTATACATGCACTATATGGAAAATCAAAAACCCTCAAAATACGATTCTTATGTTCCAAAAATTCTGCCATAATGAAGGTCTAGAAATTTTGGGGAATATAATCACTATTCTTAGTAAAAACAGAATTAAACACATTTCTGAAAATGTATCTTTACCTAGACTTGCACAAATATGTTGCAGTGGAAAATTGTACAATATCCTGCTATCCACCTTAACTTAAAAATAGAATGCATCACTTATATTTGTAATTTGATTCAATTTATTTTGTTAAAGAACAGTAAAAATTGTATGTGATACATGGGATTAAGTATAATCTGCAAATGTTTCCTTGAGCTCCAGAATCTCATCACCACTTTTTACCACAAATAGTTAAATGAATAAGTTCCAACAAAGCAAGATTAGCAACATTTGAAAACTTGATATTTTTGCTCCTGAAAATTCATTTGCATCGGTAAATGATGACTACAGATTTGATTTTTTAAGAATTGCTAACAAACTAGTAAGCCATTCTCCCAACTCAACTAGCAAAAGGAGAGCTCCAAAAATGCCCACTTAGTGAAGCTACACTTATGTCCAGATGCAAAAGGGCCATCTCAGTATTGGCTCAATGAATCAGAAAAACCAGACAAAAATCTCATAGACAAAACCTTATCATTGAAAAGTGTTGTTTCAGGTACACTCACTAACCTTAGCATAAAAGAAGTTAATTTTCAAATTTAAATTACTAACTTTGCTTTGTCAACTACAATCTCATGATGCAAAGATACCCTGTTGGTTTTGAAAATGATGAAATAAACAATGGCTGCACTCAAACATCCATTCTATTAATTTAATATATTATTAATATCTAGTATTTTATCTATAAAATCAGTTAATCAGAGCAAGTGATAATACATCTAGGGCCTACTACCTTCAATTTAAAGAAAAAAATAATGAAATTTGGTTGAGAGGAAAGCTAAGCGAAAAACTACAAACTACAAGAAAACCCTTAGTGTTTTAAATATTCGAAAATTCATGTCTGCCAAAGAAATCTGTGGCCAAACTCATCTGATTTACTTACGTTTTAAATAATATTCCGAATGAAATGTGCTCTATCAGCTACATAATAATGTAAGAATTTACAAAATTAATTGTAACTTTTAACTTACTTTTGGTTTCATATTCTTTGCAGTCTTCTCAGATCTGACACCAGGCATATCAACAGTCACTAATGAATCTTCTGCATTATTTAATTCCTTTTCTTTTGTTTTCATTTCACTCGACCAGTTCTTGAAAGAAAAAAAAAATTACAAATTCAGTGTACCAACATCTGAACCAAGTCATCAATTCAAAAATAAACAATAGAATGAATTACCGCAAGTTCATTATTAACTTGATTCCAATGCTCAACTTCTAACATATTTTTTGTTAACACAGGTTCTTCAACTCTAAGAACACGGCTGCTTGGCATAATTTCAGCCAGGCGATTCGCAGCACATTTTTCAAGATCTGGATATAATCCTTCTTCTCCAGATCTGAGCAGCAAATAGACAAAATAACCAAAGCATATAAAACAAGGAAATCGATTACATTACTCATGTAACAAGCAATATTTCAAGAAAAACAAACACATAATAAATGCAATGACAATACAGGATTTGTAATTACAAAATTTACAACATAATTATGCCATACACATAAAAAGGACTGCACCAAAGGTATTCAATGAGACACTTTTTTCAGCAACAAAAACATTTCGATTTCTTTATAGTACTTGAAAACTAAAAAGTAAACTACCGAGATACCGACTAACCTCAAAATTTTGACAATGCGTTCCAGCTCTTTTCCATTGTTGCATTTTTTAACGTACTCGTAAGTTAAATGGCTAACAGGTATATCATATTTCTCAAGTAGGGTCCTTTTTTTCTTGGCTACCACTACATCGTCATCAGCCATCGCAGGCAATCGTTACAATGTCTCAACCAAAGTAGTCTCACAATTTCACCACTGTATTTTGCTACACAATAAACAGCTTCAGGTGAAACAAGTGACATTCGCATTTACGCATGTATCAACAGTCTTCGTGATTCTGTTGCTATGGTAACAGCTTAGTGATGAATTATCCTCCCATGGGATGAATTCATTAATGCAAGCAACTTTCTTTGTTCTCTACTTTGGATGAACGTATGGCTCTGTCGTCTCAAAATTCTCAACACATCGTTCTCGTCGACTTTAGTTCAATGGTTCAATCTCAGGCACTCGCGCTTTTCGTGCGTTTTCTGCGGTTGAGTCGCACGTGGTAAAACTTATCACTTGGAGGCAACACGCGTTCTAAGCGTAGAGCCCTCATTTGTCTAAGGTTCTAAGAAAACACACTCTGATTTAAGTTTTTAAACATAATGGATGGATGTTTTTTCCATCTTGCTTTTAAGGATAGGAAGTGCTGATTTTTGTAATAAATTATTTTAATTATTACATGTACGTCCACAACGGTACCTCGCATAAGAATGTTTTTAATGAATAAATTATTTCTGTGCTTATAATTGTTTCTCTAATTACATTTTAGAAGTACATCATAATACTGAGTTACAGGAAATTTCTCCATAAGATAGCCTGAAAATAATATAAATACATTTTAACCCATTACCATTCATTTCTCTTGAAATTAGTTTTCTACTCCTAAACTTTTAACTTAAACTACCATCTGTATTCTCCTTCATATAATCTCAAATTCTTGTTTTAAATCTACCAAGGTGGTATCGTGAAAAAGTTAATTGAATGAGAGGAACTGGGTTATTGGGTAAATAGAACTTCACTATTTATGAGCATTTCTCCCATAAATTCAACTGATTTTCACAATTCAATTTCAATGAATTGGTCAAAGCATTCAATTAATTATTTTTTAATGGTGCACAAGATAATAATTGTTGACATGACTTTAATTTAGACTGAAATTCTTGTGTTGCTTGGCTTTTTGTTATTCATTTAGGAATCAGTACTTTTGAAAATCCAGCAGCCAGATCGATCTGTAAATATCAATTTTGGTGAAAATCCTGCAAGGAGTTTAGATATTAGTGTTGTTTTAGATATATGGGCAGACATTTTGAAAGAAAAAGCACAGAAAATACACCCACAAACTCTCACACACACACACACACACACACACACACACACACACAAACAAACAAACAAACAAACAAAAATCACTTCCGATTTCAGGGACACCAAAAATATGTAAATGTATTAAAATCTCAACATAAATTTTTTGAGGCATAACATTACTTTCTCTAAATTATGTAAACAAGAAAGTGAAAACTATATAAATAATTTGAAATTTTGAAGAAGGATGCTCAACAAAAATCTATTGAATAAAAACATTGAATCTTTTCAATCTTGAATCATTGTATCATCGTATCATCATCATCTTCTTCTTCTTCTTCTCCTTCTTCTTCATCCTCATCCTCCTCCTCCTCCTCCTCCAGTTTCTTGTTGCTCTCTCTGTAACAACTCTGACCAGGAGATCTTAGGGTTCGAGTCTCTTCCTCTCTTCTCCTCTTTTCTATCCGTCTTTTTCTTTGCCTTGCTGTTCATCGCGTTTCAAAAGAAGCGCGATTTCCCAAGAGATGGCAATTGTGTTTGTGGATTTCGAAATACGAGAAATGTAGGTCTCGACATGCAGCGGATTCCAACCAGGAAATTCGAGATTTTAACGGAAATACTCGTTTTGGGGTCCCCTTATGCCAAGAAAGTGTTTTTTTTTTCAAAACGTCCGTCTGTCTGTTCGTCTGTCTGTCCGTCCGTCTGTCCGTCAGTCTATGAACAACACTAGCCCCTAAATCATACGTGCGATTTCTTCCAAAATGGATATTACCCGTTCGATCTGCGTCCACTTGAGGCAACGCGATTTTGAAAAACGTTCTTCAAAATTTGGAGGTACTTTACATGAAGCCCCCCGGACATTTTGAAAATTTTCTCAAAAACGGATCCAATTTTTTTCTTTAAATTCCTAGTAAGAATGGAGTAAAATACACTTATAAAGGTGGCATAGGTCCGATTTTCACAGTTAACTCGGAATTTTCGAAAATTCCAAAAGTTTGAAATTTTTTCGGCGTCTTCCCAAAACTACAAAATTGAAAAAGAGATTTTTCCTTCAAATCAAATTTAGTGTCCAAAGTGAGTTCTTTCGTTGTCATGTACATTTTTTGAAAATTTTAGTAGTTTTGCGCAATATTTGCAATTTAAAAAATTACAAAAAAAACAGATTTTCTCAAAAACGACTCCAATTTTTTTCTTTAAACTTTTCGTAGGGATAGTGCTAATTGTACCCTACGAGATGACATTAATGCCATACTGCTCTAATATTTACATTAGCGGCGATTTGTTCCCATTATTATGTTTATGAGCACATGTTCTTTAAATAATATCAAGTAAAATTTCTCAAAAATTGAATAGTTTTCTTTGAAAACTAGCTCAAAATACCGAATTTTTAGAAACGCTCAAACGCCATTTTCTCAAATATGGCTCCAAATTTTTTCTTTAAACTTTTGGTAAGGATGACGATAAATGTACTCTATTTGATGAGAAACGTCATGTTGCTCTATTATTTTATTTTTTCAAAAATTACAAAAATTTAATTTTTTTGACTTGTCTCTCACGTCGGTAGTATTTACATTAACGGCGATTTTTTACATTATTATATTTACGAGTACATGTGCTTTAAATAATGTCATACAAAGTTTTTCGAGAACTCAACCGTTTTCTGTGAAAAGTTGCTTAAATTTCTGCATTTCAGAAATGCTCAAACGCCAATTTCTCAAAAATGGCTCAAAATTGTTTCTTCAAACTTTTCGAACAGCTAGTGCTAATTGAACTCTTTAATATAACGTAAAGCTAATTTTAAGTTTTTTTTGTTTTTGTTTTTGCAAAATTTACACAAATGTAATTTTTTTGAAAGATCTCTCACACCTTTATTATGCACATTACTGGCAATTTGTAAATACTATTGTATTTATACGTTAAAGTGCTTCAAATAACTTCCAATAAAGTGTTTTGAAAACTCAAAAATTTTCTGTGAAAAGAGCTCAAAATTTCGCATTTTTAGTAGCACAATTTTCTTAAAAACGGCTCCAAATTTTTCAAATAAAATTGCCATTTATGAGGTTTTAGTGTTCTTTAATATTCTAAAATTAATATTTCCGATCTACCATTCAGAAACAAAAAAAAAATAAGATGTCAAAAAAATATTTCGAATGGCTAGCCCAACCCATGGAAATAGAAAACTAATACGGGGAAGTCTGTGCTATTCTGCAGCACCACTAGTTTAAATTGAAATGCTTATACGAAAACATCTTTCTGCCATTAAATTCAGTGTATTCACCTACTACATAAATGTAGCAACGATGGGTGATGCGTATTTTAGCCGCAAATAAAATTATTTGTACATATTAATGCGAACGAAAGGCAGCCGTCATTACCTTCTGTTTATCAGTGCGGCGTTACAAGCAGCAAGAATGATCGCTAATTCGTAAGGAACACACATTTTGCCAATTAGCATTGTTGATACCGCTAGCAAGACAATAAAAATTGGTATAAAAATATAATAATGAAATATACTTCTATATTTATTAAAATTCGTCAGTTTTTACATGCGTGATTTTTACTCCTTTTCCCATTTAACTCAACTAAAGGACGCAAATTAAAAATAGGTTTAAATTATTTCTAAAACATTAATTTTAAAACGTACCATATTCCAAAGCTTGAATGTAAGAATCGAACAAAGAAATATAAAATTATATACAAATTATACGTAACATTCAACTGCCTTGCACCACCATTCATTTTACGCTCACGAACCGCAGTAAATACTGAGCTGACGACCATGCTTGTCATCAAATTACACCAAAAATACTCATATTTTCAAAACATTCAACATGATTATCCTTTACTTCCAATCATTCAACATGACCTTATTTGAAGATCTGTTTTTGATGAACTCATTTCATTATGAAAAAAAATTATCTTCATAATTGTATTTGTTGGAAGACGCCAAAAAATTTGGATTTTTTTCAATTAGACAATTCAATCTTAACACGAGACCTGCACCATTCTCTTAAACGTCCTTCAGACTCAGAGGCGGGATTTCGGATCTTTCATTGGGAAGGGGCGCAAATTTGGGCGCTATTATCAAAACGAAAATATTCGTTCATATTAATGCTTTAAGTTAATTGTGCTGTAATTATACACACCGTTTTCAATTTTGTTAATTATTTAATTAATTATTATTAAGTGTTATTAATTAGTTTAGTTGAACACAGAGGTGACGATTCTCGTTGTTATTTGAACAGTCCGAACTGCAAATTCAACGATGCATTTTTCTCAGTGAATCGTATATCGAAATATCGAAAAATTTTATTATTTATTATGATGACAAATGTTTATACATAACTGTAGGATATATTTAAAAATCTACATTAATAAACTGTCTTAATTAAAATGCAATCTACTATGTAAGGTGATAATATGAGCACCCACTTTCATTTCGACTTAAAAAAAATGAATTAAATGATATTTTTAAAACAAATATAACTTCATCTTCAACATCGGTCAATTGTTTTTTTTTATGTACTTTGGGCCGAGAAAGATGATAAGTGGCAAAAGGGTGGGACAATGGAAGTTTGCCCAGACCAACGAAATTAGAAAACTAACTAGTACGAGAAAGTCTGTGCCATTCTGTAGCACTAGGTATTTTCTCGTATACGTACGTATATACAGAATAATATAAGTAGTATTCAGAATGTTATGCAATGTTGTGGAAAATCGATTTCGAGATTTCGACGGGAATACACATTTTGGGTGTCTCCTGATGCCGATTTTTTTTCCCTCCAAAACGTCCATCAGTCCGTCTGGTATGTGAACAACACTAGTGCCTAAACTATGGGTACGATTTTTTCCAAACTGAATAAACCCTTGTCGATCTGGCCTGAGATGAAGCTCTGCGATTTTGAACTATACTGCGATTTTTGTAGGAAGAGCTCTCAGGATAACTCAAATCCCATCTTCGCGATGGAATATGTCACGGCATTTCGTATCATTCACAGTCGTTCCGCTAGATTTCGCACGATCGCGACCGTATGAAGCAGTGCTTGCGATCATGCGACTTCTACCGGCAAGACCGAGAAAAGACGCGAAATGCCGTGATATATTCCATCGCGAAGATGGGATTTGAGTTATCTTCAGAGCTCTTCCTACAAAAATCGCAGTATAGTGTTGCTTCCAACGCACATACTTTCTCGCTCTGCTTGCCTTGAGACGAGTCAAAACGATCGGGGAATATCAATTTTGAAGAAAATCGGCAGAACGGTTTAGGCGCTAGCGTTGACCACAGACGGACAGACAGACGTTTTGCCGTCAATCGATTTTGCAGTATGAAGAAGCAACAAATCTTGAATTTTGACTACACCACGAGATAGAGGATTTTTTTCTAAATTTAGCAACAGGTTTTATCCACTTTTTTGTCACCAGACCCCTGCTATAAGAGTTTTTCTGGCGAAAATTCCCCGTTTTCCGCCGCACGATTACATAACTTTCCCTTCTTACGAAGTATTCGTAAGGCGAGAAAGTAATAACAATTTTTGGAACTGTTAGGGATATGTAAGTTCATCGTATGCCTTTTGGTTATATTGTATTACAATTTAACGTTCAAATGCTCATAATTTTACTTAAATTGGTTCATTCAGATATATACTAGACAACGGTTGATTTGACATGTCATACGCTTCAGAAATAACAGAGTTGAAAAATTGTTTAAAAGACGCAGTTAGGGAAAACACAGACAAGTCCTGTCTGTTTTTCTGCATTGATTCTATTCGAGAGTAGAAGTACTTCGAATGATTTTCAATAAAATATCTACACTCTTCAAAGTTTCTTCCAGCAACATCACATTCATCAATTAAAATCCCCATCTGGGAATCGAACTCGGCATCTTCCCTATTGAAGATCTCAACCCGAAGGTGCCTTAACCAATCGCGCTACGCAACCCACATGCGGACCATCTGCTTATATTTTACTCAAAACGTAATTGTATCAGTTCTATCATTAGGAAGCCGGTAATTGTCAACATGCGAAAAACATGTCTTTAAAAAAAAATGACCAAGAAAGGTAGCGGTGAACGGCTTACTCCACATAATTTATCCGATGATCGGCATTTGGAAAATAACTACTGCGAGAAAGTATGTGCCATTCTTTAGCACCACTAGTTTATACATTTACCGTCCCTTATTACACACGTGCAGAAAATTTAAAGAAAAAATTTGGAGCGGTTTTTGAGAATTTTTTTTGTAAATTTGAATCGCAATTAACGCAAAACTACTCGTTTTTTCAGAAAATGGTACATGACCATATTTGAAGGGCTAATTTTCTACAACCGACTTTGAGGCGAAAATCTCTATCTTCAATTGTGCAGTTTTTAAACAGTTTTTTGCAATTTTCGAAAAATTGCGCCTGTCAACAAAAATGATACCTACGTCATTCCCTTCGATGTTCTTCGCACTATTCAACAACAAAATATAATCAAAAAATTTGGAGCCATTTTCTATTACCTTAGAAAATCTCAAAATGGGCTTCATGTAAAGTACCCTTAAATATTAAAATATCGGTTCCAAATTCTAAAGGCCTTGAGACGAGTCAAAACGATCGGAGATATCAATTTTGAAGAAAATCGGCCGAAGGCGCTAGCGTTGACCACAGACGGACAGACGGACGTTTTGCCGTCAATCGATTTTGCAGTATGAAGAAGCAACAAATCTTGGATTTTGACTACACCACGAGATAGAGGATTTTTTTTCTAAATTTAACAACAGATTTTATCCACTTTTTTGTCACCAGACCCCTGCTATAAGAGTTTTTCTGGCAAAAATTCCCCGTTTTCCGCCGCACGATTACATAACTTTCTCTTCTTACGAAGTATTCGTAAGGCGAGAAAGTAAAAACATTCATTAATTTTTGGGGGTACTTTACATGAAGTTCTCGGGACATGTTCAACATTATCTCAAAAATGACTCCAGATTTTTTCTTTAAATTTCTTGTAAAAAGATAGTGAAATACGTATAAAGACGGCATAGGTCCGATTTTCACTGATAAATCTGAATTTTTGATAGTTGCAAGGGACTGCTATTTTTTCGGCGTATTCCTACAACTACCAAATTAAGATAGAGATTTGTCTTTCAAGTAAATGATTTCTTCATAATAATTAATAATAATAATAATAATAATAATAATAATAATAATAATAATTTATTGAGACACATATACAATTACAATCGTGTATAACGAGTCAAAGTGATGTCTTGGGTGGAGAGAGGGAAGTTACATTGACTGTCCAGAAGCAAAGCAAGGGGACATCTCGGCATTTGCTCAAAGGACCAGGGAAACTGGACAGAAAAACCTGATCGAGATGGAGTCATTGCCCTAAGAATTATACTTCAATACTTTTTACAGATAGATTAAGATATTATACAGTATATAATTATTTTTAGTAGCAAGATATTTAACATTTTAGGATTGTACAGTTTTATGTTTAATGTAAAGGTAAAATTTACTTGTTACTGTCATTTTACTGCTACTACTTATAATATAATAATAGTAATAATAATAATAATAATAATAATAATAGTAATAGTAATAATCGTAGTAAAAATAACACATAAAATAGTACATAATATTAATTATAGTAACTATCGTAATTAGTTCTTTCGTTTAGGTCATGAACATTTTTTTGAAAATTTTATTAGTTTTCGCGCAAAATTGCGTCCAATATGTGTAATATTAAAAAAATGTCAAAAAGATTTTCTTTAAAACGGCTCTAGATTTTTTCTTTAAACTTTTGGAACAGATAGTATTAAATGTACCCTATAAGATGACATAAAGGCTATTTTGCTCTATTCTTTTGTTGTTGTTTTTCAAAAATTACACTAATGTATTTTTTACTTGTCTCTCACGCCGTTAATATTTACATTAGAGGCGATTTGTTCATATTATTGCATTATTGCATGAGTGCAAGTGCATTAGATTATATCATATAAAGTTTCTCGAAAACTCAACATTTTTTTATTGAAAAAGAGCTCAAATTTCCGCATTTTCAGAAACACTCAAACACCATTTTCGCAGAAACGGCTCCAAATTTTTTCTTCAAACTTTTTGTATGCGTAATGCTAATTGTACTCTTTAAAATGACAGAAAATTCATTTTGCTGTATTATTTTATTTCTTCAAAAATTACACTAATGCAATTTTTTTGAAATATCTCTCACGCTGTTAATATGCTCATTTTCGGTGATTTGTATATATTATTGCATTGTGAGTAGCAGTGATTCCAACGACTTCCAATAAAGTTTTTTAAAATCGCAATAGTTTTCTGTGAGAAAGAGCTTCAAATTTCGCATTCACAGTAACACTTAAACGCCATTTTCGTAAAAACGGCACCAACGTTTTCAACGAACATCTCCATATAGGACGAAGGTTTACTCTTCAATTACATTCTTAAAGGAGTTTTTGGATTCTGCCATTAGGAAACCGAAAAAATGGAGTAAATGTGAAAAAATGTTCGGGTGGCGATAGATGATAGCTGGCAAAAGGATGCGGCAAAACCGAAAAGTTAGCCCCGACCAACGAAATTAGGAAACTAATTAGAAAGTCTGTGCCATGACGTACCTCCACTAGTTCCTTTTTGCTTTGGCCCTATATCCGTGGTGGCATCTAATACAAAAATAGCAGGAACACAAGTTATACTGCCAGTTGAAGTTTGGGGCTGATATTCGCACCATAGTTCGGGGCTCATTTTACAACCATCGCCGCATTAAAGGTCTACAAACTAAAACCGGTCTTTGATAGTTCGAAATTACAGATGGCATGCATAAAAACAATGTTTAAGACTGCCATAAGTATCAAATTGGTACAGATTTGTCCCGCAAGGAGAGGCCACATGTATAATTATGATGCACAACTTATGCAACTTAGAGTAGCGAAAAAATAGGCGTGGCCTTGCAGCGTAATTTTGAGATTAACACACGTGGCAGTCAAAGGGTTAAAACATATTGTATTTCATTCGTTAAGAATCAGAATCGGTCTAAGCGAACTCAAACTAAAATTATAAGCTAAAGCTTGCCTTCCAAAGCTTTTAGAACCGAGAAAACACGAACACACTCTCACATCAGCTCTCATTTACAACTGAACCACAGAGCTATGATGGCAAAAATCATTATTAAACTAGTTGTTACAGGCCAGCAAAACAGAAAGCTCCCATCGAGTGCGCATGCGCAAGGAGGGGTGACTCCCACCATCAACCGCTCACTTCCCCTGGAAATATAGCTCTCTCACTTGCTCTGCTCACCAGGCGGCGTGACCGGTCGAGGGGAGGGGGTCTGAACGCAAAGACAGTCTTCTTTGTTCGTGGGCCCAACGTGCAGCAGTAAAAGTGTCAGCCATCCAAATCAAAAATCTGTCTGTGCACAAACGCTGACTCTTAATGTATTAAAATTCAGTAAAAGAAACATATGTATAGGAAGCATCGCCCCTGGTCCTCAGTCCTGTCCCTTTCGTCTTCGAGTGCTGTGCAGCGTGGCGTGTCTTAGCGTAGGCCTAATTTCAAGTGAAGTTCACAGGCGTAATATTGTGCGCATTTGTTTCTAACACTAGAACAACCGTTTGCAGGTAATATCACCTGAACATCAAGCTCCCTCCTTACCATTTCGATCTCAATTCCATCGAATTAGTTTAGAGTTCCATTAAGAATCATGTTACGAAAGAAAGCATCGGTACCCGTCTATGAGTTAAAGACAATGTATGCTGAATATTATTTTCTGAATATTGCCCAAATCTATGGATGAAGTGTTGTGAATATGTTAAGAAAATCGAAAAAGAATATATGAAAACAGACATGACGACGAAAGCAAACGTGGACAAAATTATCGTTTCTTTGCGGGTCCTCTGAGGACAACAATGACGTCATACAGCGAAGGCTGCAGTGACATTGATGACTTATTGCTCCTCCTTGCTGGGGGAGGGCGACGAATCGCGTGCGCGCAGTAGGTTCAGCTAATCTGGCACTGTAGCAGCGGTGGGAGAAGCCCGCGAAACTAAGCACCTCCCAAAAGGGAGATTTCAAACTTGTCCCCCTATAAAATAGTTCCTGCTAGAATATTTGCTATGTATGAAAAGATACCAAGGGGGCTCATATTATACAAATTGCTCATATCGCCACCTTTACCTCTATCTATATCTATAATAAATTGAAAATACTCTTTCTTTTTGAGAGATAAAATTTGACTGTTATGACTAGACCACGGAATTTTCGGCACAAAAAAGATTTGATTTAGGCACCTAAAATAGGCAACAAAACTAGGCACTAATAGACATTAAAAATCGACGTTTTAGGCACTTAAAATAAGTTAAAGAATGACTAAGCAGTCAAATAAAACTCCAAAAATAACACTTTACAATTAAAAATTTACGAAGTAAAATG
This sequence comes from Acheta domesticus, assembly GCA_031308135.1. Classification (NCBI taxonomy): domain Eukaryota; kingdom Metazoa; phylum Arthropoda; class Insecta; order Orthoptera; family Gryllidae; genus Acheta; species Acheta domesticus. Next base: position 125,222,786 of record JAHLJT010000631.1, on the reverse strand, counting down.
GCACAAGGCCGTTTGAGTAATTTATGGTACAAGACCGTCTGAGTAATTTTATCTATTGAGCACAGAAACCGAAATGGTTGAAAAATAATATTTCTACTGTTAGTGATAAATTTGAACATGCAAAGTAAATATCAAATTTTAAATTAAATCATGAAATTGCAAAAATAATAATTTATTTTCGGTAATAATTTATTGTAATAAAGGTTTACTAAAATTAATTTTATAATCAATCAAGTTAATGGCGTGTCTTTATGGTAATTTGGGCCCTGTATTGTATTGGTCCAAGGGCCTCCTCTTTTGAACTTACGCCACTGTCTGGCGTAACACGCAACAATCGTTGGTTCACAGCGGCTTTTAAAATATTACAAATCGCGCTTGCTTCTTCACTGCACAGATATTTTTTGAATTTGTCTACAAAATCCACTCTGAATAATTAGGGAAATTATAGTAGCCTGACTTATTGTCACTTCTCTTTCTACTGAAATACTGTTTCTACAAAATGGCTGCTCGCAGACAACTTCAACTCTCCACAGCAATATTAATTATCACGGCTCCGACATCTACAACTCTTAAGTATCAACTTCAGCGGCGACTCAGGCAACTACTCGGGCGGCGATTCAGGTAACAAGAGGTCGCGGTCCGCGGTATTTATGCCGCTATCCTCCGCGGTAGCACGGTGTAAGAGATGTAGGTGGGTTCACTCCCGGTCTAAAACTGAAGCTAATGTGAGTCTAGTTCTCACAGTTCTCGCTAGATAAGCGCTGCGAACGACTTCGGCATTTTTTTGGGACAAGATGGTGAAAGCTTTGTAACCATTGGTTTCAACAAAGTTAATAGTCATTTCGCGGTGGAATTTCTAGTCGGCTGGAGTGAATAGTTTAAAAAAATGGGTAGAAGGTGTTTTATAAAACACTGTGAGAGCAACATTGAAAAATGTCATTCGCAGGAAACAACTTTATTTCGTGTTCCGAAGCGAGAAGAGTTACGACAGAAATGGGTTGAAATTGTTCCCCAGAAGAAAAGAAAATTGAGACAAGACGATTATGTTTGCGAAAAACATTTCAAAAGTGAAGAGATAATTGTTATGCTGTAACATTTCAAGAATTTATCATATACTGTTAATGAGTTAATTGTAAAATAATGTTAATAATTTGTAAAATCATACACAATCAATACTGAGAAATGTACAAAGAAAAGTGAACTTTTTAATGTCAGTTAGAAAAAACCGAGGCGGTAGGGCTGGGAATCTGTCACTCCCCTTTCTCCAGCTGAGCCGACGTGCGTAAGAGCTCCTCCAAATCCGTGGTGTTGTGGCCAATGGATACTAGGCAGCGCTTTTATTGACCGTTGCGGCGAACTCACTATTGCAATTACTGCGTTCTCATCGCATGCACATTGCGTGGGCGGCTGAGTCATGCGGTGGGAACTACCGAACGTCTTTCTCTCTCTCTCTCTCTCTCTCTCTCTATTGTGGCGGCATATAGCGATGCCTTAATAAATCTACAACAAAAACTTCTTTTTTCGTACTCTCAGGCAGACGCACGTGCTTTTCCCCGCTCGCCTCGGCCCAGCCGCGCTCCACCCCCACCCGTTGTCCTGCTGTCAGAGTCTCGCCCTCCGACGGGAAGCCGACCTGGTAAAAATTTATGGCCGTCAAAGGCCACTTGACGAAACCACTCCACTGAATGCACCTTTTGTGACCCAACCCCCGCCGATCCTGGGGCGCCCTCATCGCTTCCACGCCTGTCGCGGTAATTTAAGAAAGTCAGAACCCCTTTTGCCATACAATAATTGCTCGATAGGGATGCCCCCCCCCCGACGAACGCAGCTGCGTTCCGGTCAACAAAGATAGCATTTCACGAGAGAGAGAGAGAGAGAGAGAGAGAGAGAGAGAGAGAGAGAATTTAGAAAATTTTCCACAAATCCTCGGACCGCCATTCGTCCAAATTAATTCTGCGACGCAGTAAGATGCGGCCAATGAGAGGTTTCAAAAAGTAGGTCAGCGAGCCCAGAAAAAACTTAGGAGGGGGAAAATACGGAGAGGGACGGATTCCCAAAATCTTAAAAAAACACTAACACTAGAGTTACGAGAGGGAGGTATTCGTGAGAGCGAACACGCGTAAGCGTCGGCTGCGAAAGTAACGCTTAAAAGCGAGCGCTATAAGTTACGAGAGGGCGCTTCACGACCGAAACTCGTTGCCTAAGTAGGGCGAACGAGCCGCGAGTATCAGGAGCCAGTCTACGGTCCGCGCCAGCGATTAAATGCTGTAGTATCGCTCGTCCTAGCCGTAATGAGAGACGAACCCGGACTCGTCCAGCGTCTTGGTGGCGAGACGCCAAGGAGACCTCGAGGCAAGCAGTGACCGCGGGAAGATATCCGCCTTCCCGTTGCAACATTGCAGCTAGTAAGACAACGCCCGTGGAAGACGCCAAGGCCATCGACCTCAACGTGGACACCCCAGTCCACGCTCGTCCACAGATAAGACTTTTTACGCACGCCCGCGCTTTGGGGCGCCCCGCCTCGAGACGAGGCGGAAAATGCCATCGAACTTTTAAAGTGTTTGGTCTTTCTTTTTGTTGTTTGTTTGTTTGTAATTGTTAAAATTAAGCGATGCCGCGCAATGGCATATTTTTTTTGTAGAGTGTAACAGAAGTGTCATTAACTTTCTTTTATTTTATTTTTCCTTTTTACTGAGCTCAATAGGTAGGGTGTGATCCCACCTCATGGGATTTTTTTTATGTAACTTCCCCGGCCGTAGGTCGGAAATAAATGTATCATTTTATTTTACTGCCCAATTACGGCTCATCATTTAAAGTAGTCGTTGCAACTGCATCGCTCTTTCACATGACGTTGCAATTCGGCTTTCCCAACGTGGGGCCGCTAGAGGATGAGCATGACGTTGCACTATATATACACACACACACACACGTTTGATAGACATCACACGTCCCAGAAACGCCCACGCAACGTGTGAGACTCACACAGAACAGATATTTCAGGAGCGAGTGCTCCGATGGTCGCAGAATGCGACCCTGGCATCAGTTGACAGAAGCTCATAGCGGGTCATGAAGGGGCTGTGACACACGCCAGATCCGTCGAGGAGGGAGGTGACGTAGACTCACCCCTACTTCGGTAAAAATGGCATAAATACCTCGGATCGCGGCATGATATCTTCCAGTGGCGTAGCGTGACTCGCATGTTTGGGGATGCTCAACAATAACAAACAAAATATCACTATCAACTACTTTTGTCTCACAGGCGAACGCAATTCATGGCAGATACACTGGAACTACTTCCACGATCTCGATTGCTTACGACTTCCCACAAAATCCTCACAGCAGTCAGGACTGCCGATATCTTGAAAGCAAATTAGACAATGGTTCAGCTTTAATTCTTATACGCGAATGGCAATGAGACCACTCGTTAATTTATACATTGCAGACTAAAATAATATGTAATCTATTTGAAGGATAATTCAATTCCTTGGATATTAATTAAGAAATAGTAGACGGGCACTATTTCTACAGTTTGTGCCCATGACCAAGAGGGGACTTCCAAGTGAGAGAGAGAGAGAGAGAGAATTTACTGACCGCCTGAAGTGTGCTGCGCTCTCGTGCACAAACGAGCAGCTTCTTTCCACAGTAGATGCTAGCGTAAAGCAGTCGCGTTTCTCTTGGCCAGGGGCGCAGAGGGGAGAGGGGAACCTCGTTATCTGCGCATGCGTCATTGCTCGTCGCAATCTGGCGGCAGACGCTAGAAGCATTTTAGCTTCCAAGCAATCACAGGCCAGCTTCAACAACCCGCCGAATTCAATCATAGGAAATCAAATTAAAATTAATACAAAACGTGTTTCGCCCAACGGACCACTTGTAAGATTATGAATACAGTATTTAAGAGTTCTTCATTAATATTATATACGGGGATGCTCAGCATCTCAGCGTCCCCTGACGCTACGCCACTGATATCTTCTTGCCTCTCAGCTCTCGTCTCGTAACTCTCATCTCTCTCCTCTCGTATCTTCGATTGCTTGAACAGCCGCCTTATAGAGTTACCAGTCTCTCCGATGAATGTTAGTTAAGAGTTTCTTTTAATAGTGTCGCGAAAGGACAAAGTAGTTAAAAGTGTGTGATTCGAACACACAGTACGCCAAGAACTTTTTAAGAATACATTCTTCGGATTGCGACGAGCACTATAAACGCTTGAAGGCGTACCGTTCAAACGTGCTCAAGAGAGGCGACGAGACGGGCCGTCACCCGGGCTTTTTGCACGAGACGTTGAAAAGATGAAGAGGGAAGCAAGGCGCCGACCAGAGCAAGACGAGGAAGAAGATTGGAGTCGACGTAGCAACCGCCTTCAAGGCGAAAGTACGAACGGCTGGTAAGGCTGAACGGAAAGTACCACCGCCGCCATCGCCGCCGCGGGGTCGAGGCCGCATCGCAGCTTCGCCGCCTAAAACTCCGCCGAGATCAGATAAAGCTCCGGTGCAGAGGGGAAAAGACGATGCGTTGACGTACGTCAGGACTTCGTGCGACGCGCACTCAAGACACCATCACATTGCCAGTTCACTACGAAAATAGGCGGTTTGGGAACGTCAGAAAAGGAACTTAAGCAGCCAGTAAAATCCCTTGAACCAATTTTGCTCTGCCTTAACAATTTATAATTGAGTTATATTTTGTAAATATTAAAATGGGTTTATGCATATTTGTCTGTGAAGTAAGTGAAACTGAAAGAGCAAGAAAGTGTAATGTAAATGTTGAGGTTCATGCAATAGCACATGAAGTTGCGGTATCACTATTCGAAACTTCGCTTGCTCTCATTTCGAACGTAACAAGATAAGTTCAAAAGTAATTGAAGTTGCCAAGACGGTTCACAAGTCGAAAGTATTGTTATAAGTTCGAGTAAACAGTACTAGAAAGTACAGGAAGGTGCCAGTGTACAATGTGTACAATGTCTGCTTTATGGTTATTAAATTCCGTATTGTTCTATAGAATTTTTCTGTGTGTATTTGGACAACTCCTTTTCACCTATAAAGATCCCATTGCCCAACTGTCATCTATTACCGCCCAAATTACATTTTTTCGACATTTTCTTAACGTTTTGGTTTCCTGACAGTAGAATGGAAATATTAATTTCAGAATATTAACTAACAGTAAAACTTTGTCCGATATGGCAATTTTCTTTGAATAATTTGCAGCCATTTTTAAGAAAATGTCGTATAAGCACTATTAAAAATACAATATTTGAAGTACTGATAATATTTGAAAAAACAAAAAATACCCCAAACTGAACTTAACGTTATACTAAAGAGTGTAATTAACACTATCTGTTCGAAAAGTTTGAAGAAAACATTTTGGAGCCATTTATTAGAAAACGTTTGAGCATTTCTGAAAAGGTGGAATTTTGAGATAGTTTTCACAGAAAACGGTTGAATTTTAGAGAAACTTTATATGACATTATTTAAATCAAATGTACTCATAAATATAATATGAAAAAATCACCGCTTACGTAAATATTAACGACGTGAGAGACAAGTAAAAATTACATTTTTGTAAATTAAAAAAAAATTAGAGCAATATGACATTAATGCCATCTCATAGAGTACATTTAGCACTATCCCTCCCAAAAGTTTAAGGAAAAAATATGGAGGCGTTTTAGATAAAATCTTGTTTTACTTATTTCTTAAAATTGCACATATTGCACGCAATATTGCATGAAAACTACTAAAAGCTACTATTGAAACGTACGTGTGGTCAGTTGACAGAGCATTTAAGTTTGCTAACCAGCCCCTACCCGATGGTACGAACGGCAGCGATGACAGACATTCAGATGGAAGCCGCATACTGTTAGCATGTGGGTGCTGAAGACGCTGACATATATACGCTCTCGGAGGCTTCGTATGACCGCAGTGGTCCGAATGACCGCACAACCTTGAACTTTCTAACCAACCAATGTATATACACTCTATGTAGTAGTACGGGATCTATAACGAGGTTAAAAAGGAGCCCACTTAGTGGGCACCCCTGCCTGATGCCGCTACTAATCAATATGGGGGTCTGATAGTCCCTCTGATGTTGTTATTCGGGGAGTGATGCCATCTTATAGTTCAGTTACTATTTCCGTGAAAGCATCACCGACCCCTACTGCCTCCAGGGCGGTCCCGATTGCCCCATGAGGGACCGAGCCGAAGGCGTTTGCAATGTCTAACAGTGCCAGGCTCAGCCTAGTCCGCCCAGTTGTGGCGGGTAGGAGCTCACTGCTGAGCATGTACTCACTGCTGAGCATGTAGTTCTGCTCCAGCATGCCATTAAAGGGGTGGAAGCGTTTTTGTGTCTTCGCAAGGGCATTATTTGTCTCTATCCATCGCGTGAGACGGGCAGCCCGTAATCCGGTATAAAGTTTGTAGATTGTTGCCATGAGAGAAATGAGGCGCCAGTTAGAGGGATCGTTTTCATTTCGCATCGTGCGTGATTGTTTCCATTCATTGGGTACTTTGCCTGACTTTCTAATTACATTGAGCAGTGGGGTAATTAACTTCGCATCTGGATCTATGTTTGAGATGCCCGTAGGAAATATGGTCTCCCCTGGGGCGGTGTTGGCACTGAGGGTCTCTTAGCCACTTCTTCGGTAAACTCGGTAGTGGTTAATTAATCCCGCTCGGTGACTTTTTGAAATTTTTGTATTACTGTATTCTCCTTCCTGTAGCTGACTATCTATGGCCGTGAAAATTCAGTAAGCTTGTTCCGGCTGATGGGGCATCTATTATTTTTGTTGTTGATTACCCGCCTCGCTTTTCAGCACTACGTTTTATATATGCGGTCTAATTCCTTTGGAATGCGGGCCGCTTGCTCTTCAGGGCTGCGCGAAGTCAGGAATCATCAGAGTGTTTTATTTTGAGCACTTTCCTAATTTCCCTTAGGAATGCACTGTAAACGTCCTCAATTTCTTGCGATGCGCCATGTGAGCTGCGGAGTAACTCCCACGCCTTGTCTACTGCTACTCGCAGCTCTGGAGTGACTAGTGGCGGTTTCTTCTCCTGTTTGTTCCTCTGTTGGGGTCTGTCGTTACTCGGTTTACGGTGGGAAGGGGAGGGATCGTCGGTAGTCTCGTGTCTATTAGTGCGGGGCGGCTGACGGACACACACGTGCGGCCTCTGTTAGCGCCGCGGTGCTGCTTACGCTGTGGCTGCGGCGGTGGTGCTCGCGGCTTTTCAGGAGGGTGGGGGAGGGGGAGAGAGCTGGTGATCAGCAGGGTGGGGTGGGAGGGCGGGGTTGCGGGGGCGGGAGGCTCCGGCTTGGTGCTCCCCTCTGCTGTAACATTTCGGGTGGAGGGGCAATGTTGAGGGAGAGGAGGGGTGGTGGGTCGTTGATGCCGGCCTCACGCGGTGCGTTGCTGGGCTGGTGTTCTGGGCGGAGCATGCTCACTGCAGCGGTCCGCAATTAGCGCGCCTTCTCTTCTAGACGAAGGCACACGTTGTTGGTCCCGCTCGTTCTTCAGTTTCTGGGGCCGCAGCCCTCATGGCGCGTTGCCTTCGTTCACATCGTATTCGGTTCTTCTTTTTGTGTTTCTTGTTGCCTTGGCTACCTGTTGGGCGGTTTGTTGTCACCATGGAGGGAAGCATTTGGTCGGCCCGGTTAAGGGAGGGGCGTCTTCCTTGTGTTTGTTCTTCTTGCCTGTGAGAGGGTGTGGGCGGGGACGGGTTGTTTTCTCCTTCGCAGTCATGCCCTCTTACGTGGGCGAATCTTTTATTGTGATAAGGTCCCGTAGCTGTCTCTGCAGTAGCGTCGAGTGTGATAGGGAACGGAAGTGAAAGGCCCGCGGCCGCTAGGAGACGGTCTATGCCTATACGAGTCTTCCATTGGGCGTCGCTGCAGGGAAGGGGAAGCGCCTGCGGAGGCTAACATGTTTGATATTTGGGAAATATTTTCCGCATCATACTCCTGCGCATTGTGCGGGGAGTGCAAAAGCTGGCAGTGGTAGGGCTTGTGCGTGTGCAGCCTCGTCACGTTGTAGGCGATGGCCGTTCCATTTTTCTCCTTCCTGCGTGAATGACGCACAACCAATACAGGAGAATCGAACTCTTCTTATGCCATGCTTAGCACGCATGTGAAATATGGTGTGCGACTTTCGGGATTGCAAGTGCACAGCGCTAGTGACTACTAGGTCACATATGGGGCAAATTACCGAAGACTGTAGTGGAACTGGGATCCCCACCACCAGTCCTCCTTGATATAAGTGCGGCTGAACGAGTTTTCCATCTACAGCCACATTGTCTCTAGCCGCCCATGGGTTAAAGATAGGCCCCTTGATGTGTGTTTGCGCTGGTTGGAAGAATTTGCATGTATTTACATGACGTGAGGCGTGTGCCCAAGCTCCGCAGCCGAGACATTTAAATTTCTGTGGTAGGTGCCGGTGCGTAGTTCGCACATGTATACTTAGTTGCGCTGCTTTTTCCTGTGCCTTTGTGCCTCTCGATGTTAGCTCGTGATATTCAGCAGGAGTCTGCTGCCCAGCGAATGGATTTCTACTGAAGTTTTCTGCACACGCGTCCCGCTGGTTAAGCTCATCTTCCGTCCAGGTCATGACTCGTATTGGGTCGTTGTTTGTTGTGGCTGGGGGATGGTGGATTGGGGGGCTGCTCCGCTCCTATGTGAGTATGGGTTGGGCTTCTTCTACTATTTCGATGATCATTGACATATCTGATTGATTGGTGGGGCTGTCTAGTACGATGGGTTCGTTGAAGTGCCGATGGCGTGGGCTCAATGGGGAGGGCCATTCAGCTGTTTTAACTTATTATATTTCTGGGGCTGTATTCTCAATAAAATGCGTAGGATTTTAGGTGTTGCGAAGACTACGTCGTTATAGTGTAACTTCAGATGTGTATCTGAAGTTACACTATTGATGATGAATTGATGCGAGAAAGGGCCTTTACCTTTCTAGCCAGCTGAATCCGCCTGTTAAGGGCTGTGCTATGAGCATCGTGTCGGGGCTACTCCTACCACTCCTTCTTGCGTTGTACACATGTAGCGTCTCATTTATTTGGTCCGAGGATAATTGATTGAGGTGCTCGAGCAGCTCCATTGAGATCGCCGGGGGAAGGGAGAAGGCGATTTCATCTTGCGTTCGGGGGTTTGATCGGCCGAGGTATCGAATGTAGTCTTCCATTATATACTGGTGAGGATTGACTCAACCGTTAAGTAAAGCTTTTATTCTGTCTTATTCACTATTGGGAGGAGATGGCCGACGCGGTGTTAAGGAGGCAGTTTCATGCTCGGCGGGCAGAAGATGGCGGAGGCGCGGCACCGATCAGCGGGGCGCAGGCTGCCCAGGGGAGGCACTGCCCATCGGTTGCGAGAACGCGCGCGCTCGTGCTTCATTGTGCAGACTTTCTTTGTTTTGCGTGACTAAAGCAAGGAGGGTGTCGCGCCTGCGCGCACTCTATGCCTCATTTTATATATTAGAGTGGGTGCTTGTGGCATAGAGGTGCTTGTGGCGAGGTTTCAGGTATTCTCAGGCAGGGGGTGCTAGTATCGCTTACCTTCGTATTGACTGGTCAGTCCCTGCGTTCCAACTTACGCTTACCCCGCGCTCCGTATTCACGTACTCTATCGGAAAGTAAAAATTGGATAAATCCGGTTGCTGTATTATGAAAAAATTCCCTAACACGTGGAGTAACCAGAATCCCTCTTTTGTGGTCCCTTCATATCGAAAAACCAATTAACTTGAAATTTTTATTTGAAACTTTAGTAGTTTTCGCGCAATATTGTGTGCAAAATGTACAAATTAAAAAAATACAAAAACAAGATTTTCTCAAAAACGGCTCCAATTTTTTTCTTTAAACTTTTGGTGGGAAAAGTGCTTAATGTTTTCTATGAGATGACATAAACGTCATGTTGCTCTATTCTTTTGTTTTTTCAAAAATTACAAAAATGATTCTTTTTACTTTTCTCTCACCTTATTAATACTTACATTAGCGGCAATTTTTTCACATTACTATATTTATGAGTACATGTGCTTTAAATAATTTTAAATAAAGTTTCCCGGAAACTCAACCGTTAAAAATTGCTGAAAATTCAGCATTTTCAGAAAAAACTCATACGCCATTTTCTCATTAATGGCTCCAATTTTTTTCAGACCTTTCGAACGAATTACATAAATGTAATTTTGTTGAAAGATCTCTCACTCCGTTAATATGCACGTTTCCTACAATTTGTAAACACTATTGTGTTTGTGAGTTAAAGTGCTTTAAATGACTTCTAATGATGTTTTTCGAAAACAAAAGATTCCTGTGAAAAAGAGCTTCAAATTTCACATTTTCAGTAGCACTTAAACCTGTTTCTTAAAAATGGTTGCAAATGTTTCAATGAAAATTGTCATTTAGGACGAGGTATTACTGTTTATTAATATTCCAAAAATTAATATTTCCGTTCTACTATTACAAAACCGAAAAATTAAGAAAATGTAAAAAAACAAAATTTGGGCAGCGATAGATGGTAACTGGCAGGAGTGGGTGGCAATTCGGAATAGCTAGCCCAGACCCAAGGAAATACAAAACTAATACAGGAATGTCTGTGCCATTCTGCAGCACCACTAGTTACTTTCCCGTATACGAGGGTTGTCCGTAAGATAATAACTCCCAATAATTTTTCACAATGAAAAACATATTTATTTGCTTTGAAATATACATTTTTGGAAATCTTAGAGTTTTTCCTATTTTTTGACACAATCGCCGTTAAGGTCGATGCATTTTTGCATGGGGTATAACCATCATCATAAAGATGAGTCATCGAACTCTCCCGCCGCGCCGCGAAAGTAGCTTGGCACCTCTTCATTCAGCTCCTCTCCGGTTCTGAATTGAGTCCCACCCAAATGTTTCTTCAATTCAGGGAAGAGATGGTAATCACTTGGGGGTATATCCTGGCTGTAGGGCGAGTGTGCGACCATATCCTATCCACATTGTTTGAGAAAATGGGTTGTTACACGGGCGAAATTCGCGGGCCGCTTCAACACGTTGCCGTTTATGGGCTTCCGTAAGCATTCTTGGGATCCACCTTGAACACACCTTGGTATACCCTAAATGGTCTGTCAAAATTTTGTCAGTGGTAGTCTTGCTGACACCAGGGATCAATTTGCAGAGTACTCGAACCGTCACACTTCGATCTTTCAGCATTTCTTCTTCCGCTTTCGCAACCGTTTCGTCCGAAATCGATGGCCGTCTGGAACACCATTCGTCATGGACATCTGTACATCCGTCTCTGAATTCTCTGCACCATTTGCGCACGTGTTGTATACTCATACACTTTTCTCGATAGACTTCACACGTTTGGGAATGTATGTCTCCGGGCGCAGTGCTTTTTGCACCCAAAAAACGAATTACAGAACGTGATTCGCATCTGGCGGGCGAAGCAAGCGAGAGCTCCATCTCTAAAGGCTGCTCAGCCAAGACTGAATTTCTCAGACAGTTTACGGGGATGGGGATTGGGAGAGGGAGAACCGAGCTACACGCCAGTGTTGCCATATCCCGCCAGTGTTGCCGAATCGCGACTGCAGAATCTTGAGAACCTTATTTGAAGGACAACCTTCGTACATACGTATATACGGAGTAAGACTCATAGTATAGGGAACGTTATATAACGCTGCGGAAAATCGATTTCGAGATTTCAACGGAAATACACGTTTTGAAGTCTCCTGATACCAAACAATGGTTTATTTCAAAACGTCCGTCTGTCCGTCCGTCCGTTTGTCCATCTGTCCGTCCGTCCTTTTGTCCATCTGTCCGTCCGTCCGTCTGTGAACACTACTAGCGCCAAAACCATGCGTAAGATTTTTTTCCGAATTGAAGAAATCCTTGTCCATCTGGCTCGAGTCGAAGCTTTGAGATTTTGAAAAAAAAATGTTTAAAATTTGGTGGTACTTTACATGAAGTCCCCGGATATTTTCAAATTTTTTTCAAAAACGGCTCCATTTTTTTAAATTTCTTGTAAGAATAGGTTAATATACACTTATAAAGGTGGCATAGGTCCTATTCCTGGTTAGCTCTGATAACTGCAAAAATTTGATTTTTTTCGGGTTCTTCCTACAACTACAAAATTAGAAATAGAAATAGTTCATTCAAATAAAAATTGTTCTCCATAATTAGTTCCTTCATTGTCAGGTATATGTTTTTGAAATTTTTAGTAGTTTCCGCGCAATATTGCGTACAATTTGTGCAATTTTACAAATTTTCAAATTTTGTAATGTAACAAATTATCAATTTTTTTTTTCAAAAACGGCTCCAAATTTTTTCTTTAAACTTTTAATAGCGATAGTGCCTAATGTACTCTTTTAGATGACATAAACGCCTTATTGCTCTATTCTTTGTTTTTTTTCAAAAAATACAAAATTGTAATTTTTTTTGACTTGTCTCTCACGTCATTAATATTTACATTAGCGGCTATTTGTTCACAATATTATATTATATGAGTACAAGTGCTTTAAATGATGTCATACAACGTTTCCCGAAAACTCAAACGCTTTCTGTGAAAGCGAGCTCAAAATTCAGCATTTTCAGAAACGCTCAAACGCCAATTTCTCATAACTGGCTCCAAATTTTTTCTTCAAACTTTTCGAACTCCTCTATCTCATGGTGTAGGTAGAATCCATGTTTTGTGGGTTCTTGATACCGAAAATTCGAATGACGGCAAAACGTTTATCCGTCCGTCTGTGAACAACGCTAGCGGCTAAACCGTTTAGCCGATTTTCTCCAAAATTGATATTCCCCAATCTATCTGGCTGATGTCGAAGTCCTTGGAATTTGAAACTGATATTTTAATTTTGGGGGGTACTTTGCATGAAGCCCTTGGGACATTTTTCAAATATTCAAAAAAAATGCTCCATCGATTTTTATTAAATTGTGTTACGAAGTACGTTTAAGAGAATGGTGCAGATCTAATGTTCGTTGAAAACTGAATTTTAGAAAATTGAAAAAGTTCAAAATTTGTTTGGAGTCTTCCTACAATAAAATAGGGTAGGGGGGGGGGCAAAGCCCCGCATTGTAGAGTTTTTAATTAAAAAAATTATAAGTACACTTTCTTCATATTTCACTGATGTTTAAGAATGATATCTTGCCTGTATCTCATAATAATCTCATTCGTGTCTGATCATTGGTTGATAAGAAATTACGGTTTTTGAAAAAAATGTTTTTGTGGGGTTTTGCCCCACCAAAATGGGGCGTATTCCCGCACTGCGGGACTCTGCCCCGAAAGAGATTAAAGTGGTTGAATGTATCAACGGAAACACCTGAAATAACACTTAATTCTGTCAGCAATGCCAAAAACCATAAACATTATGAGGTCTCTGTATCATCTTCGACGTTTTTTTCATCTTCACTGAATCGAAATTCGAATTATGATCTGCTGTCATGTACAGAGATCACGACATCTGTATCTGAAGAATCTTTAGCCAACTTTGTCACTTTTCCTTCACTTTCCGTGTTTGGCTTTCATTGCGACACAGGAAATAGTATGCTTAGTGAACACATGAAATAAAAGTTCTTCTGCGATCAAATCTTCTGTCATGGACTTGAAAGTTGTTTTTCGTTTGTAGTTCCTAGAAAAAGTGAAGAAATGAAAATTATTAATATTTCTTTTTTTCTAATCTGAATAGGTACCGAAAGGAAATGGGTAGATACATAAATAAAGAGATATCCACCTAGCTATATGGTAGGTACATCATAAATAAGCTGCGGATTTTTACCTATTTGCCTATTTTTTCCCTTCTACGGAAATCGCAATATTTTAGGTTACTTATTCATTTTGAGACATTATGCGCATTATTTGCAAATTTTATAGTGCCTATAAATGTCAATTTCTCTAATAAATGCCTATTTTGTGTTTAAATACCTAAATGTTGCCTATTCTCGTATTTATTATTCAAAATTCATTATCCTTAACAAAAAATTTTAAAAAATTGTAGCTTTTTTGTTTTTATTCCTGCAAATTACAAAGAAATCGAACAACTATCAACAAATCTACACTTCGGGTTTCCTTTCTTGGCGCATGGGGGAGTCTCATCAAAATGGAATATCTCACGGTATTTTGCGCCGTTCTCGGTTGCGCCGCTAGGAGTGAGATATCCCATTTTGAAGACACACTTCCACGCGCCAAGAAAGAAAAACTGCAGATATGTTCCGTTTTACTGCCACCATAATGATGATATTATCCGCACACGTTTTTTTGAGCCCTCGCTTCGTTAGTTGTGAGAGGAGTGGGGAGTTTAGTAATTTTGATAAAAGGAACTTTATATCAAATTTTTAGTTCGTTTTTGGATGTAAAATAGTTTATATTACACGGGAGCGAACATTTTGGTTATCAGATTTTGCCTACTAGGCTGTTGCTATAATTTATTCTTAATTTCACTAATGTGACAAAGGAGTGGGTGTAGGTATTCCGGGGCTCGAGAAAACGTGCGCATATAATATTTCATATTACGAAACACGTGCATAATCGCTGGTGATAATCGTGTGATAATTTTTTACTTCGAATTTTTAAACAACTTTTTACTCAACAAGGGCTCCAAATGTTTTCTTAAATGTTTTCCTCGTATGTGTCAAAGGACGGAACAATTGGTGACGATTCCATTTTTTGCGAACATTATATTTTTGAAAATTTCAAAAAGAGCTTTCTATCTTAAATGAAATATGTTCTGAAAAGCAGATCTTTAAAAAAGACCATGTACATTTTTTAAACGAGTGGTTATTGCGGAATTTCTGCTTCATGCAAATTATAAAAATAATTCTCAAAACAATAACAAATATTTGCTTCAATGTTTTCCATTGATAGAACAATGGACACTTAAAAGAATGGCGCAGGTCACATTTTTGCTGAACTCTCTTAATTTTTGAAAATTGCAAATTTTGAAATATATTTTAGATACTATAATGCGAGAAACTATGTGCTACTGTAGCACCACTATTTACAACATTTATGTATGCATGGCGAATAAAACAAATCGAACAATATTTTCACTTCTGTTTAAATTAAATGTGAGAAAAAAGATCATATTGTGCATGATTTGTAAAATTAACGGAAAACAAAAAGGTAGATACTGCGATTCAGCCTTTTTTCCGAATTGCCGAACAATGAAAGAATGGATTTCTAGGAGTGTTTCTCAGAACAATGACGAAAGCATACATTCCCTGAAGGTAACTACTTTATGATTACTTCAGAAACTTTTTACTCAAAAAAGAAAATAAGATGGGAAAAATATATAATGACTTTTTAAATGTCTATTTCGCTCTTTTAAATTCCTATTTTACATTTTTCAATGCCTATTTTGCCTGCCTATTTCTACAGTTTTTGTGCCTATAATTCTACAGCTTAATCATACGTATCGTGCCTACCGAAGCGTTCAACATTTATAGGTAGATAGCCTACTACATGAATGAAAGTACCATGTTCCAGTGGCGTAGCGTGACTCACACGTTTGGGGATGCTCAACAATAACACACAAAATGGCACTATCAACAACTTCGTCTAACAGGCGAACGCAACACAAGGCAGATACACTGGGACTACTTCCACGATCTCGATTGCTTACGACGGTGTAGGCGCTTCCCACAAAATCCTCACAGCAGTCAGGGCTGCCGATGTCTTGAAAGCAAATTATACAATGGCTCAGCTTTAATTCTTATACGCGAATGGCAATAAGACCATTTGTTAATTTATACATTGCAGACTTAAATAATATGTAATCTATTTAAGAGATAATACAATTTCTTGGATATTAATTAAGAAATAGTAGTCAGGCACTATTTCTACAGTTTGTACCCATGACCAAGCGGGGACTCCCGAGTGAGAGAGAGAAAGATAATTTACTGAACGCCTGAAGTGTGCTGCGCTCTCGTGCACAAACGAGCTTCTTTCCGCATTAGACGCTAGCGTAAAGCAGTCGGATTTCTCTGGGCCAGGGGTGAAGAGGGGAGAGGGGGACCTCGCCATCTGCGCATGCGTCATTGCTCGTCGCAGTGTGGCGGCAGACGCTGAAGTATTTTAGCATCCAAGCAATCAGAGGCCAGCTTCAACAACCCGCCGAATTCAATCATAGGAAATCAATTTTAAATTAATACAAAACGTGTTTCGCTCAACAGACCACTTGTAAGATTATCAATACAGTATTTAAGGTTCTTATATACGGGGATGCTCAGCATCTCAGCGTCCCCTGACGCTACGCCACTGCCATGTTCAGCATACATTTTCACAAAACGAAGGAACAAATTCTCTGAAATGGGGCAAATCCTTACACGTTTCCGAGTATGCTGGCATGCTATGCATTTTTCCAAGCTGGTATCACATTTCGAAGTGCGGGGATTTGCCCTATAAAGACTGTGGGGTTTTGCCCCATTTCGGTGTGTATAAGGAGACGCCATTACGCCATGTTTCTATTTCTATTCTCGAAGTGAAGCAAAAGTTCGCCTGCAGTATTGAAGCTTTGTTTGAGTAGTGTAAACTGACAAATCGTTAATTCCCTTGCAACCATCTTCATACAATATCACATTGAAATTTCACAATTATTACATCAAAACTGCAAAAAATGAACTTAACTCATTATTTCAGTGACTGACGAAGCAACATCCACGCGTTTGTATCTATAGACTGCTGACCGGCGATGAGCTCCATAAACAATGGCGGTGTAGAAAGCCCATGCGGGAGTTTGCCCCCACCTACCCTACTAAAGATAGATATTTTTTACCTTCATGAAATCTGTTCCTTAAAATATATATTTTGAAATAGGTCATGTACACAATTTTTTGGAAATTTGAGAAGGTACTTTTTGCGTAATTTTGCGTGAGAAACGGGCAAGAAAGTACGTGCTGTTGTAGCACCACTAGTTTCTTTTAAAAGATCAATTAACATATCCGATAATCTGTGGAATAATACAATCTTCGTGATATCTCTTTTATAAACATTAATTATTTTGTGTATATATTTTGTATTTTGTGTACCCCCTCTCCCCCTTGCAAAGCACCCTTGGGGTGTGCTTGAACCTCCCTAAATAATTACGTAATGCTTGCAACAACAACCAGTGGCGTAGCTTCAGGTGGTGTCACCTGAGGCGAAGCTAATGGTGTCACCCCCCATAAATTAAGTATAAAAATATCTATTGCTGCATTGAGTGTACATTATTTTATTAAAAATACAAACATATTGCACATCAGAGGCGGGATTTGGGATCTTTCATTGGGCGGCAAATTTGGGCGCAATTGTGAACACGAAAAATTCGTTTATATGAATGGTTTTAATTAATTGTGCTGTAACTACATACACTGTTTTCAATTTTGTTAATTATTTAATTGATTATTATTGAATGTTAATTCGATTAGTTGAACACAGAAATGACGATCCTCATTGTTATTTGAACGGTCCGAACTTCAACAATGTCATTTTCTCAGTAAATCATATATCGAAATATTGAAATTTTTATTGTTTATTATGATCAAAAATATTTATACATAACTGTAGGATACATATTTTGAAATCTACATTAATAAATTATTTTAATTAAAATGCCATCTTCTGTGCAAAGTGATAATATGGGCCTCCACTTCCATTTCGACTTGTGTGCGCAAGTACATTAAATTTTGTCATAAAGTATATTGAAAACACAGTTTTCTGTAAAAATGAGCTCAAATTTCAGCATTTTCAGAAACACCGTTTTCTCAAAAACGGCTCCAAATTGTTTCTTCAAACGTTTTGTACTGATAATGCTAATTGCAGTGTTTAAGATGGCATAAAATTCATTTTGCTGTATTATTTTGTTTCTTCAAAAATTACACAAATGTAATTTTGTTGAAATTTCTCCCATGTCTTTAATACGCACATTATCGGCGATTTGTATATATTATTGCATTTGTGAGTGGCAGATTCACACGACTTCCAATAAAGCTTTTGGAAATCGAAATAGTTTTCTGTAAAAAAGAAGTTTTCATATTAACACATTTGTGAGTGGCAGTGCTTGAAACGACTTCCAGTAATGTGTTTCGACATCTGAATGGTTTTCCGTGAAAAACAGCTTCAAATTTTGCATTTACAGTAACGCTTAAACGCCATTTTCGTAAAAACGGCACCAAATTTTTCAACGAAAATTTCCGATTAGGACGAGGTTTTACTCTTCAATAATATTCTTAAAGTAGTTTTTCGGTTCTGCCATTATGAAACCGAAAAATTGAGCAAAGGTGAAAAAATGTTCGGGCGGCGGTGGGGTATTTGGCCGATTTAACCTGTTAAGCGCTAATGCCGGATATATCCGGCGCAAGACTTTCGTGCCTCCAGCGCTAATGCCGGATATATCCGGCGCGGGTCGGCCGTGCCATGAGCGCTAAAGACGGATATATCCGTCGCGACGCATCATCTGCTTTCTGAATTTATTCCTAGGGAGCACTAGTAGATATTGACATGGCACGACATCTACGGCTGTGTGTAGGTACTACTTAGCTGTAGTTTTTTTTTCTGGCCCTTGGAGGTCACTATTGGAGTGTTCCGGCAGATTACGTCAGCGAGTCCCTGCATCGGGCGCGGCGGAGGCGGCGGCGGCCGGCCTGCCGGCCGCCCGGCCGGCCGGCGGCTGCTGGCTAACAAAGGCATGCGACCCGAAGACCGCGCGTGCGTCAAAACCAGTTCTTCAAAAGCTTGCGAATTTATTCGGAAAAATTACATTTCTTTTTGCGACTATAAATCGGATGATGTCCTTATTTTGTTGTGTACATTAGAAAGAAGAGTGGCATCGTGGACGAGTTAGGACAGTCTGAGAATGTTGTAGCCACCCTTCTCGAGGGGTATTTAGTGAAGGGCCATACCTGTACAATATATGTTGACAACTGGTACTCAAGTACAGCGATGTTTACGTTGTTGCACGACTGGGACACGAACGCTTGTAGTCAGTGTGAAAAACAGTCGTGACATGCCGCAAATTGGAAAGAGATTGAAAACATGATTCGCGACGTCTTACTTGCGTTGATTGTAAAACCGGCAAGAATATGATAAAACCACAACGTGTTTTATGTTATAATCGAAGAATAGAATAATTAGATTAAGTGGACACGATTCTCACCTCGGGAGGAGAAAACCATCACGTGGGATACATTATTTTCAAATATTATATTTATCTTTGTTGAATGCTCATGATATTCAAAAATTAACAACGGGAAAAGTTATTAATGAAAAAATGTCATCTGGATGTAATCCAAAAATCGTAGAAAAGTTTAGATCGGAAAGACGAAAATCTGGGAGACGCAAAAGGTGAGGAGATACACCGTTTGACCCAGCTACTTTCTTACGATAATCCCATCACATTCACAAAAAAATAACAGCGAAGATGCTTCAAACGTTCTAGTAAAATCTACGTTGTAAATCAAGCTATATGTGTAAGTAATGTAACGTAGCATTATGTGTGTATCCATGATTTATGATTTACCATACTAAAAAAAACATTAAAGCATCTTCTGCATTTCACAAAATAAACTACACCAAAAATTTTAAAAAAGTTAAAAATAATAAAAAAAGACATTTCTAACTTTGCCAATGCTTGCCCAAAGGTCGAATCAAGAAAAAGATGCGAAATATACTTAATGCTCTACCCGCGCCGCGCGCTGTGCGAAGGGGGCGCGCCCGAAAAGAAAGCAGGCCACAGGCGACCCAAGCGGGCCGGGTGCCCCAGCGCTGGGGGACGCGCTACCCCTAAAGACACGTAGCACTTAAAAGGTTAAGAGGCCAAAAGTCGATTTTGCAAATTTCACTCTAGACAGTAAAAAATACAGCATCGTAAAGCTAGAAGGTCAGGGAATAACCAGTTGCACAAATTTTAACGGCGCATCTTTTCTGAAGTTGCCTACTCGTGAAATGCGCATGTTCGTTTTTGACTCCCGTGCGGGCTTCAGTTTCACAATGAATTCCGTATACTGAGGTTCGATTTTGAAGTAAGGAACCGTAGAGACTGATAAAGCAGGTGAGTATGTACACGTTATGTGTATTTTCGTACAGATTTGAATTATTTTAGCTGAGATAGAACTCTTAAATTTTTAATGAAGCGAATTTTATTTAATATAAGTAAATTAGTGTACTTCCGGGGGTTTCCGTATTACAGTTTTTGGTGCAATGGAAGGGTTATGTTTTCTATTTTATAATTTCGTCAAAATCAATCGCGGATTCGCGCGGTTTTGCGTTATATACAACCATTTATGAACGAATGCGATTTGCAGATTTTTTGACATGAATTTATTTACTTTCTAATTTCCTCCAAAATTCGACTTTGGACATTTGCGCATCAACGTAATGACTCGAAGAAAGTTATTTAACATGATAAAGCAACAAAAATTACACGATATTAGAGAAAATTGGAATTTATAGAAAATTATTTCTTACTTAAATAAAATTATTCTGGCGAACAAATACAGAAAATATAGCATAAATTTTCTTATCTTAAATCTGACATGAAATTAAGGTGGTCCATAGCACACAAGAAAGAAGATGTATTTGTTAAAAAAATGTGATTGCCTCAATGACACTTTCGAAATACCTAAAGTAGTGAACCGACCAGGCACATGTGCTTTAGTGCTCTAAAGAAAAGATTTCAAGATATGAGTGAGAGAAGCACGAGAAGAAGAACAGAAGATTTACGACAAACTACAAATTCAGAAGTACTGACTTATGCTACCCGGGTGACATTAGGCTTTGTAAAAGGAAATTATATAATTGTTATAGATACTTCAGAAGAAATAGAATCTTTGGATGCAGAACCATATTCTTATAATCATCTGTTCTATCATATTTTGCAATATTTAAGTTCTAGGGAAAACTCAAATTTTAATTTAAATTATCAACGAAGTTATTAGTTTAATTATATAACTCTAGATCACGCAATATTATCAAAGATAAAAAACTATTAGCAAATTATTTCATTTTAAAATATCATTAGATTTGTGGGCTTTTTCTTTACTATTTATTGAATTTCTGATTCTCTATATTTTATTGTTTTTTCGTATTATTGTTAATAAAATATATTAGATTAATATAAAATATTACATTTCGTATTTAGTACAGCACCCAAAAATATGGCATCCCAAATGAGCTCTGTTCTTGTGGTTGTATTTATATAATAATAAAAAGCTCAAAACATCATTTTTCTTATTAAAAACTGTTTCATATCACCTAAACAGCCACGAATGTGAAAGGTGGCGCATTTAGGTGCATTTAAACAGCAAAAATAATGGTGGCCTAAAACGGCCAAATACCCCATCGTGCGGCGATAGATGGTTATTGGCATAAGGATGGGGCACGACCGAAAAGTCAGACCCGACCAAAGAAATTAGGAAATGAGCTACTACGAGAAAATCTGTGCCATTCTGTAGCTTCACTAGTTCCTTTTCGTTTTGGCCCTAGAATTTTTGGTTGCATCTAAAACAAGAATAGCACGAACACAAGTTGTAGAGTATGTAATACAAGCCAGTTAAAGTTTGGGACTCATATGTATATATACGCTCGTATACGCACCATAGTTCGGGGCTCGTTTTACAACCATCGCCATATTAAAATTCTGCAAACTAAAACCGGTCTATGATAGTTCGAAAGATTGAATGCATAAAAACATCGTTAAAAACATATATTTCATTCGTTAAAAATCAGAATCGGTCTAAGAGAACTCATCTCTAATTAAAAGCCAAAGACATACCTTCCAAAGCTTTTAGAACCGAAAAAACATGAACACCTCTGTTTCACATCAACTCGCATATACAACAGAACCACAAAGCTATATTAGCAACAGAAGTTATTAAACTAGTTAAAATTGTTCCTGCTAGAATGTTTGCGATATGTGAAAAAGATACCAAGGGGGCTCATATTATATGAATGATTCATATCACCACCTTTACCTCTATCTACATCTAAAACACGGGAAATACTATTTATTTTTGAGAGTAAAAATTTGAGTGTTATGAGTAGACCTCGGAATTTTACTCACAAAAAAGGTTTGATTTAGGCACCTAAAATAGGCAACAAAATTATGAAATTAGGCACTAAAAGGCATTAAAATCGACGTTTGAGGCACTTAAAATAGGTTACAGAATGACTAAGCTAGGCAAAAAAATAGACATGAAAAAGTTATATTTCTGGCATATAGAAATTGTCTCAAAAGGATTAAATTAAGCAATTTTTATTATGCAGGAAAAAGTATTTTTACATTAAGGAGAGAGTCTACAAGCATATTTTATTCACTTTCATAATTAGCAGTATAGTATATAATCAATATTTTCTCCAAATTTTCTTCAATAAGGCTGTCTTGTGCATTAAAATAATTGTTAAGGCTGAAAATGAACATTTTACTGACAGATTTATAGGAGCAAACAAATTTAGTTACATTTCTCATGCTCACGTCTCCTGGAACTTTTTCCCTCGTCCCTTCTTCCCACCCCCCAAAAAACTTGTACCACACGACCCATTTAATCACTGAACAGTATTTTGTGATATATGTCTGTCTGAGAGCAGGCTTTTGCCTGGCCTGTCCGTCGCTTTCCTCGCCTGGACTTCGCAGGCGACGCGCTGCGCCGATAAGCCTCAAGCTGCCAACAGCGCAGCTGCATCAGGAATGGCTGCAATTGCCCAAGAAGTGCATGCTGATCGGAGACGAGCGTGAAACATCCTTATTATGTTGACTTGCAGGGCTTCTTTTGTTCGGTATTTGGAGTGAAAGATTTCGGTGCGGTGTTCGATCACACAATATTTGCATTTCGGAAAAGTTTTTGCGTTTCCGTAAAACGAATTTCAAAATTTAGCATTTAAAATACTATCGTTCTTGAAAATCACTTGTTTTAGGCAAAAACATTAAAATAGACATCAACCGCCCTTTTTAGGACATTTTAGGCATATTAGATGCTTTCAGTACATCTATTTTCTCATGATTCGTAAACATCTGCAATTACTTTTCAAAACATCCTAAATAGGCATTTGTCCTAAAATCAGAGGTCTAGTTATGACTCATGATTTTAGGCATTAAACTGTTTAATTTCCAAGTAAATAACGTTTAAAAGCAATATATAATTGAAAGAGTATTTATTAATAAGGTATATTCAAAATAACGCTTAACACTATCCCGCGCGTTTTATTACACTGAACTAAAGTTCACCAATTTATTAAGGGGGGGCAGTTGCTCCCCCTTGCCCCCCCCCCGAATCCCGCCTCTGTTGCACATGATAGTTATTTATAATATATTTTAAAAAATCTCTGTAATTAAGAATAATTGCAATTAAATCATAATCTATGCTAATAATATAAATAATTTTTAACTAAACCATAAAAATTATATAATTCCAACTATAAAATTTTCAAACTCCTAAAACGAAGAAAATTATTGATATGTAACATTTTTTAGTAAATGATTTAAATTATATAATTCCAACCATAAAATAATTTATTTGATGTCACCCCTAGAATGGTGTCACCCAGGCCCCCCTGCCCCCTCCCCCAGCTACGCCACTGACAACAACCACCTTGTAAATGCAAGAAGTAAAAATAAATTATAGTACAGTAAAAACAATTTGTAGTAAACTTATTTGTGTTATTATTAAAATGTATGATAATTAAAGTCAGAATTATTTGGTGGTCCTGACTGCACCTAACAATAAGGAAAGGGACAAGTTTTGAGTGAAGGAAGGACGCATAGGCAAGAACATTTCTGATCACAAGCCGTGCACATGCCATAGTGGATGGCGCATGGGTAAGAGTAGTGTGCTAATTTATATGGATTCTAAAATTCTACACATAAGTTTTTAATATTTTTTTCAAAATCTTACAGATTTAAAAAAGAAACTCATAAAATGGTTGTATTTATTGAAACCACTTCTAATAACATTGTTTTGAAACAAATTGGTTAGTTAATATTTTAATGTAAGACACCAAAAAGGTAGTATTTCCACAAAATATTGAAAAAGTTAATATCAGTGTTATGTAACACTAAACGAATATCCCTCTAAAGCAGCTAACGCTGCCTCAAACCCTCTCCCTCCCCTCTTGAGCATTATCTAATTTATGGACATTTAACATTAGTTTAAATGTAATAAATGTAATAATGATATTTTTGAACATATATATGATATTTGAATAACCCTATTTCTTTTTTTTTTTCTAATTACAGAAAATAAGAATTGTAAAATTGTTAGTTTAATTTGTAATTATTATTCCCCAACCTTTTTTGTGCTTTCCTTCTTAAAATTCTGCAAAAACAGACTGCAGACACTTCTCTTTTCTTTTATAATGAATTTGCTGTCTTATTTTGTCTACTTCTACATTTAATTTATAAAGAGGTACTTTAATAATATCAGGAACATGTAGGAATTTAAAAAATGAATGCACAATAATAATAGGATGTAACTGTGTAATCTTATATTGAAAATCATGTTCAGAAAAATATACAAGAAATTATGTACAGCTTAATATTTACAATCAATTCATATTTCACGTATGTGTAAAACATTTCTGGTAACAAACACAACCATTGCTAAAAGTGCTGTTGATGTACATAACATCAGAATATTCTAATATTACCATGCAAATATAGTAGAAATACAAAGCTAATTATATCATTAAAATGTGAGACAACCATTAAACATGTTGTTTAAAAATGAATTTAATATGAGTTCATGTGTACAACAACTACACTTAATAAAAAACATGTCCAGCAAAATTGTGTATCTTAATGGTAAGAGTAGAAAGTGCTTTCATATCATAAATGTATACATAGAAGTGCACATACTTTTTTAAATATTTTATTCAGTTTTTCAAAATTATTAATAATTTCCACTATGTCACAAAGCTGTTAAAGGCATCGGTAATAGCACACGGAACTGTGAATACCGTGTTATGAAATAGATATACCAGATTCTTATTTTCTTTCTCTCTCTCTCTCTCTCTCTCACTTTCATTCACTCAATTTACTGAAATACTCAAGGCAATTGTAAGAGTGCAATTCATGGACACATTATACAATTTAGTGATTCAAAATAAATTTCAAGATTTGGCTATTCGTTGTAGTTCTATACATAGTTGATTATTTGTAGTATAATTAAATATTAAACATACTGACATAAGGAAAATAATGAATTGTTTAACATCATTATTGATGAACTGGACCACATATCACAATCGATTTGATACTATTGCTGAAAGTAGTGAGAAAACTGATTCCATTTTATACAATTGTGGTATAATAGTTTTTGAAATTTGTCAATAAGTATTTGGAAAATTTTTGGTATGAAGATTTTTGGTCATTAGCATCATGCTGGATCAAATATTTCTCGTTCTATAAGAACGTTATTCAATAAGTGTTTCTTTTATTCTCATCAATGTAAATAATACATTGCTTCTTGTCAATTCATAACAATGCAGCATCACAGCTTATAATTACAGTTTCATACAACAATGATGTTTCAAAAAGCATTAAATAGAAAAAAAATATTGGGAAAAATAATGTACAAATGTATGTGTAAAGTAAATACTATTTTAAGAGTTTGGAAGTGCAACCTTTTCTTACTTCATAGCCCAATATCATCTGATGATTCATCTACTAATTATCATAGCCTACAGACTGTGTAAAAACTATGTTCACAACATACTTTTCCAAAGATACAAAATTTTATCGTAAGTATTGTATTGATGAATACTGATATTTTATTGAAAATCAAGGTCTCCTGTTGCAGTTTAGCACTTAAAGCTTACACACAAGCTATTAAATTGAGAGTACTAGGTATAGCCAGTACAATGAATATGTTACTTCTTTTACAAAATATAAAAAAGTGTCCATCCCCCAATTATTAGTGTTTACTTTGACAATATTTGCATGGAACTTCCTCAAAGAAAATGTATTAAAGAAGATATTGGACTCTTATGAAACTCATGGGTTCCAAAACATTATGGCTATAAACATTGTAATGCATATTTCACAGTAGTAAGCCTTTGGAAAATATTTGGGCATTGAAAGTCATACAGGCTATGCATCAGTTTGCCTGTCTTTTAATAATATAATGTGTATCTAATGATTTCTAAAAAATCAATATTTACCCAATTCTGTCTTGCTTATGTACAAACATTGGAAAAGAAGAATTCTACTTATGCTGTACTATTTAAATTCAATATTCCTATGAATTTAATTATGTGTATTTCTTTGAATATTTTCAAGATCACACAACAATTTCCAGTGTCTTATCTTCTTAAAAAATGTTTGTAAACAAGTTCATTCATCACTGTATGGATTACACATAAAATAGTTTGCTCTTAAAAGAGAGTGAGGAACATTCCTCACAATTGTGATCCATGAAAATTATTTGTTCCAAAATTTCAAGCTTTTGGAACATATACTTTCCATACACAATCAATAATGATGATAAATGTCATTTAATAGGATTTTATACATAATTTTTCCCTCAAAACAAAAAAAATTTTACTTGATTGCAAATATGCCAAGAGTAATATTTTGTATGACAATAGCTTGTCCCTTCCCTGTATTACTAGGCACAACTGAAAATATAGCATTGGTGGTGATGTTTAATATTGATTTGAATGTACATGTATGTTATTTTACAAGGACATAATCACTGTGCTTGTTCTTTATTGCATGTTAGCAGTAATAAGCATATCTACTATTTATTGGCACAATGCCCAAACAAGTCACAAAAGTACAAAATTAATGATGTGACAATTTTGATGTTTTCATAGACATTTTAAGATACCAATAACGAATGTCCTCATTCCCTTCTTGCATTAATAATAAATTTATTCATAACACGACATTTAGAATTTTGTTACATAGCATGATTGTATTTCTAAGCAAGAAACTTTGTGTAAAATCTTTAAATTTTATTTATAAGTGTTTCTAACTCATCCTTCTCACATTCATCATTTTCTCAAGTATAAAAATAGCCAGGGAAATTAATACATTAGACTTGCTTTCTGAATTCTATTTTTAAATAAATTAAAACTTTTTACAAGGCTTGCAAATATTCCCTCAGGATTTGTATATTTTTGCAAACTTATTATACAAGGTGAAGCATAGAATTTATATTTTCCACGCCTTTTGTAATAAAAATTATTTCAATCTCCAAAAGAGAGCATGCAACATTTTTGTTTAAAATAATTTAGCAGTGTGGGTAAAGCGGAAAAGGCACAGTGATATTAGAAGCTTTGTTGTAAAGGTATACATTGTGTACACATCTTATGGCATTGTCATAATTTTCTCAGTAGAATGAATTTCATTTAACTCTTCATAATTAAAACACTGATAAAACTGTGAAGTTTGAATATTATTAGGTTTTTTGCTACAGTACCAAAAACTGGTGATGAAATATATTTCAAATAATGGCATTGCCATGTGTAAGCCATTTCTTTAATGAATCAATCTAGATGCAAATTAACAGTTACATTATTTGTTGTTGTTTTTTTACACTGACTTTTATGACTGTTCTTATTTTTATGAAACAACAAGCACCAATTATAGAGATAGCATTTACAATATATTTCTTTTATTGTAATGAGATTTAAGAAAATTTTTAAAAACAGGGGGGTATGCTCCTTGAAATTTTGAAAAATTGTTCAGAAAGAGTTATTTGGAAAAAGCACTATTTTTTTTTAATTGGCTTCAGGGAAAAATCTGGATTCTATTGTGTAAGCATAGAAACTTTATACATGGAAGAAAGATAAAACATACTGGAAATTCTTTACAATTTACAATTCTGCAAAGAAAAGCACCATTTCAGCTTAAATGAGCAACTCTAGTGATTTTTTTAAAAAAATTATAACAATTCTTTTATGTATTTTAAACAAACTAAGTGTTGAAATAGTTTTTAATTCAAAAAGACTTAAACATACTCTACAATTTTAATCTGTACCACATACTTCATAAATTAATAAAAATGTAGAAGATATTAAATTGAATATAAAGTTGAAATCAAGTTTCCTTTTAATATTCTGGACATAATATTGGCATTAATATATAAAAAATTAAGCATGATTAAATACCCTGCCACAAGTGATGTTTTTCTTTAGAAATATAATTTTAATCAACAAAAATGTTACCAAGAAGTATTTAAGCCAAAAAATGTTACTTTGTTTTGGAATGCAGACATAATAAAATTTACTGATTGATTATTTTAGGTAAATGTGAACAAAATATATGCCTTAAATTGAGAAAAATTTAAATATCAGAAGAGAATGACCTCAATATCACTTCACTGCATTGCATTTTATTAAAAAAAGTTGTTGTAAAACTTGCACAATATGTTTGTTTAAAATTGACATAAAATTCAAAGATTTTTGGCATAAGGATCTGAAAAATGTATGATTAGGATTTCACTGCAAATGAGTTATGGAAACTCCAATATTGACATTATAAGAAAAATACATATTATTAATTTTAATTGTTATAATTCTTTTATGATCTCATCTAAAATATTTCTATGAATAGAAAGATATAAATGTATTTTTTATGATATAGAATATTAATTTCTGTAACAAGCAGCATGCTTGTTCATTTGCTGTTGACACATGTTGTTTGCAAATATGTAGTTAGTACAGGTTAATAATATGCAATATCAATCATTCATAAGCAATCAGAAAATAGAGCGAATCATTCATTGTCATTGAATAAAATATATATGCACACAAGAAAGTGGGACAGAATATTTTTTTTATTGTGTATCTCTGCAAATATTTATCTTAACCTTTCCTAACTCTGCAACATACACAAAATTGAACATCTCACAGCACCAAGCACACAATACAGAGAATGCCATTCAATATATTGTGCCAATATCGCCAAAAGGGTAATTATTACATAAAAATTATGATACCTACAAGTATTCTTTTATCTGATAACAAATTTAAGCAGCATAAAAGACAAAATCCATTGTATCTGTTTTGCTTTACAGAATTGTCAAAATATAATGCTGGACTTACAAAGGTAGAGCCTTCAATATGTGAATAAATATGACATAAAAGAAGTAGATGCATATAATATGCTTGCAGCACAAATGACTCCTACAAAACAAAATCAAATCAAAAGCTGAAATTAATCTGACACTGAATTGTGAATGAGTTAAATCCATGCACTCTACAAATAACTAGTCCACACTTTTGGACACAATACCATTTAGGTCTTTTGACTCTTCACAGCCACATTTTGTAAAGTTGCACAAATCTACAATATTTGTCATAATTTAGTTTCATGTATGCTGTTTCTTTATTCAAAGGGATAATTTATTTCCAATGGTCATTAACAATGTATGAGATTTGGCACTACAAAGATTTTTTTCAAGATGAACATCTACAAAAATTCCTGTGTCTTCTAATTATTTTCAAGAATGTGACAATTTGGTCAAGTTAGGAATA
This sequence comes from Acheta domesticus, assembly GCA_031308135.1. NCBI lineage: Eukaryota > Metazoa > Arthropoda > Insecta > Orthoptera > Gryllidae > Acheta > Acheta domesticus. The sequence continues at coordinate 125,193,386 of JAHLJT010000631.1, read as the reverse complement.
CAAATATTCTAATTCAAAAAAATTCTAGTTCTACTTTTCCAGATTCTAGGCAATGAATGAAAATGTGGTAATTTGAAATGTATTTAATACATACACATCAAATGTTGTGCACAAAATTGCAACAAAAAAAATTATAGTAATAATAATTATAATCTGTTTTTGTCATGAAATGTGACCATTGGACACATTTTCACTAGAAATAATTTTACTTTGTTTTCTTTAAAAGATTCATTTTCATAAATGACATTCTGTCAACACAGCCATCTGATGAGACTTACAAACTTCAAAAGTGCTGATAAATTAGTGAGAAGTGCTTGGCTAGAGTCTCACATCAAGATTATGAATAATTTCAGTATAATATTAAACCAACATTAATTGAACAAAATAAGTAGTCCTATTACAATTCAAGTTTTGTACAACTAAAACCACAAAGCATTCTGAAGCATATTAAATTATTTAATATTTGTGCCCTTATGTGTGTAATTCAATTATTTTTCTTTTTCAAAGCTCTGTTACAAATGTTTAAAATATCCAATGAACTAGAATTTAACACGCTTAAACAATTGAATAGAAAAAAATTACACACACTAAATCTTCCAATATGTGACATCTATTCACATAATATTTGTATAATACAATTTTTAATCGTTTCCCCTTTAGGAGATATTGGGCATCACTTAATTGGCATTCTCTGTGCACTAAGTTGACCATGAAAACATGCATTATATCAATGCCCACACTGCTTCCCTCCAACTAGGCATTATATAACACTGTAATTTTAAAGCCCATTGCAGTGCATGCTACTTAACATTAAAATTGGTCCTGAGAACAATTAATAATTATATTTTGTAATACAAAAAATTGCTTTGAGCAGCTTTGGCATCTTGTGATAGTGACTTAAAATGTTATTCATAACTACATCACCTATAAGTTTTGGCAGGGTAAATATTAAATATTATAAAGAATATACATACAATACCAAAATGAATACATTTTAACATTCTTTCAAAAATTTGAACATCTAACCATCATGAACATTCATTAATAAACTCTTGTAGGTTCTTTTTCACATTTGTTAATTTGAAAATAACAAAATAGACTCTGCCAACTTGTAGATAATGCAAAGAAAGAACAGAATATGGAAGGGTAAAACATTATTGTATCACACTCCTAGGGTATGATTAACAAAAACACACATTTAGATTGTATTTACAAATTGTTTTCTTTTGGCAGGTGATATCAATATACTTATTAAACTTTAAAACCCTTCCTTTTGTGTAACAATATTCTAAATCTTTGAAATAATAAAACATGAACAAGAAATACTTGCTTGGTCATTGTTCCTCTTAAAGAGGGTAAAGCAAGTAATTAAGACTAGATTTATAACAATAGCTATGAAAAATGTGAAAATCTGGTAGGGAAGAAATAGTGTATGTGTACAGAAATGACATAAATTTGTTGCCTTTAATAATAAGATGATTGGAATGATGGAATAAATAAAACTCAGCATAATAACACAACAGACATAACCATTAGTAACCGAAATGCCTGGCAATTAGAATTATTTGTAATGCCCATTTATTTTAAATAAATACTTTTTAGATTTTGTTGATGTTTTAATATTTGAAGATTGAGATGACCATGAAAATTCTTAGATTTATCAAAAATTTATAGCATACCAGGCTTTTATGTTTCTAATGGCATTGTAAAGGAGAATAGACATGATAAGGTTATCAATAGGGATATTGCAACGCAAATTGTGTACCCAAATATACTCATGTACTCATACATACTGAACACACTCACATTCATACAAAAGAAGATACTTGGATACAGTGAGAAGGAAAACAAATAAAAAGATCTACAAACAAAATGTCTTTTATGTTAAGACATCAACCAGGTCTATACTTAGAATCTATCACAAAATACAGTTACTCAAGCTTGCTATCTTCTTGTTTGAATGCTCACATTTCATGAACATATCTTGACAAAGCATATTTAAGTGTTTCACTGTTAGGTTCCTTTTCAATGAAGCTTTATTTGATATCTAAGGGAAACTTATCACAAACTACAGTTGTGATTGCAGTTTGTAGGTAGTATTGCTGTAGGTTGTTCTTCCTTCCCCACTAGGCATCCACTCCTCTTGCATGACACAACAGGTGACTAGAAAATGTTTCATATCACATACAGAGGGACATTTTCGAAATTAATGATAACTGATATCAGAGTACAAAAAGGAAGTGAACAAATTCAATAAATGCTAATTAAATGAGGGCATTTTGAATGTATTTTATCAAAAATTAATAAGGCATGAACCTTCAACATACAAATTGAGTGGTTGATAAAAAGCATGTATTTCAATATTGCAATTAAAAACATAACATTTATCAAAACTATCATTTTAAGAATTATATAGGTACCAATTTACCTACATTATTTTGTAACCCATTGTCACTGATATCAGTAGCAATACAGCATGTACTTAACATCGAATATGCCCCTAACTTAACTATCAGATGCACCACATTTCAATTAAGTCATCCAGGGTGAGGATTTGTGAAGGCATCACACTTCTCTAAACAGTCAACAACTTGTAACTTCAAAATATTTGTTTGTATGGTTCTGAACTGTTTATGCAGTTAACTTATGAAAATCCTTTGTAGTGAATGAAGAAGAAGATAAGAAAGACAGCATATGCACAAGGGAATGTTACCCTGGCAATAACATCAATTGTCTTTGCCACACGAATGGGATGAGGGGGCTCCTTCTTCCGAACCTATAGTCAAAAAGATACACAGTATTTATAGTACTTTAAACATTTGTTTTAGACAATATACATCAAATTAAACACATTTTGAAACAACAAAACTATTACTAAATTATCATTTCTCTTTAATATATTAAACCTTCAAGATAATATTACTACAGTCATAATCTCTATTTCATAGTGAGTATAGTGCAACAAAAACACACGGTGCGATTAGAAAAATTCATCTATACCCTTGGAAATTGCAACATTGATTGCCTTTACTGAGGCATAAATTTAACAAATGCAATACATTCAACAGATAAAAATTATAAGCTTGTCTTTCAAGAGCACAAAACTCTTAATTATATTAGTTTCTACAGAAACACAGAAAGAAAACAAAATAGTATTACAAGAGGTTATATTTAGGATCTAAGTTAGTAACTAATGAGGAATGTGAGAGGGAACATCTTTATTTGAAATGAATTTGGCAGGCTAAACATTACAGATGAAAAATGAAATTCCGTGTTTGTATCTACACTTACTTGAAATATAAAAACAAAAATGTATCACAACAAACTCATGGATACACATCACATAAAAATATACAGTGATAAAGAATAAAATAAGATAGTATTAACCTTAATGTTTAACATATCAGATGTTTCTTAGTCAAATAGTCTTAAAAGTTATAAATAATTGCAAAAATGTTAGGTTTGTGACAAGACAGTGTGTGAGAAACACTCTATTTTCAGTGATAAATGGATACAGTCCATGGCATGCAGTGACCAGACAGTGACCTCCAACATCTGGAGAAGGAGAAGGATTACAGAGAAAGAATAGAGGCAGCATAAAAAGAACAAGAGTTGACAAGTCGGCTTATACACACCAGGGAGCTCACTGGGGTCACTGGAGATCCCATCTGGCCAGATTCTGCAGATGTCAGGGCTGCATCCTTCTCGCAACTCTACAAGAATGTTAGTGTCAGTCATGAACTTGAATAATTTTTTGTTAAAAACAATATTGAGAGTTGATGCAGATCTGCTGTACATCAGTTCATGTTATCATTAAGTTTCGAGACCAAGTAAAAATTTTCTGTTGAGCAATAGAGTATTTCTGACAAGGGTAAAGGGAAGAAATAGGATTGATGGAAAATATTATTGTAAAATATTATTGTAGTTTATTATTTTTCTGAAATTTTAAGTGTTTATGTAGTTATATCAGATAAGAAAAGCCAATAATCATTAATTTATTCAAAATTAATTTTAGAGAACTGTTAAAAAGAAGAGTTGACAACATGCTCATTTATTAAAAATGAATCTTAAATGAACCATAAGTTTGATTTTGAAACATTCATTTTCAAAAGCCTACATAAAGACATCCCCTCAAAATATATTTAAATAAATAAATAAAAAAGAATATTAACAGTTTTAGTTTTTTTGATTTCTTTCTCAATGTATAGATCATAAATTATTTACTTTTCATTTCAGTATAAGAGATAAAGAAATACTAAAATGAAGGGAAACACGCTTACCACATTTGAGCAGCTCACCTCTGTAGCACAGCCATTGTTTGCTGAATGTGTGCAGGGATTTGGGCCACAATTGGTGCAACTCACTATTTCATTGGGCCCAGATGCATCTCGTTTGCCTTTGTCACCCTGTCAACAGACATTTACTCTGCATTAACATCAACTGTTGGCTTCACTTCAAGGCAATCTACTTTCTATGAAAGACTACTTAGCAGTAAGGCAAGGAACTAATATCCTCTTAATAACACTGAATGAATTTGAAGTTTTGAGAAAAAGTAAATAAATTATTTGATATAACATATTTTTTTAAGAAATTTAATACACTTACTCATTTCTAAAATGTAGATTACAAATATTGAAAACTAGAATTAATTTTTGAAAGGAAAAAACACAAAAAGAAAATACCTAACTAAATATTACTATTTGAATTCTGAATATATTTATTAGGTAAGTTCCTAAGATTTCAAAAAAATGTTATCATTATGCATTTATACATTTTAATACTTGCTGTCCTATTCTTTTGTCTATTTTAAGAAGTATTTTTCTATTAACCTTACTATCTAATTCATCTTTTATTGGCATTAAAAATAATAGGTAAGCTCCCTTAGACACAAAGAAATGGAAAAATTACAAAACAATTAAGGAAAATGAAAAACTTTGAAGGTACTCTTAAATGATGATTTGGTAATTAAAGGACACCTGATTTGGACATTACATGCATAAAAACATCAATGCAATCAAGTCTTAATAGTTAGATGACAGGAAAAAAATATTGCAATTCAGGAAACATTTTCCATAAAACTTGAAAAAAGAATAAAGATTTTAAAAAATTGGCAATACTTCTTGTTTTTTCATGATGCCAAATGGACCTTAATTTATGAGTTGTGAAAGGAAACAAATTTTAATAATAAAAACATTATTTATATTGAACAGAAGAAAACAGATAAGTCAAAATAAAACTTACTAAGGGATATAAGAGACTATTTTCAATGTTGTTTGTGAATACAATTTAAAAAAATAAATAGCAAAGTGTAAGAGAAAAAACATTAATATCGGATTTTAAAATAATACACCATAAAACAATAATAGATAACAGCTAATTTTCTATTTATTTTTTATAATTTATATTCATTTATTTTCAAACAAATATTTTTATTTTCCAAATTTCATTGATAATATTATTTATTTCTTCATATTGTCACATTTTTTTTGCTTGAAACCAGGTCTAATAAATACCTGAGTACTAAAATTCTACAGACTTAAACAAGAACTAAGCCTTCTTAATGGTCACAGACTAAAATAGCAAGAATTGTAATCAAAAGGCAATCATATAAATTTTTCTAAAACACGAATTCTTCCATAAAACATTATGATTTGGTCACAAAACATTTAAATGTGCCACACAATTTCAAGGGTCATCTGAAGTGAAAAATATTTAACCTTACAATAAGAAATAATAGAAATCTGGAGAGGAAATGAGGCTGTTACCAACAAAAAATCCTTTTGTGGGGCAAAAGAGCAATACTTGCTATTTATTATGAGAATAATTTCTTTTCAATTACAACAGAGAGCTAAAAATCTTTAAATTGCATTAAAAATGTATAAAGTTAAACATTAAATTGCATTAAAAAGCAATAGAGAGAACATTATATTTAATTAAAAACTTTAAAATTACTAATGAAATGTATGTTTGAATGATTTCTAAGTACATCGCACTGATTCAATTAACTTCAGTGTCTTTTAAATCAATGCATTTTTTGATGCAAAAGAATTTCAAGAATACAGTTTTAATGTCTAATAATGACATAAAATTCTTATTAATTATCGTCACTGCATTTTACAGCAATGCAGAAGAACAACTAAGATATTTCAAATTGATGAAAAATATGTGTACATTTTGTATCTAATATTTATATAACCTTCTTAATAAAAAATATATTAATAGGACACATTATAAGATATGACGTTTTAAGAAGAGCGTTAATAGAAAAAACTGCAATACCATTGATTGGCTACAAAACACCCACTTCTGTGAAGGCAGAACAGGCATACATTAGAATACATCATCAACACACTTCTCCCAACAGAGGCTTTAAAAAGTAATGGAGACTTTGGGAATTTTTACTAACTTTAAAAGATATAAATTCAGAAGGAAATTTTAATTTTAAAAAATTGAATTTTATTCTCTATTGCTAAATTTGTGTTTAAATTACATGATAGTTTATTTTGTAGTCATTATAGTGCATTGAAGAATTAATTTATTATAACAAAAAAGTCAAGAAGTATTGCCTTATTAACACTTGATTGGACACATAAATAAACAGAAAAAGGGACATATTAAGAAGAGAACCAAATGTCAGATATACTTTCCTCTTAGATCATATTTTCTTCTAATTTTCTATTAAATGAAATGCACCAAGGTATTCATTCAAAATTCATTCATTTAGATTTGCAAAATAAAAATATATTCAGAAGATGATTGATATCATACATATAAAGACTCAAATAATGTGACTCAATAATATGGCACACCAAATGTTTTCTTAAGAGAATATAATAGAGAAACATTGAATTGAATTAGATACATCAGCTTGCACATAAATTTCATGTATTAAATGATTGTAAAAAACAATAAGCTTAAGAAAAGAGTGAGAAAAGTTTGAATATTTGTTGATTGAAATTATTTGATTAGCTTTAGTTACCTATATAATTCTGTCAGTTCTTATAGAGTTTTAAGTTCTCCAAAGAGTTTATCATATCAGTAAGGATGTTCTTCAGATGAAAATAGGTGATTACATTACAAATTTACTAACTTCATCCACTTTTTGATGTTTTTTATTTTCTTGATCTATAGTGGATCATTATTCTTTTATTATTATTATTATTATTATTATTATTATTATTATTATTATTATTATTACTATTACTATTATTATTACTATTCTCATCATCATCATCATTATCATCATTATTATTATTATTACATTTCCATTCTATTCACTAATTGTATTTTTTATTGTAAAATACAGGCTATGATAAAAATATAAACTATTCTACTTGATACTCCATTTTTTTATGAAATGAATGTCCCTTTCATGTATAGGAACACTTAAAGAAACTTGAATTAAAATGAAACATCTTAACTACAGTCACAGAGATAAGCTTGCAATTCCAAAGAAAATAATTCTATCAAGAAAACAAAATTTAGCATCATAGGGATGTATTTCATGAATTACCTCAAAATACTTGGAAGAAGTAAATGAACTCTTTTTGCAATACATTGTCTAAATGTGCAACCATTTTCAACTTTTGTTGCAGTCATGGATATTCACTAAATGTACATAAATTATTTTGTTGGGAATTTTCAACTTGTGTCTCTGCTCATATCACAAAAGATACTCATTTGGAGAAACATTTCACTCTATGAGAACTAATACAATATTTGAACATTTCTACTTCAAAAATAAATATTTCAACTAATGGAATACTTTTTAACATTATTACTATAATCTAAGGACAACAATTTTTTTTAAAAATTGAATTAAAAAATTGAAATATTACCAAGGTGCACTGAGTAAAGAATACAAAATTATGTCTTCGTAATGGTATACCTGACATTATGGAAATCCTAGATTATAAAGGAGACAAAACAAGACCTAAGCAAGCAGCAAAGCAAGCATAAGCTCAGTGCACTAAGGAAGCGGCATCTAGATAAAGGCATCGATTTGACAACTATCAAAGCGCTCTAGTTTGTCTTTTGTTCATTGTTTGACTGATATAGAAGATACTATGTACTGCCCATATTTAAAGGTATTGTGGTTTTCAAATTGTCATCTATTTCTTCTCGTATACTATATGTACAAATGAAATTACTTTACTTTTGAACAAAACTCAGTTAATACCAGTATATTAATCTACACTAAACATTAACATTATCTTCCTGTAATACTGTGCTGAATGAGAAAATATGTAGAATGTTGTCCTATTTTATATACTGAAGGCTTTTAAAATGTTCAGAATGTGGATCTTGCTTGTTTGTTTTTTTAATTACAATAGTAAAAACAGCATATTACACTGAGTTTTGCTGAAATTTATAATCATTGACACCACACTACTCAAAACTAGATACATACATCAATTCTACTCAAAAGCTTCTACATTTACAGTTTTCAACTAAAGCAGCAAAATATAAACTATCTGACATACTTCTAGAATGTTGTGGCCCATATTTCTGTGAGCATATTCCACTTTCCCTCTAAACAATTGTTCAATTTTTATGCCTATATTAGTCAAGATATTCTCTATGTATTTCTAGTCTCTCTCTCACTCTATACTATAATATTAAATTGTTGTTTTTATGAATTAATTGATGAACCAATCATTTGTACCCTTCACAAGAAAAGTTTTAAATATGCACAAAATTGAATATGTTTTACTGATCCTGTGAAGAATCAAATGAGTATAAATGGGGGTTTCATATTAGTTATGTGGAAGAGGAAACAAGTACTTTCTCCAAACATTTTAATAATTCATAATTTTTCAAACTGCAAATATGGCCAATTGATATAGGTCTTTGTTTATCAAAAAGCAACTGATTTAAGAATTAAAATAAATATGATTACAGAAACCTCTTCCACAATACTTTCATCTAGTCTCATAAGTCCTAAAAGTTATTTTCTTATTACCTGTCAAATATGTTACAAATAAAACTATTTGCCTTACCCCAATAAAATTCTAGAATGATGCTTTCTTTTATTATAAATAAACTGCCAGTACCTCATGAACCTAAGCTGTCTAACATACTAAGAACAGACAATGCTCCTCCTGTACTTTTTGATTGCTACCACTGAATCTATGGAAGACATTATAAATGTTAAGAGAGAACGGGTAATAATTAATACCAATAATGAGAGTAGTTCGCTGTCTGAGCCCCTATTTCTGTGGCATACCTGTAGTGGAACAACAGAACATAAAACATGGGATCAGACAAAGTACACAACAGCAACACTGTGGTTCCTCATTAGTAAGACTCATGATGCAGTATTAAAACCAAAATTCACTTGAAACACGCATCTGTTAGAAACTATTGTCAACACTAATGAAGGTGCCTCTATGAGATGAAGAATTTCAAATACATATTGACAGGAAGTGACTGAATTTTTAAATATAATACTTCACATATGATTAGAAAACTATCATCATGGTTGTGAGGCAACTATTGATCAAGTAATTACTGGCTTATGAAAATCAAAATAGCTAGAACTTAGAATGAAGTGATTGCAAAAAGAAAAGAAAAAGAAAGAAAAGAAAAGAGAGAAAAAAGAAAAGAGAGAAAAAAGAAAGAAAAGAAAAGAGAGAAAAAAGAAAGAAAAGAAAAGAGAAAAAAAGAAAGAAAAGAAAAGAGAAAAAAAAGAAAGAAAAGAAAAGAGAAAAAAAGAAAGAAAAAAACAGGAAAAGAAACCAAGAACAAAGTGTACAAACAAGTTAGAAAAAAAGCAAAATAACAATTACTATTAAAAATGAGGATAATGAAGAATCAGTTAACAACGAAGAAAACTGTTTTCTTTAAGACAAGTACATTTTGAATATTCTTCATTGGCACTTACTTATTTCACTTAAAGGGAATGTAGCTTAATTGAATGACAATACAAACTTATAGTTTCTAATGAGAAACCACAATTTTATGGAAAATATGGGTAAGAAGTATCTCACAACAATAATAATTGGTATATATGAATATTGTAGATAGAACAATGTTCCTGTTAAAGTCAGGACAAGCTGTTTCACAAAAGTCAAGTCCCTGAAGCTGTTAGAAGTCCACAGAAGAACAAGCCCAGCAAGGCACGATCAAGAGCAAACTAAAGATTCCACGAGCGCACTGAGAATTCCAAACTCAGTCATCTCGTGCAAGCTGGAAAGGATCCAGGTTAGTAAACTGCAATGTTAAATTCCACTTTATTCTTAAAAAACGCAAAACAATAGTAGAAGCGGTGCATGACAAAACTCTTATTTTCCGATTTCCTACGCTAAACTGGAATCACATATATTTTATACAATTTATATGTGAGAGGATTGCCATACAATTAACCAAATAGAAATGCATACAGAAATATTTAGTAACATTCATTTTTAACTGAGAATTTAACAAATTTGGTGATTAATAACTGAAAACATTTTCTCTAGACAATCCTTCTTGTCTATTCACGAGCTGATGCTGCCCCATCTATAATATTAGTTATATTAAAAACACATTTATTTTGATGTGTTCAGATGATGCTTTGATCCTTCAGAATATCATGAAAATAACAACAGCAACACATGTTCTTCACAAAATTAAAAAGGAATACAAAAACAAATTTACTTCTGTAATAATATGTAATTATAATAAAAATATGCACATGCACACAGTATTCACATTTGATTATTTCAGACCTTTAACAGGAAGAGAGAAGGACTGAATAATTTATAGTCAAAGTTTAAAAAAATAATTGAAGAGAATTTCTATTTTCCATGCACTTGCACTACCACCAACTTATGCAGAGAGCCTATCTCAAAGAAAATCATTCACTGATGCAGTATCAATACACTAAAAGATAAGAAATAGTAATGTTCCGTCATCTCTTTTCACAAATCCAAAACAAAAAAAAGCAACAAAGAATCCAAAATGTTTATTCTAATATGAGGTTAAAATTGTATGTTTTGACAAACAAATTAAATCAACAATCTGTTGAAAAATATTTTATGGAGGAAAAAAGTGATAACACCAGCTTTACTTGGCAAAGTTTAAAGCAAACAAACAAAAAATGAAAAATGCAAATGAATAATGTATATGAGGAATTAATACATATGTATTCAGGATGCAAATAAGGGCTGAAGGATCCTTGGCATCCTGAACACAAGTACATGAAGAATATCTATGAAGCAGTGAAAAGGTATGTTGAAATTAATATGCTTAGCAGCTGATCCATAAACAGGAAGATTTTTATTCACAAGTGTTGTATCATTCTTCAGTTGGCCACAAACAAGGCTCTCCACGCACAATAACTAGATGCTCCAAAAGTTACCAAGAGATGTACATCACATGCAACCAGACACTAAAGCAAGCTCATGTTTTGTAGCATTGCAAGCGTGCTGAAGCAAAGCTCTTCTAGCCAGTGGAAGCTTTTTAAGCATTGCAATGATGGATGATATGAAATGAGACAATGATAGCATATTGGGGTTCTCTGACTCGTTTGAATACATTCAAGGATAAGGTTATTTGCATTTGATCCCTTTTCAAAGTTTGGAAGCTCTAGTTCTTCTATGACCGCACAAATCATTAAATTTAAAGAAAATTAAAAGCTAGAAATATCACAACAAAAATTTGTTTGCTGCCGTGAAAAATGTTTCAATCTCTTTACTATTTTTCACAGTCAATGTGAGAATATTACAGAGAAGTTTCCATATTTATCTACATAATTTTTTGATATCTAAACAGAAACATGACACTTACTTCCAAAACTTGAAGCAGTTTTTAATTACTATCTACAACATATCACAATTACACAAGTACTATAGCATCACCCAACTACATTTCAAATTATATCTATATTGAAGGTGGAATGAGATGCATGTTTGTAGGTTCAAATCATGTGAATCCAAGAGAAAGGATCTATCATTACAAATCTCTTGAGGATGTAATCACAAAAACATAAATCTATTAAATCTTGTTTTCTATCTAGCAAAACTTAAGCCCTTGTCTGGCAAAATTTATCTAAATATTAAATGTGGGAAATAAATATAGAAAGTTTTCTTAACTTCATATTGATCATTATCATACATGATCAATATTATAATGTTCTTCATTTTCATCATGAACTTTGATTGCAGAAATTACTTAAGTTGGTAGAAAAACTGCAATATTAAACTTATAAATAACTGTCAAAAAAGTGGCAAGGAGCTTACTTAACATTATCTTATTTGATACCTTTAACAAATAAACTTATGATTAATGATATGCTGCGGCAATTAAATAACATGCGAATTACATTCGTTCATGCCTATGAAACGGCTAAATTAACTTACTTTATTCAAAATGATTCCTGTTATATATATTAAAAATAAATCTTAGTAAATTTTCTGGTTAATTAATCAAGAGAAATGAAGACCACCTAAAGTTGGATAATCAAGTTTAGTATTTATAGACACAACATTATTTGTAAGAACTAAACAATTTTAAAGGCTATCTCCTTCACATCAAACTACTTCAAATGTTAGATATAATGAAGTAGATGACTACTTCTGAACAATGTTTATGTTCAAAGGCAACACACCACATACAGCCTACAATACTTTCCAAAATTGTCATCTACCTCCCAAAGCAGTACTTACCAAAGTGGGTAAACCTGAAACAACAAGGGAGAGGGCAAGGGATCTTAACAGTGATTACAAACGAATTAATTTTATGACTTACAACAACCACTACAAGATGTCAGTATACTAATGGAACAAGGTAAAAGGACTAAAAATGTGGATTCTTACAAAATCAAAAAGATAATTAATGAGACTGAAGATTTCAGGAGAGACATTTTATTTTTGCCTGAGTGATCCATTATGCAGAGGTAGTGTTCCAAATCAAACAGGAAGATTAAATAATTTTGTTATTTCTTTAACATGGTAAGAGAAAATAATAGAAATAAAATAAATGATTAAATGCAAATATTAATTCTTCTCTAAATTAAATAACATAGCAATAAAATAAATATTGTAAAGTCAGTTAGTGAATTATAATTCTTTCTTAATTAAATATCCTAGCATTATTTCTATCAGCAATGGCCATTATTTGGAATTGTAACTTTGAAGGATTAAAGAGCGAAGGAAAGCAAAGGACTTAAAATTTCTTTTGAATTATTTTATTTATTGCATTTTAGCGATAGTTTTTATGAAACCACTTTTCATAATTAATTTTTCAATGATAACATGACATTAATAAACTGTTGCCTAAATACACTGTTATTTGGAATTTTGGAAATCAATAGGGAAAGTGCAGAGTTATAAAATTATTATCTGATAGTTCTACAAGTGCATGAAACATGCTAGCATTACTCACTGAACTATGTTACTTTGATTAAGAAGTGCAATGAAAATGTACTAGATTTCCCGAGAATTTGAGAACATGCAAAGACAGTTGTAAATGAAATCTCTAGGAAGAGGGCCAAATGGGTGAATTGTAATCTTAAACCTTTTTAATTACATTTCTTCAAACCCAATAACATAGAGCTTCATATGAAAACAATGACTTCATTACAATAAGAGATAACAATGGCAACTGCTGTGGATAATAACAATGGCAATGACAACAACAACAACAATAATAATAATAATAATAATAATAATAATAATAACAACAATAACAACAACAACAAGAAAGTAGTAGTAATAGTAGTAGTAGTAGTAGTAGTAGTAATAATAATAATAATAATAATAATAATAATAATAATAATAATAATAATAATAATAATAGGCCTATAATAAAAATAAAAATCTATCAGCTTTTATGAACTAGATAATTAGAAACTTAAAAGTTAAAGCACATGGTCAATTCGTAATTCATTAAATTAGGTTTTGTTGTAAAATATTTAATTTATTATCTCTCATATTAATTAAGAATTATCTCAGAAATAAATACTTAAAAACAACTAATAATTATGTCACTATTTAAAGAACTTCAAAAAGTTTATAAGTCATATGATTAAATTATGCATGAAATAAAAGCATAAAGAGAAACAAACTGCGAAAGAGTTCTAATGACTGCTTCCGTCATTCTAAAGTCAATAAAAAACCAATTATTACAATTAAATAGAAATTACAATCAGTATGTAATATAAATGATATATTTGAAAAATCCACATACAAATTAAAAATTTGTTGTTAACATTGTCATTCTTCTTCTGTTCATTGTTGTTACAATAATATATTCCTATATTTCTGTTATAAACTGAGGTGACAGATGTCATGGAATAGTAATATGCAAATATACAGATGGCAGCAGTATCTTGTACTAAAGGTATAAAAGGGAAGTGCATTGGTAGAGCTTTCATTTGTACTAAAGTGATTCATGTGAAAAGGCTTCTGACATGATTATGGCTGCATGGCAGGAATTAACTGACTTTGAAAGTGGGATGGTAGTTGGAGCTAGATGCATGGGACATTCCATTTCAGAAATCATTAGGGAATTCAATATTCCAAGATCCATAGTGTTAAGAGTGTGCCAAGAACATCTAATTTCAGGCAAACTGTCTCACCACAGACAATGCAGTGGCCAATGGCCTTCATTTTTTGACTAAGAGCAGCAGCGGCATTTGAATAAAGTTGTCAGTGCTAACAGACAAGCATCACTGCATGAACAGCATGAAATAACTGAGAAATCAATGTGGGACTATGACAAATGCATCTGTTTGGACAGTGTGGCGAAATCTGGCTTTAATGGACTGTGGCTGCAGAAGACCAACTCTAGTGCCTTAGCTGGCTTTGGCCTCATGGCTTTGCCTGAAGTGCCTCTCCTGGGTTTGTGACCATATTGATTGGACCCCAGATTAGTGATTGCCAACTAGAAAAAGAATGACGTCAGAACATTTTTCTCCTCCAAGAAAAGGCCTTCAGAGAAGCGGTGTGAGTGAATGGGGGAGGGAAGGAGGGGCAGATGGCGATCACTGGTACTGCCAACCTTGGCAGTGGGCCTTTGCTGGTGTTTCAGACAATATGAGAGAAACCACCTACACCCATCAATTTTCTTTCTGTTAGGGAAGTAACCCTTATCGAGTACCTATTTGTTATTTATTTATTAACATTAATTATTGTTTCAGTACAAACTAATTTGTTATATTATATACTATTGTATAAAATATTATTGTCCTAAAATGTGAAAACTGTCTTTTCTAAAAATGTTATCTAGAAGAAGAATGGAAGTGGAATTACAATACAGTTATGATAAAGAATTGGAGATTATTTTGAGTTATATAATAATGTATTTTCTATTATATAATTCTTCATATTATTATTAAATAATAAACATTCAAAATAATAATTACCAGTTAAAAATTGTAATTATCGATTTTCCAAGCGAACCTTTTCCCCCACTTCCATACCATCATTGGAACACTGTGTGCTTGTTGCCATGACAGGTTCTACCTTTGTCGGTCGGTTGGTTCAGAGAAAGAGAGCAGATTTCTGTGACATTGCAGAGCATTGAGTTGGCAACCACAGCCCTACATGACTGGAAAACTGTGGCTTGGTCAAATAAGTCCACATTTCAGTTGGTAAGAGATGACTGTAAGGATTGATAAAGCCATGGGCCCAAGTTGTCAACAAGATACTGCGCAAGCTGATGGTGGCTCCATAACAGTGAGGGCTGTTTTTACATGGAATGGACTGGGTCCTCTGGTCTAACTGAACTAATCATTGACTGTAAATAGTCATGTCCAGCTACTTAGATAACATTTGCAGTCATGCACAGACTTCAGTTTCCCAAACAACACTGGAATTTTTATGGATGACAATGCACCATGTAACTGAACCACAATTGTTTGAAGCCACCCAGATTGCTCAACATGAATCCCATAGAATGTTTATGGGACATAATTGAGAGGTCAGTTCGAGTAAAAAATCCTGCACTTGCAACACTTTTGCACGGAAGGCTACAGAGGCAGCATGACGCTATATTTCTGCAGGGAACTTCCAACTTGTTGAATCCATGCCATTTCTAGTTGTTGCACTTTGCCTGGCAAAAGGAGTTCCAACACTAGGAGGTATCCCATGACTTTTGTCACCTTGGTGTATTGTTATTAACAAATAATATAATCAATCCCACTCATCATACATGAATGTAATTGTATATGTGACTCCATAAATTCTTACATTAAGTATTATTATTAATTTATTATTATTATTATTATTATTATTATTATTATCATCATCATCATCATCATCATTATCATTATCATCATCGTCACAATTAAAATACAATTTAAAATTCTCTGGTGATATAATAGAAAACAAAATCTTAACAAGAATTAGAAAACCTATAAATAAATAATTCCAGTACATAATTTGGCCTCCTGCCTCTCTTTTAGGAAAATGTTACTGGTTACTTCCTAGAAATCTACCTTAAGTAAACAAAGAGACATTGACCATTTGCATTTTGAATTTTTGATTAAGATTTCTACCATATTATTTTAAACCTAGAAATATAACACTATATTAGTTACACAAAGATTGTTCCATTTTATTATGACTTTTGTTTCACATTGCTGTAAATGGTCATGTAATTTAATTTCTAAGTTTTGTGTTTATTTTATGGTTATTTTGCGTATTTAAAGTTCTCAAGGCTTTTTTCGTGTTTTTGTTTTTGGCTCTTTGAATCTTATTCTAAGGGCCCAAAAATTCTAAAATAAAGCAATATTTTAAACTTGAATTAATAAAGATGTAATTATATCATTGTTTTTGGTTACATAAACAGCATTTAATTACCAGATTTTTTTTAAAGTGGTGCACCTCACCAAAATCTCTTCTTTTCAACATCCACAAAATACAATTTTGAAAACAAATGACAAGTACTTTCAACCCCTTAACAACATTTTATAACCAGTGCCCAATAATAAAAGTCATTCACTCACAGAAGTGTCTCTGATTATTGGAAAAAGGAGGTATTGAAAAAATCTTGATATGCCAGAATAAAATCCCATGTATTAGAAATATAGGGTTGAATACAGTAGTAGTCATATAGGCAATTTGTTCTTCTAGAGTAGAATATGTTGAACCACCTTAAATTTTTCAAATTTGATGTTGATGTATATTTGAATCAGTGGATGATTCTCTGATTGTGACCAAATTTTCATATAACACCTTTCAATTTTAAATGAGGCAATATGATAATCACATGCAATTTTGAAAACTAAAAATTTTCCATTCGCAGAACTTCATTTCTACTTCTACTGATGTGATACTAAATTTCTCAATTGCATCATGAAATATTTTTAAGTATATATCATTTTTTGTGAGAACACTTGAATATATTATAAATACAAATGATCTATTTTTAAGGCACAATAACCGAAGAACTCTATGCATTTGCAATGATGTTCAAACACCTTCTTCCATTCTTTAAGTCAATTAGTGTAAATGAAATGGATGGAACTAAAGGGACTCTGATATTCAGTTGATAATATACATCAAAACAAGAAATAGTCAATTAACATGTATTTGAAGACAAATTCTTTCTGAGTCATTATTATTTATTTAGGGGATTCTGAATGTGTTTTTCAGTGATAGCATTTTTATACCCTAGGAACATAGTACTCTCAATGGCTCTATCCTTCTTCCCATCCATATCTACTGAATTGAGGTCACCAACTGCATAATGAATTTTGACTATTCACAAATATTTATAATGGAAATGAAATCAACAGTTCAGTTTGTTGAAAATGCTGCATTGTTACTTTAAAACTCTTTGCTATTAAAATGAAGCTTGGACTTTCCAAAGAACATTAGCAAAACTCCAGAACACTCAAGTGATTGAGCACTCAAAGGCATGCATTTCTCCACACACATTTTCAGCTGTTGCTACATTAGTTCCAAAATACCACTCATTGTATTATAGGGGGAAAATGCTGAAATTTTAGTGAATGAAATTTTCAATGAGCACTTTTTTAGTGTTAAACAATCATTATTATCTGAGATTACAGTTATTTTAGAATTCAGGTTGATGAAATTTTAAAATGTTTTTTTGAGTATGTCCTATTACCTCCCTTTTGAATACTAAACCTTCTATAAAACAAACATTTGCACACCTAAAATGACAAAATTTCCTGAATATAATACTAAGTTTAATGTGTAGTTCAGGAATGTGCAAAGGCTGTGAATCTGATTGTAACAAGTGTAGGTTGTCCAAATGTTTTCTTTGGAAGAGTAAATAATGTTCATTATACCATTATAATTACTATAATAATAATAATAATAATAATAATAATAATAATAATAATAATTATTATTATTATTATTATTATTATTAATGGTATTATTATTGTATTATAATTCTTTTTGATTTGAAGGCTTGGTAACTAAGACCTTTAATCTTTTATCTGATTTGCATTAGTATTGAAACCAATACAATTCAAATCATATACAAGATATTTGCTTCTTTCAAAATTTTATCACTCTGCTGGTTGAAGTCTCAACAGTCCAGAAGTCATCTCTCATGTTGCTTTTCATACCACATCTGTTTCTGAAGTCTAAGAGATCCACACACTCTATTGCTCTATCAGAGAACCACTGCAGCTTTAGATAGGTTGCCCTTCATGTGTAAACAGGTGGGACGAAGTTGTTTTGTACGGCCTATCAACAGTGATACATACTTGTTCTCAGCAACAGTAAATGGTTCATGGTGACCATTTACTGGTGCTCACTTTGATGGAGTTTAGTTTTGTGTTGTATCTTGTCATGTTATGAAGATATACTTTGAAATATAATTCCTTACATCTTGGGGTCTTAAGGCAATTTCCTTCACTGGTTGATTATTTGCAGTATTTCTCAAAGCAACATCCACTTCTTTGCTTCCTTGAATAACCATGTGCCCAGGGTACAAAATCAATGTAACTGATGATCCTCTGTGTTCTAATTTGTGGGACAGTATATGGCAATATGTTGTATAATAACATAGGCCTACATGTATTATAGTGGATTTCTTGTAGTGAGCTGTTAATACTGACAGCTGATGAATGTGATTTCTATGGCTTGTGTTGTTATTATGAATATTGTTATGTTGGTAGCATCTAGTTGAATTTGCTATGCTTGTCATTGATATAATCACTGTCTTCACCATAAGTTTGTACACATCTGCTTTTACATCCAGATGTTTGGAGATGCTACATCAGATTACCAGGGATGACACTGATACTTGAGAGAATTATTGGAATAATATCAAGTTTTTCAATATGCCATTGTTTCTAAATGGGTTCCATGAGTTCTGAGTACTTTTTGATTTTTTGGCACATTTACTTTGTAGGTCACTAGCATTTGGGATAGACATATCAATCAGCATGACATATCTGTTAATCAGCATGACATCTGAATTATTGTAATTGCTGTTCAATAAGTTAAAATACTGTAGTCCTATCTCAAAACAGATGTCACTCTTCATTCTCCAACACATTTACTTGATGGTACTTAAAATACAGCCCCTTGTCTTCAGTGAGATGTTGAAATTTCTCAGCCAATGTTTGACGTAAAATTTTAGCTATGTGCAGCATCATCTTGTTTTTTAAATTTATTACCAGAGAAATACATGCATCCCAAAGCAATATGTTGGACTGTTTCTACTGTTGGGCATCCTCATTGACAGTTCTCATTCTGCATACTTCATCTTTATCAATTAGCTTCAAATAGCTTTGTGCCAGATAACTTGGTCCAGAATGGCCAATAAAATCTTCAATTTCTGGGAAAATTCTCCTGATGTGAGTTAGAAGTTTGATGCTTTTGCTTCAGTATGTACTTGATTCACCTCGTGTGGATAATTTCCAAGTAGAGATTTCACCATTCATGACTTCAGCATTTAATGATAACTGCAAATAAAGTAAGCAACTTCTTGCTGTGATAGTTCTAAAGAGCTCACTTCACAAATTGCTTTGCATAGACCTGATGTATTTGCTGCTGAATGGAAAAACATTCTCATGTTATTCACTTGCTGACAAAGTTGATCGCCAATATCCACCAGTTCTCTCACACAAAATTTCATGGTAATGTAGTGCATTCAACTTAAGACTTTGAGTGGTGCATGGAAGACCTTTGTTTTTCAAACTCTCATCTTCTATTGTAATTTATCAATATCAGTTCTGCTCCCATAAATAATGCCAAATGAAGTTCGACACTGGGACAGCGTAGGTGTTACTACCATTGATAATTTTTTTTCCATTCAGTTTTGTTTCCAACACTTTTTGTATCCTTTGGGAAAATTCCTCAGAAACTTCTTCCTTCATTTTACTTTGGTCAATGTCTTGCTTGACTCATTCTCCAAGTTTCCTTGCCTGACATCTCTTATATCACCTGGCTGTCTTTAAGTTCAAAGTTCCCTTCCTGTAGTCTTCCTTTCACAATATTTCATATTTGACATTTCTCTAGGCCCCACCTCATACCAATATCTCTTGAAACTGATTCCACAATTATCAATAGATGTTCAGGTGGAGTTTTTGTTCATCCAAATATCTTCAGATCTTCCATACATTCATAATGCAATTTAGGCAGTACATCATAGTGGCTCCCATTTTAATTCCAAAGCCACAATTTGTGGAATTCAAAAGATTTGATAAAGGATTCATACGAATGATAAAGCAGAGAAGGCTGAGTAAGTCTGAAAAATACTTCTTTACACATTGATAGTTTACAAGACAACTTTTGGATTGACCCCAGATCTTAAGTATTTCTATCAGCCAGGTATGTGGTACCGAGTCAAAGGCTTCCTTGTAAACAACATATCCCGTGTGCAGATTGCATTGATTGAAATATTCTACCCCTGAGTTAATCATCAATTATTCTGTACATCCCATGGAGAACCTTTGCTACAGCCTTTCTGTCACATTGCTATGATATTGTTGTTACTACAATGAGAGTAGTACAGATGTTGTTAAAGACACAATGTATTGATTTGATACATTGTTAGAAAGAACAAGAAATGGTTAATTTTGTTGGGTCTTGTATGTTTTAGTAGTCTTAGGGTATTAAATACGTTACACCATAAATAAGAAATTCCGGCATCTAATCTGGGTGCTGTTGATCAGTTGAGTTAGTATTTGGTGGGTGCACTGGAACCTTCTTGTACCAGAAGTTATGAATTTTATCTGGTCCTGGTGACTTTGAGTTAAGTAGATTCTTTTACACTATCTTCTTCACTAGAAACTTCTTGGAGTTGCAAAACAATAATATTCTCATATCATTTCTTTTCTTCTGAAATCCAATTCACCCTAATGTTACATACTTACTAGTGAATTGAACAACTCACTACTCCAAAAATTGCTTCTGCATTGGGTACAATTTCTTGTAATTGTTTTCCTCTTTTCTTCTCAGTTTTTGATAAAAGCTCTTATGAGATCTTTCAAGTAAAGCATTACCTCTCTTCCTATTTCTGCTTGTTCCATATCTAGACAGACTGTTTGTCAGCACTGTTACATTCTGTTTCAGTTTATCTGCGCACTGTTGTACTGTATTGTTAGATACATCTTGCTGACAGTGGATTCTAGCTCCACTTCCAATTCAATCTACTATCTTTCCCAATTTTGTTGATCGAATACCATCAGCATAACTTATCATAGTGGGTAATATGACACCTCAATTTTTCAATGCTTCCAACAAGGTGTCTCTCCCAATGTGGCATCATCCAATCTCTGTAGTGTGTTTGGGTCAATTGTTCACAGTCATTTCCTAATGTTTTAACCTTCATAATTAAGGCACAATACATTGCATAATGGAGAGTTTGCAGATTTTGCACCACTCTAACTTCATCTGGCAAAACTTAAAAATTCATGCCATTATCCTTGATGTGTAGATCTTAAATATCACTGGTAACATAACAATGCTGGTTACATTGAATTGGAACATAACTTCTCTCATTCCAATCTTCAGCGTTTCTTTCACTCTTTCATCACAAAGTCATTGGGGAATTTCATGGATTTCTGGGAGAATCTGAGATCTGGGATCTCAGATCTGTGGTTTGGGTTATTTATTTTTATTTAAATTATTATTATTATTATTATTATTATTATTATTATTATTATTATTTATTGTTAGAATTACTATTTCATTTCTGAACAATAAATATTTCACATTTGTTAGAAAAGAGTTGATGTTTATGATAAATGATGAAGATTAAGCATTATATAAAATTCAAAGAAATAATTAATACACAAATAAATAAAAAATATATCATAGTCTAAATGGGGGAAACATGGAAAGAAATTTCATTGCATTCTTCAGCAGTTTTTTAATTCAAACTTCTCTTCTATCTGTTTAGAAGTAGTTCTACAAACTAAAAGAAGGGTATTGATTTGTAAGAGAAGAAAAATAATTTTTTACACAGTATGTAAAAAATTGAAAATAATGTAACTATTTGTTTTTTTTTCAAATAAGTTAGAATTGAATTTTCAGCCAATTAAGGATCTCTAATGTCAAGGGTCTATCAATTTGATACATTTACATTATCAAAATTTTGCATTATTTTGTTTCCAAAGTGAAACAAATTTTAAAAGTAATCTCTCAAATCAGGCGACTCAGGTGGCTGCCTGGTACACCAAGCTATTAAAGACATGCCAAAACTGGAAAATCAACCTTGGGAGGTGCAAGGGTTGGAGAATGCAAGGCTTGTTACCTAATCAGGGGTTTCAAAATGCAGCACCATTTTAAACTATCTTTTTTTGTTTATAGATTCTTTGCATATTACTCTTTCCAGAATTGAAGACACTTTTTAAATGAAATATTAATAATAATTTCACTTGTGCTAATGAGCTTTGGTAGAGAAGTTCTCTAAACTGGCCAGAAAAATAAGGTGTATTCAGGGTTAGGCAGTATTTAAATACTTGCATTTGAAAAAATGAATTTTTGAGTTTTTTGGACATGTATTTTGGAAATATATTTCAATACATAAAGCATGTGTATTTAAAAAAACATATACTTCAAGTACTTTAATAAAAATAAAATTCGTGGATCGTATTTTTGCTTTCATTCCAAAATTTGTGTAACAATTAACCCAGATATGCCCTAAAATTGTTTTGGTTACTTTCATTATTTTTTTGTTTAATTACATCAAGAAAAATTATCTGAATGTGAAAAAGTATAATTTTTGGAATATGACTTTTCAGGACTGCGCAGTATTTAAATACTTTTGTTTGAAATATCCATTCCTACAATCATTGAGAGCAGTTCATCTTGATTAAAATCTGTGAAAATATGGTTTTATGCATAATCAACTAGTATAACTAAATGGATCAATGGGAAGGCAACGTACTCTCATATGCCTACCGTCCTTTGAAAAGAACATCTAATTTTGGCTGTTGACACTTTGTCAATTACTAATTTATAGTAATTGACAATTTTGACAATAACAATATAATGTTGCAATAAGAAGATATAATACAATTGTATTTACTATAGTTTGAGTATTTCAAGTATTTTAAATACGTATGTAATTACCAAATTAAAACCTAATGTATTTTGACAATGTATGTAATTACTTATTTACAAAGTATTTTAGTGAAGTATTTAAATTCTTAATTTAAAGTATTTTGTGTAACCTGAATGTATTTAATTTTCAATTTACTTTAGTTTTAAATAATGTAGTACCAAAACAATGAGTTTAGAATTTTCAAATAAGATGATACATTTCCATGGAAAGCTTTTATAATTTAATTAGGATCATTAGATAATAATACTTATTTCACAATACAAAAATGTATTATTGCAATCATTTCAAATGACACATTGAAGATTACATTGATAGCACATAGGCTTTAGAAGATGGTCTAACAAATTTTCTTTAGAGAACCATAATATTAACAATGCAAACAAAAATGTTTCTTTTTCTTCCAGAGTCATATCCTTAATGGGATGGTGGTATTAAAGTACAGAAAACTAATATACACAGCATTCTTAATCAAATATGAAATGAAATTACATTTTTAGTTATTGATATTACAAGATTATAAGTGAGGTAATTATTTTCTGAAAAATAGAAAAAGAAAAAAATCCTTCAAGAAAATCTTGTTAAAAGCTGACTCAATTAATAAGTAAATATCCCACTGCCTTAGGGTATGAATTTGCCATTAGTTTTATTACAAATTGGATAGCTTCAAATAACCTGTAACTAATGAAACAAATATGAATACTAGGCACTAAGCACAAGAAAAAAATCACGAACTTGAATTGTAAGAAATTTATCTTTCCTAAGTTTTGAAACACTCAGCTCAGAAAATATATTTTTGATTTATAATCATCCTGTACATACATAATTCAGTTCAATGTCTTGATCAATCAAATAACTTACAAAAAGTTCTATGGAAGGAGTGTAAGTTGATGTGATATATTAAGAGTAATTTTTTATTATTATTGTATGTTATTATAATTTAAAATATAATATATTAAAATGTAATATGGTCTCAGGAGGAAGAATAGAGGAAGGTTTATCCTTTTGGCCTACTGAACTTATTAGTATTACTTTCAATTCACCACCACTCTTTCTACACAATGCAGACATGCAAAAAACAGGGATATAAGTCTGCTTTAGCACTTTTGTGGCAATGACAGGACACATCAGCTAGTTTTTGAGACTTTCCAAGAGTTGGCCATTATGGGAAGAAGAATCTTGAATATCTCTTTAATAAAATAATGCTTAATTGTAATAAAAGAAAATTAAAAGAAATTTAAATAAAAATGTAATGAAAATGGATGATGTGTTCTGTTCCTGACACAATCATGAAAACTCAGGCAGAATGCCAGCATCCCAGAACAGATTCCATCATACAGAACTGTCATAGAGATTTCTGGACAGAATATCAACCCTCAAAAAGAGGTTTGTCTAGTACTGAGTTCCTCACTTCAACAATTAATGAAAAGGTTTTAGAAGGCTGAAGGAAGGGAGGAACTTATGAATACATGCACAATGAGAGATGTGATGCGATGCAATGCTTGGCACGGCTACGAACCACCTGAGCTACCTGTCTTACCAGCGGGCTGGCCATTATTATGCCTATCCTGCTGAGGACGGCTGGCAATCGCTGCAACAGGAACCAGAAACACCAAAACATTCGTTGACACACACCACACAACACGTTGCAAGTGGCTCACCAGGGGCACACCAACAACACGGGAGGTGTGTATGTGTGTTTGTGTGAGAGACCAAAGTGCACTGTGTGTGCAGGGCATAGTGCAGGACAAAACTGAGCAACGAATACAGATTTTTAGAATACAGGTGTTTTCAAGTGCTTTTAGTCTCAATAGTCAGTGGATAATAGTCACATTTTAGATAAAGTTCTGAGAAAAAAATGTTTCTAATGCTTACAAAAAGAAACCTTAAAATTGTTTTCTTTAAATGACTCGAGTTTGGAAGGTGGAAACTTATAGGTATTTGAAAGGAATATGCATTTATATTTAATACATTATGATAACTGGGAAATATAAATAATGATTTTTTCAATGAGTTAAAGGACATTTCATTATAATTGTTTCAATGTTTTTCTACATTTGTAAACATCCTATAAATGAGCAGAGTAAAATGTTAATTTCACTGATTACACAAAATTATATTATCTAATTATTTTTAAAAAAACTTTAATAATTGTGTCTTTCCTTATTCAATTTGTAGTATTTGCTCAGCAGATACTGAAGAATTGCTAAATTGTATGTCATAATAAAAACAAAATAAAGGGTATTTTTACTTAGTAATATGGACCAATATAAATTAATTTTTTGTACAAACTCTTCTCCTAATTCAAATTCTCTTAATTTTTATTACATTATCTAGAGAACTACACAAAAACTTTGCATTACATGAAATATTCAAATCATAATGGTGGAGGTTCTTTGTCTTATGCGAGTATCTAATTTAAATACCAAATGATATAATTAATTTAATTTTAATTCTTGACTCTCAGAATTCTGTAAGAACCTTTTGCTTAGTTTTGGTACCATAATGTTTTGTCCAAAGAATATTTTAAGAAATATATGTATTAATACTGAAGATTTAACTTTTTGTAAGTTCCCAACTATACTCTATTAATTGAAATCAAAAGCCTAGAAGTAAAAACTCATTATGATAGCAAAGATTCAAATCTGATGAGGCAACCAAATCCAAAGAGCAAAGTTTTAATGAGTCTCTGTTTACAAAATGTATTTAAATTGAACTAATGAACTTTTTAAATTTAATTCCTTTGCATTTGAATTGCTTTAAAAAGTAATTTTTAATATTTGTTATTAATTAAACAGCTGAATCATAATGCATTCCTTTTCCAAAATCTTCATGAAAATAGTATAGAAAATTAACCCCAATTATGATCTTTTATCAATAAACATAAGAGCAGAGTTATATCACAGACAAAGAGGGTATTACAGATTTCTGAGAATGTCTGAATTCTGATTCAACTTGTTTTTTATAAATTTATCAGTTTATATTGGGAGACATTTTCTAGAGTTCTCCATAGCCACACACACGAATTGCACAGTAAAAACTATTTTAATTCATACAAAAATAGTCAAAAAGCAAGCAATGTTAAAACACTAAAATGTGATTTTTTTGTGATAGTCTCAGCATAGAAGTTTATGCATTTTTACATGTATACAATCTTGAAGATTAAACCAACACTATTTTGTTATGCAAGAAGACTATGTAAATATTACAGGCTGATCTTCATTGTTAATATTATTAATTTATAACTGAACAGAACTTTTTAACTAATTTCAGATGGAAAATACAAAGAAGAAATTCACCACAAAGCTTTTTGAAAAGAGTAATTTAAAACAAGTGTAAGGAAGAAAACTTGGTGGGGAGAACTTCTCCATGCATGTAAAGGAAATAGTACCAGTATTTGGAAGCACAAATGTTTCCATTCCATATTCCAGCTTCAAATGCAACCAATATTAAGTAATATGATACCAAATGTTAACTAGGCTTGTTCTTTTAAACATTCTACAACACACTGTGCAAAACACAAAGGAGCAAAGCCCCAAAATTACAAGTGCTAGGCTTTTATTCTAAGCATTATTAAACATATAGCCACAATTTAGTGTAGTTAAGACACACACATATTTGCTTGGCATAAGCTGACACACACGAATAAGATAAAAGGAGGAAATTGAGCACAATGAGGATGTGAATAAATGATTTATGGATAAACAAGAAAAGACAGAATAAATTGTGAATATATTGAAAATCTAAAGCGGCCCTACTGACACAGCATAAATGATGAAGATGTTCAGTTTTCCTGATTAATCTTGTACTCAGATGAACATGGAACCTTCTCTCTTTGCTTCATGATAATTGCATTAAAAAAGAAAGGATCAGCAGCAATCAAAAATGACACAAATCTTTCCTATTGCAGAAGAAGGAATATTGCTGTGAGACAACTGTATAATATTCTTGAAATAAAGTACCTTGAGTAAATACATATAGATGAAACACAGAAATTTTCAGCAGAACAAACTTTCAACTCCTAATGTTAGTTTCTTACACAAATTGAAACTACTCTGTAAGTGTAGCTTGATTTGTTCTTCAAACTAGTGAAGTACAGCTTCAAGATTCCATGCAAATATTAATTTAAGATTAAAACACTGTATATTAGTTATAAAATTATCAGTAGAAGAGATTGAAATATTGCAGCAGCACACCACACATACCATCTTCAACTTTGTCAAAAAAAGAAGTCAATGTGATACATGTATATCAAAACAATTAAGAATTAAAACTATGAGATGAAGTCATATTTTGTCTCAGTTATAGACTTTCTTTCTTAAAAACAAAATAAAGTAAAATAAAATAAAACAAATCAAAAAATGCCTCCAGCATTTTCTCTAGATAATGTCAACCCAAAAGTTTTAAGAGTTTAAAATTAGTTTGCATAAGGAATTCAAGATTGAAATGTTTTCCATTTCAGAATATGTGATGAATAATAAATAGGATATATTTGAAAGAGATATACAGGTTAGCCACAACAATGTTTTAAAGGTGGCACTTGTAAGAAACACTGACAATAACAGCGAACACATGTCTCAATTGTATCATCAAAAAGTTTCAGTAATATTCATGAAATATTCCATTTGAGATATTTATGAAGATCATGCAGAAAAACATTACAATAAAATGTGGGAAAAATCTTAAATTTATAAAAGCTAGATGCATAAATGAATTTGCTTAGCATTCTGCATATTGCGATGCAGCATTCAATGCCTTAAAGAAAAGATTTAAGAGGAGCACAGCTTAAAATCATGACAATGAATTGCAGGACAATTTCAGAGCAGCTGAGAAAGTAGTTAACACTTATTCAATAATAAAAATTCAATTTTGACATTTAATTGCATGTCATTTTAAAAACTAGAAATGTTTTTAAAATATGAACATGATAATTTGGTAACAATTAAAGCAAGACACAATGAACAATATTATTTGGAACACAATACACACTGTATATGCTCATAATTTTCTCAGTTTCTCCTACACTACAGCAATTCTGTAGTAACTATTACATAGATATTAATAACTGAAGTATTAAAAGAATATTATTTTCTTCATATATAGTAAAAAAAACAACTATAACTCTATGTGATACACATAGTGGAGGAACACTGTCGCATTACAGAAGATTTAAACAGTGGTGTCTCTGCAAATGAGACATATTCTTATTAACAATCTCAAATATTAAATTTTTAATTTTGTAATTTCTTTAAAT
This sequence comes from Acheta domesticus, assembly GCA_031308135.1. NCBI lineage: Eukaryota > Metazoa > Arthropoda > Insecta > Orthoptera > Gryllidae > Acheta > Acheta domesticus. The sequence continues at coordinate 125,164,654 of JAHLJT010000631.1, read as the reverse complement.
TGATTCATTGGTTATTAGATACAACTCAGTTTTCAAGCAGTAATAGCAAGAACAGAATTTTGTCGGTTTGAAACAAATATTTGAAAGTTAGTTTGTCTATTCTGATTCGATGAAAATCTTGTGATATCATCCCTGCAAAATGAGTCTATATGGCACACTTTGCCCATAACAACACTGTATTAGAAACATCAAACATGATCAGCTAGCATTGCATACAAGAAATTACCCAATATGTACATACAATAATGCAACATGCTCATAAAATTGAATAATATCAGAAGAAGAAAATGCTTAAAAACTGATCATAACACAATTCTACACATACCATATTAATTATATTTTATGTGCAAATACAACTCTCTTAAATATTCTGGCAATAGGACAGAACAGCATTAATATTTTTATGAAATATTTTATGTCTATCTATAAGCAGAAACAAGGCTGACTTGTATAACAGCAACTAACTTATCAATTATTTCTCATTTTTTTATTCACTCAAAGTGATTCTTCTAAATCTTTGTAGAAGGTAATTTGTTGAAAATTTACATTTTTAAGACTGTTCTGAACTATTACCAAAATCATTATTTTGTCTTGTTTGTTAAGAAAATAGTACATTCATAGCAAATATCCAGATAAACAGATCATGTACTAGTTTTAAAACATGAGTCAAACCTAATTATTAACAAATATTTTCTTATATATTTCATAAATGGAAATAAATAGTTATTATTGTGGGTAAAATACATAAAAACAACAAAACATAATTTTTTGTAACTTATAAAAATCATGCAATCCAAACAAATTGATTGTTCATGACATCTAAACACATCACTGCATTAAAAGAAATGTTAAAATATTTCCCCAATAAATTTATTTCTTAGCATTTGAGAGAGACATTATAATATTAGAAATGAGAAAATAACAACAATGTAGTAAAATACTTGTAAATTTCTAGACAAAAATATTCAAGGGCAGCGTCCTATCTCTTACTTCTAAAGAGAATACTGATGTAATGAATTATATTTTCTGTCAATAAAGAATGGAGATGCAGGCCTACCTGAGTAACAGGATTTTCTCCAGGGCGGTAAACCACATTGTGAAGTGGCCGTTTCCGGCCTACGTAGTTTACACAAACAAATTCCAAAAGGCTTGCGTAGATGAAACACATGCACACCCCATCCCAAACGTTCATAGCAGTCAAGTTTGAAACCACTGGTAAAGTTGAACGAAAACCATTTGATGTTGTGAAGAAGTTGAGCATTGTTGTCACACCTAAGAGAAAAAGGCAATGTCAAAATTAAATGTTTTATATAAAATGCACAAAATTGGAAACACTAATATTAATTTAAAGATTTTTTTACAATGTATGCATCAACATGAATGACACAGTGATTTTCAGTTTAATCAATCTATTTTTTCAGATTTTGTAATTTAATGTGTATTTTTTATAATTTAAATTCCAAAGTCATCATTATAAAAATATCCTGGAAATTCATTTTATATTATCCAACCAAGATGTTATTTATACAACCTTTAACCAAAGAATACAATACTTTTATTGATCTACTTTTACACTTTTATATTCAAACTTGAACACATCTGCAGGGGTCCCCGATACATTATCTGCTTGAAAAATAGGAAGAAATCTATTTGTAAGTTTTAAAAAATTAATGAGTTTTCAATCGTACACTAGAATAAATGTTCAAGTCAATCATATTCTAGAATAAGACAAAATGGGGGGGGGGGAGAAAGATGAGAGAAAAACAAACTGCAGAATGCATAAACTGGAATGTAATAATCTGTATAATATAATAAGCCTTTGACTGATGAATTTGAAATATTTTCCTTAAGAAAAAGTTATTTGATGTAATGACATTATACACACACTACATGTTTCTGAATGAAAAAAAAAAAAAAATCATATTTCTTGTAATTTCCTTACCTATCATGACTCTTGCAGGAACAGCATTCCATTCTAGCCAGAAGGTTATAAAAGAAGATGTGACTAGTATAATACCCGGAATAAACACAGTTGTAAAGTAGAATGCTCTATCACGAGTGAAGATGAGGTCCACTTTAAGGCAACTGTAGTTCCCTGTGCAATGTAATGTAAAGTTAAATATTTCAAATGTCATTACGACTTCTACAACTTTCTCAGACACATAACTTTCAGAAAACACACAAACAAGAGAAGAAAAAGAAAGAAAAAAAAAGGTGGCTCATTATGTAAATCTAAAACAAACATCAATTAACAAGGACATATTTCACCATGGCTTAATTCAGCTGAAAATTTTCTGATAGTTTGTAACAAAATAAAATGTATTTTTGTTAAATAAAGAGAGTTAAATATTTGCTACTTTGCTTTGATGTAATTAGAGAAAAACTAATGCAATTTTTCATAAAATTCAAAAACTAGCTCTGATTTCCAAGTTCTTAACACAATCTTCAAAACAAACATTTCGATTTGTAATTTTAAAATAATATTTTAATTTGCAGATACTAAGAAGTTGGAAAGGCATTTATGAGGAGAAGTTGGAGACGCATATTATCAAATGAGGAGAACACACCTTTGCAAATTCACCTAAAGACTATGTTTGATGGTTTGATGTATTCAGGTTTCACTAATGTGATAAAGAAAAAACAATAATAATAATAATAAATTTGGGCCATCAGATATTGATATTTTATAATAATAGTACTAAAAATGATGGCTATAAAAGTACTATTACATTAATGGTAACTTATTGGTGGCTGACAATACTTATTTTATATACTAATTTTCTTCTTGAGTAGCACATTGTATTATTAACATATGAAGAGGATAAGGTATTTACATTTTATGAAATGTTTATTTTAAAACACATGTTATATACTCAAAAAATTGTATCATTAGAATATTAATGGTAAAATATACTCTGAGAGGAGGAGAAGCTGCAAACCAAAAATCAATAGACAATTTGTAACAAAATGGATACACATCCACATGATGAAGGAAATGGGCTCAGATGCTGCCAATAATATTCTGAAAGAGCATTGACATAATGTTTTGAAACAAACATTTAATATGAATCTTTTATAGCCACCTTAATAACATTTTTGTAACCAAAATATATTACATTCTCATAAATTTACACAAAATAGACACATAACACACATGACATCCAGACACATGAAAAATATGTACCACAGATGCCTCAAGGCGTTCCACGACATACTTGTCAAAAGCAATTTCACAAATATATTACAACAATTAGATAATGAATGAATGTGAATGGTCTTTGCTCAATGGTTTGGCATTGGTCTTGCAAGTATCTAGAAATAAAAGCTGGTTTTTCTTCGCATGGGTACTAACGACAGAATGATTTTTGGTAGGATAAGGAATTTCTCTGCTGAAAAACAGTGCAAGGATTTGAAGCCTCCAAAGTAATACATAGGAAATTCATCAACTGAAGTAACATTTAAGGGAATTTAATACAAGGCACAAATATAGGTGTTGACATCTTTACTTTTAAATTTACAACAAAAACACCTTTGGACTGAAGCATTTATGATGAATAATAAACTCAACAACAAAACCTTTTTGCAAATTTGGATTTAAATGGAAAATACAAAAAATACAATACACACACACATACAAGAATTAAATAAAAGCAGAATCATATAACTTGTACAAATAACTGAGGGAAAAACAAAACAAATACAAATATACACTCTGGAAATATGTAATTTCACACAAATACTGTTCTTGTATAAGAATTTAATAATCGAGGTAAAAATATTCATGAATAAGGCAGTGAAAGTTAGGCAATATTGTTAAAAATGACTGGCAGAAGCAAAATTTGAAAGGTGAAGAAGTGTTTAATCAGTGTAAAAAATGACTGCATTATTTTCAAGGGAAATGGCCAGCCAGTTCCAATGACATAAAAAAATATGTGGAAAAGAACAATTGTTGTGTGTTTTATAAATGCAGCTGAGGTCTGTGGCACAGGCTGGAGGTTTACCTTGCTCCTCGAATCGTCTCTGGCAGAGAGAACACTTGCAGTCTTCAGATGATATGGCCTCTGGATCTGTCTCGTCATAGTCGACTGCAAGAGAACATGGATAGCTCTCTTGTGGATAGAGAAGGCACCTCTACCTTAACCATGCTGCTATTGCAGATCCAGTTGCAAAACATTTTAGCCAGCAAACATTAAGTGTAACAAGCTTAAGAAGACTACAGAGGCAGCAATAATGAAGCATCTATTTTATGAGATAGGTACTCATTGTTGATATAACTACAGAAATTCTGAGAACGTGAGAGGATGCATACTAATCATATCTGTATTGTAAATGAAAGAGAAATTGATGTAATTAATTCTAATATAGATCCCAGAGTTAAATACATTATTTTATCATAGCCTAGAGTCCAATAAAGTATTTGAGCTACATCTGCAAAGAGATTCTTTTAAGTCTTATTACACATGAATCATTGGAGATCAGTGACAGCCACCTACAGTAGTTTTCCAAACCTGATGCAGGAAGCCTGTGCATTATTGCTACCAACCTGAGATTATCTGGATCCAATATCTTTGAGGTCAGATTACTAAAATACAATATCATGTAATAACATTTAATAGTTAATCTGATGTAAATCATTCCTCAACAAAACTATACCTACCCTCCGGTTGCCTACTGTGACTCATCAGACTGAAGTGGGTAGGTCAGAGCATTGCAAGCAAAGCAGTGCAATATATTGTGTCAAGGAAAGAGGGAATATACAAGCATTGGCCAAGCCATAACCATGTAAGCTTTTGACCTTATTGTTGACCAGGTCTCGTAAAATAAGCCATTCCAAAAACTTTTCCAAGCATGCAAATAATTCAAAGAAACATTGTGTTAATTTGTAGTAATAAAATATTGGTTATGTTTCCAAATATTTTTTTCAGAAATTTTTTTTTAAAAATCTTCAAAAAATGGAACATAATTTCATTTTATGACATAAATTATTTCAATGTGATTTAAGTATGATAACATATTTTTATTTACAATGAACTTTCAAAAATGGATGTTGCAGTTTAAAATTAAAATTACTATCAACAGACAATAATTTGTACTTAAAGATTATTTTCTATGTTCTTCTTTATTGTCAACTGTGACATAAATTTTATAATAAATATAGTGTCAAACATCTGTGGTACTTTGATATTTTAAAATTCAGAATCAGCACATTCTTTGGGCATTAAATTTTTTGAAGTCAGCACATAAGCTGCAATAGGTTGGTTGTCTACAAAAGAAAGCAGCATCAATAGTCTCATTTGGCCTTGCATGCTAAATACTGCAATAGACAGAAAAGGCATCAGCTTTGATTCAATTTGACAATTCATTACAAAGCCAAGACATGACTAAACTGCATCTGTCAAAAATTTGAGAATTTGATAGTTTCACTAACTTTTCAGTTGAGCATATTCATGCAACTAATAACTTTAATTCTGACTGAAAAAAGTTGATCGACACTTTGAAAAATTAACAATTATTAATAATCTTAAATATAGTAAATTGCAACAAATACAAAGTAATAAATAGTGAAAGCAATTACAGAAAAACAAATTTTTAAAGCTGAATTAAATTGATGAATATAATAAAAACACTAGAAAAAATATTTTTATTCATTTAAAATACTGTTGTGCCCACATCACCAATTAGGTACAGCCTTTTGTTTACTTGATTAAAAAAATGTATGTAACATGTGATTTGGAATCACAATTTTATTTCGAATCTTTGATTTAATATTGGTTACTTGTCACTTAAAGTGAAATGTCATCTCTGCAACATGCTAATTACGATTAATTATTAACTACCATAAAAGTGTTTTTCAAAAATGATGACCTGTGAAAATTTAATGCATATTACATATTTATTCTAAATGCTTCTTTTATTCTAAATTCTTCAGTGTTTGAAGTATTTTAACATTCTTTATGTATTACTCACAAAATCCATTTGTCTGTTAAAAATTTCAACAGAGAAATTGGGATTAGTGAGTGAGAGTGAGATAACAGAAGTCGTAAATTAAGTTGCTGACCTTACATAGTCCAAACCATATTGAAGACCACTGTCTATGGGTGGCATGAGTAAGACTTCTGTCCTCTCTTATAACTAGTATGTCAATGGGTAGCTGAAAGGGCCGTGGCATGGTGTAATGACTAGCACTACAGGTTGTATTTATATTTGTTACAGCATATGTGCAACCAAAGTGCGAGGCAGCCCTGGGCCTCCTTGACATGCCACACAACAAAGAGTGACACATCAAGCTAAGGCATTGCTACATCTTGCATCTAAAAGTTGGTGTGCTGGGTATTGAATCCTTCCAAGGGTTTTCTTATTCTACACTATAACATTGATTCAGTCTTTAATGGAAACATATTAATAGCTGTACACTGAGAAATTTTGAACAGGGAATGCTTAGAACCAAATTACACTAGAACATTACTTTCTACCAATTCCAAATTACTCTAGAATAGAATAGAATAGAATATACCATTAAATCAAATGAGAAAAAATGGATTTCAGTATCTCTCCTCATTCTGAATAAAAACACTAAATGAAGAAGTTATTCCCTTCTTTTGAGTAAAAAAGTGTTCCTGCTAACAATTGTGATAACATGTTTCATCAATATTAGCTCTACATATTTTGTCATTCTGAAAAATAAAGACTGACAGTTAATATAAATTAGCCTATTTTTCCATTTCTCTTAATATGTGGTTCATTACAGCATGCCACAGTCAATTTATCAGCAGTTGTTACAATTTTATAGATGTTATGCGTGATATGTTTACAAACTGTTCATATTTAAAATTCTATTAAGTTGTTAAGAGTGATATGTGGAGGTTTACATCTGCTTAATAATTCATGAACACTTCAGTTTGAGTAACATTGGGAAACAATGAAATGCCTATTTCATAAAGTCAGTTTGATTTGTGAGAATGTATGCAAATTTAATGTATAAAATAATGTTTTGACCAACCTGAAGAATAGATTTAAATTTTAAATAATATATATCATTGTCTATTTTTATTTCCCTAACAATTTTGAAGATCAGAAGGCTTATAATTACATAAACGTTACTTACAAAAAAGCCTTGAGAAATTGATGGAAACATACAACAAAGCACATATCTCAATAAATACCTTTGAACATCTTCCATTTAGAATTTGCAATCAACTTCCATTAATATTGGTCTTTAAAAATTATAAGACGAATTAAAGAATGTGAACAAATGGAAAGACTTACATATTTACGACACTAATTTTCCATATTCATATTTTAACCTGTTTTCAAGAAAGTAAATGAACATATGGAGAATACACGTCATATATACATGACTTTTCCTTTCTGCACCATATAAAAAATCATTTTGAAACACAAGACACATAGAAATAAATGAAACACTGAAACTAAGTTACAGTTGCAAAATGAAGTCATTGTACAGGGCAGAAAGTGAACAAATTTCTCATTGCACCGCCAGATTTTTAAATTGCTTTTTATGAAAACACCTTTGAAATCACTGAACCTACAAGAGGCTGAAAATAGAAATAAATTGTTACTACTTTCTTTAAACATTTTTTAAAAATTTAAATGATATAATTTGAAATAATAATGAAATTAAAAGCTGTCATCAAGGGAAAAAAAAGCACCTAACATGACTAATCATTGCAAAATCTTATTTTGAAAAATAAAGTTGAATAAGGTCATGTACAAATTTTCGAAAATATGAGTAGTTTTCTTGTTATTTTGGGTGAAAAATGTACAATTTTTGTACAATTATTTTCTCTAAAACAGCTCCTAATGTTTTATTTAAAAATTTTCCATGAAGAGCAAAAAACCCCTAAAATATGGTGCAAGGCCCATTTTCAGCAAACACTGAATTTTTAGCAATTGCAAAAAATGAACTTTGCAAAAGTACTTTTGAGAACAATATGTAACCTAAGAAATATCAAATTTTACAGTGTTAAAGTGTTATGGTGTTAATTATGACAGGCAAAAATAAATATACTGAATAAAATTGCAAATGTACAATATTGACGATAGAGAATTTTTTCCTAAATGAAACTGTGTTCAATTGTAAGGGAGTGTATTGTTTGATTTCAGAAAATGGTGTTTGACCTACCATTTATTTCATTTTACATACTTCTTTGTAAGCATGGGCACAATGTTAGGCAAATTTTCTCTTATGATAAATTTATTTTAGTATTAAGTAATTGTATATCGTATCACTGTTATGTTATGTTAACAAAATTCTAGAATAGGTGCTGACTTTCAGCACTATCTTAGCTCGATGCCTTATAACAAGGTGACCAATCGTCATCCTTTAGGGAAGACACTGTTTGTTGGACACCCTCGGCTTAAACTGTTCAGCCGATTTTTGTCAAAATTGATATTCCCTGATCGATATGAACCAACTCAAGGATTTGGGAGTATGAAAGTGATAGTTTGATTTTTGAGGGTATTTTCCATGAAGTCTCAAAAGCATTTTCACCATTTTCTCAAAAAATGGCTCCAAATGTTTTGATGACACTGTTCTCGGAAGCGTAAAGGAAGCTTAAGAGCAGCTGATCTCATGTTCAATAAAATCATTGATTTTTGGACAATGCAAAAGTGCAATATTTTGGGTGCCTTCCTACAACTACAATATTCAAGATAGTAGATATTTTTTCCTTAATGAAACCTGTTCTTTAAAGATCTTGAAATCACGTCATGCTCCTTTTTTTTTAACATGTGAGTAGTTTTCGTGCAATTTTCCTCCAAATTTTCCAAACTCCTCCAAATTTTTCGTTAAATTTTCTCGTCCTCTTAAGGGACGGTAAAAACGGCCATCTAATTAAGGGACGGTAAAAAATTACAGCGCTAGCCCCATTTTCGGCGAACTCTCCGTAATTTCCGATATTGCAAAAAGTTAACATTTCAAAACTACAAAATTGAAGAAAGCGATTTTTGCCCTAAACAAAGTTTTTTTGGTAAATTTCAAGGACAGGGTTCGGCTCCTATTGACGCGCACGATTCGGTTCCGAACGAGTCACTCGCGGCGCCGCCACAGTGTGCCCAACCACACGGCCACGTGGCCAACGCACTTTCGTGTGGAATCGTGACGCTTCGCTACCCGTGTCCAAGTTGAGGACGAGGCTCGGGCCTTCGGCCCTCGCATTAACATAAAACATCCTTTAGTCTGTCCAACGCATAATTACCAACGCATTTTATGCAAATACTCACCTTAAATGTTTACGCAAATCCGCGAAAAATAAACAATTGTAATTCTCCATTACACATTCGCACCACACGGCACAATGCACAATGCAAGCCCAAAGGCATCTTCCCGCTCCCTGAGTGATCCGTTCTCGTGGTCCGCGCGAGTGAACCATGCGCAAGTGAACCGTGCGCCGTTGTTTTAGTGAGCCGAACCCTGTCCTTAAAATCAGCCGTTTTTTTTTAAAAAAAACGGCTTTTTAGGCGGATAATATATAATGCGGTGAAAAAAAAAACGAGTAGATTTTAATTATGGCGCTATATGAAATTTTGGCGAGCTTTCTGTAATTTCGGAAATTGCAAATATTTTCGTGTTGGAAATATTGGGTTGAGACATTCTAATTTTGAAGCGTCGGCCCGAGTTCGAAACTCACGGCGTTTCTCTAACTTCAAGGTAAGGCTCACGGCGAGTTAACCCATTCAAGGTCGATTTTTTAAAAAAAATATTGTGGCCAATGTGGCGACTTTACTTCAGCGGCACACCACTGCATCAAATAGTAATATTAAATAATAAATACATAAAATAATTATATTGGCTAACATAAATTGTTTATTTGAATTTTTCAAGGTAGTTCTTTCACTATACGTTTGTAATCAATTTGTTTATATGAAAAATGATAAAAATGAAATGTTAATATTTATTTTCAGTGTGATAAATTTCGACTACTTTCACTACTTACGTAAATTATTTGTACTATCCACATTACCAGTTTCACCAGTTTCATCATTATATAATTCCTCATCACCACAGTGTAATAACTATTAGACTGTGTAATCACTGTCATCAAAACATCGGTCACCCACTGTTCGGGACATAATTTAGAATGTCTCGTGCATGCGCGAGAATATTCCATGCATGCGCGTAGGCTTAGCCATGACATCCGCACATCTTCGGCTTTAATTATCAAGTAGACTAACCAAGATCAAATTCATTATTATTGAGACGCAGCTTTCATTCAACGGCCGGCGAGTTCACGGCGCCGCACTGGAGGACCGGCGGGCTCCTTGGCGCCGCCGAGGCGCTCTAAGAGTCTACGTCTTTGCCACATCCGTGACATATTCCATCGCGAAGATGGGCCTTGAGGGGCAACGTTAGAAACAACGCAGTATATGAAGCAAGCACCGCGCGACGTGCACGTGAGGGCAGTCAGCAATGGAGATGCGCGTCGACCAGGCGTCGACGCCGTGGGAGATCATGACATATCCACGCCTAGGGTGGCGGCGCGTCTCCTCCCCGCCTGGCCCTCGAGTTTGCAAACAGCTGTTACGAGTGTCGTTTTTATCTGGTTGGCCTCTGATTGGAAGGAAATGCAGTCTTAGGCACTAAGAATACTGACGACATTTTCCTCCAATCAGCGAACGCCAATAATCGTAATGTATGAAGAGGACGGGCGCTGAGCCAGAACACACACACTTCACTTCTTTTCGAATCTTCAAGTAGGCGCCATGTAGTAGTGCAGAAGCTCTGAGTCAGCGCCCTCTAGAATTCTAGAATGGTTTTATTTTATTTTTTGAAAAATTTAGCATTAAATAACTTTTTAAGAACTATCGGGCGCCCTGAGCCTGGGCCCTTCGGGAATTTACCTCGTTCTAAACTATATTCTTCTTCCTCTGTATATTAAGTATTTCTTTTTTTAAATATACCTACTTTATGTGTTTAAATACATGTCTAAAATACATGCTCTAAAAAATCAAAAATACAGTTTCTCAAATACAAAATGTATTTAAAATACATATTTCAAATACAAGTATTTATACTGCGATTTTTGTAGGAAGAGCTCTCAAGATAACTCAAATCCCATCTTCGCGATGGAATATGTCACGGCATTTCGTATCATTCACAGTCGTTCCGCTAGATTTCGCACGATCGCGACCGTATGAAGCAGTGCTTGCGATCATGCGACTTCTACCGGCAAGACCGAGAAAAGACGCGAAATGCCGTGACATATTCCATCGCGAAGATGGGATTTGAGTTATCTTGAGAGCTCTTCCTACAAAAATCGCAGTATAAATACTGCCCAACCCTGCTCATTACAAATCGTTCAATATATGGTGCAAAAAATAAATATTTTCAAGCAAACTAGTGGGACCCCATCAAAATCTGACGGTGAGATCTGGGGTAAATGTTATTAATCGTGCAACTTTTCTTGAACGATGACCTTGCTTCTCCCTTTCTGGCACAATAAACAGTTGACGGCAACAGCTCGCAGCGAGCACTGATGACAGTATTCCAAACACATCTTCACTGGCGCGAAATATAAATTATTTTCTGTTGAAGAACTTCTGGACGTGATTTTCTCCAAAAATATAAAGAAATGACCGAGACATGTGAAGATTCATCACAGGAGATACCTCGAACTCCTGAGAAAGTTACAACGCAAATTATTGAGAAAGTTACGATAACATGACTGGTTCTCCTGAGATTGGCATTGCTTCGTAAAATCTAGTGGCCGATTTCGTAACTAATACCCCCACTCTACCTGCATTTCTTCAATCCGTCGTTCAAGAAAAGTTGCGCGAGTAATACTCTGCCCAGCCTAATTTTCACATGCAAATTCTTAAATAAGAAGGAGCAAACTTCTCTTATAAATTTATTTATCATCAGTGTATTTTTTCACTTTTATGGGCAGGATGATTAATTATTATGCACAACAGTTACACAATTGAACACGCGCCTCATGACCAGGTGGCAACGCAATATCACAGCATCGAATGCCATAGAAGATAGAGTATAATTATATTGATGGATATTATTTCTAAAGTTTGTGATGTGTTTCGTTTCTTCTGACATATTGCTAGAAGGCAAACTTATTTTTCCTTTTAAGCAATACAAAGTAAACTGGTTTGCAGAATTTCTTCCACACTTCAAGTACAATGCAAAACAAAACTGACATTTCATAGATTAATACATAACTTCACAGGAAACTAAATTACTTCACTGTCACATCTGCGTGGACACTTTGGAACGCGACATAACCTTTCCACAACGTCACTACTTCAGTAAAACCGAACAAACAAAACCCATTGTCCGAATGTTCTCTACAAAATATACAACGAAAACAAATGCATGCAAACACAGTATGAGCTATGAGGTTAGTATCAAAATGCAATTATTATTCCTGAAACATAACCTTGACGAATTGTAAACAATTTATGCGGAATCAAACGGCCAGGACTTACATCTATTAATGTACTCATATCTACCGATAATTAAAACAGCCTTTGGAAGAAAACAATTGACTACTGAATAGCGTACTATTAAAGAATTATTTATTTAATTAATTTACACCGAAAATGCTAAAGAATCAACACAAAAAATCTGATAACACGTCTAGGGATCACATTCTTTCATTTAAAGGAAAAATAAACACAATCGGTTCAGTACAAGCTCATCCAGGTACCAGTATACTTTTCATACAGGCAAATCATATCCCAACAATAAGACGTAATTCACAAAAAGTAGCTCCCGAGTCATTGTCAAGTCGTTGGATTCCAATCTTATATTCTCTGAAAGTTAGCAATTTTTGTTTCATATATTTCAAATATGTTTTAAATAATTTCTGAAAGATTAATGTGTTTGTACAAGGCAAGGTCTACTGTAAGAAACGAACAAAGAAATATGAAATAATGTACAAATTCTAGCTTACGAAGCATCCTACAGGAATTACAGAATTACAGTTCATGAAGAACAGTAACTTCGGAGAGGGCGATTATTTTTGTCGCCAAATTACACAAACAATACGCATATTTACAAAAAATTAACATGACCTTATTTGAAGATCTATTTTTGATAAACACATTTCATTAAAAAATGGTATCTTCACAATTGTAGTTCTAGGAAGACGTCGAAGACGAAGCGCAGTCAATTCGCAACGGGCTATTATGTTTGTCGAAAAAATACACAAAAATACTCATATTTAAAAAAAATCAATATGACCTTTTTTGAAGATGTTTTTTATGAACACATTTCATCGAGAAAATGTATCTTCACAATTGTAATAGTAGGAAGAGGCTGACATTTTTAAAATTTTTTATATTCTCGCAAAGTCAGGCATTTCAACGACCATGAGATTTGCTCCATTCTCTTAAGCGTCCTTTATGCTATCTAAGGTCTCAATTTAATCAAAAAACGTCGTGCGGTGTTTAAGAAAAAATGGTTTAAAGAAAATAAAAATTGCTTATGTTTGACACTAAGCTTCTCCAAAATTACCCATGTTTAAAAAAATTGAACATGACCTTATTAGAAGATCTGTTTTTGATGAACACATTCATCTAGAAAAAAAAAATTGAATCTTCATAATTATAATTGTTGGAAGATGCCGAAAAAATTTTGATTTTTTAAATTTTCGAAAAATTAGGATTTTCAACCTACATGAGACCTGGACCATTTTCTTAAACGTTTTTCAGACTATCAAGCAACACAATTTAATCAAGATAGATTGAGTCTTTTTTTTTTTTTTTTGAAAATTTTGAAAATGTCCCAGAAGCTTCATGTAAAGTACCACCAAAATTCAAATATCAGTTTCAAATTCAAGGGGCCATGACATCAGCGATATCGATTGGGAAATATCAATTTTGGAGAAAATCGGCTGAACTGTTTAGCCGCTAGCGTTGTTCACAGACGGACGGACAGACGTTTTGCCTTCAGTCGATTTTTCGGTATTAAGAACCCACAAAACATGAATTCTGGCTACACCACATGGAGAATTTTTTTTCTAATTTAGCAATTGGATTTATTCATTTTTTCGTTGCCAATGCTCTGTAAGAAAAGTTTTTCTGCCGAAAATTCGCTGTTTTTTCGCGCACCATTACATAACTTTCTTTCTACCGCGGTAGCGAGAACGTGAAATGAACTAGTTTTCGAAAATACACTCCTCCGCATGCAATTATGCGTGTTTCTGTGATGCTTTCGAATAGGTTTAAGAGGCCACAATGAAACTAAAGAATCCACAAATCCAGGAGTTTATAGAGGACTACTTGATTTCAGTGCAGAACTAGACGTTGCTTTAAAAAATGTAGAAAGAGCGACAGTATTTCTCGGGATTTCCAATACAATTCAGAAAGAATTGCTACAAATTATGGTAGAAGTCTGCCAAGAAAAAAGTGCAGAGGAAATCAGGAAAGCAAACGTTTTAGCGGTTATTGCCGACGAAACAAGCGATGTATCGAGTACATTTCAAATGGCAATTGTTTTCAGATAAATCGTTAAACATAAACCAGTTGAAAACTTTTTGGCCTTTCTTAACCCTCTGCATAATAATGCAGAAACGTTGGCGTCTTGCATTTTTGACGAGTTAACACGGCACAAAATTAATGAATCCCAAAAATCTAATAGCTAAGACGCACGATAGCGCTTTTGTAATGACTGAAATTTTGAAAGGTGTTCAATAACTTGTTAAAATAGTAATCCTAATACTCAATATATCCACTGTCATGCACATCAGATTAATTTGGTAATGATTAGAGCTGCATCAATAAATATCAATGTTAGAATTTTCTTTGCCAGTGTTGAAGGCCTATCCAAACTTTTTTCAAACAGCCCACAAAGGACATCAATATTAGATGAAATCCCAACATCTTACACAAATGAAATTAAATCTGAACTTGCTAAACCCTTTCAAATCTTATGAATTTATCGTCTGTGCAATAAAATACATGAAGAAATTGCTGTGTGTGCTATTATGCAATGAACTATGCAATATACTACGCAATTGCTGTGGATTGCTATAATTTTTCCTGCAATATGGCTCGATTTTCAAAAGATCTCTTTCAACCTCCATAATTAGCAGTATGAAATTCAAACTAAAAGAAAAATATTAAATTAATTGTAAATATGTAATTATGTAGGACCCTTTCTGGGTAACCTTAGGAATTATAATTCAATGTTATTTGTTACTGTTTACTGAAAATTGCAAATAATGTTAATGCACACGTCCTTGAAAGACACTTGTATGTCGGTCAAGAAGAATAAATAATACTAGTGGACCCTGGCAGACGTTGTTCTGCCCCTCATCTCCCTTTTTCCCCTTCCATCTCCCTTTCTCTCTGTCTCTCCCTTACTCCCATTCCATCTCTTGTCTCTCTCTCTCTCTGCCCCTCTCTCAGTCTGACTGTTTCTGCCCCTCTCTGTCTGTCCCATTCACATTTAGTTGAAGATTCTGCACGTCTCTGAGCAATGAGGTAATATCGAGAAGCGCCGGACCAGCAAAAATGTAATAGAATGTTTAAGCAGGTCCCATCCTGTAGATTACGGTATGAGAAACGTTTTTGTCTCCGGTCTCAAAAGTTTAGGGCATTCCAGGGCATTAAAAATGCCCTAGAATGCTTCGTTTAGGAGTTATTTAACGATATAGATTCAAAATGCTGCTGAGTGTTGCAGGCTGCATTTGACGTGAATATTTAGTATTGTTCTACGGCACCATGTAGTAGAGTTATAACAAAATTAACAACACATAAACTTTCTGGATGAGAAAAACACGTAGAAGTGCCAAATTTCATGGAGATCGGTCGTATGGTGTCGGAGTTTACCTCCGATGCGATTTATCTAAGAATTTCCAAAGCGCAAGTAGTATTTAATAGGACTAATCCACGAATGAAATTATGCCCAACAGAGTCCCAAAAGGCGCCAAATATTGAGTATAACTGTAAGCTATGTTAAAATAAAAAAGGTTATGTTATAGGACATACGCGGTTTATTGGACATCGACCTAGCGATCGATGCTTACCGCCTCCTCAGATGAGTTACAATTTATGATTGGCCAGTAGGGAGAAGCGGTAAAAAAAATCGGATAGAAAAAGCGATGTATTGAGGTACACTCAAAGGCGTATCTACGGTATGGCAGATATGACGTGTGCCACTAAATACGCCTCTGGGTACACTGCCCTGATTGGGGCATATTGTATGTGTAGTTCGGTGTAGTTAAACCCTATTGGTTTTAATTTCACGAGTGGAATAGTCACTGTCAATGAAACTGTGGCGTTGCTTCCCGCCTAGCTTGTGCGCGTCCCGTGAGGAACGCGATCAGATCCCGCATTATCTACGGTAAAATCAGTCATTGGTGAATGAAGTTCTTTTTCTGTTTCAGTGACTCATCTTAATCATTGAAGTCCCGTTCGAAACTGTTGACTTTTTCTCATTAAGGTCTTTGGGCGGAATTTTTCATCTTCGGCGGGAGATCTGGCATTGCTTACAACGCAGGGAGACGAAACCCACGGAAACACCAACTGTTAGAACTTTCTCTCTTATCCCATCGCAAGTCTATACATTATATTTAATTGTTGGACGTTTCGTTTGAACAGTATATGCAATGGATTTCTTTCCTTCTCTTAAGGAACATGTGCGAGCCGCCACTGATAATAATTATTATCGTTTTACGTAAATTTTACAAAGATTATCTATGTCGTGATGTAGCACCACAAGTTTACTTACAATTCGCTTCATGAGCGAAGAAAAAATGTGTCAATTTATGAACTCTTTTGCAAAATAATATTTATCAGTGCAAATAAAAAATATAAAAAAATAATTGACACAAAAACGTACATTCAGTGCTTTTGATGACATTTTTTCAGTGCTTTTTTTCCGTTTATTCAGTGCATTTGATGACATTTTACCAAATTCGTGATAACAAACGTGAAGCTCACAACATGTAACGGTTGGTTTAAATAAACAACATGTACAATTTTATTTAGGTGTAAGGATTCGTTTGTGCCCAGGATCAATTCTATTTGGAAAGAGAAACGCATAACTTGTGAATGAGTGAAAATATTTAACTGTGATTTAAAATATTCACTCTCTGTGGATGGTGTAAGTGAATATTGTGTTGGTACATTAATAAAAAACACACTACATAAAACATTCAGGAAAATATGGATCGGTAAATTTACTATTTAACTTTGACACAAACTGATGTTAAAAAAATATAATTATATCTAATGACAATGCAATAATTCAGATATAATTTAAGAGAATTAATTTATTTAACTGCACTGTCTTTCACCTTTCAATGGAAAGATAAAGAATTTGTTAATTATTTGTTCTTAGAAGTTTTTTGATTAAAATAATAAATGCTTAAAATTTATTAAAATTATTGGCTGAAGTTTACTTACGGGGAATCTATGCGGTATGCGAACTTCATTTGTTGCAATCTGTAGCCAATCTAACAATTGTAAGCTTTCGGAAGTCGTTTCGCCAACCGTACGGCGATTGAAGTGCAGCACAACAATGCTAATAAATTGGGCAGGGCTAGTAGAAGTTGTGAAAGATGAAAAATATGTTTAAAGCACTTATTAATGCTACTCAGGATTGTAGCACCAAATATTTATAATTATTTAGTTTATAACAAAAATGTTTTCGATTAACATTTTGTTGTATCCTGAAAGCAACAGACTCCGTATTAATTTGGAAATGTGTTGGAAATTATGCGTTTGATAGATTCTCAGATGTTTTATGTTAATAGCAAAGGTTGAAGGTCCGAGCCTCATTAAGAAATCAGACATGCATAGTGATGCGTCACTGCGCATTACAAGTAATGTATTAAAGCATGATTTGTAAATAAGACGCCTTTACACGCGAGGATATTCGTTGAAAATGTTTACAAAATACGCAAGTTCTGGTATGCTGGCTAAATCAATTCACAATTCACTTTTAAAATCTATGAGGTTGGTTCTGCGACAAAAAAAAAAATTGCCCCCTTTCCCGGTAAGTAAACTATATCCAAATTATTGTATGCTGTCCAAATTTTCGTTACACCTCATTACATTTTTACAGAAATGAATGAAGGAGGCTGACATTTAAATTGAATGGCAAAAGAACAGTGAATTTTTTCCTGAACAATTTTCTCGAAGTATAAGGGAAATCTCGTCTGTGCCAACTTTGTTACATTTGTTTTCAAGAAAATCGGTTGTATTAATTTTGAGATAATTTTCCAGATTTCCTCAGATTAGACTTAAAAAATTAGAATGATAAGGAATTATACAATTAAAAATTGCATCATTCAGACTGGTATCATAATTTATATCGTTTCGTACTACATGCAACAAAATAGCAAAAACTAAATATTCTGACAAATATTAATACGAATTTAGCCATTTTAGAAACACTGACAAGTAATTGTAGTAAATGACAATAAAAGAAAATTCACATAAGATTTAATTTTACATAATGACGTTAAAAATATCTATAACAACAATTATAACATCATTTATCAGAAAGAAAGAAAATCTTCTATGGTTTCAAATAATTTCTGAATAATAGTTTCTAATTTTTGGTAAAAGTGTGGAATTTGCCTTTAAAAAGCCGTATAAACGTAATTCGTTACATGATTATTTTTTACCGTTGGTAATACACTTACATACACAAGTTCTTTGCTTAGTGCATTTTTGCAGATTTACAACAGTGTAACAATGTACGTAGTTTTGTTACCTTACGCGATGTGTTTTTGCTACTATCAGGGCAGAAAAAGAATGTGAAAAGAAATCATACAGACAAATGTGAATTCCCATTGATTTTTCACAATTCACTGGAACATTTTAACATAAATGCACGAACTAAAATATTTGAACAACTGGGTAATTAAAGCCATATTAAACATGGAACTTATTAGAATTTCAACAATTTCGTGAATTGTCTGCACATTATATGCATTTCATAAAATGAAGGTTGTTAGGATTGTGTCATCAACATGTCCTTGGATAATAAGGATGATGGATTTTTTTAAGCAGTGTAAATCACTAACCGAACAACCTACCTCTAAAAGGTTTGTGAAAACCGTTCATCAATACACGTTTTGTATAATGAGATAACTTGAGAAAAGCGTTGTCTTCATTTTGGGACAGTCTGCTTGCGTACGCTCTTCACAGCGCCTTGCGAATGCTTTTCTCTGTGTTTGCCGCGGTTAGATACGACTACATCTTGCTCTTATGTGGTTCTTTATTTCTTTGCGGGAAAGCACAAGGATAAAAACGCCAACAAAACTGTTTCATCGTACCCCAGAGAATAAAAATCCTAGAAAATGATGGTTCGAAGTTGCAAGAAGGCACGGAAAGCGTCATCTGAGTAATTATTTTTAGGTTTGCCTATGGCAAATATCTTTCTTTTAAGAAAAGGAAACTTCGTAAAGAAAACAATATTTATTTTAACAATGATATTTAAGACATTATTTAACATTTGGACTGTAAAATTCTAAAAGACTAAATATGTCTGTAACAACTTAAGTACTTCACCTTCAGGATGGATTAACTCCATCTCGATCAGGTTTTTCGTATAGTTTCCCTTGATTCATTGAGTAAATGATAAGATGGTCCCTTGTTTGGCTTCTGAATATAAATTTAGCTTCAATACGCGTACGTTTTGTTGTTAATGTGGTAGGAGTAAAGACAGGGATGTGGATTGGTATTTTGTTCACCTTATTATAAAATGAAATCTACGATTCATACAGTTTTTACTGTTTTTTCAACAAAAAATCATATCAAATCAAGGTATAATGCTCGTATACTTATTTAGTAAGAGAGCAGAAAACAGAATTCTTTATCTCAAGAAGATATCCAAAATCCAGCTGTAGGAAACGTACTCAAAATGTGGTTACAAACGAAAAATATGTGAAACAGTTAAAAGTCCATACATGGTTCTGCTCCAGGAAGTCGCTCGACAGATCTCTCCTATAGTAAATTAATAATTATCACAGAGGAGAAAAATTGTTCATCAAAAAGACTGACTTGGTTGAATCAAACTTGGTTGACTAAACATTCCAGCTACATGCTGATGAAGCTTTGGGAAAAGTTAATGGGGAATACTTTTATAGAAGTCACACAAACTCTTTTGTAGTTAAGTATTTGTCTTTTAATTTAGTTTCATTAATTGCAAGTCTATGATTTACATTATTTGCAGTATTAAAGACATTTGGAGTTGAAAGCCTTCAGTTCATTCCGTCCGCCATATTGCCCCTCCTGTTCAGACCACTGTGATCACTAAGCTGCGGATTTATAAGCACGAAAAACTGTAGAAACAGACCGACGAAATAGGCATTTAAAAAGTCACTATACATTTTATCATTATTTACATACTTGTGAAGAACGTTTCGGAAATAAATATAATACATTTACCTTCATGGAAGATTTGCTTTCGTCACTGTTGACAAATCCTCGTAGAAATCCTTAATATTATTGCTGGTCAATTCGCACAACAAAGGCTGAATCGCTGAAGCTACCTTTTTGCTTTTCATTAAATGCAAGTTGATATTCTAATGCTGCACAGTATGGTCTTTTTCCTCACATTTAATTTAAACGTTATTGAAAACATCGTATGATTTGTTTTAATCGCCAAGCATAACACTAATGTTGTAAATGATATGTGGTGTTACAAGAGCACATACGTTATTGCATTATATAAAAAAATATTTCAAAATTTTCAATTTTCAAAAATTCAAAGAGTTCAACGAAAATTAGACTTGTGCCACCCTTTTAAGCATTCTTTGTTCAATACGTGGACAAATTCTGAAGAAAAAATTTAGAGCTTGTTTTTGAGATTTTTTGTAATATGATCTTTTTTAAAGTTATTATTTTTTGGAACAGATTTCATTTAAGACAAAACTCTCTGTACTCAATATTGTACTTTTGCAATGTTAACAATTTGCAATTTTCGAAAATACCGAGTGTTCGCGAAAATGGTACCGGCACCAATTTTTATACCATTTTATACATACAAGGAGAAAAACTTTAGGAAAAAATTGTTTAAAAATTCGAACTAAAAAATAACTCGACTACCACACGTGATTTTTCACGTGTTTCAAAATACTAAAATACCCGCACTGTGGTGGCAGTAAAATGGAACAAAGATTTATCGATAGTTGTTCGATTTCTCTGTAATCTTCGGGTTAAAGAAGAAAGAAAAGTACAATTTTTAAAATTTTTGATTAAGTATAATTGCATTTTAATCTATAAATACGAGAATAGGCAACAATCGGGAATTTGATAATAAAAGAGGTATTTATAGGCACTTTAAATTTCTCATATAATACTCCTAATGCCTTAAAATGAATAAATAACCTAGCAGATTGCGTTTTACATTGAAAGAAAAAAAGACAAAATCCGTAGCTTAGTGATGTTGTACAGGAGGTTCGTGTTACGTACTCGTGTCTTTTGCTTTCCCCCGATGACTACACGCTCCCACTCAGCTTCGCCGAAAGATACCTTTTGTGTTAGAGTTATTTCCTTCTGCAGCCAGTCATTTTGTCTTACTGACATTCATTGACAACATACTGTGTTTTGTTAACATGTAACGCGACACTTTAACATTTTATCATCACACTGTGTTCTAATGAAGCTCGGTCTTTCACGAAGCTTAGATTACGTTGGCGACGTACTTGAACGGAGCGAATGAAATTATCTTCGTGATTACGGATTCTGTGTGAAAAATTAGTTGAAAGTATCCTTCTGTGAACGAAAGCTTTTCAGTAATTGTAGCAAATTTTTAATAGAAACGTACGTACCTCTGGAGTTGCTGGCCTCCAAATTAAACATTATAATACACTTCACTATAATAGCGAGCAACTATCAACCTGACTACTTAGGACAGATATTTGTTATCACCTGTTTTAGTAAATCCACTCGACATCGCATCACAGAAACGAAAGGAACTAAAAATACATACCCATCGACTTAAATACGAGGAAACGCAAATACCGCGAACAGTACATACGAAAGCTTAGAGAAATGACAATGATTCTGGTCGGTGATCGCGGGAAACACGGTTTCTCCATTATTTTAATACAGTTTTACACTAAAATAATTCGCCGCCCTAAATTTTTGGAGTTTAATTCGTGTTTTTCTATGCATTGGAAAGTTTTTACAAATTAATTAAGGATTTTAAGGAGTGTTAATTTTCCATACAGTGACAAGTCTATGGTTGGGTAAGAGAAGATAATTACGCTTTGCTTTATTTGTTTAAATATATTTAGACGTAACTGAAACACACATTTTTCATTAAATTGAGTTTAACCATGCTTATAGTTAGGCATATGGATTGCTTTCTATTAGTTAAGTATAAATGCCTCTTCTGAAATAGCAACCAAGGTCGACACTGATAACTGTATATAAATATCGCAACCTCCTAATATTGAAACTAAGTGCTAAAGTGGCATTAATCTGGCTAAACAACTCAAAATCATTTTCGTAGCGTATCTGACAACGCGCCCCGACGACATCAAAACGATACGGTTTTTGTGTGTAGCGTAAAGCCTAAGGACAAAACTACTTTTTGAAACATTTACAATTAAATTTCTGCTCTTTCTCAATCGAAATGGCTGGGAACCTGAACGTGTCGCTATCTTTTTGAACACAGGAGGCTGAGTTATGGGATGTTGTCATGTCAAAAAGTTCCGAATAAAAAATTCGATCATTTACATTCGACAGTGAATATCGGAGGATGGTTTTAATTGAATTTTGGCAGTTGGGCCTCAGTCGATTACCAAAGGTGTTTTCTGGCACACGCGCCGCGTTGGGCGGCCCCGGGCCCCTGGGTTCACGCGGGCGCAATGCAGCGAACGTCGCGAGCATGGCTGCTCTCGGCCTCACCTCTCCAGATGGCCTTGATGGGACACGTCACCGTCTGGTTCTGTATTAGATACGCGTTGAGTGTGGTGAGACTGGGCGATTTCCGTAACGTGTCTTCGTCGTTTTTCCACACGTACATGATGGCTGTCTGCTCATAGGATACTGAAACAGGGCAAATACACGGTCTTTCCTTTTTCTAGGCAATAGTTCCGCTAGTGTGCTTGCTAAGTACAGGAGATACGAACGCTTCGGTGCAGTAACAGATTGGAGTATGGGCGAAAAAAACACGTACAGACACGAGTATGGAAGATAAAAGTAAGCTACTCGTACGCGTAGCACAATAACCTTAAATAGAGATAACACTGAAAACATTTAGTCACAATGACAAACTTGCGAACAATAAAATAGCACTTACTGCTTTCCATGGCGAAGGAGCATAATGGGTCGTCGAATGGGAAGATATGCAAGCGACCTTGGCACGACAAGATCAAGTGACGGCTGCAAAAGAAAACTTCATTGAAACATAATCAGAATGTTGGCAACATCAAAGTTACGTTAGTGTTAAGTCACTTAAGTTACTTTTAACTCAGGACTACTTAAAATACTTTATATAGTGATACTAATGTCTGATTAAAGACATCAGCTACGTATCTTTCAAAAGGTTAAAATTTATTATCACAATTCATTCGCATTCAAAAATGGAAGTATTCGAACACTTATAACTAAACAAGAACACTTAATAATTTCTTTCTTGACGTAGTATTGGCCTGTAAACAACAATTTCGTTTAAGCTAGATAATAAGATAATCTAGATAATCTAGGTAAATAGGAAATAACGTGACCTGAAAGACAGAGTTTGCATTGCTTCTTTACACACATTAAATATTCCAATGTGAATATACCACTTTTAATGAAGTCGAAGATTTTTAATCATCCTTTGGTTAAAATGCACTGAGCGATTCGTCTGTAATAGTTATTCTTTCCTTATGGCTAAATCTTTTAATTTCTGTTAAATTCACGTAAATTTATTGGTCATTCATCAGGTTTCTCTTGACAAATATACGGATAAATATATTATTTTATACTTTGTTATGTTATTTATTATTTTGTTGATTAAACAATCAAATTCAACCGAACCCAAAGAGAAATTTCTTAACTCATTGACCAAAATTTCAAGATTGTAAGCTTCATATAAAAAAAACAGTATCAGAATGAATGCATGCCCCAATTCAAGTAAAACTCATTTATTGTTCATTAAGTAAGGAAAGATATATTTGTAATAATGCTACACAAGCAGACACACATCAAGCGAATGCTACACATGGAATTTGTTTGCCTCACTTCTCTCTGCAACATTCAAATTTGCCACTTCTCTCTGCAACATTCAGAACTGTCCCGAGATCTTGGTGATCATAACCGAGATGTAACTATAGTTACATCATGATTGTAACAAAAAATCTTTACCAATCTTGGAGCTCACCGCATGAGGTAGTTGACGGTGCCGTTTCTGTAGATTCGCAGAGCGAAGTGTACGGGTATCAGTGGATCTTTGAAGTCGCCGTGCATGATGAAGTAGGTGTCGGGTAGCCACACGTCCTCATGGTGGTGAATGGCGTTCAGGAACTCGAACTTGCTCTTGTTGGAGTATTGTAGTCGAGGATCGAACCACTGCTGTTGTAGCAGGAACTCCACCTCGTACTTCTGCAGGCAGGCGAGCGGGGCGAGCGGCGTGAGCGTGGGGTCGGGGAAAGACAAAGAGGGCAAAGGGAAAGGGACAGCAGCGAAGGCGGGTTGCTATACAATGGAAGAGGGATGAGGCGGTTGGTAAATAAATGAGACAATACGTTATTTGAATTTATGATTTTGAGTGTTTTGCAGAAGCTCTTTATGCGGAAGATGTCTCTTATGTCATAGAGGTATTTGTTATTGGGAAAATATTGAACATATATGAATTGGATTAAGGATCAGTATTGAAGAGAGGAAACTGAAACTGGATTTCGTGATGCAGATGAAAAGATAATAATACAATAGTGATGAAAACATATGGTGTAAGGCAGACTAAAACACAGCAGTGCGAATGTGTGGTATCGTAAGTGTAAATAGAAAAACGACTTGAAACAATTATACTTATAAAAATAACAAAAGGCTTGAGATTCAAGCCATGGAGTTTTAACTGTCTATATTGCTGATAGATTACGAAAAAACAGATGTACCAAGAATTTATAAAAAGATAAATAATTCACAAATATATCTGCATAAAATAACAAAGTATTACACAAGTGCATTATTCAATTTCCGTGGTGCGTAACAGAAGCTCTGTAAACACTGTATGTCCACACATTATCTGCTATGCCTCGTCCAGATAGGCCATATGTCTCTGCCATCCAAACAAATGCCCAAGACTACAAGATAATTATCAATACTTGACTTGTTCATTCCAATTCCGAGTCAAGCATCCAATGATTTATCTTGCCAAAATGAAATATTTTCATGAAATATTCCATTGGGATGTTACTTAGGAAACATGAAAAATACAAAAATAAATCAAAGGATCATACACATACTACGCTCTACAGAAAAATTTTGCGTGGTTACAAAATAATAGAAAAACATAAATTACTACATAATTACTGGAATTTTGTCTAATGGGTATCATTGTTTATTGCTAAACTGAACAATAAACTGAGATACATGTGAAGGAACTAGCATTTGACTTTTCTACAGCAGAAGGAATTTGTGAACTACGTACGAATTGTGGATGCAAAATATTGGGCACTTTTTCCAACAATCCATATTTAACAATAACAAAAATATGCAAATTTTACTATATTAGAAGTGAGAGAACGAAAATGTATCTTGTAGAAACAGGAAGCAGAACATTTCAAAAGAAAATTTATCAATAACATATTGAACTGTTTTATGTTCTTATGTTACCTTACGTATTACGCATTTAAATGAAAGAATAGAAATAGAGGCATCATATGTAACTTCGGGTAACATATATTGGAGTACTGAAGGTAGTATGCACTATCACTACTAGTCATATCGTCTCCTAAGGATGTGCATCCACGTTGGAAAGGCAATTTCCGCAATTGAAGTGGGCAGTTTTTCGTTTGGTTGGCGTCGACTCTTAGCAGAGGCGTTGACAGCGCGGCCATGATAGTGCTGCTACTCCCAAGTATAGAGCCGTTACTTGGACACACTGGGAGCGTCAACGGTACTCACCAGGCTCGACTCGTCGGGAGAGGCGAGGCTGAGGAGCAGCACGCTCACGTTCACCGTCAGCGTGCCTGCAACACACAGGGCGGCGCCGCGGGATGAGCGCGCGCGGAGCAGGGGCGGGGGAGGGCCGGGGCGGGGCCGGGGCGGGGCCGGGGCCGGGGCCGGGGGGAAGGGGACGACCGGGGCCTTCGACGGTACCCGCGCGCCGCCCTGCGTTTCAAGAAGAACACCCTCAAACCCTCGCACACCGCCACGACCTGCTGCGCGAGGTACTGCGCAGTGTGAAAGCGAACGCTGCGCTGCTCCAAACATTTGGGGACGTCGTGCCTTTATAAATCGACTAGGGATAATAGAGAGAATGTCACGAAAACTTTGTTGCGACTGTTTGTCTGCACTGAGAAGTAATACCACTCTGAGCAACCAACAGGAATGTAAATAGTTAGTGGGTTTCCATTTTGGAAGGGAAAATAGACGAAAGTAAGACAAGGGAAGACTTACTACTGAAACAGAGTGATGCTAGTCGCATATTTTGCTTAATCAGTAAGCAAAATTGTTTTATTACAGCTTGAACAAGAATACTAATGAATTTAAATAACGAAGTTTTAGATTTCAATGTTCGAAGATATTCAAATTATAAAATAATAAATTATCAATAACAAGTTAATAGAGCTCAAATTTTCTGTATGAATTTGAGGAATGGTTTTGAGAGCTTTGAGATGTTTCCAAATATTAGCTTTCTGAATTCCTCTGTGTATTTTTCAACGGATAAACCCGATACTGATTTTGATTTTTGAAGGAAGGTGAATTACAAACTTATGATGTTTACCTTCTGTTAAACACTCACTCTTGCGATTAAATATTATTTATGTAAACATTGATCAAATTTGCAACGATTTACGAAATTTTAGTTTCAATGTTGGGATTTGAAAATTTTTGTCAATTTTATACTTGAATTAGAGGATTACAATTTGAGATTCTGTAATATGAAAATTGTGCAAATGAATTATGACACTCCAAATAATTATGAAAATGGTGCAATTAAAACTTCCACGTCATTTGACGATTTGCGTTTTATTAGGCATCAGGCACTATGCTTTTCCGGGAATATATTCATATGTATATATATAGAGAGATTTTTTGAGTATGATAACAGGGGGAAAATATTAAACGCATATTCAATATAATGCGGGTGTTTCCTTCTGAGTTGAGAAACAGAAGCTCATAGAATTTTACAGGTAGGTAATCAATAACTGTCTACCCAATGCCATATCTCATTTCCTCCAGACGAATGAGACTATGTGTAAAATGACTAACTTCAGAATAAATCCATGATATTCATAAATCCAATAACTTGAATAAATCCGTGATATTGAATGAGTTGAAAGAATTGCCATTACACAAACAAGATCAATTACATGTATTTTCTGAATATTTGAAAATGTGACCCATACAATTCAGCATATTAATGAAGAAATATTTTCCTTAATAATTTGAAAAAGAGAAAATATTTAAAGAAATATATGTTTTAGAACTAAGTGAAAAATGGAAAATTCTGAAGAAAATTGAGCAGTTAATAAATACTGCACATGCAATATGAAGCATCTGAATTTAACGCAGCAGGATTTGAAGCAGGACATAGATTATGTTTTAATTATTGTTAGAAAACGCCTTGTCATGAAAGACAAGAAAAAAAGTTACTTTTCGAATGAAGTTAAAGACCTCAGCATCATTAATTTTTCAATGGCTTTGTAAGAAAAGCAACCTATTTAATATTTTGAGGTCCTAAAACCGAATTTTATACATAAATAATATTAAACGTATTATATTACACCATAATTTGTTCATATATCCTAATCTACTACACACTTTACAGGCACTGTGCATTAGTATTCTATCCAGAAACACGTTTGTGGTTTTCTATATGGCTTTAATTTATCATTATCTAGTAAGTTTGTAATACATATTTAATCTAACACTTATGAATTATTTCAGATTCATACACACAACACCCAGGTAAACAGCTCACAATAATAATCTAGATGACTATTAATCATTTCATGCTTTGTTAAACATCTACAAGCAGTTTATGAAGTATCCAGTTTTCTCTAACGTACTGATTGATGCTAGTACATCTTACGTGCACTTATACTTCTAGATATCTATGCATAAAGATTCTATATATACCTACCATCTACAGATATGACTCAGATAAGAATACATTAACATAATGTACAATACGCTACTCTATGTGTACACCTTACAACACTTTTAAATCTAACCTATTAATGCAACGACACAGTATATCGTGCTGGACATGATTCAAGGGCGAACTATAGATAATGCTTTGTACAATATAAACTGAGTATCGTAGGTTTTGCTCTGGATATAAGTTATCGTCAAACGCTATGGGGCAGATATGCGCAAAAGGATTAAAAGGATTTTAATACATGTTAAATGTCCTTATATTTTAATACATTTTAAATCCTGATCAACGAAAGTAATGAGTCGTCTTTGGTCCATCGTTTCACATTCCACAGTAATAAGCAGTTGTACACCATTTATGTTCTTTCATGAAGATTACGTATATGAATTTAGTATTAAAGAATCAGTCGTGAGCCATTAACGACTAAGGTTTTTAATTACGAAGCATTTTTAAAGAAAATATTTTATAATGAAAAGTTAGTTTGGGAATCATAACCTCTAAAAATATTAGAATATGCATAGTAGCCAAAATTGAAGAGTTGTAACTAGAAAATAGTAAACTTTGAAGAAGAAACACTTCTCGAGCTTTGATTGAAATAATGATTTCAGAATGTGCATACAACGTCAAAGTGAACGACCTGACATGTACAGTTTCATCAAGGTGGTTTTGGTACCAGAGATTTCCTAAAATATGTTGCCAATTGAGTTTAAGCCAATTTCTCACTGCACTTGGAAAAGGATTTTTACTAATAATACTGTATTGGAACTAAAATTAATTTATTTTCATTGACCCGAAATAACTTTAAAATATTGCTAAAATATTTCAAGTTGTTTTAAAAATGTATACTCAATTACGTTGACGGGACATTAACACATTCATTTCTAACGTCCATAGCATTGTTCGTAAGTAAGTTTACTTTGAATCAGTGATTCGATTTTTTCTTAAACCCAAACAACATTTAGCATTGGTAAATTTTTGATGTAGATGCATATGTTAACTGAATAATGGTAATGGGGATTCTGAGAGTACATGGAGAAGGCTTGTGATAAACTTTTGAAGATGCATATCAGCTTTGAAATTGTTTGTACCACAAGAGACAGAGAAAACGAGTGTAAACAGTTATTACAGAATATCACTAAATCATAGCCCTAACTTATTAAAGTGTCAGGAATCTACGATACCATCCTGAAACAATACATATAAGAACTCTTAGAACAACTACATTTAATAACTACGAGTATAATGCGTAAAACATCGCTTATGGAGAAAAACATTTTTGTTTTTTTTAAATATTTTTTTAGTTTAAAAAAATTAAATATCGAGTTACCTTCCTAATCTATATTACTAATTTCAAATGTGTGCAGAAATTGAAAGAAAATTGCAGTTTCTGATAAGAGAGCTATTTATAGTTTTTTAGATACTCAGGAACTCGTGAAAAATCCAAAAAAATAGTAAAAAACTTTGGATTTTGAGTGAGATATGAAAATATTTCATGGTGTTAATCCGCCTAATCTCATACTGCGCGTACCGACTGATTAATTATATCCTTAATATCTTCTTATGATGTGTAATTTAATGCCTTAAAGGGACATTTTAAAGAAAAAAAGTGGCAGAGCTGGGAAATCACACAGGTATGGAGAGGCCAAACCACAATAAAACCTTCAGAAATGAGTCGAGGGAATTCAGTCATTAATGAGAAGAGCTGGTCCTTTTTCGACATTTCTAAAAAGATGTCTGGTTGGAGGAAGTCTTCGCTCGTCCGCCATGGGGAATGAGCCCGCTTCTCCGGACGAAGGAGAAGCAGCCCGACGCGCGAGCGGGCGCGGAGGAGGTGGGCGGGGCACCTCCTATGCAAAACGGCGTCGCGCCGGAAGCGTGGACGTTATTGCCGCGAGCAAACTTAGCAGTTTCTCGCGCGGCGTCGCCGGCCTTAACAATCCATTAAGCAATTCATTATGCATTCATTTGTTGCGCGCTGCTTCGCGTCGGGGGACGAGCGCCTCGGCCCCGCTCGCCGCCGGCTGCCGCCTCCGGGCGCAGCGGGGCGGGGGAGGGCGAACCGACGGATTGATAGCGAATTAATTAATATTTAACCGCAGGACGACGGCGATTACAGCAAAGTTAAAAGGACACTTTTTAGAAACTCAAATTTTCCGAATCTATTACCTATCGATAAATTCCTGAGGAACTTCTGAAAGACAAGTGAAACTGTTCGACGGCTAAGTGTCGGGAAGGGGAACGCGGTAAAAATAGGATGTGCACGTGCTAAATTTAAGTTCAAAGTACGCTTAATTATGTCATGATATTTTTTTAACAAATCAAGTAATATTTATTTGGAATAAATCATCCAATTGTAAGCCAAAATAAAAACAAAGGAGACTATATTTATCCTTGTTCGCGCATGGTGTCATCAATAAAGGAGATACCGATTTACTATCTCAGATCCTTTTAGTACTAAATCGGGAAATTCGAATTTAACAACATTGTAAAATAAATCATATACACAATGCACTTTTAAAGTACCATTATAAAATATTGGTTGAATAATAATGAAATTTTGGAGCTTGAGCGTGATTAATTCATTATAACAATATAGGTATATTATGTACGAGAGAAATGATAGTTACTTTATACAGGTTCAGTACAAGCAAGTAACGGAAACTGTATACGCGCGTTGCAGGATTGATTATGCAACCATCGTCTAATATTACATATGTGTCTGGCGGGTTGCATATCACGCAATTTCTGTCATAACCTCGTTCAGTTTAGCTTACCCACAAAAATTCATTTGTGTGATTCGAAAGGATGAATATCGTATTAAAACGAGTTGTAGAAGATGGAACGATTAACATGTTTATAATTATACGAAACTACATATATTGAAGAGTTTTTCAAACATGATTTGGATGCCACACAGAATTCATTTAAAGTTAGAAGTTTGTTGAGACGCTTTAATTACAAGCGATTGCTGAGTGAATTAGAATTTTATTAAACAATACAGGGCAATCAAATATTCCTTTCCCCAAATTAAAGGATTTTAAAATTAAATGTTAACTTAAGGACAGAGGTGAGTAGACTATTATTATCGAACACTGGAAACAGGACTCCAGTGCCAGTTACATGAAAGACCCATTAAATGGACTTAAGGGGCTTTGTCAGTTACGAAATATTAAAATTCGACTCACTGGTATTTTTGTATGGATTTTATTTTACACACACTTTCATGACAGCCAATTGAATTTCCCATCATTTACAAGCAGTACTTTTTTATATTTTATCGTGTGCGTAATTAAACGCATGAGTTAGAATGTTAATGGATATTCTATGATTAAAATAAAAAAAAAGTGGCAATTAACTTCCCCTGATTCCGATGAATGGATTTCCCCTTCCCTTACCAAGGTAGCAATTGGAGAAATGCTAGGGAGGAGAGACTGCGTTGGGGCAGAGCGGTCGTTGAAGCAAGCGCATGCACTCATGCCGGGAGAAGAGCAGGCAGTGACATGCATGCGGATTGGGACCAGCGTCACCATCTCTTAGCCTCAGCCCAAAGCTTCTACTCGGGAAATATTTCTCGGCAGTGACCACGGCCCTGAATTCCTGCAGAAGAATCTATTTACTCGTGACGTAGAAAGTTGAAAAAGGAGCATTAAGTATTATTTATTGACTAAGTCGATCAACAGCAGTTAATTTGTGAGGCGTGTTTGTAAAGTAAGTACCGTTTTGTACAAAAATGCATAGAAATTTGTTTTTCAAAACAAAATTTATTTTTAAATGAAAGAGCATTTCTTAAACGTTTTTCTACATAGTTATCAATATTGTTCACACATTTGTCACAGCGGAAAACCAACTTTTCTATGCCTCTACGTAGAAAAATACACCCAATGAACACAACCACTTCTGAAAACCTTTTTTGAACGCAAAGAATGTTAAGCTAGCTGAAATTCTCCCTCAGCTTGTAGAGATATATGGTGAAATGTAATAAGTGATGGAATGATGAGAAAGTGGTTTACACAATTCAATGATAAACCAATTTTCATGACGAAGTGGGCAGCATTTGTCATCAATGATGGGTTGGTTGGAAAAGTGAATGAAAAAAATCGTAAAAACAGATGGTTCACAATAAGAATGCTTTGTGATGCTTAGCAAATCGCAGCACCGTTTCGCAAAAACAAATGTTCAAAAGAGGTTGTCTTTACTGGCGGCAGCTTTCTATGAAGACTATTTCTTAGAAAAGTCGGTTTCTCGCAATAAATATTTGAACAATGGTGACAACTATGTAGAAAAATAGTTTAAGAAATGCTATTTCATGTAAAATCAAATCTTTATTTGAAAAACAAATTTTTAAGAGATTTTTCCGAAAACATGCCTTTAAACACACGCCTACTAATGTAATATTTATTGTATTGGATATATAGTAGGGCAAGTGAGCGATGAAGGCACTGTTTTAAGACAATAATAACTAAAGAAATAAATATTTTTTTCATATATGAACAATTTACGTGAGGTTTCACGTCTTCTGTAAAGAATTAATTCATTCAGTATTAGACACCACAATTAAAATATGCACATTCTGATTAACGGCCCAGCCGTATCTTGCTCAACGGCTTCCGTGCTGCAGAGCTAGCGAGATGGCAGCCCTGGTCGGGGCACACACAGCAGCGTCGGTGGTGGCGCGGTGGGGGTGAAGCGGAAGGCGCGAGCGGGGCGGGGCGGGGCGGGGCGGGGACGGGGGGGCGGGGTGGCACTCGCATGCAGCTCGGTCTGGCGCCGCGCGCGGAGAACTGCACGGGGCAGACGGCGGGCGGCGGGGCGCGAGGCTTCGACGGCGCGGCGTGGCGCGGCGCGGCGTGGCGCGGCGCGGCGCGGGGGCGCGCGGCTACGAAGAGTGGAGCAGGAGCAAGGGCTGCCCTTCGCTGAGCCCTTCACGAGGCGCAACTGGCTAAAGGGATTCCTCAGAACAGGATTGGGTGGATAGAGAACTGGATTGTTCCTATTGCGCATTTAGCACATTATTTCAATGGCGATTTCCTAAACGAACAAATTCCAATTGCCTTTGATTTGCAAGGATCTAATTTACTTCCCTAGCACAACTATCCTTTGGCCTCCTTCTTCTGAATTATTTTTCTGTAAGGTATATGAATGAGAACCTTAACATTATAACATTCATTTGAGGAATAATTATTGCGTTTGAAGTATTATTGTATTACTTGTAGTTCATTTCTTCGCAGAAAACGTTGGAATGTAATTACTGTGAAAGCTAAAAAATCGATCAAGAAGAGGGGAAAACCCATTTTATAGGCAAAGATATTCTCGAAGTTTCGTGAGAAGCGAGAGAAGAGAAATTGGCCAGGGTAGGCTTTTGCTACCGGGAAATTAATACTTGACTTTTCAGAATCTC
Organism: Acheta domesticus; assembly: GCA_031308135.1. Lineage (NCBI taxonomy): Eukaryota > Metazoa > Arthropoda > Insecta > Orthoptera > Gryllidae > Acheta > Acheta domesticus. The sequence continues at coordinate 125,131,007 of JAHLJT010000631.1, read as the reverse complement.
GCTACGGAACACTATTACACAAATATTGTGTGCTATTAGTTTTCAATGTCTTCAAGGTGGGTGACATTCCCCTAATGAGAATGTTTTCGTAAGATGACATTCCAGAGGAAGTGAGATAACAGTTGGAGATGGACAATAAGACGACAGAGGGCGAAACTAAACCTTTCTGGCACCTTCTGCACACAGTGACCGGCCGTCAGAAGGGAGCGGGGTAAGGACGGGCAGGGGTCAACGCGCCGGGCGATAACGTGATTGGGCGCCGCTGGCCGTGCTTACCCTGCACTCGCGAACGCTATTATCCCGGGGCACTTGCGCGGGCGAGCACTACACGCGGCCCCTCATCAGCGCATTGATCGACGCCCACACCGCAGGAGGGCGCCGCGGCCTCCTCCGCCGCCCACCTCTGTAGGCGCGGACATCGCGACCAAAGATTCTCTTCAGATCGACACGCTTCTTACCATTGGAGGCGTTTATAATGGAAACTCTTCGCGACATTTTCATTCGTTACTTATTTTGACTTCGAGTTTGATCTGTTCTAAATATAGTCATTGAGTGGAGAATATGTACTTTGAGCAAAAAATAGAAAGGCATCCATATCAATTATATATGCGCAAGTATAGTTTGCAACACGAAATTAGCAAATTGAACTGATAAAATAATTAGTCCAAACTATTTTTGGGGGTTTCCACTTAAGGTTAATCGAAACGGAGGTAAAGATTATGATGTTCAGTTAGCTCTCATGTTCCGTCGTAATTCGATACACTTCAGTTAATACGTAGTAAATTCGTGACATTGGTTTTCTAAGGAAAGGTAGATAATTTGTCGGTCCAAATAAATTCGAGATATAAAGATATGAACGTATAACTATCATAAAGCATATATGACAGATTTTCAATTAGTAATTATGTGACCTAACAAATAATTGTAATGAGAATTATTTGTAACATAATTCAGCAGAAATAAATCTGAGCTTTTGCAAGAAATGTCATAATTTCGAACTGATCAATTTTAGGGAGCAGGTACATTCCAGACATTTAAGACCGCTCAATTATCATAAATGTTTCAACATCTACGACTCATGCACCAATCAAAAAGTAAGTAAAAACAATAGATTAAATAAAAGCACTTACAGAGATGAATACTTTTAAGATGGAAGAATCGGAAGTCTTTTGAAAAATAATTAATAAGTATTCAGTTTGAGAAACTTTAGTATGTTAATTCATTTTTATATTGTGGTAATATCATTCGTAAACAATAAGTCTCAAAGTAATTTTACTTTAAAGTATTTATAATAGTATCTTTAAACTTTATCCTTTATGAATTAAACTTTAAATATTTATAACAGTATCTTAGGAATTACGAAAGTAATTCAGCATATTTGTCTTATTTTATCTGAAATAACCATGTAACTCTGCTATCTAGAAATGATAAACATTTGACATTAGGCAAATAGTCCGCCACTGAATTATTTCTTAATTATTTTCTGGAGTTTGAATTAATTTTTTCTCTAAAGAATAAAGTTGTTGAAGCTCTAGGCGTGTCAACAAACGACCAGAAGTGCAATCTCTCTGCTTGCGTTGTGTCTCGTGTGCCTCCTCGATCACTTTTTCCTTCCGAGGTAGGGCGAGGACTTCGAGAATTCGGAACATCTGATCTGATTCGCTCAGAAATGCACTTCCTTCGCGGCTAATTCCACTCGCTCTCCTTCCCCAGTGGATCGAAGTAGCGAAAGTAGTTTCTTATCCAGCTGCAGTTGGTGACGGTGGCGGGGGGGACAGTAGCGGGCGGCAGTCCGCTCCAATCACATTACGCCGTCGCGCTTATTCAACGCGAGCCATGGCTCCGCGCGCGCGAGGCGGGGATTAAAGGAATTAAGCAGACGAAGTCGAAGGCCCCCGGCAGAGGAGCGGCCAGGGCCAGCGGGCGGGGACGCGGACAGCTTTTTACGGTCGTCACTCGCGACCGGAAAAGTTTAAATCGACTCCGGAGAGCAACACTGCTGCGCTGCGGCGACTCGGCGCTTCTCTGTGGCAGCGGTTGCGGGAAGAAGATTAAATCTAGGGGCGATAAACAGATACCCACGCCGGGCGGCTGGCGAGCGAGGGTGGGGTAATGCGCTCCAGAACTGGTGCCGGAGGTGCTGGGGCCGGTGGGGGCGGAGGCGGGAGTGGAGGCTGGAGGTGGGGGTAGGAGGCCGCTGGTGACGGAGGTGGGGGTGAGGCGGAGCTCAGAAAGAGAGCTAGCGAGCAAGAAGTATCCAATATGGGGAGTGCCTGAGGCAGTCTTCCACAACGGAATGGCGCCGGCCGCCAGGCGATAACGCCGGCTAATGCGGGGAAAGGCCTCTCACCGATTATATTGGTTGTAGGAAGGCTTGAAAATGACCACGCATTGCAGACTAGAAATGGTTGTGTTCTCTTACAAGTCAGTTCCAAAAGAAATTTGTAAATACATTATTTGTCTAATGTAAGTAAATATTACTGCAAATAAATAAATATTTAAAAACCAAACAAATTAATAAATTAAATAAAATAAATTTATAAATATTTATCCATCAATACAATTATAAGCTATACTAAGAAGTAAGAGAACGTTAATTTTTAATGCTATTCAAATGATATATTTCTGCAACAAAAAATTAGATATCTAATTGAACTGAACAAATTAAAAAAATATGAAAAAATAATGATAAATTACATAATCATCTTAACAGTTTTCAAACCGTCTCTAATTTTGAAAAGCTGGAATGGTGAATGTAAAAAACGATATGTGTTTTGATGAAAGTATAACGGCTACCGTGTTCTTCCGTGATGCATTTCAATTATTATGAAGAGAGTTTTTAATATATTCCTATCACTCTTAAAGTGCTACAAGTAATTGGGATCACTGCCCTTTGTTCATAAATCGGTATACTTTTATGAAACACGCCGAGGCACAATAGTTTTTATAAACCGAAACTTTGTTGTTAATATATTAAACAACAGTTACTGTTCCCCATCAAAGATACTCTTGTCATACAATACATTCTGCGTGTCTATTTATTTACGACATTCAACGACTGGAATAAATAATTATTCTAGAATTATTCATTTCAAAAATTTTCAAGGAAAATGTCATTCTTTTCACTGATTGAGAATTTCAAAAGGGAAGGAAAGAGACGTTTTTCTTGAGCAGACCCTTTTGTAAAAATAATTTCTATCACAAACATTCGATGTAAACGCTTACCCCAACCGTCTCTAACTTTATGACGTATATAATCCCATCTGACCTTGTGACGTACATAATCTGACCTGACTTTGTGACGAATATGATCTCTTACGACCAAAATTAATGCAGAATAGCGCATACCATTTGAATTCTCAGTTCCTGTTGTGACTTCACGTCATCTCGGTTTTCACAAAGCGGAGAAGTTTTGCGAATACAATTTATAATTTGAATTTGAATTTTAATCACCAGGCGAGAGCTTCTCCAACTTTGACGTACATTTCTTTCCTTCCACAAGCCTTGAAGCCATGGGAGGCGATACTAACTCACAAACACACAGACCGAGGATCAGAGCGAGTACAAAAGCCTCGACATTGCGGGAAAACAGTGGATGGATATGCGAAGGCGAATACAAAATAGCAATCGTGCAAAAATTGAGAGGAAAACATTTTATGTGTTTCAGTTAATGAGGTAAATCAGAAAGTCCAAATTGGTAAAAAAAGAAATATATTATACGGGGTTTATTTTATTCAGTGCAAATTTCTCATTTCCATTATGGTAACTTACGAGTACTTTTGAGTTAATGCGTCATAGAAATACCATATCTACTTCAAATGTCAATTAAGTTGAAATTGTTTATTAGAAAAATATATATTCTAATGGCATTTAAAACCATTCCGTAAGTAACGTTCGAAAAATGCTATTTCTACATTGAACGCTCATTATGATGCATGACAAAGAAATTAATGCATATTGTTGTTGTTTCCAAACAAAACCTTTCAAGCGTAAACTGCGAAAGAAATAAAAGTCTGTTTAATTTATCACATTTTGATTACTCACACACGGATATGTTGGGAGTCTGCAATTTCGAAACGTCAATCTCCACGCTGCCATTTGATTCCCGACGAGCTGTCACGATCTGTTCCCCCGTGAGAGCGAGGGCCAATCGGCCGACTCTTTCGCATCGCCGCCACGCGAACAGCTGGTCGCGGCGCGCAATCGCGTTTTTAATCCATTTATTCTGCCCGCGTCCCGTCCCGCGCAGCGCCGACGTCTGAGCGACCGGCGAGGGAAGCGTCCGACGTGGAATGAAGCGAAAACGAAAGGAGCGAAAAGGAGGATGAAGGGAAAACAACGAAACGCACGGGGGCAGAAGGAATGCTGTAGATCAGAAGAGAGAGCGAAAAATAGAGCCGCAAGCAAAGAATGTCCTGTGAAAGGAGAAATGACCACGTGGTTGGATAGAATGGCAAGTTGTGCTGTGAGGAAGTATGGAAGAACTTCTGTAATTAACCGTTGGTTTGAGAGAAGGAATATTGATGTTGAGAACAAATCATGCAAGGTTAACAGATGTTACGTAACATAGAGCGACAAATTAGATACACATTAAGACAATAAGCAAAAGTGCAAGATGCTTGAATGAGATTTACATGTTGCACATATTGACGGGAGAACTGGAAACAGAATGAAATATTTGGAAGAGAAATGAAATGGTAGAATGTCATGGTAATTCATATTTGAAAAATGGTATCGAGTCTTATTAAAAAGCAAACAAATAAAACAAGCTATCAAACTAGCCGACACAACAACGACAAACATGTATAAGGGCATATATTCACATGTATTCTTAAACAATTTTTCTCAACAATGAAAACCGGCCAGACTGAGCACATGCGACCCGCACCACATTGTTCTACAACAAATGCTTTCCGACGTGTTACACTCCAGCGTCATGTCTTAGAACCGACCACACCACAGCATAAACTTCCTAGAACAGTCACTCGGTAGGCTGTTGTTCAGGTCACCGAGCCAGCGTTTTTTAAAAATCGATTCCGTAACTCGTTTAACGCCCTCGTCCATCCATCGCGTTGCGCTCGTCCGAACGGACGCCGTCCTGCTCTCCCCGCGTCGGCGTGCGCGCCAGGCGCGGCCGGGCATTACAGCTAATAACGGGCAGCGATTACAAGCGGGCAAATCTCGGCCGTCGTTAGAAGGTCGTTATCGTTGCTCGGGCGCGCGCCCTGTCCGATGTGCTTTTATCGCGGGCAGTGGCTGGCGCGGTCACAAGACAGGCAGGAGCAGGTGAGATGCTACGCACATCATTGTGGCAAGCAGGATGGGGGGGGGACTGAAAGCGACAGCACACGCGCTTGTCGAAGAACAATTGTTAACTTGATGATGTATACAAAGTCTCGGGTCTGGAGGGGAGAAAACATGAGTGAGAACAATGAAAATAGAAAGACAATTTTTAAAATAAAATTTTTAGAATTATTAATACAAAGCAAAAAAACAACAAAACGTAACTGAATAAGATAGATTGAGGAGGATTGAGATGAATTGAGAAGGGGAAGTGAATTGAAAAGGAAATAATGAAATGTGATAAAGTGAGTGATCTTGAATGATAAGTAGACAATGAGAATGGAGTAGTAAAACACAAATTTTTAATAGTGGATAATTTGTTAACCTAAACGGAATTAGATATTAACTTTAAAATAAAGTGAGAAGTAGGGTTACCTAAAACTGTAGTTCTCGATTTAAAAATCGCAGTGAATTTCAATTGAATCAGAACGATAAAGAAAAAAATGCCTATCCGCAAAATTATTACCACATGAAGAAAATGGTGAACATAGTCATGCCTCCTGCGTGTGTATCGTTTAGCGTGACACCTTGGCCAGAGAGACTACGTGGGGCTAAACCGTATGTTTGTCTTAAAAAGAAAAGGTGATAGAAATGAGGAAAGTAATAAGTCAGCAAACCGCGGGTCGGGTGGGAGTTTGAGGGCGGGCAGATGAGAGAGCGGGCGACTCGCGTGGCCAGCGAGTGGCGAGGCCTGGGGCGGGCTGCGCGGAGCAGATAACGCGCCGGCGGCCGGAGCCCCGACGAAATGACCGCGGAAGCGCTCGGAAATGGAGAAAAAAAAGGCGAAAGCTAATGAGCGCGAGAGCTGCTGCGGGGGAGAGCGATTGGACTGGAAACGCGAGTGACTGGCGCGCGGGCAATGTGGTTATGGAGGCCAGGCTGCGGAGATCGTTCCAACGTTAGCGAGTGGGGGCAAAATATGCGATGCGTAATGGTTTTTTTTATTTTGCAAAAGCCTCGTAAAGTTTATGAACATTGGAATTTGATTGAATAACTCATATTCGTAAGGTAAACGTTTAATATTTAATATTTGGAGGTAAACGTTCTTGAGCTTTCCTTAATCAAAACGTTATGTTTTTAGGAAAGCTAGGTAGTCTTTTCATCATTACCGTTTTATGAGGTAATAGCCGCTGTTTCAATTTAGTATTGAATGGAGAGAGTGGTTCCTTTCTATTTACTTACTATGTAACTTGAAAAGTTCCCTTGATTTGTCCTTAAGTCTTCCTAAGAGAATAAAAAGTTGTTTTCTTACTTTCATCTCCTTGAGCTTACCTAATCTTTTCCAATTATTTCCCTGCCTCAGGAGAGAACTGGAGCGTAGTTGTGGTCGGACGCAAAAGTTTGTTAAAGCCACGCTTAACCGGCAGTGAAACTTGTGCGGACAACAGGTGATAGTTTTCAAAAATGTTTCGAGTCGGAGGTAACCATTTATCACTTCAAGTTAAAAGTTGAATTTGGCCATTTCGGGTCGATTGTCCCCCATGCCTGGGCCCAGTTTAATTCCTACGCATGAGGGTAAGAGACAAATAAGTTAAACGTTCATTCATAATTAATGATGTAAACAAAAGTGGAACACTTTTCTATAATTACATATACACGAAGAGTAGTGCGATAAAAGCACACGTTAGTATTTATTTAAACTGAAAGTTGATATGAAAAATGAACTTCTCGAACATTTATTGGCAAAATATCTAATAAATCACAAAGGGCCATGTAATTAATAATTTATAATTAGTTCAGATTGTAAATAAAGTTAGTTTGGCTGAGAACTATTAACATAATAGAGTATGGATATATTTGAAGTGTTTTTACGAATATTACGAATATTAGAGGATGAATTTATAATTACTACTCGTCGTTTGGACGTGGTAGTAAAATAATTTAAAATTAGCCAGCTGTTATAATAATTCCACACCACAATGATAACTTAAGGCCTATTATGTAGTTGACATATTTTGGTTTGTAATATGGAATTTGACTTTATTACAAAGAATGCATAGTTACATGTGAGGGTTAACAAGAAATTCGCATTTGTAGCTAACTATAGTGCACAAGGGCCTATTGTCTTATCATTCCTTCAAAATAAGTTTCATCCCCGGGAGAGCAAGTAAGAAGTAAAAAACGAACAACTCTGCAGGAACATTCTTTAAGGAACGAATACCAAGAGGACTCAACGCTGAGCTCTCGAGTGTCGGGAGGCTTGGCGTGGCGTAGCGTGGCGAGGCACGGCACAAGGGTGGCGTGCGCCCGAGCCGTGCGTTACGGTCCCGTCGCGCCGCGTTGCCTTATCTGGCAGCGCGCGCCGCTTAGCGGAACGGGCGCACCGCGGGATGGGCGGGACGGGTGGGGCGGGGCGGAGCGTGGCGTGGCGGGGCGGGACGGGGCGGGACGGGGCGACGCGACACGTCGCAGCGGGGCGGCGCAGGGCGGGGCGGGGTGGTGCGGGGCGGGGAGGAGAGGTACGGGGCGGGACGGGGCAGGGCGTGGCGTGGCGTGGCGTGGCGAGGCGTGGCGTGGCGTGGCGGGCGGCCTCCGTCGCCGCGTCGTCGCAGCGCCAGTCGAAAAGGCGGCTGCCGACGCCGCGCGCGTGCATCCGGCGTGAGTAATCTCTCGGGACGTCATTCACAGTCGATCGCGTTCAGAGACCTGACGGCTTACTTGCCTTTTTTCGGTGTTCAGTTTCGTAGTGAATTTTATTTCGTTTCTTCTTTGTTTAAAGATTTTTTTCAAGCGGATAACGTGTATAATCTTTCGGACTTTCACTTCAAAAAGCATTGATTACAATATCCTTTAGAATTTTGTACAGTGAATAATTAAGGTCGTCTGGTGAGACTTGAAAGATGGTCGACGAAAGAAATCATAATAATAGCAGATATCGGATATTTTAGCAAGTTTTGTCGGGGAAGAAGGAGCAGATTAAATATTTGCATTCAACTGTAAATTTATAGGGTTTTCAAGTTGACCCCTAACAAGAAATGTTGAACAATGCCAGATTCTGTCTTCATGTATCCAACTTTTTAATGAACAATGTTATTAGAATATTAAAAAATGACAACTCTGATAACCATGAAGTTGTAAAAGTATGTTGACTTAAGATCAAAAATTTATTGTACGCACATGGACACAATTTTAGGACAATTATTATCAAAAAAAATTCCACATGATAGCAAATATGTGGAGTTCGTGGCCTACACATTTTCAGGCGGAACGCCTAACAAGAACGTGCCTCGCAGCCCTCTCAGGCATCAGGGGCGTCGCGACGCCGACGTCGCTGCGTCATATCGGCGCCGGGCCACGCGGAACTGCCGCGCGCCGCCGGCTGATAAAATAATAACAAACAAGCGGAGAAACGACAGCGTAAAAACAAAACGCGCTCCCCGGATGCAAATGCGAACGGCCCATTTAATTAGCATCGCATGCATTTTTCACGGGGCGGTCCCGGGGCGACGGTAAGAGACGGCACGGCTGGAGAGGAGGCGGTGACAGAAGCTGGAGAAGACGGGAGCGGCGAGCCATGGAGCCCGTGGAACCGTTAGGCCCTCACAGACATCGAGGAAGGAGAGGGAGGCGTTGGGGTGGGGGCGGCCGTGGGATTCAGATGCGGGAATTCGGAGATGGTGGGGGTGGCAGAGTGGGGGGTGCGCCGGGATAGGGGGTGGCATGGAAGGTTGCGACAGGGTGGTGGCGGGCAGGTCGGGTGTGATGGCGGGCGGGGCGGCAGAGGCGTGTCGTCATGAATATGCCGCCCGCACCGGAATAAGCAGGTTAGCACTTGCGGAGTGCGGTGGTTCGCAGAAGATTTGCATGCGGACCCTCCGCTCCTAGCGCCTTGAGTGACTGCGCAGGGATGAATGAAGGTTCCGGTTGTCGGAACGCGAGGGCGAGAGAGGTGTCATCCGTGGAATAAGGGCGCTGTGGAGAACAGACACTGCGACGAGTGTGAGAAAGAAGAGGAACGGGAAGCGAGAACGCTGCATTACGAGAAAAAGGCAGACAACTTATTTTCAATAAAGCAAACTTGTGGCATTGAAATCTTTGAAGAATGGTGAGTCGTGCTAATAGAAACTAAGAAATTGCAGTGGGAATTGAATAACCTTCCGTATGTTAAAAAGTATGGGAGAGAAAATGAAGCAAGAAATCGCTAAAAATGGAGTGACGTTCTAGTGAATTTGAGGGAAAGCAAATATCAAACTACTACGAAAACATTACGAAGACGTTGGATATAATGCCGGAATAATAATAAATCTGTGCAATTTTGCTCTTAAATAGATTTATTGTACATAATTAAATGGTGATTTTCTGTTTATAACGCGAAAATATAATTTTTTCAAACATTTTTATGAACTGTAGTAGATTGAACTTTTTGAAAGAGTTTCACCCATTTAGGGAATCTGCGTGATTATTATCATAGATTGAAATAACACTTCCTCACAAACGTTTTTCGTTGATAATGCGATAATAGAATTACAGCGAGGCTTTTTTTCGTTATTTCCATATCATAAATATATTCGTCTCTATAATACGGATTCTACAATTACCGAGAAAGAAGGTTATAAAATGAAATTTTCAAGCGGCTTGTTCAAAGATAAAAGCACGGCTTTATGGAAGATACACAGACTAACAAGCTACTCTTTCTAGTTTTATCCGAGGCGGAACGTCACAAAAAAGAATAGAAACAGTTTGCGGCACAGTATCCGGCGTGCAGCTGCCGTGACCTTTCTCCGCTTTCGAATAAGAAAAAAAATCGCATTTCCATAATTATCTTTATTTCGCTCTCAACTGAACACGCAAAACTGTTTCCCATACAAAGGAAAAACGGAGCTCGCGGTCGCTGCGCGTCGCCTCAATCAACGGAGCGAGGGGCACTCCGTGGAAAAATCGCCGTCGTAGGCTCGGCTCGGCCAAACGCATTCCAAATTGCGCAGTTCCGGCGCGATGCGGAGCGTGGGGGGGGTGAGGTGAGGGTGAGGGGGCGCGGAGGCGGAGACTGCCGTGTGCGTGACCTGCCTCGGCCGGAAGAGCGCGAGCGGAAGGAGGGCAATTGGAGGGGGGGGAGGAGAGAACAACCAGCTTCCTCGGGCGCCAGGGCAGGGGGCCATGGGGACGGTCGCTCCCCGCAACCAGCCGGGTCCGCGTTCAACGCGAAACGTGACGTGGCCCCTGCCGCCACTTACTTCCAAATCGCGACGGACGACTTGAGAAATCGAGTTCCGCGGTTCCATAGAACGTGATATTTGATAAAGTCGCACAGTCGGCGCACGCGAAGCGAATAAACGACCGGAAGACGCGCCTGCGAAGATGACAACGCGGCGACAAGCTTTGCGCTGTGGATAATGATACAAAATCTTACTCTCTTTTGTTTTTCTTGTCCACACTACTTCACCTGGCTAATCTTTACAGATAACCTTGATACATTTTTTTTATTCTGTATTTCTCATCAAATTGTAATAAAAATGTTTTCCAAATGAATACTTCTCGCGACGCAGAAGGCATTAGACCTAACTAACGTTTATTTTACGAATGATAAAGCTTTGGCATCAATCTGTCTCACAATCTTCATTAATAACAATACCTACATAAAAGTATTTTTTTCCAAGCCAAAAATATTTACGTAGTTTTTTATCCGAAAATTCCAGTCCTTTTACTTTGTGGTATGATTATAGGTTCTAATTCTTGGAAAAGACACTAAAAGGGTTTAAAAGGAAATTAGGTATTTATTTAAAGAAACACGATGTCGTTAGAGGGGATGGGGACTTGGAAAGGCACGAAAGCACCAACTGTTCCATCGATTTCCTACCGATCGCGCGGCGGGTGCGCTGGCGCGCGGGCGCGAGGGCGCGAGGGCGCGCGGAAGGGCGAGCGGAAGGGCGTGCAACGGCGCGACCGAGCGGGCGCCGAAGGCCTCGGTTCGATGCCGCTGACGGCGGCGCCGGCCTTAGGGGGCGGGGAAGGGGCAGGCGGGGAGCGCTGCGTGACGTTTCGTGACCGGGATCGCGGCGCGTTGCTGAGTAGCCACCCCTCGACTGGAAACATCAACATCAACAACACCAACACACACTCACATCTAGATGTATAAACACCGACAAACAAGACTGAAACAAGAATATCAAGTAGTAGAAATAGTAGAAGTGGTAGTGGTAAGAGTAGCAGCAGGAGAGAAAAGAAAGAGACAGGTAGATCTAGAAAAGTTGGATAGACGCAGATCGTATAGATAGGAATGACAAGGCTAAACGCACGCGTTGGAAAGACAGTGAGATATATATAGAAAGGTACGTAAGAGAGAAAGAGGAAAAGAGAAAGAGAGAGAGAGAGAGAAAGAGTGAGAGTGAGAGACGGACCGCTGGACTGCTGGCGAGGCGGCCCCACTCGCGGTTCAGCCGGCGAGCGCATCCCGCAGCAGAAGTCCGCATCTGCAACACACACACGCGCGCGGCTGCGGAGGGAGTTGTGCCGCGGCCGCGGGGCTCCCTGCGGCCGAGGCCCTCGCCCGTGGCCCTCGCCCGGCCGCCGCCGCCGCCGCCGCCGCCGCCGCCGCTCGCAGCCGCCGCCGGCCGCTGCCCGCCTGGCCTCGATGCGATCGCCTCCGCGGGGAGGGGGCGAGACGAAGTGTGCGCGCTGTTTCGTGGCAGGGTGGTGGTTTGTGTGCCGCTGCGATGGCTCCCCTGAGCCCTCGTCTTGAATTTGCTTCTGTACATTGTGTTCGCTCAACGCTCCATGGTCAACGCTGTTCCGTTCAAAACATATGGATATGCGTGTACTGAGAAACAAAAACAAAACAAAAGAAACAAAAACAAGCTGTATGATGATGTATAATGATTTCAACGTAATAACATGTTTCAAAAAATAATTCGTAATTATCTCGAAGGCCAGTAAAATAGAATACATGCACCAAATCTGTTTAGCAAATATAAACTGTAAATTAATCTTCATTTGTACGTTTTTTAATCCTAATAAGAGCGATATTTTGCAGTTACTAGTTTGTTTGCGCCGATTATTACATATTTTAAAAATTATTTAATGAACTAAATGAATTGCTAATATTCAAGTTTAGGATTTAAGATATCCTCCTTCAACTTTGTATCTTTAAAAAAGCATCTTGCCTTGTCTGGAAAATAAATTTATACTCCAAAAATATCATATACATTTTAGCAATCAAAAGTGTGAAATAAATATTACAGTGTTGCTTTGCATTGCCACCAATAATATTACTATTTGTTAAAATTTCAAATGGACAAAATAAAAAAAATCAAATGTAAAACCAAATAAATTTATCGAAATGTTTTAACATTTATTTATAATAAAAATAATCAATGCATTTCTATGATTTGAACTATGAACACGACTGTATTTTATTGGAGGCAATGTAAGATTTGTACAATTAGACAATATCAGAATTCAATGTGATACACTTCTTAAAATATTTATTTCAAACACTTATTAAATGCAGCTTATTATCCCACACCAGTTTGGTAGATAAACGCTTCTAGGTGGAAGTGGCATTTCAAGATGCGAGGGTCTCATGAATACGGCTTTGTGCGCTGCCCGCTGGCCGTGTTGCCGCTTTATCGATAAGGCGACTTTCCCGGAGCGGGGCGGGGCGGGGCACGGGAGGTGCGGGGCGGAGCAGGGCGGGGCTGGGCTGGGTGGGGAGGTGCGGGGCGGGGCGGGGCAGGGCGGGGCGGGGCGGGGCGGGGCGGGGCGGGGCGAAGCGGGCTGCAGCGGCCGGCAGTGAGGCCGCGGCGCGCGTTCCCGCAGCGGGGCGTATCGATCGCGCGGGCAGCGGCGGGGGCGGGGGCGGGGCGGGAGGATGTGGGCGCGGGGGCGGGGCTGCGTCTGTCTGTCGCAGAGGCGCCGTCTGGAGCCTCTGCGAACAGCGCCCCGAGGAGGAGGAGGCGTGGGCGGGGAGGGGAGTCGCTCTGCATGAGACGGGCCCCGCTGCCTCCACCTGCCCTCGCATTCGCGGGCGGTGCGCGCCACATACCCACGAGAAGCCCAAAAGGGAGGGAGAGGAGCTCCCACGAGCTGCCGTTAGTTGCGCTGTCGATGATCATGGTTTAGAAGGGTTGTTTCCTTGTTACGAATTTCGTAACGAAGAGCGAATAGTTTTTTTAGCGAATTTTGTAACGAAGTATTTTGTTTACGTTGTTTCTACCAACAAGCTATATAGCCAATTGTATATGTTTTCAATATTTGTTTCAGAATTGATAAAAACTGATGTCATTACGAATTGCTGAAAACTGATGTCACTTTACGATATCAAGTCTCTCGTGGATCAGTTACAATTTAATGTTTACTTTAGTAATTTATAAGCCACTGTCATTTAAGAATATTTTTTTCCCAAATCGTAAACAAGTGCTATTCCGAGATATTAATTTTATTCTAATCTGTCCCATTAGTTGCATTCGTACAATTTCTCTCTCATTCCTCAATGCAAATGTTGAGTACGACATAAGTGGAAACGGATATTATGCCCGTCACCATTATAAAACGCAAAAGACAATTAAGACCAAGCTGCTAACTCGAATTTATTCACGTACATGCAATTATTAAGTTTGCACGAGACATTTTGCTGCAAGGCACCACATGAACCTAACGATACTAAAGAATAATAGGGGCGGCACTAAAAAATAAATAGGGGGTCGTGTAAGAAAATGCAGCTGCGGAGAGCGCAAGCGCCGAAGGTCCCCGTTCGATTCCCGGCAAAGGCGCACTGCGGAGGTTCGAGACTTCCGCCGCCTGCACCCAGCAGGCGACACGGTTGCGGGGTGGGGTGCGAGGGGCGGGGCGGGGTGGGGCGGGGAGCGCAAAACAGCAGCCGCGCGACATCTGCGCCGGAGCAGCGCAGGGCGACTGCGCTAGACGGCGTCGGGCGCAGGAGCCGGCCCAGACAGGGCAGCGTCCAGCGAGCGCCGTGCGAAGTGGAAGAGACGGCGGCGGCAGCGTTTGAAGCATGGTACGGGCGGGAGGAGGTTGGGGGCGCGGGTAAAATGGCCGCGAGGAGAATTGGCGAACCTGCGAACGGCGCCCTCGGGATGCGAACTAAAGGACGACAAACGCCGCGGTCCGCCGCTCGTGAAATACAGCCCGTGGAGAGATATGGAGGAGAACGGGATCAGGGCGGGCCCGAAGACATAAAGCTGTAGAGAAGGTGACAAAACGCGACCTAAAACTGGGACAGCTGTTTTTATCCGCACCTGTACCGTAATGTAGAGAATGAGGAGTCGCAGGTGATATAAACGAGGACTGCCACCCTCTGAATAAGAGAAGGTCTCAGAAACAAAGACAACGTTTTCATCTACTTTTTTAACGCTACGATACATGGACCCAGGAAACTACATGAATGCATAAGCAGGGCATCTGTGACCCTGCGCAATACACTCTTGAAAAGTGAACATAAAAATTGTTTTTCATTCTTAGTAACTTTATTTGTAATTTCAATAACAACGATTAAAGAAAATTGTTATTTTTCTAAATAACTATTAATAGGACATTGAAAGCCCAGCATATGTATTGACATAAAAGAATCAAAGTTCAGGATCTACCTACTCAACTTCTGATAATTTTTCCTTTGCCTGTGACTAAAATGAAAGTCGAAAGATATAAGAAAGATTACACAGAGGGAAGAATCTCAGAAATGCAGCTGTGCAGAATAAAAAGGTTAATAAAAACGTCAGGGTCTGACTGGCCTTGCATATGCATCGTAGAATTAAAGAGAAATTTGATACTTTAACAGTAAAATACGATTGAGAATTATAATATTGATTTCTAGAAAATTATTGCTGAATATAGTTCAGATCAGACGGAAAAGCAAGTCATATGGCACGTTCACTATATTTTTACGAGTATTTATAATACTAGAGGTCGGTAGCGGTAAAAATTCTGAGGAGTGCAAAACAAAAAAATATTTTCCAAATAGAAGAACGCACACTGCTCAAGAACAACAAGTAAAATACTCACATATAACACTGTAATGAATTGAATATTTAAACAAAAATGGTCTTCACGACTACTGAAATAACCTACCTTTGTATAAATATTCTACAATACAACAGTTGTTTACATGGGAAGAATATAAAGAAAGTTGCTGTTCATTACGCCCTGCACGCAAATAGCAAATATTTAATAGGAAGCGGCTTCTTTCTTGAAGCTTTGCAGTCGCACGATTGCAGTGTCGGTAGTACTATTTATTTATTTAATGAATTTATTTACATTGTGTTATTTTCAGATACGGTTATTGCCTGTAGAACTGCATTCCCTATTTTCGACCCAGGTTTCCTTTGGAGTCTACCCCCCGCGTGGGTTTAGGGGATCTTTCTCGAGCACACGCACTGCTTAGGCGTCCCTTGTTGCACCTGAGTGTCATTATCACTTTCTCCGTCAGTTGCAGGTCGCAGTTAGCTGTATGTGTCCGGTTGGGAGAATGTGAGAGCTCATTACAGCGAAACATTGCCGAAGGGATTTAATTTTGCCGGGCACCTGCCACGGTTGTTTTACGTACTCCCAGCATGACATGGGTACTAAGGGATTTTCCGCCCTTCAAAAAATAAATAAAATAAAAGAAAATAAAAAAAACACGCACGTCAGCCGGGACAGAAACCGCACTCTAGTGGCTCACAGGGCAGCGAGCTAACGACTCATCCACCAAGGCCGTGAGAGTGGCGCACTGAGTACGCATGGGCATTCAGTTGGTAGCCATAATTTGAGAATACGCAGAATTGAACAATCAAATACATGCATTTTTCGAGGCAAAATCGAAAGTGTTTCATTGTTTTTGTATTTTTGACGAATTCCTGAGAATTCACCAAAACCAAAGACACCCATTACATGACGGAGTCTGCAATGTATTTTTAATTTCTCCGCACATTGAAAATAGAAAGGAAGGTTCTTGAATTTTACTTAAATGGTGTTTCAATAAGTCCTTTTTATATGTATTGATTTGCTGAAATCAGATGTTTCAGGAACCCTATTTTTAGTTTGGGTAGACCTTATAATTTTGTGTTAAAGATAAAGACAGAGACACTTGAGAAAGACATTTTTTAGAATTTCTGAGAAATTGTTGTTTCTGAAGAAAACATTTCCTTTCCTTCTTTCAAACCAATAAAATTCTTGACACCTCGTGTCTAAAAAGTAAGTATTTTTCATGAAATTCGATTCAATTTTTCGTAATCTTCACCGTCCTCAATGTAGCAACTTTTTACTGCACGCCCCAGCGGCTCCGAGACTATCCAACTATCTCCCAGCGGATCCCAGATTATCAGAGGCCGTTTCCGGAAAACGCTCGTCGGCAAACAGCACGCACTTGCACACGCAAAAGCGGAAATAAGCGCGAGCGAGTCGGCGCGCGAGCCTGC
Organism: Acheta domesticus; assembly: GCA_031308135.1. Taxonomy (NCBI): domain Eukaryota; kingdom Metazoa; phylum Arthropoda; class Insecta; order Orthoptera; family Gryllidae; genus Acheta; species Acheta domesticus. The sequence goes on along the minus strand of JAHLJT010000631.1, from coordinate 125,114,313 downwards.
TCGTTTACTCTGCGCCGCCACGCGCGCGCGCGTGCGTTCGGGCGCCGGGAGCTCTCCTGGCGGGCGGAAAGCGAGCGGGCGCTCAGCCGCGCGGGAGGGGCGGAGGGAGAGAGGCTCCTAATGGAAACCGCCCATCCCTCATCCCGGGGAGCGATCGGCGCGCGGCGGCGCCAGTGGCTCATTTACCTGCGCAAACGCGGCGCGCGAGGCGGCCCGCGCGACGGCCATTAGTCGCGAGTCATTAGTGCAGCCGCGCCCCGCGCTCCGGGCCTGCCGCCGCACGACCACCACTTCCGCCGCTCCTCCTTACCTCTTCGTCTTCCTCGCTGGTTTGCACTATTTTTGTCGTTTGTCCTTTACCTTAGCTTGCCTCAAAATCACTCAATCATTGTTCCACTGTATTTATTTTCACTTTGACGTTCTCGTCCTACCCAATTTTGCTTTTTGTTTTCCTTTGTCTTCTTTTCACACATTTAAATCCGTGTTCTAGCCGACCTGGATGGCCGATGTGGCTTAGAGCATGCACCGACTCAGCGCTTCGGTCTGAAGGATTGCGGATTCGAGTCCCGGCTTGGGCATGTTTTTTTGGTCCCTTGTCTCTCATGATTGTGTTGTCGCGGAGGGCCTCGCGTTCTGCTAACCCCAGATCAGAGGAGCCCGCAAGTGTGTTGGTGTCTAGTGTATGGTTAAATGTGCGTACCAACTGGACGTAAAGGGTAAAACTGCCGGTTGGAAAAAGTCTGTTGTAAGTTGGAAGAAGAAATCCGTGTTCTCATTCGCAGACTTCCGTATTTTCCTCCTTCCGTTCTTCTCGTTTCGTGTTCCCTCGCCTCATGTTCACATTCTATCATGCTCTTCTCTGTTTGCTTTGGTGTTGACTCTTTCGATTGGTATAAATCTGTGGTTAACTTCGCAGATTTCTGAACATTGGCTGTAATATTTACATCTTACAATACTATCAATAAAGCTTATTTTTTATTGAATTTTGCTATCATTATAAATAAGTTTCCATTCTGTCGTGATCAGTTGAAATTGACGATCAGTTCACTGTACTACTTTTCATGCATTTCGCTAGTCCACCCAGTTCATTTCGTAATCAATATCATTCCTATGTCCGTTTGCTTTCACGATCTCCATTTCTTCATCTCATCTCCTGTTTGAGCTGGTTCATATTCTTCTAGCGAGTGGCCTTAAATTTTCCTGTTTGCCAGCCGGGCCTCCCTCCGTCGGTGTCTAGAGAACCCTGCCCGTGCAGGCTCAGGTTGACACCCGTCTCCCACGCCGCCACGTGCCGACGTCGCACGCCGAAAGACATTTATAGAGTCCCGAGAGGTATTTTGCGGCGGCTATTTGCCGGGGTGGTCGCGTGGGCGCCGTTTGACTTACGGTGGGCGGACGGACGGACGGACGGAAGAACGGGCGGACGGACGGCGCGTGGGCGGCGAGGCGCGCGGCCGCGGAGGGGGCGTTTGACGGCGGCTGCGGTCGCCCAGGTCGCCGCCTAGAGCGCGGCTAACGGCGGAGAGTGAAGCGCCGGGGACGGAGACAGATGTGCGACGGAGCTCCGTGACGGATGCGCACTCTCAAGCGCCACCGGGAACTGTAGGCGTATGCGAAGACACGGAGGGAGCATGGGAGGGGCCCGGAAAGGAACAATGAGAAAACAATAAGCGAACACAAAAAGTAAACAGAAGGGAAAGGAGTCAAAACAAAATTCCTCGCCAAAACGTAAGAAAATAAATAATTAATTAATTAGAATGCAAAATCAGCAAAGAATGAGAATACAATACGAAATTTACTATGTGAGGTTTGAACAAAATATGAAAACAAAAATTATGAAAAATCTGGGAAACACAAAACTCTTCAGAGAATAGAACGTAGAAACAATGTAAGAACAAACTAGTGGTGCTACAGAATGGCACAGACTTTCCAGTATTAGATTTCTATTTCCTTTGGTCTAGGATAGCTATTCGGACATATAATCTTGCCAGCTGCCATCTATCGACGCCCAAAATACATTTTTTGGCATTTTCTTAATTTTTTCGCATTCCTAATGGTAGAATGGAAATATTCATTTTAGAATACTAAAGAACAGTAAAACGTCGTCCTAAATGACTATTTTATTTGAAAAATTTGGGGTCGTCTTTAAGAAAATGGCGTTTAAGCGTTACTAAAAATGCGAAATGTGAAGCATTTTTTCATAGAAAAGTTTTGAGATTTTTAAAAACTTCATTTGAAGTTATTTTCAGCACATATACTCACAAATACAAAAGTGTTTACAAATTGCTGAAATATGCATACTATCGGCGTGAGAGAACTTTCAAAACTTACATTTGTGTAATTTTTGCAAAAGCAAAAAAATATCCCAACATGAACTTTACGGCATATTAAAGAGTGCAATTTGCACTATCCGTTCGAAAAGTTTGAAGAAAAAATTTGGAGCCATTTTTGAGAAAATGGCGTTTGAGCGTTTCTCAAAATGTGGAATTTTGAGCTAGTTTTCACAGAATACGGTTGAGTTTTAGAGACACTTTACTCGACAATATTAAAAGGAAATGTATTTATAAATATAAAAAATGTGTACAAATTGCCGCTAAAGTAAATATTAACTGGATTGATCCACTTTTTCATTATTACGGCCCGGCAGTGAATTTTTTCGGCCGAAAATTCGCCGTTTTTTGCGCAGCATTACATAACTTTCCCTATACTACTTATATTACTGTATATACGTACGTATACGGGACAGTAAAAAGGAGTGTTTGTACAAGATACATATACGCATACTCGACGTGCAGGGGTATTGATTACGAAAGAAAGTGACAGGAGCGAAAATTATTACATTTGAATTACGATATGAAATTCGAAGCAATCAGTATGCAAATTTATCAAACACGGTGCAGTTTCACGCGGAAATCCAGCCCGAAGACTTACTACTGCGAGTTTGGAACAGCGACAAACTTCGACAAACGGCAAAACTTCTTGTGCGTTCCGCTATGACCGCACTGTTCTTTTTCTCGCGCGGGGCCGGTGGGCGCGGGCGCGGACTAGAGCGAGGGCGCCGGGGCGGGCATGGGCGAGGCCTGCACACAGAGGCCGCGTATTTATACCCTTCGCGACTCACGGGCGCGCCGCCGGCCTACCGTCGTCAATGGGGCTGGCGGATTTAAAAATACCGCCGGGGGCGGCGCTGCGGTCGCTGGCGCTGACACGCGTCAGGGGTAATTAATTGGAGTGTCCCCCGGCAGGGGCTCCTGCGGCTGTCAGCCTCCGGGCCCGGCTCGGCTCGGCCCCGCTCGCCACCCACGCCCCCTCCTCTCGCGTCAAGTTCTCGCGCTGACGCCGACGCCGGCCCTTGAGAAACAGCGCTTTCTTGCCGCAGGGAGATCAACCTGTCATGGGAGAGAGCGGCGAGCGAGCTACTCCTCTCGTCTGCGTGAGACTTACTCAAGCCCCGCGTTGTCATCGCTTTGTGGATGTTGACCTAGCTCTACAACGTCGGTTGTGAGCCTTGGAAATGTTTATCAAAACTACTTTTCAATGAAAGCCTAATACAGTGTGGTCGGAAATAGTGATAGTCAGATTTAAGACTTCATCACATCATCTGCACTGGTTAAATGCTGTTTGCTGTTATTCAACATCACAATACTATAGAAATGTTATTTCAGAAGGTGTGGTAAGTAAAACCTAAATAAATGAAGGAATTTTGAAAAAATGGAAATAAAATAATTTCTCTTTAGTTATAGGTTATATCAAATACAGAGTTCTATTAAAAAAGTTCTGACATGAGAAGTAACATGTTACATTTTCCGGAAGTTTTAAAATAATTCCCACTTTCCTGTACTTCCCACGCCTGTCTGCAACTTTCGAAATAATATAATTATTAACCGGGAATGGACCCCCCCTGTCAAGAGGAGCCTTAACGTTGCCTGTTAGCCTTAACTTTGGAGGTGGAAAATAATTCAGTAAGAAGGATCACATGCGTTAGTACGTGACATGTTATGTTACAGTGATCAAACGAAACATGAAAACGATCTATCTACGTCTAAATAGCCAGCGAGGAATTTCCGTACAAAGAAACGCGAAATACAGACAATTACTATGATTCATAAGAAAGTTGCGGCGTTTCCCGATTTGTACTTTATTTCATTAACTGTATCTGAATACAAATAATGTAATGTTTCAGTATGCACATTCTATGAATTGACAGTCAACAGAAAATGGCAGCTGTGACGTGGCGCGGCGTGCCGAGTGGTGTCGCGCCGCGCCGCGCCGCGTCGCTTCCCGAGGCGGCCGCCAGGCGCCGTGGCGGCGGGCCCGCGCTCCATCGCTGTATTGCGGGTTGCCGCCGCCGCCGCGGCGCGGCGCAAAGGCGGCGTCCGCGACGCGGCTGCGTGCTGACACGACGCGTGGCGTGACGCGACGTGACGAAGTGGAAGGCGGGCAGTGGCGACGGACGGAATGTTGGGGAAATAAGTAAGGATCACGAGGTTAGGAGCGGGATGGAAAAAGGTATCTTGGCTGGGAGGCGCCCCGTCCGAAAGGAATAAGAGTTACCACGAATTGTGACCACGAAATATCAGCTTTTTATAGATTGAAAAAGAAGAGGCCTCTTATGGGTTCGAAAAATCGGTAGGATTCAACATTAACCAAAGGGCTTTCTACATATTTACCCAAAAGACTTCCTCTATGATTTTGTCAACACTACTGAAATAATTCATGAAGAGCTAATATTCGGTTCTTCCATTTGAGTGTGTTATTATAAATATAATTAAACGTGTTTTTGGATTCTCAATAACACTGTTACTGATAACAAACAACTGCTATCCATTAAACAAACACCAGCCGTTACTGTCGAAACACACTCAATGTGAAACTGTTATTTAATATAGTATTAAATGAATTAAAAATGACTGTGAAGCTTCGTGAATAAAATATTCATTGATATACTTTTGATATTACATTAAAGTGAAACTCATATCGCTTTGGCACTACTCATGTAAAGTGAAAGGGCTACCAATTTCCAACTTGTTTGATTAATTACTATTTTAAAAAATTTGTTAAGTTAAATTTTTTCGTCTCTTTTCTCGAAATTTTCCATCACAAATGTGAGATGGAGTTAAAACAATCATCTCGAGGAAATATAAGTTATATCTTCAATTTCATTCTGTATTGTTTCAGTTATTTGTTTTATAATACCATTTTTCTTCATTCTGACTTCGACTACTTCCCGAGAAAAAACTATTATATTATTCGTTTAATTTATTTCTAATTATTCAAATGATTTGCTTTGTAAATAATATATTTTAAATTCGAAGGTCTAAGAACTAATCCAGTATAAGTGCATGCTAATTTGCAAATGCTAAAAGAAATTAGGGTTTGCATCATAAATTGTATTATATTTTTACTTTATCCACGATTATTAGCATTTTATCTCAGCTACGGCCAAGGTCTTTTATATGACCCTTCTAGTGGGCAATATATAAGTAATTAATAAAAAATGACGTAGTTGATTTATTATAACTACATATTAAGATGAAAGAATTGGAGAGCTGCAACATGGCCTGAAAAGGATAAGTTGTCCCTTCAGGAAGACTTGGAGGAAATGCCGCGGGGCGACCTCTCACGCGACCCGGCCCGCGCGCGCCCTGTGGGCGCCCCTCCACGCTCACCCTTTCCCTCCCCCCGCGCCGCGCCCCTTTCCGCCATATATGTGCAACGAGTCGCGCGCGCTGTCCGGGCGTGGAGGGGGAGGGGAAGGGCACCAGGCGCACAAAGCCACCGGCGGCGCCGCCGTCAAAGGAGAGAATTTTCCACCGGCCTGGCTCCGCCGCCGCCGCCCCTCCCCTCCCCTTCCTCTCCCTTTCCCTCCCGCGCCCTGTCGCCGCCGCCGCCCCCGCGTTCGCCGCCGCGCCCCCGCAGCGCTGCCCAGATTAGCGCCAGACGCGCCGGCCGGCCACGCGCGCTATTTTAAGGTCGCGGCTCAACGGCGACCGGCGGCGTAGGCGAGAGGGCGCTGTTGTCCACCGGGACAGGAAACAAACTCGCCACTTGACGTGCGGAAAGTGTTTCCTTTTTTAGCGAGAACGGAACAGAGACGCTGTCAACTTGGGTGAAAAAGCCAATCATTTTCTTGTTCACGCGCATTTTGAAACTGAAGCCAAAATTAAATACGTAAGTGTGCAAAAAAGGCAAAACGGTAGCGCCCGAATAGAAAAGTCAACATGGTTTTGTTTGGATAATTATCCGTAAATGCGAATGTATGTGGAAAATATAATTAAAGAGTCACTTTAATGCAAAAAGGATATTTGAAAGTACACAGTTTATTGTAATTGGCTAAAATGTAGTTAATTTAATTTTCAAATAATATTTTCTGGGAAGTGTAAATATGTAAAATGAACATAGTATACAGTGTTATGTTATATTTTGCATGAAATTCTAAATATTGCCTGGAATGAATCTAAGAGAACTTTGATTACGTAAATGTTTTCACAAAGTAATTGACATAGAAAGAAAAATAGCCTTTAAAATATATTAATGCTCAATATTACGTTTGTACGAATATCATAATCTTTTTTATTGATCAGGTGCTAATGATGTGTAATGATAAGAAAAGGGAACAAAAATGTAAAGAAACCTAGGCGTTTAGATATAAATAATGATAACTGACATTTTAAATTTTGTAGGGAAGTGTAATGTAATATCAAGGTTCTACACGAAACAAGCATTTAATGCACGAGAGAACTGTCATAGCCAACGGTAATCTGTAATTGAAATCAATTCAAATATTACAAACAGAGATACTTGTCCTTCATAAAGAACATGATATAAATTTATTCCAAAATGTCAGATACCACTACATACACCTAAATGCCTCAAATATTCAATTATATTGGATAAGTGTGATAGAGATTAAATAAATCTATAGTATAAATAAGAGAATCTTAAGGAAGGTTTACTTTGAAATTCCAGATGTGTGTGTGTTCCTGTTGTTGTATGAGACATTTCAAAATAAGTGTAAACTCAATAGTTTCACATAGAGAAATTAGTTATACATCATAAACAAGTCAGACAAACAAATCTACATTTATAACACTCATGCACATGAACATATTTTATTAAAAGGAGAGCACAATAATATAACACAATAATATAGCACAATAATATGAAAAATTTTCTAAAAACCAATAGAGAATATATTAATAAGTAATGAATAATCATTATTTGCAGCACTGCAATCATAAATCAGAAAATATTAATGAGGCAGTTGATCTGCATTTTCGCACATGACGATCTCTTCTAGCAACAATGAAATCGGACAATACACACTGAATTCTAAAGGTGAATAGTGCATTTTGACAGAATGGTCAGGAAACAAATCATGAATATCAGTTCTTTGGGGTTCACTTTTGCAATAGGTCAAGAAATACATATGCAACAAAAGTTAACGCTTTAGATAGGAAAATATATGAATAACTTCAAACATTTCTTTTCACTGAATATTCATTAAACTCTTGAAATATTTATTAACTAGATTCTTATGCAGTTCCATTTCAAACTTTTGTAGTCTTACAAAAAAAATTGAATTACTAGTCTCAGGTGTTCGTGCATTAAAATCTACGCGCTAACAATGGTGAGTCAATTAAAATAAATTAATTCATTTTTCAGAAATGTTAGAAGTTTATCATTTTGCATTAGCAAAAGAAGAAAGCGACATGATGTACCACTAAGGTTATCCATCAACTGAATGCATATTAATATTATTCCCTACAAATATGATGTGGGAAATTATGCCATAAAATGTAGATAAGTTTGCGTGAGAATATTTGTGAAGGAAAGGTGGTGTAATCGTATACCAAGCCAAACATATTAATTTATTACTGAATGTATGATGAGGTATACCATTATGTTGAGGAATGATAAATGAAAGATAATAAACATGTACACTATAACATTTCATAGCAATTCAAATCTACGTGTTTTTTTTAAATACGTGTGTATTAAGTTAGATTTTAATGAAAATATAAGGACACTACAATTTACAACGATAAAAGAAGGAAAATGCATTTGAAGAACTATACAATTGCTAATTAAATGAGATCTTCAATATACTAAAATAAATATCGTTATTTGATTGAAATGGAATTTGGTACATCAAATCACTACAATGAGTAATTTGCGCCAGGAGAATTAAATTGTGGAAAGACAGACATTTTGGGTATTTTAATTAATAGACACTTGTTTTTGAAGCTATCTGGAGTACAATGTTGTAGTATCCAGAATCTCTCAATCCAGAATGTTTTTAATCTAATTTGACGATGAATTAAGTATTCATCAACTGATACAATGGTATTAATGACAAGGGAAAACGAATCGGTAACATATTCATAACAACATTTGAGTGCTTACCCAAGTTTAGGTTTGATCAAGGACCTACTTTCCAACAATAAGCGTTCAATTATATTTTGTTGCACAAGAAAAGCAAATATAATCATTTTCCCTTAACAAAACACATTTGAAAATCCCTATTCTCAGATATTTTTATATTCGTAATAGATCTGATGTATGACTGCTCGCACACCGTTCCAGATAGCTTCATATATATTCATTTACATGGAAAACTAAATAAGACACGCTAACACATTGCGGATTTTTGTTGTCAAGTGTACGAGACTTTAGGTTTTAAATAAATTGAATTATATAAGTCAGTAGTTGCGATTTACTTTCTTCGTTTTCGTTGTTACTAACACTTACGAAATATTAACTTTTAAGCTACAAGAAGGTGTAAAAACAAAATGAAAACTAACAAACTTTAAGACAATGTATTGCGATGCCTTATCAATTTTCCCAGTGGATACTTCACAGAGGTAGATAGGCAGGTAGCGGGAGAATGGGGCAACGGTCGGCGCCACGTGAAGGTGGCTCCACACATTCGACATTCGCCGAGCAGCGAGCTACTGCTCGCCCGATCCCGACCAGCGGATGTGTTCGGCGAATGTTCGCTCCCTTTGATGTACCCAAAAGACCGACACGTGGCGGGTCGGGCGAGCGCCGAATGTTCGTCATTCGGGAAATAGCAAGCGACCCATCCACACTACTCGAGATTCGGCGAGCCGTTCACCGAATAGCGAATGTGTGGAGCCGCCTTGAGGGGTGGAGGGGGTGCGGAGGGGGTTGGGGTGGGGGTAAAGGTTGGGGGTGGGGTGGGGGCACACTCACCTCGCACTGGCGGCCGCAGCCGCTTGTCGTAGCGCGAGCTCTTCAGCAGCTCGTCCAAGATCTCCTTGTCGGACTTGCCTCCGTCCGCGAACCCGTCATAGCTGAAATGAAATCCGTCGTAGCTGAAAACAGACGGCGCACACTGGCTCTTAGTGGGCGCTGCTGGCGGCGGCGGCGGGCGGCGGCGGGCCTCATCTCACTCTACTGCGCGTCTGCTGCGCCTACTTCGCTACGGCCGCTGGTGTTAGACGAGACCTCCAAGGACCTTACGCGTTCGCGAGACACGTAGTTTTGAGAGTTTCTCATTATTCAATGACTAGCGATGTAGACAGATTATCGAGTTTACGGTGCTGTTTGTTTTTTAGGACAATTACTAATAATTGGCTGTGCAGAAAAAGATGAGAGACAGGCATGGCAATGTTCAATGAAGTGAAGGACAAAGACAAGATATTGCAAAAATGTATTAGAAATACACGAGAAGTTGAAAACATAAACTAAAATAATATTTAAAAAATAAGTAAAAGGGAGTTTACAGAAGATACTTTTAAAAGAGAAAATAACTTAACTTCTGATTCCGTAATTAATTAAGCATATTAACGGCAATTTCTTAGTCGTTATAGTTTAGCATTTGTGTCTCAATGGTCTACTTTTTTGGATATGAGGGTGAATATTTCAACATAGTATCAATCAAGTGGACAATCCGTCTACATCAATCGTCATTGAATCTTTGATGGCGTGTTAATCGACGCGGCCGAAAATAGTAAGAAATAAAAAATAATAAAAACGTCTAGTACGTTATCTCGCTTAATAATGTAGTATCTATCTTTATATCACTGTAAATGATTGTGAATGTTCTACCTGCACTTCACCCAGTATACGTACTTATTACACGTGTATTAACTTAACATTTTATACTTTTTACTGTCTTTGAGCCTTGTAAGCGTTTCTTTAAAAGCTTCTCAGAATTTAAAACATTTGTTGTCCTTGATTTCATGATCCATAACTTACTTTATATGTATAATTTATTCTAAAACAAATTAATGTGTATATAAAAATTAATTTAGCTTAAAAGTTTGCAAAATTATGTTAAGTGTTTATTGTTTACGAATGAATCAGGACTAAAATCACGGAAAACTAACAATTAAACCCTAACTAACCCGCAAAACTTGTCATGCCACCTTGTCTTCTGGAAACGAGGAATAGATGTTGGCTAGAACAATGAAATGTGTGTCATAATACAGTGTCTCGTAATGGAGTGTGTTATTTTGCACTCATCACGGCTAAAAATCACCTAAGCGACTATTGAGAGCTCTAATGTGTTAAATGTCATGCACAAACGTACCCCTGTTTATCACTCAGCGGCCGTTAGTACGTGCTATCGAATCTAAACTATCGATACGAATAGTTAATAAAGCGAAAAAGTCTTTTCAAACCAATTCTGTTTCTACAAATCTAATGGTTAACTACATCTACACTACTGAAAGCGCTCTGCACTACAGAGATTCGAGTGCATCGGAACTTTGAAGGTCGTTTCTAAGTGAATCACAACGGATATACGAAACGACTTCGGTCGAACCGACGAACTCAATGAAAGGGATTAAGAATCGCAGCCAGGTTAAGTTATTCAGAATTCTAAATAGTCAGGCAAAAAATGTTCTACTTTCATTCAAGCCAGTGCCAGCCTTCTGTTTCTCTACTCGAGTCTGTTGTGCAGGTATGCCTCCTTGGCCTTATGCATCCATTAACACTCATTGCTTAAATTGGCATTGGAAGTTATTATTACTATACAGAAGCTCAATAAACATGTTTATTACAATCTTTTCAAGTAATGAATATAATTCCATTCAATTGTATGAAGAATTTAGGCAGTAATATTAGTTATCAATTATATTGCCAAAATGTTCTGGATCTTGTTTTGCCTCTGGCATCCAAATTAGTACTGCAGAACAATAAGAAAGATAGACATTTTGAAATCTTGAAAGATTCAGAAATTGTCAGAAAACAAAAAAATTAAATTTTTATAAAGTGCTCTTCTTCTAAAAGGCTTATTAAAATGAATGATAAAGAAAAACCTCCCGATAAACTACATACATTTAAACGAATGATTTTTCCTACAATTTATCAACTTGTAATACTAATGCGATGCATTTTATCCTAAATAACATGACATGTTGCCATTTAGGACTGGAGGCTTCCTGCGAGCAGAGTCGGGCCGAGAGGAGCGCGCGGGGGCGGGCGGCGCGCGGCCAGCAGCCCTCCTGGCCGCGCCGTCGGCCGCCCCCGCGCCCGCGCGCGCCGAGCCACGCCCCTCCCCGCCCCTCCACGCCACCAGCCGCGCCGCACCCTCAACCCCGCGACGGGCACCGCTCAAGTGAACATTACACAGCGGCTGCGGCGGCGGACGCGGAGGGGTGCGGGAGGGAAGGGGAGGGGGAGGCCCTGTAAATTGCGAGCAAACAAGGTCTTTGGCGGCGGGGCCGCGAAGTTAAGACGCGGGGGTCAGGAGGAAGGGGCGGCGGGAAGGGTCGGAAGAAAGAATGACGGAGGGAAGCAAGGAGAAAGGAAGCGACTATTGCTCGCTGTGGGACGGACCGAACAAGGGTGGCAAAGGTGGGAACCGCGTCTTCAAGATGGCGGACCGGCGCACTCACATCTCGGCCGTGCAGGCTTGCCACAACAGGAGGAACACAGCGGCCGCGTACAGCAGCTCCGCGCACAACCCCATGTTAGGACATCTGCAACACAGAAAAGAGAAAATCATTGTGATGGTGCAGGTTGTATGAATGAGTAACTCAAACCCTTAGTTACTGGCAACATGGTTATTGAATATATAGGATGAGTTTGGATAGCACTCTTTTTCTTATAATAATAAGTGGTTTCAAATCGATTAATAGTAATTGAAAGTGCGTATCAAACGAGTCAAATTGTGTAGGAGAAGTAAAGAAAAATTTCATCTTATTGCATTCACTAAACGGCGCAGTACGAACTCTGCAAGTATCCAATTGTTCCACTCATTGCCATAACAAGAAAGGTTTCAGTATTGACAGATAATCTCTTATTTTGTATCACATCGAAATGAATCAATGTTGTATTTATTGTTTTTTTAATACAAAATCACAATTTCTATAATAGTGCCGAAAGCGAAAGATAAATGTGCCGAAAGCGAAAAAAAAACGAGACTAATGGACGTGTTTTTTATGTCTCATTGTTCCACCGCGGTTTCCATGATGTTTCTACCGAAAAAACTTTGGGCATATGATGTCCTTCCAGAATCACCTATTTTTCTTCGCTCGTTTTCTTTGTAACTAATGAGTTTTAAGCCGAGTCGATATAATATTCTATTGCATAAAAGTTCACTCTACAAGATGCAGCACTAACTCAACTTTCTCAATTTTCAACTAATGCTTGGTTTTCGAGAAACCCTTCAATTAATAATACCACTGAATTTGACGGATGAAAATTAAAACAATTGAATTCACAATTTACGTAAGTAAAGTAATTTATTCATGTCTACTTGTGTAATTTTGTAGGTTCATTCTACTTTAATAAATGTTCACTCAAATACATTAGTGCCATATCTACATTTGAAAAACTACTAAAACATTTTGATATTTTGTATTGCCTATAATATTTATGTATTAACAAACATTCGGATTACTAACGTAACTGAAAACAAGAGTGTTGTTCTATACCGAACAAAGATTACCAACACCGAAGACAAATTGGAACTGTTTATTAGCAAGAAAGATGCCATGGGCCACTGTACGCGAGGACAACAATAGCTCCACATGTGCGAGAGTTTCAAAGTACATCTTCCCAGTCGAGTCGTTTCCCAGCTAACCGGATCCGAGAGAAAAACTGCTCACGACCAAGTTGGCTGGGCGGGCAGGCGCTGTCGCAAAAACCCGGAGCTTGGTGTTTCCACCCGAAGAAAGCGGCGCTGTACAATGCTCTCAACGAGATGCCTCTTCGGGCCCCTCCCTCCACCCCCTGCTCGTCGTCCCGCGCCGTGCGAGTCGCCGGGCGGCGTTGGGCTGGGAGGGGGGCAGGGGAGGCGGCGGGCGACGAATAGCGGACCGCGCCGCCCCGCGCCGCCACTTTGTTCGGGTCTCTACGAGCGCGGAGTCGCCAAAGGGGCGGAGAAACTGTTGCAGGGAACTGGTTCCTCTGGGCAATTGTTCCAAGAAGCTAATCAACTCGTGCTTTTGTTTCCGGGCAAATGTGTTCTTGGCGACTCCGTTTCTTCACATGCAATAACACTAAGGAAGAAGCACATTTCCGAGATGTGGACGTACGTAAACGTGATGCAGTCTCGCAGGAAATCTAGCCTCTTTATGGGCTGTACAGCTCGGAAGGCATTGAAATGTATCAGCTATTTGCTTCAACCTAACACTGCACGGACTGAAAAATGAAACTGGAGTTTGAAAAAAAAAATCTAGACGGACGTTGCTGCGCGAAATGAGTTGCCGATGAAAGACAGAAAGACTATTTTCCTCCAAAAGAAATACGAGAGAACAACAGAGGGGGGATCCTGCCGAGTATTGACGGCAATGTAAACGTGTCAAGGATGGACAGGAGGCGGAGCCATATACAATCCAGAGACAGCCGAACAGCGCGCCGTCTGTCCTGCCGCCGCGCCGGAAGACCTGTCAGGCGAGACGGCGCGGCCGCCTCGCCTGTCCGCTTGACGCGCGAATGGAACGCGGTAATGCTGGCGCGAGGGGGGCGCGATGGTGACGACGGGGGTAGGGACGGGACGGGGCGGCGGGGAGGGGGCAGGTGGCGAGGTCGTGGGCGAGGGTCGATGCGCGCGTTTGTCATCGCCGCGGTCGGAATTAAAACGAACGTGCTGCGCTGTCCCCGGCGGTCCCTAGGGTCGCGGCGCGGCGACAGCATTCGAGGAGGCGGCGGGTGGGGGAGGGTAGGTGGCTGCATAGGCGGGGGCGCCTATGCAGCCACCTACCCTCCCTACCCTACATAGGCGGGGGCGCCTACGTGTGCGGCGTTAGAGGAGGAGGAGAAGGCGGTGGCGGGCGCGCCAGCAGTGTGGTAGGGGGAATGCAGTTTTCGGGGCAGGGGTCCTTAGGGGATGTAGTTTTACTGAGGCGAGTATGGTCGGATAATTGAGAGTTGGGAGAAAAGAGTCGAAAACGAGACCCGTTTTACGAGATGTGGGCGAATCAGCACATCGTCAATATTCTGTATCACTTCTTTGAATTTTTTAACTGTGGCTCAATTAAGAGTAGGGTGAGGAATTATTTTCTTGCGCTAACTTTTTCAACTTCGTGGAAAAGATAAGTGATTTCACGTTAGTTTTTTCTCTATTAAAAATGGTGTGCAGACATTTTAAAAGTTTTTTCAATTATTTCTTTGTATTTTAATTAGGAAGAGTAGAAATACAGGTTAAATAGTTATTTTTCTTTCATTTTGGTAATTGTATCATTATTGAATTACTCTTAACTATTATATTTATTTTGTGGAGGGTAATGTATCATACGCCACAAGAGTAACAGCTTAATATATTTGAATTTTCACACTTTATTATGAATATTTTCAGGGTATAATATACCTCATTACTTGGATTGAAAATATTAATTAAAAATATGTATACGCTGTTCGCATGATTTAGTGATAGACGCTTTTCAATTTTGTCTAAATCTAATACATCAACATTTTGCAACAACTTCCTTTTTTAAGTCTCAAGATTTATGTTGATGAACACACACATATTTTACAAGAGCGACTACACATTCTTTTCTTAAAATTCAAAGAAGTTCTAAAACTAAGCTACTCAGGTTACTTGGTGCAAGTATTGTTCACTTCATATCTCGCAGAAGGCAATCATTATTTTAATAATTTAACTGAATTGAACTCTTGAGTTTGAAATTACGTGATGTTTAAAATAAATATACAATACTATATTTTCCTCCGTCAGAAATTTTTGAGCGATCGGGACAGAAAATTAATATGATTTCTAACAAGTTGGTGAGGCTCATTCAAAACTCATCATATTTTCCTTCTTTTCTTCTATACACAGAAACACGAAAATATTTTTTATTACAAAGATTTAGCTCCAAAAGTACTTCATCGGAAATATTCTCAAAGACTTCTGATTGAATTCCAAGTTTGAAGAATTTAATTCGTCAAGATAACATAAAGATGCTTTTCGTAAGTATTGGTCATTTATCCTCACACCTGCAAGGACAGGCTAACTGAATGCAAGAATGCACTGATGCACTCAATTCAAGAACAAAGTATGAATGAATAGTGCATTGAAATATTTACTAAAGAAAATTATGTAAGTACACTCATATAATATCAACAATATTTTTGCAACATTGCCTAATACATAGTTGGCGTAAATAACATGCTAATAAAAAATAATAATTTTTAAAAATTATTAAAAATAATAATAAAAATATAAATTTTTATTTTTTATAAATTTTTAAAAATAATAATAAAAATAATATATTTTTTATAAAAAGAAGAAAATTCAGGCGAGTTTTGAAAAGAACGGTCAGAAAATACTTTTCAAAGCAAATGCTTGGCATAAAGATGGATATGCAGACTTAGAAGCGATAGGAACGATGACACCATGGATGAGAAAAAATAGGAGGGAGAAGTAAGAACCACAGTAAGGTAGATGATGAAATCATAGTGAAGATAAAAAGGTTAGAATAGCTAAGAAAAATATGTACGTAGTTGTCGAGAAGTTTGGGTCATAAATAGGTTGGGGCAAAAATTGACAAAGCATCAGTCAAAACTACATTGAATTAGAAAGATGACAATACTGATTGTATAAAAGAGAAAGTGTGATCGAGGAAAACGTCATATCAACGTTATATGTGAAGTGAAGCAATTGAAAAAATTATGTGTGCAGATACTTAATTTGAAAAAGTGGTGTAATGAATTGTAAAGAAAACCAGAATATTCAGTCAAAACCTTCCAAGGATCTCTTGAGCGCCAATAATGTGCAATGTCCGAGATTTGAGCCTCAGATGAAGATTTATGGTGCTGGTTCGGTCTGCGCCATGCGTCTTCCACTAGACACGAAAAAGGACGCGACTTATTGGGTAGAGGATGCGGTTTGGAGCTTGTTCTATCCTGAGAAAGACTTAGATTTGGCATCGAGTTTCACTCACTCACTCACTCACACACTCACACACACACACACACACACACACACACACACACACACACACACACACACACACACATATATATAATTTTAGATCTCAGAACGCATAACAGAAGAATTTCGATTAGTAATCGAGGTATCACTGGCGCTGTGGGAATGTAATGTTAATAATAGGAAATAAAAAAGTATGGGTTTAGAGCGATGTCATGGTTTATATATATATATGAATGTTAGTTGTGTTCGTGAGAGAGTGATTATTAGCTTGTGCCTTCCGAAATTATTTCATTCCATTCAATTCAATTGTACAATAATATTATTCTCAACAAATACTACAATTAGTTAATTTTAAAAATTAACAACTATTTCAATTTAACTATTAGTTAGAAAATGAAAAAAAAACACTTTGGACCGAATAATTTTACAAAAATACTGCATTAACGACATTCTTTTATTCCACATAGTTTTTAAAACAGCTCGTGTGCAACGACATAGCATTCGTCGCCATAAAGTAGCATTTTTCGATCATCATGCTCACTTTACGCTCGTCTCCTTAGCACCGCCAGAGCAGCTGACACGTTAGCCTGAACTAGGTCATCAGTTCATGATCCGCTTCACCATTGTGATCCCCGAGCTGAGCCGCTGGAGCTCGTCGACTTGGCGTAGGTTAGTCGTATCTGCTCTTGAGGGCAAGTGGCAACTCTGCGGGCCCTCCTCCCCTGATGCGCCGGCATCGGCGCGCCTTGTCGCCTCCGAGGGGCGTCGAGGTGTTACACCGCGCGAAGGGGTTAAGGGGGTGTTAGGCGGGAGATGCGGGCTCAGAGCAAATGTGTGGAATGGAGGCGGCGTAAATTGCAAAGCTGGATGCAAGGTCTAGTGTATAGAGTACCGCATACATAATGGAAGAGAAAACAGGATGAGAAAGAGAGGATTGACGATGTACGGTAAAGAATAAGCAAATTTGAAGAGAAATCTCTTTGAGGTAGGCATTCACGTGTAATGACGCTTGCCAAGAAAGGGAAATGGATAAAATGTCTGGTTTTATTATGTAATAAGAGAGTGTAGTAGGTTGTTCGTAACAAATTTGAAATACCACGAATCATTCAAATTATTTGAATCATTAAGTAGTAATTATGTATATAGTTATGTAATTAGTTATTTAGTTAAGTAAGTAGTTACGTAGCTAAGTAATTAAGTAAGTAGTAGTTAAGTAAGTAAGTTGTTATGTAAGTAAGATTTTATTAGATGAAAATCATAAATATCATGCGTGATTGTCAGTTAATACCGGTAGATGATTTTATTTCATCTCGAATTTACCGTACGTTTTCCACGAAATACGCTGTCATTCGTGATGGATTTCGCAGTAACCAACGTAACGCATACGACACGTATTCAGAAGAGCCGCGCCGAACTCCTGAGGCGACCACTAACGCAAGGGGTGGGGGACGGCGAGTGACGAGGGACGCGTCGGAGGAGGAAGCGCTGGAGGTGACGACGTGAAGAGATAAGCTCTTATCTCCGCGGCGCGGAGGCTGCCCATCCCACTCCCTGAGCGCCGTCTGGCCTCTTCCCCGGCGCCCGCGCCCGCGCCCGCGCCCGCGCCCGCGCCCGCGCCACGCCGCGGGGATATTAACCTCGCACCCGATGTGCGCCCTAAGCCCACAAGACGGCGGCGGCAGCGGCGGCGCCCGAATTACTCCGCGCGCGTCCCCGCGGAATGTGACGTGGGGCATTTGCCCCGTCGCGCGAAACACGAGATGCAGCGCTTTACATTCCGCAGGAAAACGTTCACCGAGAAAACGTTTTAAATAAAAAATAAAAATAAAATTAAGGTCACGGCTCTTGCACCTGATAAGAGAAAAACACTTGGAAGAATGTAAGCATTTCATTCTCTGAAAACCATACTCGCTTTTGAACAGAAATATTTTCAAGATTTGAATTTATGTATGTAAACACTTTTCTAATGGCAAACAGATCAAAAACCTGATATGTACGGAAAATTTTATTAAATAATCAGGACATGATTGTATTACGTTGTATTGTATTCGAGCTATTTTACATCTTCAGTTTATGAAAGAACCAACAGCAAAGGGATTGAATAACGTCCAACGGTATCCTCCATATGAACATATTGTCAGTAACAACAAAACAGTGTACAAAATAATTTTAAAAATTATTTCAGTAAATGAACATTACTTAATGATATTTATTTTGTCACATGCAAAAGAGTGCATTACAAGAGCGAAGCGATGAATGGAGGGTACTGCTCAATAACACAATGGCGGCGTGCGATGAACGCACTACAGAAGCGAGCACGACGCACGAGCTGTAGCTCCCGTGCGATGCAAATTGCATCTGGGCCACCAGCGGATTCATTTACGCAGCAGAGTGCTTTTCAAAAAAGTGCTACAAAGCATGCGGACTCTACGTTCATCACATTGTTTTTCAAACAAAGCGCATTTTGGATACCTCTTTCAAACTATGGTTACGAACAGAATACCGCTTTCTGTTCATGTGTTTCCAGTTGCTATGTGAGAGAACGGGACCAGATCCGCAGCTAAAATGAAAAAAAAGTGTCGCAGTGCGATCATTCACGTTTGATTTTGTTTGCGTAGATCCAAGAGATATTCATAAATTCATTATATTAGTATCATTGCAACCCCCAGACTTTGATCTCACAAACTGAGAGCTTAGGAAACGAATCAGACATTACATTTTCATATCGTCATATTTTATTTGTCCTACAAAGTAAGGAGATTAAGTATCTCTCACAATTTTTGTTTTTTTTTCTTTTAATTCATCTTACATTTATAACTTCCTTTTTTGCAAATAGCTACTGCATTAAACTGTAAATGGCTATGTCGTATAAAAAGGCAAGAAAAAACGAATGATGTGTACTGTTTTGGATTTATACACTTTTTGTTTACTACACGATATCGTGCTTAAAATAAATGAAAAATTCTGGGAACTGCCTGTAATATAAGCGAAGACGAAGTAAAAACTAAAAAAAAAAGCGAAAATACAGTTATCAACGACATTAGGCCGATTAACACCAAATTACAGACGCGGTTGAAGTTTGTAAAGTGAGGTGATAGCCGAGGTTTTTAACCAACCAAGTCTGTTATTTGTGATATCGGAGTGTGCCGTTCAATACTTTTCATAATGCCATCTTCTTATAAGAAAAAATTAATACACATAAGAAACACTTTTGCTCCCGCGCCATAGGAGACCATCTTCCATTTCAAATCTAGACGATTTTTGCTTCAGGCGCGACAGTCACAAGAAGGCAGTTACGCGGCAGTTACAAGAAGAAGATTCTATCGTAAGAACATATTAGAAAATTTTTACTGGCTATTTACAAATCTTATTGTAATTATTGAAATATTTTTAGGGCATGCCCACGAGGCGAACTTGTGCCATTGACTGTTTATACCGTATAAACTACGAGCAACGAAGTGCTAATTGCACACTAACAAAAAAATGAATGTATTAACTATATATGAAGTAAACGGCCGGCGGCCATTAAGATTACCTTTTCATTCCTCTGTGGGGTTGCGTTGTGCAGATATATTAACGAACAGTATTAAGAAAAATTTTTGACATTACAGCTGTTCTTTTTATGAACAGTTTGCAGTAAATTAACAATGCAGAATATTTTTGGAATTTTCACACCGTGCCGATAAAATTGAGTAAATAGTTTTCGTACAAAGTGCAACTTTTATTCACCACTTCCCCAATAGAAAGGAGACAATTGAATTCCACAGCTAGAAATGAGAAACGTATCGCACTTGGCATAATCATTTTATTTAGTACGTTTTGGAAGCAGCCCATACCATTACCTTTAAAATTTCGACCTACACGAATTTTCTTCTCGTGAGTCTCGCGCCGCGCGGCGCTGCGCCGCTGTCGCGTAGGCATTTTAATGTCCCTCGGGAGGGGAGACAAAGAAGTCAATGCACGGTCCTAATTGTGCGCTAGCATGTTCCATTATGGGGACGCAATTGAATTTCCAGGAGCGAGCCCGGGCTGTCGCCGGTGGCGGCGGCGTCGCGTGTGGGTTTGTTGTGTGGTTACGGGGCGGTAGCGACGGCCAGCGGCGCTCAGCGCGGCGCCAGTCGATAGACAGACCCGCGGGCGGGCGTCGCTCTCGCGCCCACGCCCGCGCCCGCCCGTGCCCGCGCCCGCGCCCACGCCCGCGCCCGCGCCCACGCCCGCGCCCACGCCCGCGCCCACGCCCGCGCCCGCGCCCACGCCCACGCCCGCGCCCGCACCCACGCCCGCGCCCGCGCCCGCGCCCACGCCCGCGCCCACGCCCGCGACCACGCCCACTCCCGCGCCCACGCCCGCGCTCACGCCCGCGCCCGCGCCCGCGCCCACGCCCGCGCCCGCGCCCACGCCCGCGCCCGCGCCCACGCCCGCGCCCACGCCCACGCCTGCGCCCGCGCCCACGCCCGCGCCCACGCCCGCGTCCACGCCCGCGTCCACGCTCGCGCCCACGCCCACGCCCACTCCCGCGCCCACGCCCGCGCCCACGCCCGCGCCCACGCCCACGCCCACGCCCGCGCCCTCGCCCACGCCCACGCCCGCGCCCACGCCCGCGCCCACGCCCGCGCCCGCGCCCACGCCCGCGCCCAAGCCCGCGCCTGACCGAGCCCGCCCGCGCCCGAAGTGTTTTATTGCACTAAAATAGAGATTTGTCCGGACGTTACATTTTTGAAAAATTACTTGTTATATTTTTATTGAAATATAAATATACTTAAAGAAATAACCATTGTAGTTATCCTACAGTTGAGTCTTGAACATCTTAACTCATGGTGGAAGTGTGGTCAATGCAAAGCTTCTTATCGCAAGGTCCTAGGGCAGTGTGGTCAAGGTCGATGCCACGAGCGGGAGCCCATGTCACGAGAGCCATGACGAAATCGTCTCTCCACGCAGTTCACAACCCCGCCGCAAGAGACAACGCCATCACTATAGAAAAAACGGCGGGGTTACTAATAGTTTCCTCTCCCAACGCTAGTGAGGCAGAGTAGCTCGTGGCATGGCACGGTGCCGCGAGGCGTGCCACCGCCAGTAGTAAGAGACCTTGACACCACTGTCCTAGGTTTGAGTCCCCACGATAGCACGAGTTTCGGCACTAGCTAAATAGCTAAATCATATTAAGCCGCTGTTTGGAGGAGTCGTCTAGTGCCAACTGCTCTTATTGGTAGTTTTTAGTGGTTTCTCCTAACAATATCAGGCGATTGCCGGAGTATCCTCACGACCGGATCACGGACTGCGCGCGATCTTTCCTTATTCTTCTTCCTTGTCTTATCGGCACCACTTTCTTGCACACACTTACTCCACTTACACACGTGCCGTGAAGTCGGAAGCTAAGGACATGTCCCACCCGTAACTGTTAACACTGTAAGTGTACTATTACTGTTAATACTGTAATTCAGCACCTTTATAAGCAGAAAGTCTACTTGAAAAAATATCTGTTTTAGAGTTGTATATATCCTCATATTATTTCGTAAGTGATTACCTTACCAGCGGCAAGAGCCCTGCAATGAATATCTAACTTCGAAGAATTTCTAACCAAGAGAAATTCCAACGAATAAATAATTCCTTTTATTTCCTTCTTCTTTTTAATCTCCGCATACAAATCACGCTAAAACCATTACTTGAATATTTCGAGAAAGTTGGCAGAGAACTTTGTCTTCGCCTACTCTTTTCATTATTTCATTCACGAATTTCCTTTGCGCCTTCCTTCAGGCAAAGTGCTCCTGCCGAGATTCCTATGCAAAACTTGTTCCTGGTTCTAGGAAGTCTCCGATTACCGGCGCAGTTCATAATGACACTGGCGGCGTCTAGGGTTCGCCTCGAACCAGGCCACGTTCGGGCTCTTTGGAGGAGCAGAGTCAGAGCGTGTGAGAGAGAGAGAGGGGCAAGGGAGGACGGTGTTCACACGGGGAGCCATGCGCTCGTGGGGGCGCGACGCGTCGGGGCTCCCGGCGTCGAATCCATTCGTGCTGATGCTGGCATTTCCACTCCTGCAGCCGACGTCCTATTTAGGACCTGTTGTTTGTGTCAAAGCTGCTTGCTCTCTACCGCAGCTGTCAGAGTTTACACCGCGACGCTGTCCGCAGCTAGGAACCTCTCCCGCTATCGCATTCGAAGTCCCTTCCACCTCTGATTCTGCATCGTTGGGCCGTATTACCTTTGTCTTCCAGTGATTTGGACAAACACCTCTCTCTCTCTTTCTTTCTCTATCTCTAATTGGTTAACATGTTTAACTGTGCTATTTTCTTATAAGCCGTTTCTTCGTCTGGGCATTTCTTTATTCGATATTTCCCAGTGACACACTTTAAAGCATACTTGCTCCCTTCATGTTACGCGGCTAATTTGGCTGCTCTCGTTCTCCCTTTTGTCCGATATTCATTAATAACCATTTTCCTCTTTTCCTACATAGTTCTCTTTATCTTCCCACTTCTCATACGTTGACTAATCTTTGTGGCTCCTCCGGTTCCTTTGCTATTACCTTCACTCTACGTCCTCCCACCTTTAGTCCCGCCTCCTCCGCCCCGAGGCTTTAATCACCTCTGTACTTCCTCTATACTTCCCCCCGACTTGGCGACCACTTTAGACGCCGCCTTTTCCAAGCCACCTATCCCCCCCCTACAACCTCCTTCGCCACGCCCCAAAGGGAGAGGTAATTAGCAACTTATGAATTGGTTTACGTCATCGTAAATCTTTCATCAGCGCCCGTGAACGTGGTGGGGGTGGGAGAAAAGACAGGTGGTAGCGAGGAGCGGGAGAGGACGCGGGACGAAGGTCGGGGTGGGGAGTGGGGGTGGGGAGTGGGGGTGGGGAGTGGGGGTGGGGAGTGGGGGTGGGGCGGCTTTTCACACGACACTCGAGCTCTGCTTTCCGCGCCGCCCGACTTCCTCCAAGTTCGCCTTGGGCGACTTCTAAGAAGCCGAGGTGGGAGGCAAGGCGGAGTGCAGCGGGGCAGAGTGCAGCGGGGCGGAGTGCAGCGGGGCGGGGTGCGGCGGGGCGGGGGGCGGCGGGGCGGGGTGCGGCAGGCGGGGTGCGGCGGGGCGGGTGTGGCGGGGAGGGGTGCGGCTGGGCGGGGTGCGGCGGGGCGGGGTGCGGCTGGGCGGGATGCTGCGGGGCGGGGAGCGACGAGGCGGGGGACGGCGAGGCGGGATGCGGCGGGGTGGGGTGCGGCGGGGCGGGGTGCGGCGGGACGAGGAGCGGCAGGGCGGGGTGGGGCGGGACGGGGTACGATGTGGCGGGGTGCGGCAGGGGGGAGTTTAGGGCGGGGTGGGGCGCGGCGCGGCGCGGTGTGGAGTGGTGTGGGGTGGCGTGGCGTGCGGTCTGATGGCGATTCGCAACAGCGAATAGTGCAAATAGCCGCAGGTAACGCATGCCGCCTTGAGAAAGACGCGCCCGACCGCCGTCTGCCTTGGGGGCTCTGTTTACTTTGCGTAATTACAGCGCCAGCGCTCCAGCATAAGTTGCGGGAGACGTCTGCGAATTACGGGCCAAGGGAAGGAAAAAGTTGGGAGACTTACTTATGTCGAGGGGAGGGAATTCCTAACCGCTGTGCTAATAAATTTACTCAGAAAAATTCCAAGGTGCTCTCATTAAAGAATAAATTAAATATAAGCTTTGAAGTAAAAATACCGAAGTACATTAAATATGATAGAATAAGTTATAATAATACGCATTTTGTCCCAAACATACGTATCTGAAATGCGAGAAGATGACGTAAAACGGCTGAAGAAATTAGACGAACGGAACAGAGCTTTAGAAAATCTAGAAAATATACGTAAAACTAATTGAAACGAGACATTCCGTTGTGGACTTAGCGCTACATCGCTAAGGAGGGTAGAGAAATAGTCTAGTGCAGTGATCGCCAAACCGTCGAACGCGAGCTACTAGTAGCTGGCAGGAAGAGTTTCGGTGGTTCGCAGTATCAGGCTCAGTTGGGCTAACCTGGGATTGCTCCACTGATTGTGAGCTCAGAAAGATGACTCACGAAAACAGCTGCTTGCTTACAAGTTCTTACTTTTCTTGTTTCTTTTCGTAGCTCACAAAAGAATTTAAAAAATGAACTGTTGCTAAGAAGGTTCATAAGTCTGGCGACCACTGGTGTAGTGCATCTTCTCTCCGAGGGTGCTACAAGTGTGGAATTCGGCGGAGATGGCATATGCAGCTGTTACGACTGCCGGAGTAGCCACCGAGACCGTCGCACGATGCACCACATGGAAAATGATAAAGTCGAAACTATTCGTCACAGGTATATTAATGCCAAACTCAACACTAAAAACTCGGATTATATGTTTGACGCATTCAGAGCTAAAGGATTGTTGAAAACGTAAGTACTTATTTTTATTCTTTATGCATTGGATAAAATCTGTGTGGGTAGAGACATATGGAAGGTAATAAGGAAAATTTGAATAGAGACATATGAGGTGTCATTTGACACGTCTCGGTCTCCTGAATGGGAACTGGTAATTTGTTTTCGAATATGGCGGAAGATTCAAAGAAATTTCCAAAAACGTGTTTTTGCGAGTTTTTGCACTACTATCATTGTGAATATTCCGGGAATTAAACCAACGCCACATAAAAAGATAATGTAGGTGGCGTTGATTAAACTCCAGTACCAAAGGGCATTATTCGCTCAATACGACATAATTTTCTTTCAAGACATTGGCAACACTGATGTTGGCATGTTTAAGTAAACAAGTGAAGTTAATTTGAATAAATGAATCGCTCGGGATATTTCATTTTAATTTTTAGGGGGAGGCCTAATACCATATTTTTAAAAATAAATATGCAAAAATCTAGGAACAGTATTGCCTTGGAACTTACTAAATGTGAAAAATTTGAAGTGAATACGAAGAAAACAAAACAATAAATAATGTTAGAGAATGAATTAACGTTCTTACGTTCCAATTCTCACTTTTACATTCCTAAGTGTACAAATACCGATTTTCAAATGAATGTGACCCACAACTTATTCTTATTAAACTTAACTAATACCTTATTTACATAAACATACAAAACAGTCGCCATTTAATGTTTATATAGATTCGCAAACAAAACGATTAATAGAGCAATTGCAGAAGTGGAAGTAAACACAAATTAGACTGAGTATGTTGAGTTTAATCTCTTCAAAAATTACGGGAGCAAAATTTGGAAGTGTTAAGAAATCCAGTGTTAAGCAACTATTTTCGGAACTATTTGAAAATTATCTTATATTAGGATTAGAGAAAAATCCAGAATAACAGCTTACAGATCTTTGTGCATTATTGTGCATTTTAGCAAAATCATAAAAACTGTAGCTGTACTTCTAACTAGCTCTGTAGCTCCTAACTATTCGTATCTTCAATACCTTCAAGGGTTTTTTTCAGTGATTAGAATTTTGAAATTGCAATATTACCAGTTCATATCCCGTATGGAGGTAACGTACAAGGTCTTTGGATGTTGGGAATTTTTGAAGGGGAGTATAACATTATTAGCTACTACGATTCATTGGTAGGTCCAACGCCAAATACTGTAAGGACATTTTTGAACAAAGCTACGCATGAAAGAAATGAAGCATGAAAGAAATTTTCAACACATTAAAATATTTTAAAACAGTTTACAGCGTCAGCGACGCCAAATTCAACTATTAACATAATAATTGCACATACATTTGTAATAAAATCGGTATTCATCATTCTTTACGTACATTTCATGTGAAATGAATAGCGCAATCAATAAATAAACCAGATTGAATATGAATCGTAAACAGAAGCTAGTGGAGCTACAACAGCATATAGTTTTTACAATGTTAGTAACTTCTGGAATTTTGAAAATTCAGAGAGTTTAATGAAAATGAGACATGTGACATTTTTAAGCGTTCTTCTAAGCGCCTCGAGAGAAAAAAAATCAAGAAAAAATGTAGAAGCATTTTTAGAAAATTAAAAAAAAATTGTTAAGACTTTAAGTAAAGTACTCCCCAAAATCAAAAATTGCATTAGAGGAAGTAATCTACTACACAGAGCAACATGATGTATCTACTTTTTTGACATCAGGGTCCTGAGGAGGGGATATGAGTTTATCTCTCAAAATATCGCCGTTTTGCGGCCTTATTACAATACTTTCTCTAAAATTTGTAGTATTTGAGAAAGTACAAAAAATCTGTAACGGATATATCTGTAACTGTAGAAAATATCGTTGCCAACAAGATAATTCAAATAAAAGTTTTAACAAAGAGGAAAAAACCTCATATTGATCAGTTTTTATTTATTATGCGGTACAATCCGATGGTTTTACGTCTCCCGTCGTAGAAATCGGAGCAAACGTTGAACACGAGCGGCAAACACGAAACCCCAGGGCCAGCTGAAAGGCAAGCTGCATTAATGAGTGTGTGTTGTGTGGGCGCGCCACGGCGGCCGAGCGGGGTTCGTGGCCCGACCCGTCGATCAGCAGCCGATAGCGCACTCGCGAGCAGGGGGCCATGGGTCAACAATGGCGGAGGCCACTCGCTATTAGGAGCCACAGGGGCAGGGGGAATATCTGCAGAGGGGAGGAAATATTCTAGGGGTAGTGAAAATGGAATTTAGTGACCATACTCTGAATGACGCAGTTTCGGTGACAAGTAATTAGTTCTGATTGCTCTGGGTAACGGTGGATGGCGAGTCTCATTGCTGCCAGGTAGAGGAAGGCGGTAGTGAAGTGTTAGTAGGGTAATATGAAGTATGCAAAGGGCAAAATGAAATTTTGATCCTTAGAATAATGAATAATAATGTGAATGAAACGAACTGAAATGCAGATAAGGTAATAAGGAAAATTTGAAGAGAAGCGCTCACAGTTGCGTGTTGCCCATCATAAATTAATCTTGAAATGAGAAATAAGTGAAGTGGAATGGTTAAGATATGGGCAATATAGCGCTGTCATGGTCACCGATCATGAGAGGCAATTTTAAGGCAAAGGCGTTAGGCACAGCCTGTTAACAAGATGTGGGAAATGAGTCCAGGAAACTCAAAAGATAACAAATACCGTGCACAGTAAAAAACTGCAACAAAATACAGAACGGGTGGTAGAATTTAAGGGCAAGATGCAGAAAACAACATTCTAGAAACGGGAAGCAGGAAAGGGTGGAGGAGGACGTGGGGAACGGCGAGCAGAGAATGATGGCGGGGGCAGGGCATCGGAAGACGGAGTGGCTGCGGTCGGGCGCAGCGAGCGAGGCTGGCGAGCGGGCGCACCGCTGGCGACGGCGGTGGCGGTGGTGGTGGTGGTGGTGGGGCTGTGGCGGCGCTCGGGGCCAGGGGTGTCGCGGTCGGCGCGGGCGGGCTGATGGAGTGGGCGTGAGCGGCGCGGGCAACCTAGGCAATACAATGGACGGCGTCGCCGGTTCGATGCCGCGCGGCGTGTGGGTGGCACAACACGCGCCGCCGCGACCGTAGCAGGCGCCCCCCGCGCTGTTGTTTTGTTCGCGGCAGATCCTAGAAGACAAATAGGGGACGGCTCTGAGATCAGAGGTAGGATATAACAACTAATTGGATGGCATGGTTAGTTCCATAATAATGTGTCATATACTGAAGCTTCGTATCGTTGAAACGATCTGAATTGGAATTACCAACAAGTGCATTATGAAAAGTGAAAATAGACACTATATACGAATTTTTATTTGCTATTACCTTAAATAAAATGCATTAAATTAAACCGAGAGTGACAAAGTGTGTACAATTACTATTGTTCTTTCACGAGCCAAATTTATTAGTAGGTGAACTCTCTTTAAAATTGGTCGGGAGGCTGCGTGTTCGTGCGTTGCGCAACCCTTTTGCTCGTACCCCTCTTCAGTTCGCACAAGACGTTTCACGACTCTAGTAGAACACACTAGAATTTATTAAAGATAAACACGAAATTATCACTGGCCAAGGGTCACATGATCGGGGATACTGAGTTCTTGTTACACCTTTTCTTCGAAAAAAGAAGTGACACGATATTTTAATGCTAAGTTAATTGGTGAGAGACAAAATTAAAAATCCTCATGAAATAATAATGGTTTAAATAATTTCTTAAGGTTGACTTCATTGAATATTTTTATTACATAAATACTCGTATTACAATTACTTGTAATTGAAAATAATAACTTCTCAATGAGTAATCATTTATAATCGAGTAAGGAGTTTTAAGGTAATTAATACACTATTGTTGGCAATCTGAGATAGATGATCTTATTCTTTTAATTTCACAACGAAATAGATTGTGAACACAAATGCTAGCTACATAAGCCAGCATGAAGTACACAAAAATAATTCTTGTCCATTCCCAATCCGAAACTAATTTATTGGGACGAGTTTATAACTATGGTTGAATGCCTAAACGCAATTCAATAAATATTTTATTAACTAAATACTTTCTACTACATAAAATATTCGCAAAGAAAAAAATAGTTCAGAACAAATTACAGGAATTACATACTAATATTTTCACAGACTAATGAGAGAAAATAATTTATCCTGTCCTCCATTTGTGAATACTTCCGTTCCTTGCGAGTCGATGCGGCGGGCGCGTGGGCGGAGCGGCGGCATTCTGGGGCGCCAGGCCGGCGCTGGCCATCGATGCGTTTCCGGTCGGTCGATGGCCGGTCACGCACCCTACCCCAGGTCACGTGGCCCGGCAAGAAGGGCCAGACCGCCCGCTGGCCAAATGAAGCCTTTTCCGTTGTGTATTCAGACCTGATTTCCATCTCCATCGCTGGGCCGAGGTCGCAACGAACGTTTCTCTGAATATACGACCGATGCTATCCAAGATGATACGCTGTGTTTTGTTGGGGTTTGAAGCAGTTTATTTCAAAATTACTTTTGTTAGTATTGCGCCGTAGGTCTCGCAATAGCCATTTCAGTGCACTCTAAAAGAGTCATGAAATGAAACTGCCAATACCTAAAAAAAACAAAAAACAAATATGTTCAGGCGAGAACTACGAACACGTGCTGTAATAACCTTCCTAGTGATTCTCTACCTTCCGTGAATAACATAAAAAGACCGGAATCAGAACATTCAAACTCAGGGTGAAAAGAGAGCGCTTTGAACATTTGCTAGCATCTTTTAAAATAAACAATTACATTCGCATTTATTTCGGAAGTACCTCACATGTTTTTACTAACGAAAATAGTGACAGAAATGACTAAAAATATTTAGAACAGCTCTCAATTTCTCTCCTGAAGAATGTGTAACTTCGAAATCACTTCCTACTAATATGTAACTTCATTCATTAAAATTACTAACAGGACATTTATTTGATTCTCAAAACCACCAATAAATCTTGCAATCCAAAGAACAAACAATACTCGTTTGTATACGACGGCAGTAGTCAAGTACCTAACCAAATGGATGCCGTATGTTTAGACCAACAAGCGTTATCTATGTATCCAAATTTTCTGGCATCTGCTCCAATGCGACACTGCTTATCGTACCGAATGTCGACACGATTATTCTGTGCCACATACAGCGTGAAACACATTGGACTGTAAAGCATGTAATTTTGCTTTCAGTTTCAAACAATTTATGTCGAACAATACCGAATCACTGTTTACCCTGTTTCGTATTACAGCTTCAACGAAAGAAGATAAATGATTACACAAGAATTGAGGTTTGGCAGTTACCAGCATTGCATTCCAATGGCGATAAAAAATTCATAATGTTTCCATAGCTTGTACATGTGTTACTCAGATGTGCAAAGAACCATCACATGCTTACAGACTTAAAAGAGAATATTCCATTCTTTTGGAACATGGTCAGCGAGGTTTAAAGAGAATTAAAAACACACGCCTGCAAACGACGTGCGTGTTTATTTTCAGGCGAGCGCCTTTCTGCCCGCACTGTTTCGACACTCTGTGTGCGACCAAGACGCACTCACGTTGTTCTCGTGCTATCCAGCGGCGTCTATCGATTGCGGCGATATGATGGAGGCTATTTGCCAAAGCTGACGCTGAGAAGAGTAAAATTTTCATAGAAATTGCCGGATAAACCTCAACCGCGCGGCGCGACTTCGATGAAATGAGAAGGAACAAGTCTGTGAACAACAGCTGCAAAGTATAAAATCATTCGAAGGGATGGTGACGCAGTTTCACAAAGTGGGGACACAGAATGTCATGTCGGCTTTAATCTTAAACTTGGTTAGCATTTTTAGATTGTGATCCATCTCTGCACTGTTCGTAGTTATGTTAGATTAACATTTTATGAAGAGAACGAAAATAGGGAACTTGTATGACTTTTCCACAAACAAGATTAAACAATTTTTTTTATTCCCATTGTGTAATGCTGTCATTTTACGGCTGCAACCAGTTCCATAATGATTTTTCGATGCAGATTTCATTATGATACAGGTTCTTGACCAATTACAGAGAAGTTTACAAACCAAATATTGATAATCATTGAGAATCGTTCTAGTAAATGTTTCTTTCGATTGTTTACATCAAACTCACACGTGATATTATCTTATACTTTTCAGTTTTTCAGTCAGGAATATTATTTAAAATAAAGTTGATCGTAATTTCATTTTAATCTTATTTGACTAGCGCAGTACTCTCTCGCAGGCGGACTGGTTGCCACAGCCAACCGTGGCAGTATGCGAGGGCAAGGTTAGGGAGCTGTCCGCTAGGTGGCCTTGGCTGAAGCCTACGTGTCAAATGTCCTTAAAAGAGAATATTCCATTCTTTTGGAACATGGTCAGCGAGGTTTAAAGAGAATTAAAAACACACGCCTGCAAACGACGTGCGTGTTTATTTTCAGGCGAGCGCCTTTCTGCCCGCACTGTTTCCACTGCATGCCACGAAACGATTCAATGTAAAAGTTTAACTAATAAAAGTCATAGAAAAAGTACCGTATGAAAATCGATGTAGTGGGTATTAATACACTCATGTGAAGTTTACGATACTTGATCGTTCCTCGCTCGTATCGTAATATCACACTCGTGCATTAATACCCATCATTACATTTTCGATTCATAATGTACAATTATAAATTTAATTGCTGCGTTCCTGTAGAATTAGTAAGTAATTAGGATGTGTTCCGGATTTTCCGGTTTTATCTCTATTGAAAATCAGTAAATATATATAATACTTAAATGTATACGAAAATGATACTTAAATGTATTATAAAAGGTATTAATTTTTTGCGACTGAAAGTAACACTTCCTTCCATTTTCATCGAACGTTTTAGGTTACGTACATTTCAATAGAGAATGGATTTACTATTAGTAATATGATCAAGTTAATATTATTCTTACCAATTAAACAAAAATACATTAAAGGTTAGAAAAGAAACTGCGTACGTGCGGAGGAAACAGAGAGCGTACTATTTTGACCAACACGGTAGTTCAGTGTATATCCGTGCCCCGATAGCGAAACCAGACGGCTTCCCCTACGGGACCGCGATACACGGGCGCTGCGCTGGTTGCGTCCGGGCGCGGCGTAGGGCAAAGGCTCGACAATCAGGGGCCTTTGTGCGCGGCGGCGGCGGCGGCGCTCACACGCGCGCGCGCGCGCACCCGCGGATTAGCCACCCGCGCTCCCAGCGCACAAACAACCTGCCTCGCGCCCCGTCCCGCCCTCGCTCCGCAGCCGCCCCGCTCCCCGCCTCGGCCCCGTCCGCTCGCTTGCTCCTCCGCCGGCCTGCCGGTCCGCTCCGTTCACCATCTACTTCCACGCACGTTATCTGGATTGCTCG
This sequence comes from Acheta domesticus, assembly GCA_031308135.1. NCBI lineage: Eukaryota > Metazoa > Arthropoda > Insecta > Orthoptera > Gryllidae > Acheta > Acheta domesticus. The sequence goes on along the minus strand of JAHLJT010000631.1, from coordinate 125,082,251 downwards.
GGAGGTTTCTGTTTTTCCAACCAGGCTGCGAGAGGAAGTAGGCTTTTCAACTGAAGATTTGCACGTCGAATTTCAGCCAAGGTACAAGAATGAATAATTTGTAAGGTACAGGAATAATTTATTTGCGCATACATTCGAAGTAAGTAAATACGAGCAATGGAATATTTCCTTTTGTCGTGTATTGATTAATGGTTCCGATGGTTCCGGGCACGTCAATCATGACCATTAGTCCATTTAATGTAGTCAATGTTTATCTCGGGAGGTGGTGGTGGTATTCCCCAATGGATGGTGAAATTCGGTGCCGACCTACACGTCGACTTGAGGGAAATTTCTCCTCCCAGGTATCTCCCACCAGCGGTGCATCTCTCCAGGAAGAACAAGCTCTAAGCTCCCGACTAGTTCACCGGTATGTGTGGTAGTGTAGAGCATATACGAGTGAGTATGAAAGGGGTGAAGAAAGAACGAGGAAGAAGAAAGAAATATTGCTAGCAATTTGTGGGCTGTTTGTGAGAGTACTACTCCGGCATTCGCCTGACGTTAGGAGAAACCACGGAAAACTATCAGAGTTGCCGGACGTGTCCAGTCAGTCCAGTGTCCACTCCAGTCAGTGTCTGAATTCGACCTAGCTAGTGTCGAAAATTCGCGACCATCGTGACTCAAAATCTAGGACCTCCGCTCAGAGCCAGTGTAAAGTGAGACGTATTTATGAAGTATTAAAATCATTAGCACTTCAATAAATTCCGCAATTTTGTAGAGATTCTGCAAATTGTAAATTTCTAAGTAACTTGCAAACGTCGGACTCCGAGCCGAAAATCTGTAATTAAAACTAAATCGGCAAATAAATGGCTAAATCGAATTAATATATAACTATTGTACTTATTTACATTTTTATTTTCAATTTTGTGTCTCTTTTATAATTTTCTCCAGTATATTTCATATCAATAGTTGTATTGAGGATTTGGATTGCTTCTCCGATAACTGTCTGAGTAGACCGGTGATCCATTCATTTGTTTTTACTGGACCTACTCTGTCACTTACTTGTCCAACAATCTGCTATCAACGGACAGGAAGATATTATGTGGGTATTACCTTGCCACCCCCTTTGAGAACATTCTTTACGTCATATGAGTATTTCCATCTCTCGTAAAAGCTGTCTCGTTCATGTCAGAACAGACACTCGCCCCCCCATGAGAACCCTCATTCTTTGTCGAGTTCATCAATTACTAGCCCCCGACCCTGGAATTGCTCCTCATAGCTTGAATCCTCAGTGTCCACGCCAGATGAAATCCATCCACATCTACTCGTTACCATCCACACCAGCCCGCCCCTCCACCCATCCCAGCTGCCTTCCAGTGCGTGGTTCTCTTGCTTCATTTCGCAAACATCTGCCCCTGGGATGTCAATCTGAATTACGAGCCCAGTCCGTTAATATCTCACCACGAAAGAAAAAAGAAAGGCAATTCAGTCGCGTCAACTTTACACGTATTTCAATCAGACTATTTTGTTTTAGGGAGTCTTCTCAAAAATATAAATAAATAATTACAACAACAAAATAATTTTCGGGGGACAAATTCTGACACGTTATTTCAAAAATTACTAGCAATACTACCAATTCCCCATTAGCTCGCCGAACAAACGCGCACGCCGAACAAACACGCGCGCCCAACAAACGCGCGCCCAGCAAACGCGCGCCCAACAAACGCGCGCCCAACAAACGCGCGCCCAACAAACGCGCGCGCCGAACAAACGCGCACGCCGAACAAACGCGCGCCGAACAAACGCGCACGCCGAACAAACGAGTGAGCCGAACAAACGCGCACGCCGAACAAACGCGCACATCGAACAAACACGCGCGCCCAACAAACGCGCGCGCCGAACAAACGCGCACGCCGAACAAACGTGTGAGCCGAACAAACGCGCGCGCCGAACAAACGAGTGAGCCGAACAAACGCGCACGCCGAACAAACGCTCACGCCGAACAAACGCGTGAGCCGAACAAACACGCGCGCCCAACAAACGCGCGCGCCGAACAAACGCGCGCGCTGAACAAACGCGCGCTGAACAAACGCGCGCGCCGAACAAACGCCTTTTCATAAGAAAATACCGGTAAAATACCTCTAAATAGAGGTATTTATACCGGTATAGATGTCGAATAAAGGTAAAATACCTCTAAAAATACCGGTATTTGACGTCTTTTACCGGTATTTGACGTCTTTTATCGGTATTTTTTAAGGTATTTTGAATAAAGGTATAATAAAGGTAAAGGTATTTCTATACCGGTATAAATACCTTTACCGCTATTTTTTCGGTATTCAGTCCCTGTATTAAATACCAGTTTGAAATATATTTTTACTTTAATTAAACTTGCAAATGAAATTCCAGAGTATTTTAGTAAAGCTGTTTTCTGTCAAGAGTATTATGAATCTTTTTCTGTTTTAGAGTTTTGTTACATTTGTGTACAAAGTATTCAGATATCTTCAGTAAAGAATAAGAAAAAAAATAGTTACCAATATATGAACTGCTCAATCAATATATCAATATATGAACATCTATAGATATGCGAGAAATATTAAACCATTCATTTCCTTTCTTTGTAATTAAAATGTTTTAAAATAATGGCTTGTTCTTACACTTATTAATCGAATTCAATTTACCTGACTTTGAAAGTTATCTTTCTAACGTTAAAAGATTTTTATAAAGTTGTTTCCTGGTTATTTGTGCGATGAAACTTCATTAACGAGATCAATGGAAGTAAAAACTATCTCATTCTGATGTGTGACATTGATGTATGTTTCAGTTCATTCTCTCAGAATCACAGGCTACCCATTTACTCCTTTCCACCCTCCACTCTACTTTCCTGCCTCACGGTCTCGACGTTGCGAGGACTTCCTGCTCTCAAAGACGACCGCTGCAAGGGATGTTAAAGAACGATGTTTCCTGCGAATAATTTTAAATCCCGTATCGGAAATGGATATGTTTACTCCATATTAAGTTTCAAACATTAATTAATGATATCTTATCACTGTATCCTTTTTATGATCAATTCATTGCAAGTGAAAATTATTTACTTTCTTTTAAGAAAACAAAGATGAAACAGTTTCTGCAAATATTAAAGTATAACAGACAATATCTCTAAGGCACATTACTTGCCTAAGTTCGATGTCGTGAACCATTTAAATGTTCCAGGGATAGTCCCATTTTTGGCGGGACAACCCGTACATGCAGAAAACATATTACAGAAAGCACGCTAAAACTTCAGTACATGAAAAACCATTCAGAACTCTCAATCGACATTCATTCAAAATCGATGCTGAAAAGAATGTACTACTCAACCGTTCTAAACTCCAAACAAAAACACGTCGAATTCAGTTTACAATACAGTTTTATTCAAAACTACACCAAACATTCATTACACCTCTTAAAATATTCAATGCATTGAACATTCTTTTCACATTGTTTACTCAATTTAAACAAACCGACTTTATCCGATTTGTGTAACTAGGAATCAAAATCCCTTTGAGTGAGCGTGATATAATAGTTATTTATGCACCAAGGGCGATATAGATGGAATAGATAATTATAACCAGTTAACGCCCGTGGTACATACATAGCTTTATTTTTACCTAATGTTATTGATTCAGATGTACTTATTTACTAATTAACTAAATGTTAATTTGACTCGATTTGTCTTTTCATATTTCCCTTTCATAATTCCCTTTCATAATTCTCTCTGATAATTCCCTCCATAAGAGAACATGTAGCACCATTCAATTCTTTTCATGTTATGTAATTAATTCTTTCGGTTATGCAGTGAACATCGAGCTCCGTATCGAAATAAATAATAAGCTATAGCAGTGGTGTCAAGGACTGCTACTGGTGGCAGTGGCACGCGTTGTGGGATCGTGCCATGCCATGAGCTTCTCTGCGCCACTAGCGTCGGAAAAGGATACAATTAGTAACCCCGCCGTTTTACAGTAGGGATGGCGTTGTCTCTGGTGGCGGGGTAATGAACTGCGTGGAGGGGCGATTTCATCGTGGCACTAGTGCCACGGACCCCCGCTCGTGGCATCGTCCTTGACAACACTGAGCTATAGTGTACCAGTAAAAAAATAAATACATTTGCTAAACATACGTTAGGGGCGGCCACTCTCGGCATGATCTGGTAGCAGGGCCTCATTTCTATGGCCTTCCAAGCGGGCGCGCCGCGGTCCCCTGACCTCGATTCCAAGGTCGATGGCGCGGCGCCGCAAGGGGCAGGGTCAACGCGGCTCCGGAGAGCCGGGTCGCGCGCTCACCGCCTCCCCTCCCCCACTGAATGCACGGGTACCCAACTCGGAAAGAGCTAGGGACTATTTTTGAGTTACTTTGAAGAGGAGAACTTGTCCTCGCGGGAGATTGAGTTATGGTGTGAACTGCCTCTGCATACCTGGGGCCGCAGTTTCTGGCGTAATTGAGCTTGGCGACTATTCCGGTTGATGGCGTTAATAATTTCTACAATGAAGATCCTCGGTTCACCAATCTAGGAAGGATACAACCATCGGCCCCAAGTTGACCATTGTCAACAATATTACATTATCCTCTTTGTTACATGTACAGTTTTGTTTAAAAAAGAGTATCGGGTATTTCAGGAAAGCTAGTTTAAAGCAATGGTAGTTATCCATCTTACCTAATAAAAATTGTTTGTCGAAATGTGACTAGATTAGGGAGTTGAAATATTCATGCCAAAGGTGATAGAAAAATAAATAAGAAAGACACGTCATATATCAATATTTACTGGTGTAACTGTCTGAACTACGTTAGAAATAAAGACACACAAACTTAATAAATAAGAAAAGAAAAAAATCCAGAAGGGTTATATCATATTTGCGGAATAAACGAAGTATTTGCTTTCAAACATGTGCACTGCAAACAAAGATTATATTTCCTTTTTATGTACTTCAATGTAAAATCACGCAAGTTAGTTAACGTTGTTGTTATTTACAGTTTTAGATTTACCAATAGCAATCTCCGTTATGTTAATCAAATCCGATTGCATTTGTTATTGTGTGATACGCATTTGTTGCTCTCAAATACGCGGCGTTGCCGTGAGCACCCAGACGGTGGGAGCGGGTGCGGGAGAGGGGCCGTTGACCAAGGGCCTCGTGGCTGCGCGCGACGGGAGCACAAACGTCGCCCGGCAGGTGGCCTCGCAGCGGGCGCGCGGAATGGGCGGAAAGAGTCGCGAGGCGAACGCGCAGGCGGCTGCGGCGGCGGCGGCGGGAGCAGGCACCGCGGCACGTGACCGCCGCTACCGCAACGTACTATTGATCAACAGGGCGGCAGCCACGTGTGCGCGGAGGCCAGAGGCCTACGCCGCTCCACAAGACCCGAATCACTCCCGGACGCACTTCATTCATCCATGTTTGCTGTTGAAATTTAAATACTCGTGCGTTATCATTAAAGGATTACTCAAACACTATCTTTACGCCTTGTATATAAAAGAAGTGCGTGTTTTGAATTGTTATCCATATAAAAACTGTTTTTTTGCGTGCTGATGAGTGGAGTTGACGACTTGCGTGTTGATGACTGTTTACGTGCTGATGACACGGTTTCATGGTGACATAGCTGCATTTTCATATCATTCCATCTGAGCATAAATCGATCCTTAATCATTCATCATTCACCCATCATGATTATCCTATACATATTTCACACAGTGCTCGGGAAAGACTCCGTCTGTGATCATCTGGAAAGACGAGGGCTTAAGGGTGCAGGCCTCTTAACGTTCGATCGCAAATAATTATTGCACTCATCACATTGCATGCGAAAGTCGTAATTACTTCTGTGGTTGATTATAAGTATCATGAAGGACGAGTTGTACAGCCCAGCAAAGATTCTCAGTTGACATGAATTAACTAATTAGCGATCCAGAGCGTTTTTAGTCTAAAAACCGAATTTAATTTTCAAGCATCACAATTTTCGCCAGACCAAAAGCCGAACAGACGCAGATGGACACTCTCAAAACTAATTTTGTTCAAACGAAAGAACTCTCCAAAGCACGCGTTGCATTTTTAATTAATCTTCAAACAAGCCGTTCCAGGCCGCTCAAGACGGTTCTGGCTCGACTGTTTGGATATTTATCACAGTGCACAAAGGGAAAAGAAGCAAAGAAGCTGCCTGTCCTCTGTGAATATTCAATCGCGTCCTTGAACAAAAGAAAACTAAGATAGCAATTAAAAAGACATCAGACGTTAATTGATTTTACCCAGCGGGAGCGGTGGAGAAAAACACCTTAAAGCGACAATTTCCCTCTTCCAGGGTAAGCCTGGGCAAGTCAGGGTTAATTCTTCGCTAAACGGTTGAATGCGTCGCCAGACGACGACGACGGGGCAGAAGGACGGCGTTGAAAGGGGCAGCGAGCGAACGCCGACAACGCAACGCAGAGAGGGGCAGGTTCCGGAGCGATGGTCGGGGGGAAGGGAGGGTGGCGAGGGAACGGTTGGGTGAAGGGGAGAGAAACGTGGAAAGGCGCATACCGACGGATCGAATTGGCGGGGTGTTGGGGAGGGGGGAGGGTGACGGAGGGGGCGAAGTCATTGTCAGGGCCTCCGCGCCGGAGGTCGAGCGCAAGACAAAAGGCGGCGGGGGCTCCGCGAAGGAAGAGGGGGGGGGGACGGGCGTCAGCCGGAGCCGAGTCCGCCCGGCGAGGCGGGGCGCTCCGGAACAAGGAAAAAGAAGAGGAAAGCGCGGAGCGAGAACGAAGTTGAATGAGAGGAAGGAACACTTCATCATTCTCGCGGGCTACGCCCGTGGTGGGACGAGGGGCAAGGGGCGGGTGATCGGGAATCTACGGCCGGGCGAGGAAATTAACTGGGCGCCTGGGGACGGGGGCAGCAGTGGGGGAGAGCTGAAGATCTGGGCTATTTTCCACCCCTTCCCTTCTGCTTCCCGGTTGCCATACGAGTGCGAAAACACTGATCGTATGTGTTTCGCGGAGGAACACGAGTCGCCAGACCACGGTCTGACAGTTCAGATTATTTTCTCTGTGAAAAGTGTAACGTTTTAAATCCTGGATCCATCAGTAATGTAATAAATGTATTCTTATTTATGAATGTAGATGACATTTTTTATAATGAATACTTTTTTATATTTGAACTCCATTCTTTCTTCATTGTCTGATCCCTGAAAGTACTCTCCTCTCTAAAACATATCGATTCATTATTTTGCCCAGTGCATTTGATGACTTGCAAATTCACATTTCGTGCATGATGAAGCAATCGGCTTTTTAATGAAAGAGTACGAATAAATTAGAGAATACTCTTCGAAAAAAAACTCCGCTTTGTGTTAATTTTTCATTGATTCCAATTTATTCAGAGAACCACGAAATTAAAAAGAATTCTTCATCGAACTGTGAATACTTCGGGAATAATGGATATGGCTGAAATGAATGTAAGGTTCGGAATATCTACTGTAAACTGTGAAACATGAGAGATATATTATTATCGTCACAACATTAAAAAGTGAAGATATTGAAATAGTACATTGAGGACACATAATTTGTACAGTAACATAGGAGCATAGACATGGACGACAAATTAACGTAATTACTAACATGAGTAGCATTGCATAATATCAAGACATTTATAATGCATATTTCACACTAAACTAATAACCTAATCGTCGAAGAACAGCGCAAGTTAAATAGCAATTTCCAGGTAATCCTACTGCCCAAATTTTCAGAAATAAAACTTTGAAACGTTTTTGAAAAATTAACAATTTCGAAAAGTACAAATTGAGCGAGAAAATATAAATAAACTGCCTTAAAAATTACAATTGGGTACAACAAACTCCATAATATACAAAATCAAGGAAAGTAAATATGCAGCAAAGTACTACTTACAGTATTCTCCCCCTTGTTTAATCTAAAGAAAAATGCGCCTTGCAACAACTGAAACTATTGGGAATGAGTTGAATATTTCCCATTAAGCGAGCTTCGTCCATTGGTGAAAATAAAAAAAATTCCGATTCGCGCAGCGCTGGGGCGTCGGGCGCGTCGGCAGCGACAGATAGAGCGCGGCGCAGTCCGGCGCCGCCTCGTTACTTGCCGCATCACGTCGCGCGGCGCGCCCGCCATGAATATTCCGCGGCGCCCAAGGGCACGCCAGGGCCAATGAGACGGGGAGAGATTGGGAGAGGTGGCGTTATCGACGAGGGCGGGGATGGGACGGGGGGAAATGCGAGACGGCCATGAAGCGCCAGGGAACGGTGGGGGCAAACCACGATGGCAGAGATACTGTCGGGAAATGTAAGTAAGATCTATGCAAAACAGTGTAGTCAGGAATTTTACATGATTATTTGCAGATAGCAGCAAATTTTGGTTAACCGCAGAGTTTGTGGTGAGGAATGAATGAAGATATTACGATAAGGAAATTGAGAGCGTGTCATGTTGTGGAATTACGCTCCACATTGTGTCACACCTAGTTAAAACAACGTGCAAAGGTAGCGAAACAATTTACGTTTAAACATCTAAAGGAAGTTATACAAAGTTGAAGAAAAAAATGATGGATGTGTTGAAAATATGAACGTGCTGGTTAGGATTTTATTATTTATTAAATTGAGTTTAAAAAAAATAGATTAGAAGATAGGAAGAAAGGGTCAGTCCTTAGCAGCCAGGAGGCGTCGAACGACACCTGCCTTGCCCCAAATGGTGAAAGAGGGATTGATGGACGCATGTGGGTTACCCGATTTCTGTAATTAGAATAAGTATAAGACAATATGTGTGGTGAGATAAAATACTTCAAGGTACGGAGCAGAAAAATAACAGAAACATAAAACATGCAGTGAAAAAGGAAAACAAAGAAACTATTTCAAACAAAATTGAGAAAGATCACAAAAGAGAAACTTGAATGACCAGAAGACGATGCCATTATCAGGGCCCTCCTCCTGTACGCCAGCCCAATATGAACAAATGCTGCCAAATACAACGAACAAAAATTGCAAATCATCGAAAACAAATTCTTATGATCCATCAACCAAGCCCCCTGGTTCATCTCCAACAAGCATTTTCACATCGAATTAGACTTCAAACCTATCACTCATCGTATTGCCAATCTCGCCAATAACTTCTATTCGTACGTGCAGTTGATCAACCAAAGTAGAAATCTCAAACTGGGTAAATATACAGAACGTCAGACTCGAATAAAAAACAGATATCCATTACATGCATTCTTGGACATTTTCAGCAATATACAATAAACAATTTGAGGGACTCTGTGAGTCCCTCGCTATACGTAGTTTAGTGTTAGCAGTAAGTTAAAGTTAGATTGTAGGCCAGCAAATGCAAATGTAATGTTAAACATTACCTGAACTTTGTAATTTCATTCAGAAAATAAATAAATAAATAAAAAAGAAGACGAAGTTATATTTAATAAAAGCACCTGAAAATGAGACAGGGAATAGGCGATCGCCTCGAAAGGGAGGAAGGCGCAGGCAGGCAAACGGAGCGCCATGTGGCCGGGGGGGAGGGGCAGGGCGCCTCAGGGGAATGTCAGGGCCGCTCGCCGCGCAGCCAGCGGCGTGAGCGGAGCGCCCGGAATCAATTTAAATAAGTAACCGGAGGGAGATCAAAGGCGCGCGCGTTATTCCGAGACAAATCGCGCGCCGCCTGCTCGGCCAGCCAATACCGGCGCCGATGACTTAGCAATGAGGCGGCGGCGGCGGCAGCCAGCGAAGGCACGTCGCATGGCGCGAGGCGGAGGCAAGCGGCCTCGGCGGCCGAGGAAATGGAAATGCAGGTGGCGTGTTGTGTAGATTGTTCATTCCGCTGTCAAGTGATCCGAATAAAATGTAAAGAAGGTAACCGTAGAGAGGAAGCGACGTGTTTTGAAAGGAAGAAGCAGGAAAACATTCAAATAATCGAGTCACGAGTGAAGAGAAGGAAATAAGCGACATACACGGAGAACGAGAGATGATTTGAAAGTGAAAGATGTATACGATTTATGAGGACAACTGAGGCCTAGATAAATGTATGCATGAAGATTTTAACTGGCATTAGTTACACCTTCTGGTTAGAATATGTTTGTATTTGAGATAGATGCACTAAATGTTTGTGGATGGACTAGAGAGAAGCATGAAAATGGAGATCCCTTGCTAATAAAATCTCCTCTTCAGCCCCCTAAGATCTACAATTATTTTCAGCGCCACGACGTATTGTGTTGTGTGATTAAAGAAATGCAAGTAAACGTAGAAGTATATAAAATGACAAAAAAGCGATCAGCGATTCCACGTAGTAAAAACGAGAAAGCAAATAAATCTTTGGAACGAAAAATTTCAAAATGTAAAAGACTACACATTTTATTTAAAAACTTGTTCTTTGACGTAACGATGTTGAAAATTTGCCAGAACATTTCGTCTGTGTGTTGCTAAGGAGCAGGGAGGCTAGTCTCATGTGTTTACAGATGTAATCCGTTGTAAGCCACCAGGGAAATTTAAAACTTGAACAAGGCAATATGAGTATGACAGTGACAGATTAGCCGACAGAAATTACACAGCGGACGTAGTACGCGTGAAGGAGAAAGTCAATAAGGACGAGGGCTGAAGAGGAGATTTTATTAGCAAGGGAACAGACACGGGATGGCGTATTTTCAAAACAAAGAGACGTCTTAGCACATCAAAATTATGCAAATAAAAAGGAGGTGGGGACTTTCTGGGTCAAAGTTAGGGGGTTACTCGTTCTGAGTTCGGCACATTTCACTCTCCTTTTAATAACTTACAACATACTAGGAGCGTATACTTCTGCGGCTGGAGTCAATAAATATTTGACTGTCCCGGAGATGCCGCGTCCTAGGCAGTTTCCCACTTTGGCTAGTGTTGATTTACGATTTATATTTAGTCTAACTTACAAAAGTGGAGTGCGAAAAACTCTTAATTTGTAAATTTAATAAATTAAATTTAAATTGTAAATTAATTCGGAAAATGTTTGGAATAATGAATGTAGAGGATATTTGTGTTTTATTCTTGTTTGGTAACGGTCATAGCCTGGATGGAAATTCTAAAACCAGCTGCTCTGATGGGTGGTTGCCGTGATTTCTTGCAACACTTTAAGCACCCTGCGTTTCCTTTCTTCCTCACGCCGTCCTAACTCCCGTCCTGAGGAAAAAGTTAAATTAAATTCATAAAATAACTCACAATGCATTTGCATCGAATAAATTCTTATTATCCTCCTAATAAACATACATTATAACTTGTAATACAGATTGTTTTTGAAAATACTGCGACCTTATAAGTTGGGTAATTTCGGCTTTAGAACATTTGAATTATACTTAGAATCAGCACTAGCATATTTTAAATTGTTTGAATAAAGTGATTTTTTAAATAAAATCTAAAAAAATAATCAATAATGAAAAACAAGACGTGAAAGTGTTGTGAGTGGCACTTCGACCATGACCATTTCTCTTCGGTGGAGTTAACGAGGTGAGCCATGAGGTCCAAGGTGGAAGAGGCAGCGTTTGAGCGCGCCGATCTCGGGACGAACGTCGGGGCGGCGGCGATGCGACGGGGGGGGGCGCTGGGGCGAATCCGCGTATTTCCCCGGGCGGCAGTGGCGCGCACGCCCTGGAGGCGGCGGAACGAGGGTGACGGTCCCGGCGGCCGCCGAGAGGAACGATGGCTCTGCGCTGCACGTGAGGCGCGGCCCCGCTGCAGGAATTGAGTTGCGCCTCGCCCCGCCCCGCCCCGCCCCGCCCCACCCCGCTTCACCTCGCTCTGTCCCTATCCGTTCCTCTCCACCCTCCCCGTCCCTCTCCACCCTCTCCGTACCTCCCCGCTTCACCTCGCTCTGTCCCTCTCCGTACCTCCCCGCTTCTCTCCTCGCCTCTCCGCCCCCTCTCTGCGCTCTTCACCAACCCATCTCGCTCCTTGCTACCCCATCCCTGCACCCCGTAGCCCCTCCCCGCTATTCGTCTCTCTACCCCCCGTTTCCGCTCCGTCTCGCTCTGTCCCTTCCCATTCCTGATCGCCCCGACAGGCCCGCCTCCCTCCCAGCGCTTGTTCCACTTTGTGACTTCTCTCTCGCTCCGCGTGATTCGTTGCGTCAATCTATCTCATCTATTTTATGCCTTCAGCGGTGCCTCGCCAACTTCATTCTTGCCCCTTCTTTTTTGTGCCTATGCCTTGGCCGTGTACCGTCACCTCTGGAATACATTTCCTCGTCCTACCGAAATCTATGTGCCCTACCCTAAGTTTTATTTTCATTTCCCCCAGATTCAATTTACTCTACTTTCCCAGTCTATTAATTTCGAGTGATTGGAGTTCTCTGGTATTGCACCAATTTTTCTCTGACTTATCCCGTTTGCTCCTTCAATGTCCCTTCATTTCCCATTCTGTTACAACGAACTCGTTTCACATCCCCATCCCCCATACAGTTACTTGTCGCTTTCGACTCCATTTTGCTCTGTATCGTATTAATCCCGCTTCTTTCTGATTCGTCAAATTCCTCTTTGTCCCTCAGTCTCCTCTTCCATCTCTCCCGATCCCGCTTGTCTTCCGCTCCCGGGGCGGATTCCTCTCGTACGCGGCAGCCGTCATCCTTCACGGCCGCTCGGCCTCTCTCGGCCGCCCGCCGAGCAAGAGCGCGGGGGACGGGGGACGGGAGGACCTGGGACGGGGGATGAGGGACGGAGCGGGCGAGCGCCGCCGCGTCTTCGTTCCCGCGTCACAAGGGACGCGCGCGATCGAGCAGCCGGCCCGGACGCCTCTGGGCGCCCCGCCGCCGCCGCCGCCGCCGCTACAGCCCGCGGATTTTATGAGAGCTCCGGGCGCGCCGCACCGAGAATAGCGAAGCGCGGATGCAATAAAATATGGCGCCCGTCTGCGCGATTTCGGCTGAAATTTAATCAGCTCCCTGAGCCCTTCTTGAAAGATGGTATGTGACATTGAAGTTGATTCGCCTACTTTAGAATGCTCCGCGCAACGCAGACAAAAATATTCAACTCGCTCCAACGGAGCACTACCTCCTTACTTAAGGGGATACCTTTATGCACATAGGAAGCATTTCTACGCCAAGGACAAGACATTGAAGAGTGAGTAATACTTGTACAATAGTTCATTCAACAGAAAGATGTTTACTAGTCGCATCGAAAGCAGTCATGTTTCTTCAAGTTCCTGTGAATGAGATGCCAAAGATAATTTTAGTTGCAAAATTTCTTCTCAAAACATATCGTAAACCCTGTAAACATTGAAATTAGATAGAAAGTCACTAATGAGCTTGCATTTCTAGCAAGATTTATACTACTTTCTTACATTCGGAAAATCATTAAACAAACTATCTTCTCGAAAAGTATAGTCTTAAAATAAATTTTTCACTCTTCAAAATTATTAGAGAAACTTTCATTAATATTTTTGTGATTTTAATATGTTGAAAGTTATTTTAGCCTATATTAATGAGCACATATTCAACGCTCAAGTAAGTGATAGGAACAAATATTGTGAACAGAGTCCAAGAGAAAACAAGAAAATGAAAGACATTAAAATGCGAAGGGAATTTAATACGTATTATGGCTACATACTAAACACTTACTACGCTATTTTCCGTTATATTCTGCCAGAACTTTTAAAGTTTAGATTTCGTGCACAGTCGGCGGTCTCGCATTGCACTACTTCTCATTTCAACACGGTATAACCTAAGCTTTCTAGGATTAAGCAAGCAAGCCAATTTCTTTTTGAGGTGTGTCTCCAACGGGCCTCGCTGTTTAGGAACAACACCTCCCGAGCAAACGGCACCGCGCGAAAACGAAAAAGAATAAAATTTGCATGCATTGCCCAAACAACGCGGGCCGCGGGAGCGCTCCCCTGAATATTAATCGGAGCCGCTCGCCCGCACAAAAGAGAGCTGTTTCGGCCTCGTTCGTTTACGAACGTAATCCGAAGCGTCGGGCAGGCCGCGGCCGGCGCGGCGTCTCCGTCAGGGGCCGCGCTGAATATTCAGCCGCGCACGGAGGAGCTGCAGGGGAGCGGTCGGCCGCGTAATTTAATTCTCCATCGTGCGCAAAAAAGTTCCGAGATTGCGTTAGTTGTACTTTTGCACACGTCGTTTTAAGAATCCGTAGGCTTGTTCTAATTGGCAGTGTGTTTCGGGAACGTAATTGTAAATCAGAGGCTCTGGGGCAGAAATGTATGTGCTTTACTGCACGTAGGTAATATGACTGTTGATAGGTATGACGTGAGTTTTCACAGATACAATGGAAATGATTTTTACGGAATTTTGTTTTACAAATACAAAGGACATTTAATATACAAAACAAAATATTACTTAACAAAGAACTGTGATTAGTCATAGTGCAAACAATACATAATAAAAACTAAAGATTTATTCAGAAATTGTATTAGTTCCCAATTTTAAAAATTATAATAATTGATCCAAGAGAGAACAAAATATGCAAAATAGGGATTTCTTCTTTTTAGGGATTTTCTTACATAGAACGGTTAATCAGCATTCTTGAATGTATACTAAATAGATTCACATTTGCTTCTTCCTAGGCTAAACAGCCAACGGAATAGGAGGCACTCCAAGAGAATGTGCATACGACAGATCAAGGATTGGGAGTAATTAGGTCACATTAATTCATGAAAGGGCGCACTCAAGATGTGGGGTCATTGGACTTCAGCTCGTCCCCACCATAAGCCAGTGATACCTATCCATACATAGAGATTTCACTTATTTTCTATACTAATGAAAGCCATTCAATTTATCAGTTGTTAACATAAATATTAACTACAAGACAACAAATAAAAAAAAAGATTCAGAGTAAAATATTTTTTTCAGAAGAGATCATCTCGTCGGCTGGACACACTACCTGTAGACCCTCTCCCACGAGAATAATCCTGAACTCGCCCCTGTAAATAATTAATGTATTTTATTTCTTATTTTGAACTTTATGAGGTTGCATTTTCGATACCTATTGAAAGGACGTTGATTTGTAAGTCTGTCGTATTGTTAGGCAAGCGAACAATGAGTACTCAGAATAACAGGAATACAGTTCCTGCGGGAAAGACACAGCATAAACCTTCCGCGCACGGGGTCGTTCATTTTCGCGGCGGCCGCGGGACAGGCGAAGGGGCCATTTCCCTGGTGACCGCACCGCGCCGCGTGGGGGGTCAGCGAAGCGCTCGCCGCGGGCTCGGAGTGCGAAGGGGTGGGGGAAGGGGCGACCGCTAAGCGCACGCATCACAAACGTCCCCTCCGCGCGGGAAAGGAATGAAAACGGTGCCTGTGGATTTACATAAGCGGCGCCCGGGAGCGCCCGCCCCCGCCGCCTCTGCAACCACGGCAGGCAGCGGCGGAGGTGCACGCGACTCGACTCGACTCGGCCAATTACATATTAATGAAAGGCAGCGCCACCGGCGTGCATAGGGGTGTGGGGAGGTGGGGGGGGGGTCAATGTGGAGCCTGGAGAGGGCTCCCAGCGGCGAGGCTTACATCCGTGAGATGGAGAGGGTCGGCCTGGGAGGTAATGCGAGTGAGCAAAAATCGAGAAGAGGGAGTCTGCGTGACTAAACTAGTAGACGTGCAAAAAGTAACGGAGTAATGTGTCGCATTCTCTAAAGCAAAAATCTTTCCCTTGATAACTACAGGTCACAAATACTTTGTATACGATTCTCTTTAAGTAGTGCATTTGACGTATTATAATTTAACTATTTTTATTGAATTGGCGAAAAAGTGTGAGTCAAAATTATTAAAAATGCTTAAATACTGGACATTGAATTCATTAAAATACGTTAATTAAAGAATGATTATTTAATAAAAAATGAATAATGAAGTTGCAGATATCATTCGTAAGAATAAACTTAAGGTATTCTTGCAAAGTATCACTCATTTTTAGGCTTAGAGAGCGATTACCATACTTTACCCTTCGTTATGCACGCATTGGTCTAGTATCCTCGTTGTGTTTTCAGAACTCAGTATCTCGCTGAGTGATTTATCTAAGTTTACGAGTTCTTATGGCGTTTTTTTGCGGAACGATTTTGCATCCGGACGCAAGGGTGCCACCAGATAAGCAGAAGGCAAGTAGGTTACGCTGCTCCTCCTTCCTACGGCGTGCTTCGCGTGAGATTGCCAGATCCCGCGCGCCGTGGCCCGCGCGCCTAAGGGCGTCACACACAATTCTCAGAAACATTTGGGGCCGTTATTTTATGTGCTGCTCTTGTGCTGTATTTTGCTTTCGTGTTTCCTGTGTTCATAGGTGTTATAATACTTTTTCCTTATTATACTGATCTCAATATGAGGAAATGTTTTGATATGTAAGGGGCTGGCGATGTAGAAAAGAGAACTTTTTAAGAAGTTGAAGATAAGTATATCAAAGAAAGTTTCGATTGTGATTTTTGTGATATTATTGAAGAAAGGTATGTTATTTTAGATACAATCATAAGGTAGAGAAAGAGTAGAAAAATATGACATTGTGGAGGAGGACACTCTTCTAATCACAGATGTTGAAACATGATAATTACACTCGAATACATGGCCCACACTACATTAGAAGTATTATACTATACGGCCGATGGGATTTTCCATCTTCAAAATATTCCTGCAATAAAGGCGAAAGTAATTTATGTGGGAAATGGCGAACAATACTAGCACCGAAGACCGAACATAAGAATTGAACTGGGAATGTGTTACTAAAGCACTTGAGAAGAAGGATCACTAGTACTAGTCTTTCTGGATAAATTCGACAAGCATGCTAACCAAATACCCAAAACCAGAAAATGAAAGTAAAATTCCTTCAGAACCATAAAGTATGGAGAGAAAAGTTAGCAGTCTACTTTCAAGAAAGAAACTAATGTTGCTACAGAATGGCACACACTGTCCCGTATTAGTTTTCTATTTCCTTGGGTCTGGGTGCCACCTGCCATCTATCGCCACCAAAGTACATTTTGTGACATTTTCTTAATTGTTCGGTTTCCTAACAGTAGAACGGAAATAATAATTTTAGAATATTCAAGAACACAAAAAAGACGTCCTAAATGGCATTTTTTAAGAAAATAGCATTTAAACGCTATTAAAAATGCAAAATTTGAAGCTCTTTTCACAGAAAAGTTTTGAATTTTCGAAAAACTTCATTGTAAGTCATTTGAAGAACATTAACTCACAAATACAATAGTGTTTACAAAATGCTGCTAATGCACATATTAAAGAAAACTAATAAAATTTTCAAAACAATGTACTTGACCTTAATGAAAAACTCACTTTGGAGAACAAAATTTATTTGGAGTAAAAATCTCTGTATTTAATTTTGCAGTTCTAGGAAGAAGCCGAAAAAAATTCAAACTTTCGCAATTTTCGAAAATTCAGAGTTAAGCGCGAAAATCGGACCTATCGGTATAAGTGTATTTTACTCTATTCTTACAAGAAATTTAAAGAAAAAAATTTGAGCCGTTTTGAGAAAAGCTTGAAAATGTCCGGATGGCTTCATGTAAAGTACTCTCAAATTTTGAAGAAAGTTTTTCAAAGTCTTGAGTGGAAAGGGAATCGACAGGGGAATATACATTTTGGACTGGCGGAGAGATACGGGCGGACAGGCAGACGGACGGACAGACGGACGGACAGACGGACGGACAGACGGAAAGACAGATGGATTGACAGACAGACGGGCGAACGGACGTTTTGAAAACAAAACAAAACAACACTTTTTTCGGTATCAGGGGACCACAAAACGTGCATTTCCCTTGAAATCTCGAAATCGATTTTCCGCAGCATTACATAACTTTCTCTATACTACGTATATTACTCCGTATATACGTACGTATATGGGAAAGTAAAAACTCACACAAAAATGTTAGAAAAATGTGATACTTTCCTATGTTCACCCAAAGAAGCAAGAATTATTTGTCAAGTGCCGTAATGTAAACAATACTGATAAAAAAAATAAGAAGGCAGGGATGCAATTTCGTCTAGTACTGATTTTTTGCAATATTATGTTGCATTGTTGCCCATCATTACCTAAATAAAACCATTCTTAAAAAAACAACACCTATTGAAATTCATTTGTCATTAAATACTCTCATAAAACATCCTCAGACAACGTAAAAAATAAATTTTCTCTAGTAGAGTCACTGAAAGTTTTTAAAAACTATGGGGCTTCTAGATTCAGCGCGACTAACAGCCTTCCGTAAAATGTTACTCTAATCCAGACCTGCACAACGCCTGCTCCCGCGGGCATTCTGCACTTGGGAGCCGCTCGCCTGCCCGTGGCAGCACCGAAAGTGCAAGTAGTGGGGAGTAGGAAGCTTTGAGGGGAGGGGAGAAGTCTGACGTAGCACGACGCGGCGCGTAGATTGAATGCCTGGGCGTCTAATAATGATCCATGCTTCAAATTATATGCCCATTTGTTTAAATGAATTATATCTAGTATTTCAAGTTACCAGGGTCATAATTCACTGTTTACGTTCTGTGCACTGCTGTATATCTACCTTTGTATCCACCACTGTATGTATTTTCATTTTCTAATTTTTTTAAAGAAAATAACATGCTCATTGTGACTCTTAAGCATTTTTTTAAAGCAATAGCTTTAAAATATATGCTTATATAATAGAAAAATATTATTAAATTCTAACACAAAATTGCAATTTAATAATTGATTGTTCACCAGGAATGGTATAATTTCCAAACCATAGAAAAATGAACAAAATCATGAGAGCAATCTCTCACATCAAAATTGACATAAAAATAGAATATGTGGCAATTCCAAGAAGGGTAATGTTTAATAGCACATTTGTGACCATTTTTCCCCATTATGAAACTGAATAAAAGAGATCAACGAGCAAACTTTTGTCACGATATGTTACGGACAATCATAAGATAATCATGGGTATTGGTTAAATAGAATGCAAAGGGCTTTATATTTTTATATGATGTAGTAAACGACTCTACACTCTTGTCAGAAATTAGAACAGAAAATAATCATGATTTTTTTAAGAACAATATGTTTGAGAGAACCGTCTTATTCAATTAAACATAGTTAATAGAAAATAGTTTATTGCTGTCATCATCAAACAAAAAGAATTCAGTGTCACAATTTTGTGTTTAGCACAACACTAAATCTATGATTACATCGTAGCAAAGCGAATTATATTATAAGCCCTACAAGCAATTATAATACTTGGTGTCGAAATCTAATATGTATAATTCGTTGTAGTTTCATATTTCGCCCTGTCATATATCGATAACAAACATTTGCAATATAATATAAAAGACTATATTACTTGAACTGTACATGACCGCCATGTTCTTGCCGATTGCTCTTTAAATTTACGCGCTATCTTTCGAATTGCGCATTCTGATTGGTGGACCCCACTCCTAGATTGGGTCTCATCCCCACCCTTCATCGATTTTCTCATTTGCACCCGAGTTGCCCGCACGCAGCTCCTGAGGTCAGTGAAAGTGCAAAATGCTGTGCAGGTCTGCTCTAATCGAAGGGTTTATGAAGCAAAATAATTTCCTCTGCGTCTCTAATTTTGAAACAAATGTTTCAACGTATACTTCACAAATTCTTATATTCAAGTTCAACTCACGAGGATTTGCCTAATAACCAATGTGAAAAGTATGGGGATTTCGTTATGATCCTTCCTCTGCCAATGGTATGAGCGCCTTCACGGTAGCGAGTTCTCATCCTTGGTTTTGATAGCTTATCTGTTGTTACTGATTGTTTTGTACTTCTTTCTCCATCTTGTCTTCTTTTCTTTCTCTGAGATAATACATATTCTCTAATCGAAATTTCAATTCCGAAATTCAAGTTCCCGCTTCTTCTCTTTCCCGATTTTTCATTCTCGCCTCATTACTCGTCAAGACTCCTCTGCGCCTCGTCCCTTTAAATCCACTCTTCCTCGAGCCACGACCATAGCTCCTAGTCGAATTCAGAAGCCTTTGCCGAATTCCCGAGGAAGAGACGACTCACCCCAGCAATATCTATCTGGGTCAAATTACGTCGGGTTCAGCCTCAATTATCTTAGTCGTGGCCTACCACTGCACTCGGACAATTACGAGGCCCTTGTTATACGAGTCTAATTATAGTTATGTTTCTCATTTATATTGTAACGGCTGCTATCTCGTCATAATGCCACGTTATGAACGCGTTTATCACGCGGCGTGAGCCTGCGAGAAACCGGAAAAAATGTCGTTAACCAAGTTACGATCCGTGGTGTTTCGTTGCGAAATTTTTCGTGAAAGCTATTGCATAATGTACCTTCCGTTTAAAGGATGCATTACTGCAATATGGTTCAGTGGAAAGTGCGTTATTCGTAGTACTCGCAGATTCGTATTGACGGCCAGGTGAAATTTAAATATAGAAAGCATCACCATTTTATTTATATTTTCTAATTTATCCACATACAATACTCGAGACACATTTCTTGGATGTTTCCATGCAGTGAAAATATTCTACTTTGATAAATTGTGCAAATTGAAATGTGTCTCCACTACATCCATTTATAAATGGAAATTACTTGTTTATTATTTCATTATTTTGATTTTAATTTCATATTTTATAATAGAAAATGTTTGGAGTATTTATGCTCTTTATTCAACTAATTAATTTAAACAGTCAAGAAGTCATCCCGAATTTGGAACAGAAACAACTGAAAAAGTGAATTAGGTGAATGATTAATGCAGAAATGTGTAGTTGCTATTAGATTTTTTTTGACGAGAGTTGTGGAAAACAGAAAATTACGACTAAAAAAAGTACTCTAATGCTGTGTTTCAGATGTGAAAAGGGCATTGTAATGAGGTAATATTTGTTAAAAGTCGTCATGGAAGAAAAATCAGTGGACAATAATTTTCCACGCTCCGTATATTTCAAAATGCAAATGTCTACCAGGGTTAATACAGGTCATTAACAAAGGGTACGTCACTTGTCGAACAAGCAAGCGATTGAATATTTATTAGTTTCTGTAATATTCATAAAGTGAAACAAATGAAAATGCGAATATATTCAATAGCATTGATTTTATTTTCACCAACATGAGTAACAAAATTCGAATAACTAATTTATGTATCTTCATTCAGTTTCTATTCTCCTATTTTAGTTCCTCACAAAAGTAATCGAAAGAGAAAAATAATGCCTCATTATCCAGGAATGTTAGTTGCCTGCATGCAGCCTCTGGCATCACGCTCGCTGCCGAGCCGCGCCGCGCCGCGGGCGTGCCGTAGTTGCGCGGTGCCCCCGCTTGGAGCGCCGGTGTTGCCCGCGGGGCGCCGCCGCCGCCGTCGCCGCAACGTTTGACAGCGTGCGCGCCTCCGCTGTGCCACGTCGCTCCACATTGCGACGAGCGCCGTACCACCGCGGGACAGCCACCGCCGACACAAAACGCGCGACTCGGCACGGGGCAGGGGGTGCGAAGAGGGGGGAGGGGGAAGAACGAGGAAAGCAGAAAGGCTCGAGAGGACAATCGCAGCTCGTTGTTGCGAAGGTCGAGAACCTCGTACCTTTCTACGGAAGCGCGTCACAGCGACAAACAGCGAGGCCACGGGAGGGGAAATAAATCAAGTGGCAAGGATGTCCAGGGGGTTAGAGGCATCTGAGTTAGCATTAAATGCGCACATTTTCTTGAGCTTCGACACGAACTTCGACCTTCCTTTTCTCTTTTACAAACAGAGCGGAATTTTGAATAAATGATAGGAAAAAACGTGTTTGAGAACATCTTATAAAAAGAAATGTTTACTCTCGTTTACTAAAAATATTTTCTTAATAAAACCACCTTTACAGCTGATTTGACGGTGGTGGCGTTGAAATAAGTAAATATAAATACCCTCATTTTCCTCATAAGGGCTAGAGCAACCACGCAGGAATTATTCCAGTCTTCTCTTCTATTATTCCACGAGATACTCGTTATTAGTTACAATTATTGCTAGAAATTAATTTGAAATCTGTGGAATTTTTAAAAGAAATTTCTATTCTAAAATATGTATATTGTTTTGGAAGACATCAGGTTCATATTCACTACAGTGGTATTTTAACTAGATAAATTGAATATGTGTTGTTAGTTGTTTGCACGCAAAGAACTGTAAACTGCTTGAAACTGAAAATGCTTGAACGGTAAACTGTTTCTAAAATAAATTAGAGTTTGATTAAAACCAGTCAACTCGGAAATTTCACAGAAAACACTAATAGACATCGTAATGGCGCACGACATTGACTATGTTTTTAGCAATGACTCACTGAAAATTAGAATTCAGTCGATAAGCAAAGTACGATAATAGGCCGAATAATACAAATATTTGCATTTATCAGTCAAAATGGAAACTGTTTCTTTGTTTTTTGTTTCTTCCAGAGTTCCAGGATATGTACAAGAATTTAGACATCTCTCTCATTGTCGGAGGCTGCTTAGTGTTCTTTTAATTTCTGGGAGCACGATAAATTAGTGATATTGATTCTACGAAATAACTCTATTAATAGATAGGCCAGTGATTTTTCATTTCAAACGAGTCGCGCCTATAAAATCCCAACCAGGTATTAATGAAACGATGAATTAAATTATTTCAGCAATTTGATAATTGACTCAATCTGGACCACATTATTATACGGAAATACGAGAATAATTATGAAGACTATTTATAAGGTAAACTAATAATTTTATGAGGTATTTGGGAAGGGAAGTGCCAAGGTTTCAGGAACTTTCAATGAATCTATCCTGAATACTATATTTGAAAAAGTTATCAATGCACAAAGATGTAATGGCGTTGTGTTATGTGCACTTGACAACTTAGTGGTGGCCAACAAACAAGCGAGCAGAAGAGCAGAAAAAATAAAAAAGAGGTACAGAAAGCACAAAATGAGGGCAGCCTCCATACAAAACTTAGAAAGGGGACCTGGGTGAATAGAACGTCGGCAGCAGACGCCATGCCCTTTGCTGCACTCGTGCGTGTGGGTTTTTGTATGTGAGTATGTAGTATGAGAGAAAAAGAGTGAGCGCGTATGTGTGCATACGTGGAAGCAGGCGCGCGCGCGTGTGTGTACGCGCGTATGTTGTGCGCTGGTAGCGCAGGCAGCCAAGGTGCCCCACGGCCAAGAGTGACAAAAGAAAAGCGACCTGCGCAGGCGGTCGTTTCCCGCGTAATCACAGCCTGAGGGGGGGAGCGGGGTCGGTGGAGGGTAGTCGGGGAGGAAGTACAGCGCTGGCGGCGACGAAGGAAGGCTAAACGCCGCCGCTTTGATCTGCACATTAGCAGGCGCTCATTTGCTCTCTTCGAGCGGGCCCGCGCCCCTCCAACCCCGCCCCCCTCTCACCCGCCACCATCGCGCCTTGTTCCCACCACAACCCCTTCGCCTCCGACGCTGCCGTCGCCGGCGCGGGTCGATAGCGATGCTCTTCTGTTTATTAGCCGGCGGGCCGCGTCACGAAACACAAGAACGCTGCCCCCGCACCCCCGTCCTTCTCCCCCCGCCCACGCCTCTCCGTCGGCCACTCTGCGAGAGGACGCGATAATGGCCGGCTGGGAATGTTCCAGAAATTTCTTCGTTTTCGTGCGCTTCTCGGAAGAGAAGGGTAGGATCTGACGATGGTTCGTATCCAGTCTCTTAGAGCGTTTCGAGGCTAGCTTTTCACGCGCTTTCTGTGTCCCTTAGCCATCTTCACATTTTATTTACTCAATTTTGTACACTGTCCTACATTAGACGTTTTAAGACCCAATTATCCCGAACAATTATGACTCGTTATAAATATTTTAAGATCTCTAAATAACAATGAGTTCGAGGAAGAAAATTGAGAAGATGCTCGAGCGATGAGGCACACGGCAATGTATTCTTCCTTTTGAATTTTTCACTCTTTAATTGTTCCAATTTCCAAAGACGCATGACAAGCTGAACGGGTACTTATGAACTTATTACGGAAAGGGCCACTGCAATAGAGGACAATAAAATTGTGTTCATAATGAGTAGCTACACTAACTGTTGGCTAGAAGATTTAGTCTTATTTATATACATTCCTGAATATGAGAATGAGGAAATATGATTTAGTCTTATTTATATACATTCCTGAATAATATCCATGAGGTCCGTTATCGAGAATGAAAATATGATCCGTGATTAAAATTATAGAAATCAAATATACTAATCAGTTCTTAGATACTCTGAAGTAATCTCAAATCGCTGGAGATGGAGAAAAAACGAAAATATCTGGAAACAATTGTAGGCATTGCTGGATTATAAATGAAATAACTTATTTTGGCTGAAAGATTTCTGGTTTTCATAATATTGTTTAGAGAAATATTGTATTTTAACAAATGCCGCTTGCGAATTCCATCGCTCTTATACAAACAATTATAATTGGAGTACACAATCCTGAACGAAAACATCAAACTGCATTTGGTAGATAACTAAATGGAATAACAAGGGGTATAACTTTAATAACGTGATTTTAAATCCATCACATGTGTGAAAATAGAAGGGAAGAACATTAAAATACATTAATCAAGTCTATCATTAGAATGTGGAATAATTTAGGAGTTCAATTGGCTCTATTATTTCGATTAAACATTTTATTAAACTTTTCTATCTAAAAGGCGAAGCTCTCGAGTGACCAACTGAACGATATTTGGCCATCAGAGTATGAAATGTGGATAACAATCCAACTGGGAAACCATTCGAGCTCTATGAATGTTAAAAGGGGCGCAAATGGCAAGAGGGCTTCCCGATGACAAATGTTTTCACGACTAGAACGTCGATGTTGCTGTTGACTGCAAAAAACAAGCCACGAAACCATTCCTGACGAAAGACATCGATGTGTGGTCATGTGAGGCAGGAAGTCGCTATCGACCAACTGAACTGCTGCGATCGAATTGACCTCACGCGACGCGATCACCCCACCTGTGTGCCACTTATTCACCATAATATCCAGCTGCGCCGCCCAGCGACTCCATCGCCAATCCATAGATCTTTCTTGACTCCACCATTCTCCTTCTATCTTCCCGGAATCCTCGCCCACCTCTTCGTCTCTCAGCCATAATTCTACCCCGCATCTCCCCACATCGACCCTGAAGTTGGCAGGCAATACCGTCTCATATGTGACTCGTCGCAATTCCGTCGTCTTGTCACGTCTTCCCTTCATTGGCTCTTCGCCCAGTTTTACCACCTCCCATTCTGACCGTCGCGTCGCGTCGACGGGTCTGTCTCCACATTATCACCCAATAGACTCGCTTAGTCACCCTGGCAGGTTCGGGCACTGCGGCAGGTAATTTAGCGGGAGGGCAATGCGCGCGATAGCGGCATACAACGTTTTATCTTCAAAAAGGCTTCTTCCAGTAGGTGACAAGATAAGGTTACTGATTAGATCTATTTTGGTTATGTTGAACACTGCTAGATATTGTTCTATTTATCCTTAATGAAGCAACAAACTGTTTGGGTACATACTCGTAGAATGCTCTTGGGTTACAATTAACCGATTGGGCGTAGGGTTTCATTGTAATCTACTTGGGAATGAAATGATTCATTCTAAAACATTTTTTTCACATTTTTGAAACAATGAAACGTAAAATGCATCTTATAACATTATCCACTTCAACGATTATAAAGCTTTGTTTTCAGCTTGATTAATCGTTTGAGTGAAGAGTACAAATGACTGGAGTTAATGAATATCAGATCCCACAAAAATGTCCTCATTCATTTTAGCTGCAGAAAGTTTTATCTTCAAAAATCTTTAAATTTTAGGGTTTCCACTATAGTGGGGGCCTGGGGCAAGTTGTTCTAGCTGCCCTACCCCTTGGGCGCCCCTGGTCGTATATACTTGTATTAGCAATATTTAGTGCTATAACATAACATTCACCAAGGGAACAATGTTTTAGGTGCCATAAGAATTTACTTAAATGTGGGATTGTCTTTAAAAACAAAAAGATTCCAGATTTCAAAATCCATAATGAAAATTGCCTCACAGGTCCTAGGAGGTCGAAAACTTGGGGTTTTAACTAGTTCCCGGGTACATACAACATAGTCGAAGAAAAAGTTTTCCTAGCCTTTCTCCAGGTAACCACTCTTTTTCAGTACCTACCGACTAGACTAATAAGTCTTTAATGAAGCTAGTTTTGAAAGAAAAGTTTAGAGTTCCTCTTTAACATTCAAGTATGTCGGATTTTTCTTCATAAAATTGTGTTTTAAACCCACATCTAAAGTAATAGATAGTGGGTTTGCTAGTAGGATGTCACTGACATGAGGAATAGGTCAACTAGCATACTTAAGGTTGGGATAGGCAATTTATGTCTTGTTTCGGTTGTTACCCACTCACATTGATTCAACACAAGAAGCAGTCATAACTGAGATTTCTCACGCCACATCATGGAAATTCCGAAACTAAGCGAATCTTTAAACAATAAACGAATGTTTTTTTTACATTTTGTGTACACTTTAAGGGGGTAATAGTTTTTGTCTCGATCATACAATGACGGTAAGCTAAAGTAAGCTAAATAAGCATTTTTAAGAATCTCATTTATATTTTGTCGTAGATTTTTATAACATATTCACCACAAATAAAACAAATGTTTTCATAAATTAATGCCTCATTGACATTTTCAAGATTCAGAGGTAAATGCACGAACATGAAGACACTTAAGAATAGACTAAACAAAATATGTCGAAACTATTGAGGAAACATTAAATGTGACACAACACCATAATGTTTATCATCCTCAATGTTGGGGGTAAAAAAAGGCAGATGTAAAGGAAAATTCAAGGCATTAATTGATTCAGTCCGATCAAACCAACAATAACATTTCTGTTAACTTGCCGGTTAACCGGTAAACTTCAACGAACTAAAAACTTTGGCAAAAGGAAAATGCAGAAAAATCGAAGTCATTTTCGTTTTTAGCCCACAAAGATATTCGATGTAGTCTATAAATCTATTTGTAAGTTTTGACCGCACACTAGTGTTATTGAAGAACTTCTGGAAATGCATAATAATTTGAATTAGTATTTAATGAAGCAATACATTCTATAAAATTTTGTTTATGTCAACGTAAATTGGTTCACAATATCTTGAATTGCTTGCAGTTTAACATTTTTTTGAATAGTAACATTTGTTACAATTCGTGAAAATACAATACTTTTGTATTTTCACCTATATTGTTCATCTTTCTGACGATATTTAGGAAAACGCGGTGATGAACTAATAAACGCATTTCTTCCCCAAAATTAGTATACATTGTTCTAGAATGAACTACTTTGTTTCTAACTATTATTTTACATTTAAATTAATGTTCCTTGTAGGACTTCTTCGAGATATTGCATTTATCTCCGTCCAAATATACATGATTAAAAATACTTTTTTTTCAAATTCCGTATACTTCGTTAAATAAATGACTATTATTGGCGCTTATTGGCAAAAGGCATATTTCCTCAACCAAAGTCAGATTATAGTTGAAAATTTCCTAACACAGCAATTGGAAACGTGTTCATTGGTCAGATGAGAAAGGCAAATACAAAATAAGACACGTAAACGTGAGTTAAAATAAACAAAAATAATGCAACGAAATGACAACGGTGAGAGTGTTAATATTGATAAAATATTTTGAGTGACAAGAACCAATGTGGAAAGCCCTCCAGAGCACAAGATGCAGCAGGTTGCAGCTGCTCTACATATCCAGTGGGGCGTGGGCGGCGTGCGCTGCGCCCAACGGAGGGCGAAGGAAAGGGTGAGCGGCGGCGGCGGCGGTCGGTCAGACCGGAAAATCGACCGACGGCGCGCGGCCCCCGCCCCCGCCCCCGCCTTCCACCCCGGCCCCCGCCCCCATCCCAGCCGCCCGCTGCGCGCCGTGCCGCGTTCCGCGAAGCGGCGGCAGCGGCGGCGGCGTCGCGTGAGGCCCCATCGACGTTCCCGGGATGGGAAGGGGCGGGTAGGGGAGGGGATGGTAGGGGAGGTTAGGGGCGCCCGGCAGGCGACGCGGGAGGCGGAGCGCAGGTGGCGGCGCCGAGGGCGGGGGCGGCGGAGACGCACGCTGCGATAAAGATAGCAGCTCTAGCATCGGTAGGGATGGCTCGCATGATGATGTGCGTGAATGAAGGAAACTGAGGCTTTGGTGGGGGAATGTGCATGGCGACAGGAAAACTTCTAGCTCGGGTTGGGTGGCCATGCCAACATTGGGACAGGCGTAGCTGCAAAGCAAGGCTGAATGACAAACACTGGAAGAATAGTCGTGCGGTTAGCGGCAGAGATAGCGGCAATGTCGAAGATGGTGTCGACTGACACCGACGCACTGGCGAGTGGTATTGTCAGTAGATAAAGAGGGAGTGCTTGGAGCAGGAAAGGCACTGAGTGGACGAAGCAACTCGTGTGGAGGGGTGCGCCGGGGAACGGGGACTGGGCGACCACGTGGCCAGGTCGTGGACGGCCTGGACGGAGAAGGAGAGGCGAGATAAGCTCCTGCAGGGCCGTAGCAACTGCGAATGTCTGGGCGACCTGTGTGGGGCCCCGAGCAGGCTGAACAGAGGGATAAGACGTCCTGAAGAGTTGAATTATTCGATTCACGGGAATTTGTTGGTAAGCATTTCGTATACTATTTTATTTTTTTATATTAGTATTATTTATTTATATTATTTTATTTTTGATATAAATTCCATTAAAATATTAGTGAAACAATTCTCTCAACAATTTGATTGATAATTTTAAACTTTCCTTGACGTTAACAAAATACTGAATTGAATCAAATTGAATAAAAAGCGTTGAAAAAAGGAAGACAATTATTGAGATTATAATGATCTGTTAAATGAAATAATACCTAACGTAGTATCGTTAAATTAATTATTAAATAATTTTCTTTGCATTTATGAATTTTGTGACTCAATGAGCGCTTTGCTTATTTCTCGTCTCGTCGATGAATATATATTTATTTAATAGGCTTACTTGAAGGTCGTAATTTCTTAATTATGTTATTTTGAGGAACTGGCCAGGCTGCTGTCAATGTACGTTTTCAGTTCCCGAAAAGCTTAAACATTTCAGATAAAATTACTCTCATTGTGAGCGTTTTGAATAATCCAAAATATACCTGTTGTCCAACTATCTAAAATACAAATTCAACGGCAATGCCCACATTATTTACGAGCAATTTTCTGACCAGTTGAATCGGCCGCCCGAACAAAGCCTTCCGCGCATTTGTATTCCTCTAAGGGTTGAACAGTCTTCCTCAGTGCCCTTCAACAATTCCCTCAACCACATGGCGGGGAATTCGCACAAGAGCCACCCGCGCTCCGTCTCTCGCTAACAAGCGACGCTGCGTCTGGCTGCCGCTGGGATGGCTGCGGGGAGCGCGCGTCGTGCGGCCGCGGCGGGTGGGCGGGGGCGGGGGGAGAGGAGTTGCATGTTATGCGAACAAGTTGAAGATAACTTAGCTCCCGCGGGCGCGAAGGGCTAGGAATACGACGAGAGAGCGAGACGGAAACCGTGTAAGGGTGTGTATTCAGTGTGGAGTGGAGAGCTTGAAAATCGTAATAAAGGCGTGCAGGGCGTCATAAAAAGGGAAGGAGAAATGAGAAAAAGAGAATTAGAAAGAAAAGAAAAGAGAGATGAAAAGAAAAAAGCATGAGCAAGCAATGAAATGCAGGCTCGGAAATCTAGAGAAGAGACAAGTAATACCGAGCAATGAGGAAATGTTATGTTTACAAATACGCATGAATTTTATGTACAGAAATACCATAACATACTGGTCCATGTAAGAGAGTGTTTAACACGAAGAGAAGTTTGGATGTCAGAAAAGATGAAGAACATGATGGGAGAATATTCGTGAGGTTGATGACATCATAAGATTTAGCACATTGAAGTAGTAAAATAGATGCGAATGTTACGTGCATAGTTTTGAATTGCTTCCACATGCAGTTAATTAAGAGACCGGCGACACTAATGAACCGAGAGCGTCATCAAGCAGATAAAAATCAACTGAAGTGACGCACAATGAACAGGGCTAGGCGACAGGCGAGTTGCAGGAGACGAGGCATCGCACCCTCAGCCGAGAAATGGAGAGAATCCCGCGGGAGCGAGAGCGGGCGGGAAGCAGGCGCAGCGAGCGGGGCTGTCCGTCCGGCGGCTCGCTCGAGACTTAACGCCGCGGGCGATGCGCCAAAGCGGGCGGGCGCGCCTTAAAAGCCCCGGAGGGACCCGAGTGCTCCTGCGGCTCCTCGGGCTGCGAGTTATGCGCCACGGAGTGGGGGCGGGGAAAGAGGCGGGGACGGGACGGGTGCAGGGCGGGAGCGGGGGCGGGGGACGGGGCGGGGCAGGGTGGGGGCGGGCCGGGGAAGGAGGCGGGGGCAGGACGGGTGCAGGGCTGGAGCGGGGGCGGGAGACGGGGCGAGGCAGGGTGGTGGCGGGCCGGGGAAGGGGGCGGGGACAGAGGCAGGGGCGGGACGGGTGCAGGGCGGGAGCGGGGGCGAGGGACGTGGCGAGGCAGGGTGGGGGACGGGGCGAGGCAGGGTGGGGGCGGGCGGGGAAGGGGGCGGGGACAGAGGCGGGGGCGGGACGGGTGCAGCGCGGGAGCCGGGGCGGGGAGCGGGGCGGGGCAGGGTGGGGACGGTCCGGGGAAGGGGGCGGGGACAGAGGCGGGGGCGCGACAGGTGCAGGGCGGGAGCCGGGGCAGGGGACGGGGCGGGGCAGGGTGGGGGCGGGCCGGGAAGGAGGCGGGGACAGAGGCGTGGGCGGGACGGGTGCAGAGCGGGGGCGGGGGGGCGGGGCGGGCCGGGGAAGGGGGCAGGGCAGGGCGTGAAGCAGGGCGTGGGGCAGAGCGTGGCGGTGGCGAGGCTGGGGGCGGAGCAGGGGGCGGAGCCGGGGTCGGGGCTGGGGTCGGGGCTGGGGTCGGGGCCAGGGGGCGGTGGCGGGGAGTGGCGAGACGAGGACATTGGAGGCAGCGCGGCGGTCAGAGGTATTAAGCACAAAGGAGCTACCAGAAGCCGAGGCAACGGACCCTCCAAAGACAATAAATGCGACAGGAGGTCGGGTTCGATGAATACGAGAATGCCAGGCTGCGGTTCCTCGGGACGAAGGGAGCAGGCTGATGTTGACATGGGCGTAGGATCAGCGAAGAGGGGGCAACGAAGGCGGCGCTGGTGGCTTTGGCGGCGCTGGCGGCCGTGGCTTGGGCGACGGGAATGACGACTATGGGAGGTTGCAGGGTGCCGAGGTAACGGGGGTAACTGACAACGAGGGTGGCGGGCGAAAGGAGTGACGGGCGAGGGAGCTGGCGGAACGCTGAAAAGATCCGAGCAAAACCGAGTGGCAATGATGTTGAAAGTAAGAGAGGTATATGGACCAATGATAATTTTAGGGGTGAGGTGGCGGATTTGTAAATTCTAGCATAATTAACAGGTGGCGTTAACAGGGAATTATTATGTCAACGGAGGAGTAGGTCGTAGGACGAACTGTGGCAGTCATGGTGGTTAGTAGACAGCTAAAGAAAAGCTCTTTTTTAAAGGTTTCGTAAATTTGCCTGGACTTAAGGATAAAAGGACTTTTTAATATTATCGTTACTTGTAATACCAGTCCCTGAAATACTGGGTATAACCAGTGTGTTTTTTTTTAAATAAACACAGTCAGTGCACACAGCCAATGTCTTCAAGTTCATTGCCTCATTTCCCTTATACGCTTCACAGCTTTCTCACTGTTGTACCAACCCTCTGTGAGCGCGAATACTTAATTTGCACTTGAATAATCACTTGAATTTAAGTCGAATCAACATCAGCAGCGATTTTTTACTTCAAGTGGAATGAATATTGCTTAATTGGTTTGTATGTGGCGTGGTACACTAATAGTTTGTAATGGACGACATGGACGGGGCAGAACTTGTGACGCGGGTACGAGGAGGTATGAGGAGGATCAGGGTGTGAAGGCACAGACCGGGACGGCGTGGTGAGCGCCAGTGGATGGCGGGGCGAGCGGGGAGGAAAGGCAAGTGAAATTACTTCTATTTTCCACTACAGATAGAATAAGAGGCATCATATATTATTCATTTTTAATTTAATTTCTACTACATTATTTCAAAGCTGTGAAACGTAATAAGGGAAATGAGACAATGAGCTACAAGGCACTGGCTCTTTTACTATTCGTGGCATTTTGGAAATTAGTGATAATTAATTCATTATATTCAAATATTTTTAGTTTATAACATTTTTAAGTTCTTCTTTCACACTTGTACAATTTTTTAATTAACTAACCAATTTACTTCATTAAAGGATTACCGAACATTTATTTTCAAATTCACTTTAAAACTTATTTATCGTTAACTCAATTAAATGTATAAATTGCTGAAATTTATCTTTCGACAAGTTCCAAGGATATGACCAAAATTCTATATTATACATTCATCATCCCGAAAGATAAAATAATAATATCAAACAAGAGGAAATCAGAAGAAGAAGAAAAAAATAATTACGAGGACATTACGAAAACAACCCATGTGACTGGGGTGTGGTGGAGAGGCAATATTGATTTTTGAACTTTGACGTAGATCTTGCCACGGATGTTTTATTACCATTTGGAGACGCACCAAAACTACTAGGATTGATCAAATTTTGTGTGTCTGATGCTGAGATAGGCGTAAAACATTCACTGAAGTAATTATTTTGTGAAAATATTAATGTGCATGGGTGTGAATCATAGCCTACAACACTCCATCAAAGGAAGCTACTCGTATTGCAGCAATACTAGTTTACTGCCCATCATCAGAGATTATCGACCACTAACTAAACATTCCTTCTGCTGTTAATTATTAATACGAATATTGCTAGAATAGATGTTAAAGGGGACAAATAAATTTTCTAAAGGATAACAATGTTTCTAGGGTGTGTTTCTGTCTCACAATATAGAAATCCGTTTGAAATACTAGTTAGTAACTGCTTCCTTTGCACGCTTTGGAACTTTAAGAACTCATGTTTAAGGCAAACGGAAACCTGGTAGTTGAAAGTCGGAGAAATGAAGACGTTTTGAGTCACACGGAATTTGATATAGAACATACATTTGTAAGGGTGTAGGAATTAGGAAAAGGTAATAAACGTCCAATGAAAACATTTCTTTGTCAGGGAAAGTGTTGAAGCTTTTGGAAAACGAAAGAAAATAATGTGCTTAAAGTAGAATCTTTTCGCTTGTTTTCTTGTGATAAGAAAGCATAATTCTGAATGTGAACTAATTTTTAAAAACTATAATGATAAAGATTCCTTAATAAATAAGTTCAATGGCTTCTTCTATTCCTAAAGTTCACGTTTTTGGTACAATGGGAAACGTACCTGTATAATGGGACTGACTTGACATCACTAATCACAGTAGAATAATATCACAATCTATTATTCCTTTTCTCATTATTTTCATGAACACCAGAAAAGTAAACAAACGTCAATGAAAACTAAAAATATTAAAGGAAAAATCTCCACATTTATCGACGAATCCAAAATAGATGTAAATATGAAAAGAAAATTACATAACTGGTACAGAAAGTGAGCCTTCGTGGAGCGAATGAAATGTTGACGCGAGGCGAAGTTAGGAGGTTGGTATTTTGAAGTGAGTACGCCAAAGGCACATTCGTAGGAGATGCTTACATTTTTTGTTGGTACGATTTAATAGGAACATAGAGTACATTTTTTAGGATTATTTTCAATGATCAAAGCGACAGTTTTATTGATCCATGTCATCGCAGTGTTCTCTTTGGTTTGCAGAATCCAGTTCTTCGCGTACGGCAAAGTAATATTTTCTAATCAATAAATTGAAATTTCCATGCATTAGAGCTGAACTATTTGTTTATGCAATTAGTTTATTTTTTAAGCTTTATTGCATGAGTACATGTTTTGCAAACGAGCGACGTTAGCAGCGAGTTTTCAAATATGTAAGAATGCAATTAAGCAATAGAATTACATGCGCTATTTTTTATATAACAGCATTATAGATGTATAAGAAAATCAAACTTAATTTTATGAAACAACTCTCTTATGACGACTCGGGTATTTGACATCTGTGTGAGAAAACGGTAGTCGTCTGTCCAGTTACTGCTACCTCCCCGCGATTCTCTCGCTGCGATTGGCTGAATGTGTGATGACGCAATCATTCATGCAGTAAAATGCTAATATGTCATCATTTTAGGCGTAAAATGCTCTTTAAGAACGATTTATTGCAACAGAAAAGGTCTTTTATAATGCTGTATAAAAATATCTTGCATATTTTGTATATTGGAGAGAGTATGTGGTTTTGTTGGGTTGTATAGTATTTTGTCAACAAAATTAATATCTTTATGAAAAATGGTGTGAAAGTAGGTAGCAAATTTAACGATTGTCAATTATTTTTATCTAATAAAATATGCCTTGGTTCCTCGGAAGAAATACTCTCACGCACCATGTTCATTACAATTTACATTACAAATTTTTTATATAATATACGTACACTTCCGGAGAAATTCAAATAGTGTCACAAGCTGAGTACATAAACGAATGATTGCCTCTTTCCAATACCTACGGCATGCTCTTCTTTCGCTGAGGAGCGTCGAGTGTAGTGAAGCGCTCATCACGCCGCGAGAAGAAGCACTCGGGAAGGAAGATAGCGGCGGGCAAAGGGCGCGAGAGCGGCGGCGGCGGAGAGAACAAAGAAGTCGGCCAAGTGCGCGTTGGCAAGGCGTCGCGGCGGAGCCGGGCGGCGTCGGCGGCGACGGTGGCGGAGGCAGCGACAAGCTGTGGCTGCGAAAGTGGTGGCAGCGGTAACGGTGGGGGTCCTGGAGGCGACGGTGGTGGTGGCGGTGGCGGTAGTGGTGACGGTGGCAGCGGCGGCGGTGGAACGGCGGGGTCCCTGGGATGGGAATGCAAGTGGCGGGGGCGTTGGGGTGGTGGAGACGATGGCGGGGCCGTATTATAGTGACGGTGGCGGTGGCTCTGGCGTTGGCGGTGGCGGTGATGATGGTGGTTGCGGTGGCGGTAGCGTCGCCAAGGGGAAGACGGGGCTTCTGCCGGCCCTGGGCGACAGACCGCTCGCCCGTCCGCCGATCCCATTACTTCCTCGGCCAGATTACGCCCCCGCTGCCGGACCAGCGTCCGTTCCCCGCTGAAGACAAAGCAATGGGGCCAACGACCTGGATTGGGAGGGAGGTATTTTCACGAATAGAATCAGACGGTTACTCGACTCCCTGCTCATAAAGGGCTTCTGCCCTGGTTTCCCCTCAAAATTGGCACTACTTTTGTGAATGAGTTGAACTGAAATTAAAATAGAAATTTATCTACTTCTTGCGGATCTTTTTCACGGTAAATTGAACATCTGCCGATCAGAATATACAGACCATGCATTGAGTTCTGAAATGTCCACATTATAACTGCTTGTGTACATTTTTTAAAATTAAAAAATCGTCGACCAGCGTTCGTTTGCCGCTGAAGGGAAAATAATGAAGCTTTCATTCTGGAATACAAGCTATCAGAATGTGATCAAAAAAGTAGACAGGATAGCTTTCAAAAACTAAATTATTTTAACGGCAAAGTAAAGCTTTGTAAAATAGTCCAATGATTGCAAATTTGTAAAAGAGAAGAAATTATTAAATTAGAGAAGAAGTCGGCAAATGATTGTCCAAGTATGAAGTACCAATTAAAATTCAATATTCACAAGGAATATACAAGCTTTTTTGTTGCTAATGAAAAACAAAAGCTCATTGTTGATCTGACCGCAAAATAAAAAGCAATTCTTTAAAATTGCCTTTATTTCTTACATTTATTACCTGAGAAACCCTCATGTTGAAAAAGAAAAAATAGTATACTCTCATTTGAAGATCCAATTTTGAATAATAGATATAATCTTTAAAAAACACTATCTTTAATACTGTACTCATAAGAAGTCGCTGAAAAATGTTTAACTTTTGCAATTTTCGAAAATTCAAAGGGCTCAAGGAGAATCGAACCCGCACCATTTTTAGAAGCGTAATTTGCAATATTCAAAAACAATTTAGAGTTAGTTTTGAATAAATTTTTAAAATGACTGAACCTGAAGAACCTCCCAAGAGCAAATTATCCGTTCCAATTTTAAGGGGCCACATCATTCAATTCGATTAGGAAAATCCTGCCTACAGTTCAGCATTTAAAATTTTTCATATAATGACGGGCGAGCGGGAGTAGACATCTTGCCATAAACCAAGATTTTAGAATCAAGGACCCACAAAACATGGATTCTTACTACAAAGTTGTTAGAGGAAGTTATTTACTACATTTAGGAACAAAGAATTATCAATTTTTGGTATGAGGGGCACAAAAACATTTTGTCTCTAGAAAAAAATTATCGTTTTTCGCTGCAGCTTTACAATACTTTCTCTATTCTGTGTAAGTAGTATGAGATACAGTAAAAATGTGAGTGTTTTATTTCTTCATCCTTTAACACCAACAAAAATTAGCTATATTGGAGGATACTTTGGGATGTTGCCCTGTTTAATAAAATATTTCCTTGTTTTTGTAAGTTTACCTATCCTCTGAGTAATATTAATAACATTAAATTTAGTTGGAGTTTACACTACATTTATTACATGATTGACACTATAGTAGGCATACCGTAACTGTGGTAGAATACTGTACTTCACGTGTCGTGCGTAATATATGCAGCTTTCGTAGCTTCATAGGTTTGCACTAAAATCACAAACCTATATTCATTTTGTGCGTTAAAGCTAGATGGAATGGCGGAACTACATACGTTTTCCAGGGACACTCTGGCAACTTACTTTAAAGTGTATGAAAATATATAGAATACTAGTTTTTGTTCCGAAGTGGAACCACTTCCGTTTTACACGGGACTGTTTTACATTTGATAAATAAATGTTCTCGTGATTTATTTGAAAGTCAATTTATTTCACTGGGGAAGTGATATTTGTTTGCTAGTTCGTTCTGCCTCAACCCGTTCCTGATATAAATTTGTATTTTCTGGTGTATCGCAAATACGAATAATTACATATACTCTGTCAGATTTAGACATTGATATTTTGTCGAACCGGCGAAATAATGATGGTCAGCTTCATCTACGTCACCACAAAGTCTGAGGTAGAGTCGCACAGAATGTTTCAGTGCACAGAATGTAGCAGAATAAATTCTATAAACTTGTAGGACGAGTATGGCTAGAAGGACGATCGTTTTTGGGAATGATCTTGTGAACGGAAATCTCAAATGAAAAAGTTACATATACTATATGAAATTTCCTCTTTATTGGTAGTTCACTCATCTTGCACAAAAGTTTCGCAGGGACCCAAAATCTTCTTGACTGTGGCAAAACGCGAACCTGCCAAACACTAGTAGTACACGATAAGTTAATTACATATTAGTTACGCAAATCGTATGTGTAAGTTTGTAATATAATATTTCCCATATCGTGCTCATTGACTTAAATTATCCTCTAAGACACATTTGCATGTCCTACAAGTTTGTAACGTTTTTTCTTAGATTCTCTTTACTGTTTGTAATATATACGATTTAGAAGTGTCGGATCTCTTGGAAACAAACTTACAGCCGATGACGTTATGCGTCATCATTCCGTGCTCACAGATAACTGATTTTCTTAGTTTCTCAGCTTTCTCTCTTTCGAATGACGCCGAGATACATGTTCCAGAGCAACGCGCCGCCGCGCCACTGCCATTGGCCGCCGAGGAAGGGTGGTAGCATGCCTTGTTCGCGATGAGAATTTACAAAGGAGCACGCCGAGTTCCCTCGGTCGCAACTCCGCCTTCAAATGGGGCGTCCGTCGCGAAGTTTTCGACTCGGCATGGCAGCGCCTGCTCTAGGGAGGGACAGGGAATTCAGAGTGGGAAAAAGCTCCACCTACTCACGACGTAATGAATGTCTCAATTGAGTCTAGAGAAAATATATGAGAAAAATCGACCTATGTTTTCCTATATTTGTATGTAGAAAATTCTTGTGCATACGTAGGTCACTAACCGTTACATTAGTGATAATTTCTAAAGGTTATGATGATAGTGTTATTATAAGAAGTTTCGATAGTGCGTTAGAAATAACATAAAATTCATACTGTCAATACATCAAATGAAAATGACGCAGAAGGCCGTGCTGCTGGCAACCACCAATATTGTGCGTTAGGTTCTCTCTCTCAGTCATTGAAGCGGAACCTGAGTGCACTGAAGCAAGAACTTCTCACCATCTGTCTCGCTATATGTGTTGACGTTTGGTCCTGGAGTTATATCTGATAATTCGGGACGAGCGTGAAATTTTGAATAATGAAAATAATAATAATAACAACAATAATAATGCCATCTTCTATCAACCCAAACTTTAAGGTAAGTAAAAGTAAAATCACATGTATTCGTCAGTTTTTTTGAACTACTTTAACAGAAGAAAATAAAATGAGAGCCTAATACTGGATTCTAGAAGAACTAACCGCAAATGTGGTGGCACGTACGACTTGTTTCTCGAAAGTCTGCTCCGAAGCCGCCGTGAGGCGCGGAGCACGTCCCTCGGCCTCCCTCGCGCGGGGCGCTCCGGAAAAGAGATAACCGGGCACCGCACCTACCTCCGCCCCGCCACGCCCGCCCCGCCCCGCGCGGCCACCTAACGAACCGCGAGGAGCGCGCCGGGCACGGGAGGTGGTGGGAGGCGCTGGGCGAGGGGAGGGGCAGAGGAGTTCGTTAGCGCTCAAAGAAAACACCAGGGGCCGACTATAGGGTTCGAGGGCGGGTGGCGGCGGGGGATGGTGCGGGGAGGGGCGAGGCGGGGCGGAACGCGGCGGAGAGGAGCGGGGCGGGCAAGGGCGAGGCGGAGCGGGACGCGACGGAGAGGAGCGGTGCGGGGAAGGGCGGGGTGGGGCAGAACGCGGCGAAGAGGAGCGGTGCGGGGGAGGGCGAAGCGGGACGGGACGAGACGCGGTGGAGAGGAGCGGGGCGAGGAGGGGCGAGGTGGAGCGGGGCGAGGAGGGGCGAGGTGGAGCGGGGGCGCGGCGGAGAGGAGTGGAGCGGGGAGGGGCGAGGCGGGGCGGGGCGCGGCGGAGAGGAGCGGTGAGGAGGAGGGCGAGGCGGGACGGGACGCGGCGGAGAAGGGCGGGGCGGAGAGGAGCGTGGCGGAACGGGACGGGGAGGAGCGAGGCGGGGCGGGGCGCGGCGGAGAGGTGCGGTGCGGGGAGGGGCGAGGCGGGTGGGGCGCGCCGGTGAGGAGAGGGGTGGGGAGGGGCGTGGCGGGGTGGGGCGCTGTGGCTGGAGGGAGCGGTGCAGGAAACGAGGTGACGAGGGCAGTGGATTTGGGAGGACTACGAGAAAGCTGAGAAGGAGAAGGAAAATGTTTGTGAAAGGTTTTCAGTGAGTTGTTACGGCTCCAAAAAAGGAGAGACAGATCACGATGTTGGGGATACAGTGTTTTTGTTCAAAAATTGACGATGAAGCGTGATGATTTCTTCGAAAAGTAGAATGGGAATTACAATAGTAGAATTTATGTTGGTGCTAAATATTAGAAAATTAACAATTGGAATTCTTAAGATATTTCCATGTCTACTAACATATAAACGGAACTAAATTCACTGTATAATTTACTAATGATTGGAACATTACAATTGACAAGATTAAGGAATTCCTGTAATATTGCCCTCCTTGGTAAGGAAGACCAAGAATAATGTATCATTTCTTTCTTTTTTCTTTGTCTCCTTTTGTTTCGTTTTCCCTAACTGCCTTGATGTCAAAAGGTACGTTAGTACTGAAGAAGTAATCATCAGTACGTTCAAAGGATTAGTTAATGATAGAATACAATTTTGTAACATATGCGTGCATCTGGTAGTAAGATTAAAATTAAATAAAACCTCAAAGGATTTGATTTCAAAGGCGCTACGAAGAACTGGAAACATTTTCCTGGAAACAAGAACAGAAAACACGCTGGAAAGAAAACAAATCGTTGGAAAATAGGCATGTATCTGACAAAACAGAAAGCAGATGATTAAGAGCTTTTGGAAAAGGGACAAATAATATTTATATTAGAAGAACCGTGCATTAATTTCTGCAACGTGTAAACATAAATTCCATCTGCTAGGAATCTGGAAGAGCACGGGGAGGGAAACAGTAACAGTGATTCAGAAGACGAGTGCAGGCAGGGGCTGCGCATGAATATACAGTAATAGAAAGAGGAGGAAATGGAGAGCACGGTCATTCTGAGAACTACGTCTAATTTTAGGGTGTGTTCGATACGAGCTTCTCATTCACCGACTTAATTTTTTATTCTACTTTTCGGGCTCAATTCTTGCATTTCCTCCCCTTTCAGGTTCTGAAAGAGAGGGAAGTTATTCAGATACCAGTCCAAACATCCGTCCTCTTGAAGGGAACGTTTTTGTTTCTCTTCGCTTTGAATAATATTTCCATAAAACGACACACACGCCGTGAATGAAATACGACTTGAGATAACGTATTCAGGTGGAATCACTTGTGTAAAACAAGTGGAAAACAAGGGATGCGTTTGTAATGACAATTTAAACGCGCGTGAAAAATTGCATCAAAAATCACTAGGATTGCAGGTAATTTAACTTGACTCGAGCGCAAATATTGTACTGTGTTTTAAATTAAGTAACTGAGCAGCACAAACAAACACTTTCTCTTTTTAGCTGTTTTATCAAGTTTTACACTTGATTTATAATTTATTTCAAGCAAAATTACTAGAAACTTTCTACATAGTATGACGAAAGAGAAATGCCACAATGCGTACGCAGAAGAAGAAGCAAAATTATGAGCTACCGCATAACCAAAAGCAAAGACCTTATCATCCAAGATGAAACGTTTGTCTCACTCCACCCGAAAATAAAAATGTGTCATCCACTTGAAGGGAACAATAGTGGAGTGTGCTGGGGGCCGCAGAGGGCGAGTACGTCTGTGCTACGAGGAAAAGGGCGGGCGACGTGACCCTGTTGGGCGTCGCGTGGTCCGCCGCCACCCGGAGACAAACCGGCGCCCCCTCCCTCCCCCCCCGCCGCTAAGCACCCCACCTCAAAGGCCGCTTTCGCCGCCGGCGCCGGCTCTAAGCGCCGTCATTATTCAGCCGCAGCCGCGCCCCCTCGCCCGCCCACTCGGAGCCCCCGCCAACGCCAACGCCAACGCCTCCGCCGCGGTCCTACCCCA
The DNA here is from genome assembly GCA_031308135.1 of Acheta domesticus. Lineage (NCBI taxonomy): Eukaryota > Metazoa > Arthropoda > Insecta > Orthoptera > Gryllidae > Acheta > Acheta domesticus. The sequence continues at coordinate 125,041,228 of JAHLJT010000631.1, read as the reverse complement.
GCGGCACCCATTTCACGATAGCTCTTGTCCTCATTGCGAGCTGCGTTTCTATTTTCCTCATTTATGAATCGTTCATTGTCATCTTAATTATACTTAATTCATTTATATATCAACTAATTTTGATTTCATTTTCCATACCGGGAGAGGTGGCTCAGAGCATCAACTGATGTCATTGCAGGGCCTCTGACAGGGAGGTCCTAGGTTTGAGTCCCGACGGTGGCAAGATTTTAGACATTAGCTTGTTAGCTAGGTCGAATTCAGTTGCTGTCTGGAGGAGAATTCTAGCGGCCACTTGCCCTGATCGGTAGTTTTCCGTGGTTTCTCCGATCAACACCAGACCCTAACAAACCCCAGCAGTACCCTAACAAACGGCTACGGACTGAGCGCGATCTATCCTTCATGTTCTTTATCCTATCCTCACCCCTTACATACACCCACTAACATGCACTACATTTATCACATATGTCGGGAATCCGGTCGGGGAGTTTAGGGCTTGTCCCGACTGGGGCAGTGCCCCGCTCGTAGGAGATACCTGGTTGGGGAAACTCCGCTCGTAGATGGTAATTCGGCACCGGATCTCGCCATCCAGCGGGGGAAGATCACCTCCTAATGAAAAAACATGCACTGAACTTACGGGACGAATTACCTTAGTAGTTGACGCGCCTGGAATCACTAAAAACTAGTCATTTTTCACACAACCATGTTAGCTTTATTTCCATGACAATTCCAATTCTCCGAGCTTCCCTTTTTCTGGAATCTTGCTATTACTCCAGTATCTTGGAAGTTGACGATTACGACAGCGATGAAAACGATATTTCGACCACACCGCTGGCTGCCCCCATTGTCAGCACAGTATCGCCTTTGTCTATACTTCCCCGGTACACGCCCATTCTCTCCGCTTGAAAAAAATCGTTACTATATCTTCACAAGACCAGAATTCCAGCTCCACATGCTCTCCTTTCCTCCATCTCCCACAACCCTTCATCTCGTCGACCTCGTTAAGTACTAATATTCCCTTTTATGCCACTCCCCCAGTCTCGTTCTCTGCCGCATTCTCTCCTCCGTCGCGACGTCCGCCGGCGTCGTTGCCGCCCGCGGCGGGCGTCCGGAGCGTGTCGCGCGGCGGAGGAGGCTATTTGGGGCGGCCTCGGCACAGCGCTGCGGCGCCCGCCCATACGCCCACGCCTACGCCCACGCCCGCGACCGCCCTACGCCTGCAACTGCGCCCCCACCCACGCCCATGCCGGCGCCCGCGCCCCCACCCACGCCTACGCCCGCGACCGCCCCCACGCCTGCGACTGCGCCCCCACCCATGCCCATGCCGGCGCCCGCGCCCCCACCCACGCCTACGCCCGCGCCCGTGCCCTCAACCACGCCTACGCCCGCGACCGCCCCTACGCCCACGCCTCCGCCCCCACCCACGCCCACGTCTGCGCCCGCGCCCACGTCCGCGCCCGCGTCCTCGCCCTCGCCCACGCTCGTGCCCACGCCCGCGCTCATGTCCGCGCCCGCGCCTGAATTAGGGCGCGACGCCCCGCGACGCTTTCAGAAAGGAGCGGCGTTTGAGCGCCCGCAGAAGACGCAGGAAGTGGCCCTTTAAGGGTGCCGCTTTCAAAGTTGGAGCACCTCATTTATTATGCTGCCTTGCGATTATGTAGATCCCTCACGCTACAGCGTACGCTTAACGCTAACTCTTGCATTGATATATAGTGAATGGGTATTCATAGTGAGGGATGTTAAATGAGTTTAACGTTATTGGTAAAAGTTGTCTAATAATGTGATCCTATAACGACTGTTGCCAAGGAGTTCCAGAATTTTTAAATGTTTCATGACGATGATACGAGTCGAAAGAGTGGAACTGTGAAAGGAATGTCTGGAAATGTTTGCAAATTTTGTTTATCCTATTAACGACATAGAAACAGGAAAGGCAAGACGCGAATATTGCTTATTCATTCTGTAGTGGATTGTAAACGTGCGAATTGTCTTTTAGAGCTGAAAGTCGCAAAGGTTTTCTAATAAGTTATGAGAGTTCTATTAAGGTGTTTCTAATAATCTTCTAATAAGATTTTTCATGTTTTCGTTATCACAACATATATTTGCTCAAGATAACTGAAAGACAGATCTTGAGACAATATTGCTGTTGCTGTCATATGCTTCAAATGATTAGATGTAATGTTGATTTTTTATAGAAGATGAAGCAATTATTGATTCATACACGATTGATTTGTTAAAAATTGGAAAGTCCTTTTTCAGTTTGTGTCAATACGATTACGTTGCCTACCATAATATTTCGGTAGTTTCATAATATTTCAATAAGCTGTAGTGTACGGAGTTCATGCTGGGGATGCCAGGGATACGAGATTATTAAATGTGAATAATGATAATGATGTAAAACAACAATTATATATTATCTACCAAAAAGTTTTTTTGAAAAAATCTTGGTCTTGATTACAATACATACAGGTTTTGCAACATGGAAGTGAACATTCACGCAAACATTGGTGGTAAAAAGCCTTTACTGGCTCACCTATCACTGCGCAAGTCGATATATCCCTTTTATGATAGGAACAGGAAGGGCGATGACTGTGCGGGTAATTGAATGTCGACTGTAGGTGGACGCTAGTAATGGACCGTGATGAGGACGCGTTACAGCAAAGTGATGCGGGTTGCAGAACTGAAAGTGGTGGCCGCACATCCATACTCTGTTACAAAATACCAGAAAAATCGTGATTCGAAATCAATACTTAACAGATCCTTCAATGAAATTAAAAATGTTTTTCATATTTTTGATATGTATTTCACAGCTTTCTGAAAATATGTGCGACAAAAAGACGTAAATTGAAAAATGTAGAAAAAAACAGTTAGTTTAGTAAAAGTTAGTAGTAGTACTCGCGTCGTCCTGGTTGGTAAATGAGCACAAGCTAAAATATAGGCTGGGATTTAACTACACTATAGTAGTTATTGCGCTTGTGATAACAGCAATGAGTGATCCAGTGATCCATTTTATTTTCAGCAAATGATCGAACATTGTTTACATTTTTATTTGTATTGAATTTTTGTAACGCGTAACACAGCAATGCATTTCTGATTTACATGTGTATTAGTTATTGCATTTGAAATGTAAAAACATGTAAGTGCTTAATTTAAAGTCCTTATAGCAAGAAAACAAAAGTCGATGCGAGTTGTCGAGATCTTAATAAGAAGGTAGTGCCGTGGTGACCTTGAACCGAAAGGATCTTGGGTTCGAATCCCGCCTCGGGTATGGTTGTATGTGTTTCGTGATTGTGTGTGCTGTCTATGTGTCCTCTGTGGTTGGCGTCAGGAAGAGCATCCGGCCGTAAAATATTCGCCAAATCCATACAAAAATGGAGTGTGTGAAAATTAATAAAAAAAAATGAGCCCAAAACCATTAGCACCGACCGCATAGTAACCGGAAAAGGCAAAAGAATAGCAAAAAAAAACATCATTGGAGATAGTTACAAATATCAAGGAGAAATGTAGGCAGAAGTAAAGAAACAAAGCGAAGAAAGGACTGGCTTGGGTTCAGAGAGGGCCCTTCCGATCCACGGGGCCGGGCGAGCGGGGCTGCGGCGATGGGCATCGGCTGTCGAGCGCTGCGCGGTTGACGTTCGAATTCGTTATCTGCCGCTCCGCATGGGCGCGCTGCATGCGAGCCGTCCCGCCACGCTCTGGATGCGCCCTTCGATGCAGCGATAGCGAGAGCCATTCCCGCGAAATGGGTGTCAGCGCAGGGCAACGGACGGCCTGCGCGTTCAAGGAAAAGTTACTTGATACTCGTATGTACACGACGTAAACTTTTATGGGTACATTGCTACAGATCGAAAGTTTTATAAGAACAGTTTAGATTACATCCTCACAAATGTGCGTAATAACAACTATTTTCTCTAGCTTTATTAGGCTGGTCTACAACCATGAGTAAATTACGAAATAATATTACTACCTTAAAAGATAAATGATTTATGAGACATAACCTTATGTATAGAGGTAAAAACGAAGAGAAAAAAAAGTGTACTTACAATGTTCAAATGAAATAATAGACTCAAAGTTACAAGTTATTATGTATTACAGAGTATGCTATTTTTCTACTGTAATAATAAAATCAAATTAGATGGACCGTAATTTACTTAGAGCGATCTTGTTGCATGGAATAAAAAAACCCAGAAAGCATCAATTTAAAAAAATGTATAGAAAAATAACTTTGATCCTGGAATTTACTTTCACAATGACATTTACATAAAAAAAGTCTTTTCCTAAGTATTTTAGAATCAATGCCGTGATTGCCAAAAACTCCGAGACCTAAGACTTGCCGCTGTGATTGTGATCTGAGGCCATCTCACAGAGCTCCTTTCCAACCCAGAGCCCATTCACGGGCGGGAATAACGCGCCCGCTCCGCAGAGCGCTCTCGCAGGGCCGGCGTGGAAGCGGTGCCATCGGCGGCCATCAGCGCAGGCCCCGCGCGCGCGCCCCGCCGCGCCGCGCGACCTGCCCCGAGCGGCCGCGCGCGCGGGCGGGCGGCCGGGGCAGCGGAATTCATTTGCGTAATGCAGCAGCGCGCCGCCAGCCGGGCACGGTCGCGCGCCGCGGCGAAGGGGGAAGGGGGGGAAACGGCGGGGGGCGACGGGCAGTGCGCAGATAAACCGTGCCTGACGAGATTACCGCCGCCCCGCTTCCGCCGCTCCCCGCGGTCGGCGAGGGCAGCGCAGCGGTCGCGCTGACGGGGCCTGTGATAGCGGCGGAGGTGGAGGCGACGTGGAAGGAGGAAGTGGAGGCGGAAATGGTGGAGGAGGGGACGAGGTAGGAGGAGGAAGAAGAGGCGCTGGCTCAGGCTGAGGCGGTGTCGGTGAGGAAGGCGTAGGAGGAGGTGGAAGCGGTGGTGGAGTCAGCGGCGATGGCGGACGAGCCGGAGGTGGTGGCAGCGTAGGCGATGGCGAAGGAGGCGGAGGTAGAGGCAGAGGTGGAGGTGTTGGCGGAGGTGGAGGTGGAGGTGGAGGTGTAGGCGGAGGTGGAGGCAGAGGTGGAGGTGGAGGTAGAGGCGGAGGCGGAGGTGGAGGCGGAAGTGGGGCGAGGGGCGGAGGTGGAGGCGGAGGTGGAGGCGGAGATGAAGGCGGAGGTGGAAGTGGAGGAGAATGTTGGGGCGGAGGTGAAGACGAGGTTGGAGGAGGAAGCAGAGGCGGAGGCAGAGTCATTGGCGAAGGCGTAGGTGAAAGTGGAGGCGGTGGCAGTGGTGGAAGAGGCGGACATGGCGGCGTCAGCACTGGAGGAGGCGGTGGTGGAGGCGAAGGGGGCGGGGGCGGTGCCGTTCTGCGGAGAGGGGCGGCGAATGCACCCAAGGTGGGCGTGGCAGAGGCCGCATTCCGAGAGCCGCGCGTCCGCACTAGAGTATGATGATGAGACACGCTGCGTACGAAGGCGCGCGACCATCAACATTTCCCACAAGACTACGCTGCCGGCTTATGGTTCACAAGGCAAGCACCAGGAAATATACAGCAAGCACTGTCAAGATGAAGTGACTTTGGATTTCGTGATAAAAAGTGATGACAATATTTCTGATATTGTCTAATATTCATGCAAATAAAATGAACAAAATATTGGTCTCGATTTGTTAAAATCGAAATGGACAAAAATGGAGTAGCCCGAAAACGTATGTTATTCGGCGTACAAATATGAAAGATACTGCGTAATTTATCGTTGTACTATTGACGATATTACGTAACCGCTAAGAGTTAATGTATCACAACTCACTGTGGATAGAAAGCAAACAAATTTCAAATTATTATTTGTTATGTATTATTAAATAAAATGCCGGAAATATCAATAAACCATCATTATATAATAAATTGTTTTTATGTAGCGTACGTATGTGAATTGAAGTTAACAGTGATTTTTGAATACTGCAAATGTTTGACAGTACATCTTCTACGAATGCTAAAAATGTTTCTAGAGGCAACTTTGTGTATATCCTGGGAATAATGCAAGTAATGCACTTTTACCAATTAGCCGAAAAACTTTCTCTGCTGGTCGGACGCATGGAGGGAAGTTACTTGTAAAAGAGCTAGCAATAGCGCAGGGCCAGAAAGCCATGCCTAACCTCTCCGGCAGAACGAATACTCCGGTTGGACACGGACAAGTGTGCCCGTCAGAACGGGTGATGGGCACTCTAACGAAAACTGGATGAAACGCATGCAAAGTAAGAAACTACTTGATTGATGTGGTGACGAAATAATACTATACAAGATCAAAAAGTTATCTGCAATACATGAATGGTAAGGCAGACACAGTTCCATGACAAACATTGCATTATATCGATAGGCTACAAAGTGAACGAAGAAAAAAAGGAATTTAAGTTTTCGAAATGTATGAATTAAGTCATAACAATGAATTAATGAATTAAGTCATAACAATGAATGTAAATGCTTGAAAAGAGTATAATAACTCATCAAGGTTCACCATCGTACTCGTAGGTGCATTGAAACAATCAAAAACATGTTTTTTCTCGAATTGTCTGTTTTTTCTAGAGGAAGACGGCCTCCAGGTATCTTCCCCAGCGGGCATCGCCCCAGCCAGGTCATGTTGTAAGCTCTGGATGGTACTCGGACACGTGTGACAGTGTAGTGCATTCAAGTGTGCGAATAAGGGAGAGAATATGACAAGGAAGAGAAAGGAAAGATCGTGCGCGATGGTTCGTCTGTGAAGATACTGTTTCGGCGATTAATACCAAGCAATCGCCTGCTGTATTGATTGAAGAAACGACAAAAAACTACAGATGGAGGAGCTGGCCACCGGAATTCTCCTTCTGAATTCGACCTAGTTATATAGCTTGTGGCGAAAATCAGTCATCGTTGGAACTCGGACCCTAAGATCTAACAGTCAGAAACGCTGAAGAGAGCGGCAATCAAGCTAGACTCAGGCGACGGACATAGGTGACGTGTTTACTACATACATATTTAAGTAGACTGTCATTTATTTTTAGCAGCGGAAGTGTTCACTTAGATTCCAAGCCAAAGCCACGCATTCGTTGGGGTCCACTGTGCGCCTGCTGGCGGGCGAGGGGAGGGCGAGGGTGTGGGCGAGGGTGTGGGCGAGGGCGAGTGCGCGGGCGAGGGCGCGAGCGAGGGCGCGAGCGAGGGCGCGAGCGAGGGCGAGGGCGCAGGCGAGGGCGCGGGTGAGGGCGAGGGCGAGGGCGAGGGCGAGGGCGAGGGCGAGGGCGCGGGCGAGGGCGCGGGCGAGGGCGCGGGCGAGGGCGCGGGCGAGGGCGCGGGCGAGGGCGCGGGCGAGGGCGCGGGCGAGAGAGCGGGTGCAGGCGAGCATGGCCGTGTGCCTCTTGATGTGAAGTTGCGCGTCAGTGGCGTCGCAGCGCGCGCTAAACCCCCGGCCCTACGTTCCGTCCGCGCGATACGGCAGGACGAGAGTTGCGTGTCTAGTGGCCGCGTCACTGCGCGCCCCGCGTTTCCACTCCGGCGCACCTCCCCCCCTTCGTTTCGGCCCAGGAACTGATTGGGGAGAGGTGAGTACGCTTGACACCTAGGTGCAGAATTTGTAGAGACCCTCGCATTGGCGGTGACGGGATTGCTTAAGGCGTTCAATAAAGTTGAGGTGCTGATGATAAAGCAAGGATGACAGTAGTCAGAACTGTTATTAATTTACTTGTACATGATGTGTGCGAATAAATGCTCCAGACTTTTAGGGCATGTAGGGAAGTCAAAGATGATCAATTTGTGCCACTGAGCATGTGCTGAGAAATCTATTCTGCAGAAATTAAACATGTGATATTCACCTTCGATTGGCAGGCAATCTGTCAGCTACTGATGTTTGACAGGAACCCTGACGCCAATAACGAAATTTCGTGTTATACTTTCCGAACACCAGTTTAAGACGAATTCCTGAGGAAAACATGTATGTAACTTAGTTATACGCGATTTCTCCATCATCTGTTCATCGGAAAAAAGGGAACATCTTCAACCCCCTACATACCCACTCCTGTACAGTGACAATGTTAAAAATGGCGAAAAGAATAGTGATGTAACGAGAGTTATCATGTCGAAGGGATGATTGTTGAGGGTTGGCAGTTGTCAAACCAGCTTCGGCGAACGTAGCAATGTTGACTGTGAGAAACTGCAACGCCGGATTACACTGGTGGAGATAAATTAGCAAAGGCATTTGTGACGAAATAACGAAGTTAAATAGATAATTATATAATTCTTAGGGGAGAAAAAAATAACAATGAAAGTGGTACCAATGCGTTGATGGAACTGGAATGCTCTTCAATAAAGCACAAAATGCAGTAGCCAATTTGTAGAAGGGATGGGTGATGGCTATGGCAAAAGAGGGTTACTTCTACCTTTATTGGCATCAGGAACAAGAATGGATGGAGACATAGCCTCTATGATGACAATGATGGTACTCCCAGTAAAAAAAAAGTATCTGGAAGCAGAAACATTTGAGTGGACGATGGGAATGCGACAGCAATGGTCGCGAGAGCGGCAGGGCCCACGGTAGTGGAGGGAGAGGCGCGGGGTGTGGGGTGGCAGGGGAGGGGGCGGGGCGGGGCGGGGCGGGCGCCGCGTTGTCGCCGTGCCTTGCCGCCGCCGCCGCCGCCGCCGATCGAAGGCGCGGGGCACGCGTTGGCCGCACGACCGCCTGTCGGCGCCGGCCGCGTTCGCCGCCCACTGGACTGCACCGGCGCGAATCCTTCCACACGCGAACACAGATTTTATCGCAAGCAAAACACATGGTCGAACCTTGCCGAATTGGAGGCACAAATGTGACATTTCTTACGCACGGCTGTAGGGTTAATAAGAACAGTACTAGTAATGATAATAATTTTACTGATAACGATGATAAAAACAGAACAAAGAGGATAATATGCAGAACAAAGAGAATAAGAATGAAATAGCAATGGAAGTATAAATCAGGGAATAAGATATTGTGAGAATTGTCATCCCAGCATGAAGCAGGGTGAAGCAATTAGTATCTTTATATTACTATTAATATCGTATAATGTCGAGAGGCATTAAGCTCCCCATAGAATCTACATTTTTTGGACATTTCATATTAACTTTAATGTATACATGTACATTTCTTTTTCTACCAACAATTTTAACACAATATTTTATATTTTTTTTACTGAAAGCATTAAAATATTTTTGATCAAAGGCGTATTGATGAAATGACGATAGTTGGTCTTTCACTACACTTAATAATGGGCTGTTTATTTCTTTTCTGTGATAATAGAGGTAGTGAAATACTATTTTGGATTTGAAAAATTTGTAAAATTCACGGGGAAGAGCCAATAAAACAAACATTCGAAATTATTATTTCAGAATATTTTCTTTACACATTTATATTATCATTTTCAAACCTTTATATAAACTTGAAATCTGCATATTAACTTTTGTATGTCTCTTAAACTATAGGGCGATAAATACAGGAAGTAATCAAGTAATCAAGATAGTGTATGCCAATCTCAGCAGGACGCAATGAAAGCCGTCTGACAGAAATAAATACCCCAATTTAGACCTAGTGGCACCGCATTTAGCCTGGGTGTTGCGTGCCGCGTCACAGTGCGTGAAAAACGTAACTAATTTACAGCCTTAACTGCGAGATCATGCAAACTTCCAGCTGGAGCAGGGCAATCTCACTAGTGAACGGAGTCGAGCGACAGGTGAATGGAGGGTTATCAACATCGTTAAACGCTCTCTGCGCCATCTCCGCGCTATCAACCGCCCGGAAGCATCATCGCGCGTTTAATCCAGCTCTGCGGTCGCAGCGCTGCCCACGCCTCCGCGAGGGTGGAGCGCGGTGCCGGCGGGACTGCATACCCCTGCGGGCAGGCTGCCATGATCCGGCGACGAGTGGCGAGGCCCGGTGACAAGTGACGAGCGGCGTCACGCAATGCGCACGCGGTTCGTGCAACGGCATCGCCCCTCCCCCGCACCCCTCGCCCTCGCCCTCGCCCTCGCCCTCGCCCCCGCCGTCTCTCCCGCCGCGCGCACGGAGCTCAGGGGGGCCAGGGAATACCAGCTCCCCCAATCGCGCAGTGCAACAATATTCCAACTAGGTAAACCGTATAATTCACCAAACATAATAAGATCACGATTCCCTAAGGACTCCCTTCGACCACCTTAAATCATTTACCTATTTCCTCTAAGCTACTTAAAATCCCACCCACTAACACCCTTTAAAAATTAATCACAAATAACTCCAAAAACTGACCTCGGCAGTTTCAATTCTCTGTCTAATAAAATGAATTATCATACCCCTGAGAAAGGAGGTAACGCATGCGGATGTCCATCCCTAAAAGTTAATGTGTAAGATTTATGTATTATGAACAACCGTGAAAGGCAGAAATGCCGAGCAGGCATAAATAAATTTAAAAAATTGAACACATGCGGCAACGGTGGCGGAAGTTACAATGGGACTCGTCGTCACGGTTATCACTGAGAAACTAACGCTTGGAGAAACTGAGGACTTATCAGATTAGAAGGGAAAGATCAACGTTGAAATATTCGAAACAACAATACCTGTGAATATGGTTAAAACAGTCACCTGTACGTTTTCTAGTACTTCTCAAACGCCTTGTTATTTCAAATAGGGCAATAAAACAATTAAGAGTAAACCTACTTGTTTTCTACGCCTTAGTGTTGATATTACGACATTTCGCAAGTTCGTTAAGTACGTTCTCTAATTCTCTACTGTTATTGATATTAAAACAACAAACAAACTACTTAATACTAAAGTACTCGGGATGGTATTATGTGTACATCTCCATTAAACATTAATATTAATTACATCCTTACAAATCCTTTGTTGTATTCTGTCACCTATCCGACTATTTACTTGTATCACCTATCCTGTATGTGACACCTATTCGACTTGTCGCACAAAATCTATTAAATATACTCTAAATTTTAAGTTATTGACCATTGAGTTCTATGACATAAACAGTAATATGCATTGTTTAAATATGTGTTACGTTACGTGATTTTCCGTTTTCATTCATTTCATAAATATCTCAATTTATGTAAATGACAAACATTTAGTGTGGTTTTTCTCTTCGCCATTGTCTTTCTGCCGACGCAGGGTATGCGGCTCTTCACGTCACCTCTTAAGTTGCAAGTTGTGATGCGCATTATCAGGTATTTCGAATTAATATATCCAATTATTTTAAAATAATTAGAAAGAAGCTCAGTGAAATTTAACTGCAAAAAGTGCAATTTCAAAACAAATCTCAATACGCAGTCTTCACTAATAAAAAATTAAATCGTAAGCATTCCAATTACGATGAAACAAAATCGAAGTTGCTCTTGCTTCACGTTCTAGATTTTATTTTTTAATATAAGTAAGTCATTTGTTTAACCAGATAAAATGGCTTTTATTTAAAACTAGAGAAACCGGAAATGCTTCGCTGTTGTAGTGTATTACATATCACACACTACTGGTCACGAGGTCGTTAATCACGTTTTCATCTAAGCTGTTCAAAAATTGTACTAAATGAGACTTTCTTGCAAGCCTGGGTTTGTTCTACGTCCTGGTTTCGACATGGTTATCAAGTATCCTTTTGTCCAAACGTTCGCCATCAAATTTGGACATGAGTTCGCGATGACAATATATTTGAGAATTTTGATATACATGTCCGAGATTCAAGTAATAAATATTTCACAATACCAGAGGCAGAATGCTTGAATGCAGTGAAGACGCGTTTAATCCTTGACTGTGCGGCGGGTTGCATAGAGTTCAGGAGCGCTCGAGTGATCATAAACGAATAAATCGTCATCAACAACGCCCCCCACATATTCAAACCACTCTCTAAACACTCCTATTATTATAAGAACAAGGAATGAAAATTTTAGCACAATCGGTAGAATAGTTTTTGTTTATATGTGCGACACACATACTCACGTTCCCTTGTATTGATATATAAATAGATTACGCTTTCATGCCGTGTAAAATACATATTACTTAAAGACTATAAACTATAACGGCTCAATGCAAATTTATCAATATATCAAAAATAAACCTCAAATTAATCAAAATAAATTTGAAACGATTTGATGTACCAAATACAAAATAAAAATAGAGAAGAAAGCTTCAAAAGCAAGACAAAGGAACTAGAAGCACTACACAAATGACTAAACACAAAAAAGAAATTTAACACAAGGACAGAGCTAGAAACAAGTTACATGAGTAAGAATTAAAAAGAGTTACTTGAAAACAAATGCAAATGGTGAAGCAAAATTTTAATTTATTTAATGAACGCAATATTCGTGGCGAAACTACGTGCACGTCATGCTCGACCACTTTACTCACACGCTGGTAGAACTGGGCACATTCGCGAGCGGTAGAGCATTAGACGAGCACGGGTCGACAAGGGCCTCGCATTAGGAGTGTGCACTTTTTACGGATTCAGGAGAGCGGGAGTTTGAGAAAAGTTTCCACGGACGGACTTGGCGGGCGCGGAGCTGAGTGGAGAGGTGCTGTGGTTTAAGTGAGCAAAAGCGCAATGCACTTAAGAGGAATTTGTAAGGAACCTCCTAGCACACAAGGTACGACTCGTATCACTATATAGGGATCTTACGTGATAGCACTGCATTAACTAGATGAGCAAGTATTGTCTAGGCTCAAGTTTCCTGGGACTTGCATTTAATATCAACGTTTCACGGCACATAATTTCCGCCTTAGTACGAATTACATACGTAAAGAAATTTTCTGACAATACTGTATTAAAAATTGGAATTGTTCATTTATTGATTTTGTGTTGCACAAGAAACACATTGAAGCTATTAAGTATTTGCTAGTCTACTTTAATATTCAAAACACATTTTTTTATTAATAACTCGACATCTATTTGGATTCAGTGCAATGCTGCCAGATAATTTACTAAATTAATTCCCACTAAAAATTTACAGTGGTACATAAGTAACATTCAACAACAATCATTCAATTTTATATGTTTATTGATGACTTTTTCGAACATTCGTCAAACGAATAATTCAAATGTTCTCTACCAATTTTCTCTGACTACTGTTTTACACATTTTTAACGTAACTATAATTCAGCCCACAGCAAGACGCACTTTAACACTGAACTACAAGAATTTGAACTCTCACTTCAAAGCCACTGATTTGTGCATACTGAAGTCCAGCGTTATTCAGATGATAATTGAGATTTTGTGACACATCGATAAATACGAGTAAAAAGTTAAATCAGTTATTATAAAATACATAATAACTTACTTAACTTTTTACTCGTATTTATCGTATGTATCCTATTTCTTTATAAGTGAGCATATTATGATCAATTATCACTTCGTCAATTAAAGCACAAAGTAAACCGACAATCATCAAATATTACGGCATGTGTTAGTAAAGTGAAGCCATAAATGAGAAGCAGGGGATGGAACTTTACATGATTGTTAATATGAAGAAATGAACAAAATTTTAATTCGTTTCACTAACGTAACTTACATTTTCAAAAACAGCAAAATAAACTAAATTTCTTTAGTAAACTGGTAGTAAATACTTGAAAATTGTAACTCTAATATCTGAGGAGAATTTGTAAGAGACATGCTTCCGTTCTCGTTTCCGCGCACTGGAACAAATGAAAACTTCGCTGTTGCCGCCCTCTGAGAAGCGGTGGTCTTTGGCGCCAACTCCTGCTCAGCTCTTGTGGCTGCCGGGAGCGCCCGCGCAATCTGCAGGTGGGGGCGGTTACCGCTCTCGCCCCACCCCGGCGCACACACTGTCTCGCATTGCACACAACCCACAGGCCCTGCGCCACCACTTGCCAACGTGGAGCTTCCGGTGCGAATCGAATAAAATATTATTATTAAAGTATAACAATACAATTTATTGATACTAGCATTTAAAACCCAGAGGTTTTCGTTTAGAAATAAATTGGAGTCTTCTACTTAACCAAGTTTCGTGATTTTTGCTTTGAAAGAAAGGTCGTGACCAGCACTAGACGTTATTACTTGCTCTTATTAACTGTTTTTATTGCATTGTAGCACCAAAATTTCATAATTTCTCGGCTAATCGGTCGACATTTGTTATTACGTTATTCAATGCCAATTATATTGTTTAGTTGGTCTTCGCTGTTTTGTAGAGCGAATTGCAATTGATATATCAAAACCATTCGCTAGTTTGTGAGGTAATACTTAGGGAAGCGAAAATAGAGAGTTTGGTGAATTCGAAGATTGAGTGTTTTTAAATGCAAAGGTCAGTGAATGTTTATAAACATAACGTCCAGCTACAATTTGACAAATATGTCCTTTTACAAAAAGAAAAAAATCTCAGTGCGTATAATTATGTGACGCATTCAGTTTTTATGTTAAGGTGGAGAGCAGAATTCCCTGCAGTAGTGCACTGCGACGTAGAGACACAGATATTGCTAAATAGAAAACATTTGATTTTCAATTACATTTTCAGAAATGTGTTTTTAACTTTTCTCTGGATAGTGATTGTATAGTTACAGAATTTATAAACCTCCCCCATTTCATTAGTATTGGACAGTACGTAATGAACGACATGAAACATTTTTGAAGTTTTCAACTCTACTTACAATGCATATGTAGTATTTTTCTAGTGATAATGTTTTATACATCTTTTATGCGATGAAGTCGCGAGAACTCTGTTGTTGTTATTATTATTATTACTATTACTATTATTATTACTATTATACGACTATTATTTGTGGGTACTCTCCTTAGAAAGCTAGATGCGATTTGGAGTAGATATTATATTTAACCTGCATGTTTAGTCGCGTATTTAGAGTGCATCAGCAACAACAACAACGATAAGAATAGGAGGGATGTAGGGTGTGTAATTCATACAGAAAAATCTTATAAATTATGTTAATTGAAGAAAATAGATACTATTTAAAAAATTATCTGCTGTGTATAGAAGTAGTCATACTAACAAGCAACAAAAGGCTTGACTTCCCATTTTACTCGCCAGAAAAGCCACTTCCTTCCTAATGTTGAATTGCAAAATTTAAAGCATATTACATATGGCATCGACATCGTATTCGTTAACTAAATTTTCAAAAACATGTCTAGTACATTAATGTTATAAATTCTGGATAATTATAACATTTCTTAACAGATAATCGTTCGTTTACTATAAGGGTACCGTAAAAATGTGAAGATATTTTTGTCCTATTTTGCGTTCATGTGAACATTGAGTTATATTTTCCACTTCCTTAGCATACGACATGCAATGTCTCAAAAATCGATTATTGAATTTCATCAGATTTTTAAATGGGTTCAATCATCATTGAAAGTGCACTAAATTGACAAACAAAAATAAGTGTCCACACCACCTCTTACGCTTTTACATTCAAAGGTACTCTTTAACCTGAGACAAGTAATCCAGAAGAGCATGGCCCTTCACCCTGGCTCAAGTGGAGTGAGCAATGTTCAATTCCAGGGAACGACCGACGAGGCTCGATCTCCACGCGCGTTCGTAAAGCGAGTACAGGAAGCCCTGGAAGTTTGTCCTGCATAACCTCGACGTAAAACGATCTCTCTCGCAAATTAGGTTGCGCGCACTAAAACAACTTGCTATGGAAATTGCACTTCCCCCGGGTGAAAGCAGATTGGTAGTTCCATTAATATTGCTTCTCCTCTTTCTCCCCTCACCGTCGTCTCTTTCCCTCTTTGTTCAGGTTTCCCCGATGAAAATAGCTTTAACAAATTTGAACCTCAGTTGACGAGAACTAAAAGGTATACGCGATAGCATATTGTTTAGAATGCTTTAAAGAACAGAGAAATATGAAACTTGAAAGAAACAATTAATTTCACTGAAATTCTGAAAAGCGGTCTCGGTAAGTACTTCACTAAAAATATTTCATACAAGTTCAATAGTTGATATTAGAACTCCAGCAAACATATTTTTATAGCTGAACATATGAAACGGTAGAAAATATATGAACTCATACGTCACATGTGATGCAGCATTAAGAAAAATATACGAGAACGTTTGAATTTAATTAGTTTCTTATTAACGAGCAAATAAAAAAATATTATCATGTTTACAAAAAATATTTATTGCAAACAATGAACTGAATATCGTCATGCAGTTTCAATTTTCTGCCTTATAAATAAAGTAAAATAATGGTAAGCTATTCAGAGAAAAGTAGCTAGAACATAATTACGAAATATTTATTAAACATTTACAAAAAGTTGTGGAAAAAATGATATTTTAAATACGCAAATAGCGGTATTTAAAATATGCTTACACCATTCATCATAGATAATACATTAACGTTCTAAGTTACATTTAAAAATTAGATCAATATTTTGCTATTATATGAAACGTTATTTCAGAATAAAGAATCAACAACATAACATTAACTCTTTCTCCTACTGTAGCACCAAAGCGAGAATGACCACAGCGGATCAGTCACATCGGAATTTATTTTTACTCCTCGCCGAACGTATCGACATTTCCCGAAATGTGTGTGCACAACAACTTTGACGTGTTTGTCAATACTGTCGAGAGATTATAAAACCCCAACGTAGAGCACGTCCCGTAACGCTTTTGCAGCGTACCTACTGGATAACGCCTGTGTTGCCAGAACGTCCGAACCATCAACTTACCTCACAATAAACATAGCCGGATATTGGTATTTAAAATGAACTAACATTGTGTCTGAATTCAGAAGAAAATATAGGGGAATTCGTAATAAGCTCACCTTTCCGTAAAATTACTTATTCAAATTTACGAACAAATACTCATTATTATACATTTATGATTACAGGAAGAAAATTGTCATCATAATTGGAAAAACGCTCACAGAAAGGCAGTATTATATTAGACTACATTTAGAAATACACGGTACCATCCCGAGTTGACACCCCATTAAAACACGTTCAGAGAATGAATGAACAATCGTGAGTTAATACATGTTTGTTTTTTTTTCAAAATTAATTGTAAAACTCAACGAACAGAACAACTGTATAAAATTACGTTTATGTAGTTTCCAAATACACATAAAACGAATCATGTTAATTTTTCCATACCAAATTGGTATTTACATTTCATTTTTTTACTTCAGAATGATCTCCAAAAATTGTATTGAATTCTCTATACAATTCATTCACTCCAACATTAATTATACATTCACTCAAGTAAGAAAAAGATAGGAAGAATCATAAAACAGAAGGTTCTAAGAGCGTGTTTACGTGTTTTGCAACCAACTTACGTCGTCAAATCCACGGACATATTGAAGATACACAATGCTTCATGTTGCTAGTCCACCTGCCACGAACGTTCTTCTAGTGCACAAACTGTCGCCGACGAGGCTGCTCTCGGATATCCTCGGGGCACACGTCACTCCCGCAGACGCTACGTACACACGCGTCACTCGCGAGCGCTTTCGGCGGGCGCGCAGTCACGCGTGGTGTCGGCGGCGGCCGTGGCCGCGGCGCGCGACTGCGGCGGGGGCGGCGTCGCGCGGGAAGCGTCGGCGTGGCGCCGCGGCGCCGCGGGGGGCGGAGGCCGTCGTCGGGGAGGGCGCCATGGGGCCCGCACGCGCCGGACGCTGCTCTCCTCGGTGCCTCGGCTCCGCCGCGCGCCCGCTCGCTCTCTGCCGGGCGGTCGCCTGGTGCCAGGGCGCTGGCGCGGGCGCGGGCGCTGGCGCGGGCGCGGGGGGTGGGGGCGCGGTGGCCGCTGGGGTGGGGGCGGGGGCGCGCACGTGGCCGCGGTGGCGGCTGCGCCCGGGCGGCAGCCTCGTTGCGTATGCGGCGGGCGGCGTGCGCTGCCGCTGCCGTGTGCGCGGGCGCTGCTGATGCTAGCGGGTCGCTCGGTCGCCCCGGGCACCGCCCCCCGCCGCCGCCCCCGCCCCCGCCGCCGCTGTCGACGGCGCGCCGGGCCGGCCACGTGCCGCCGCCGTCGCCAGGAGACGCCGTGACGTCATCACAGGCTCTCGGTGTGACGTCACTCCGCGGCGGGACCCGGCCCGCCCGGCTCACCCCGGCTCGCCCCCGGCCCGGCCCGGCGTGGCCCGGACGCTGCCCTCTGCAGTGGGCACTAGAGCTCGACTTCCGGGAGAAACTCGCTTTGTTGACATTCGTCGAGGCATCAGAAAATGTAATTAGTAAGCTGCCACAATCAATTGCCACTTACCAATACATCATTCGACGTGGAATCAGCGATTATCAAACCACATCTGCCGCATAATTCTATGTAGATGACTTATTTCTACTCTGATAATTTTCATCGAATTGTCCGTCAGCATTCTCGCCAGCAGTTGTTTTATAGTATTTTACCAGATAATGTCTCACGTAGTTTAAAACTATACTAGCGAAAGGTTCAGTAATAGTAACAAAAACGAGTTCCTGAACGCAAATATTGGTTTGTTAGACAAATTGCTTCTCTTAACGTAATACAATACAAAAGCATTCAATATTTAAATCATAGCAATTTCAAAAGTGATACTGAACAATCGTTTTGTTTTTAAGACGTAAACATATAATTATTTTGATTACGTGGGGTTTCTGCCATTTGATTTGCTGTGATTCATAAAAAAATGTTGTTTAGCACGATTTCTTGAATTAGAGCAAAAAATTAACAAAGTAATAATTAAAAATGTCACAGTTCATTCAGTGAACTATGAAAACTGCATTAAACGTGAATCGACTACGAATATTAAGCAAAGGGTACCCCTGATAAGATGGTAAAAAGATCCCCTCAACCAAATGACAAGAGTTACACCAAATGACAAGAGAAACACTGTAATTCTAATTTACAAATACTATTTTTAAATTGTTTCTTAATTTTTAACTACTTTTCAAAGTCAAAATTACTGGGTGCTAAAGCTATGTATACAAATCTATAGTAAACAGTAAAATAAATCCACAGAACTGTTGCAATTATTTTCAAAGTATATTTAACGTCCAGGCGATTTAAAGCCGGGAAAAATGGTTTTTATTTTTTTAAATGCAGCCCAAAAGACGAAAAATCTGAAAAAATCCACAATTTGTATTTTAAAAGAAACTGATGAGATTTTTTCGAGCCTGTTCCAGGGTTCTTCGACTCAGTAAAAATATTTTTTTGTAATTTTTTCAAAAATATTTTTTGTTTAAATTTGGGTCTGAAGAAATATTGAAAAATGTTTCTCTGATAGTATACATTGTTTTCTTATTTATCACATTTTTCAGTCAGATAAAATAGTGTTAAGTTGACGAAAAAATTGAAATAAAAAAGTTTTGGTTGTAGGGGTGTGTGGGTGGTGGGACAGGGGCTATGGAGCCTTTCAAAAATATTATTTGTATGTTAGAATTATAGTGTAACTACTCATATGTCTTTGTTTGAGGGGAACTTTGTACCATCTTATCCGGGGGAACGCTTTCATATTACGAAGCATTTGAAAAGTGTAAGTTTCAGTTGTTTCTTTCGATTTAACACAGAACTTATTGCATATTATTAGGGAAGGAAATGCGCAATCTAATATTGCAAATAACTGGTCAAAAATATTTTCTTTAGTTTCATATTTTGTTCCTTTCCGTAATACCTAGGAGAAAATATTTCATCACAAATTAGTCTCTACAAAAAGCCCCCATCAAGAAAAGATTGTTGCGTAAATAAACAAAATTTAAGTCTTCAAAACTCATCGAATCCAACCATCTATTCTAGCTGGTGTAAAGAAAGCTCGTGTAAGCGTTGCGGCCTTTGGTCGCTGTGCTTCTGCCGAGGGGCCCACAGTGCGCAGGCGCCTCTTCCGCCGCCGCCGCCGCCGCCTCCCGCGCGATCAATTCGGCGCGCCCGCAGCCACCGCCGCCGCCAAAAGTAGGTTGTCGTGTCGCCCATTGTCTCGTATTTGTGGTCGTCCCATTTGCGCCTACGGGAAGAAGAGCCCCCCCCCCACCTCTGCGCGGGTGGCGGGTCAAGCCGCGCGCCCTCGCCAATTAAAACGGAGCGCCGGGTGGGGCGGGCGGGACAGGGTGGGGCGGGAAAGGGCGGGGCGGGATGGGAAGGGGCGGGGCGGGACAGAGAGGGGTGGGATGGGAAGGGGCGGGGCGGGATGGGAAGGGGGCGGGGAGGGACGGGGAGCGGGGAGAGGCGGGGCGGGGAGGGACGGAGTGGAGCGGGGCGGGACGTGGCGGGGCGGGGTAGCGGCAAGGGGGGCCGATGCTGCGTACGGGCGCGTAAGGGGCGGCGCTGCTGCAGCGGCGCGCCCTCGTGGAAGAGCGTACGGCGGTGGTGGCGGGGGCGGGGGCGCGGGCGCGGGAGGGAGAACGCACGTTGACTGCTGATATTGATTGCGTGTTTCTACCCAGGTGCTAGTGCGGTGTGCGAATGGCAGACGTTCTCGTGTTCATGGACGATGGTTGACCAATAGTAGGATATGTATGATTAAGAAATACTCGTTACTAGATGTAATTTTTTGCGATGTTTCATCGTAACTTTTTATGAGAATAGAAAACGATCTTTCCAGAATAGCATCCGTCTTTACGAATTCCTCAAAATATGAATTACCATGCTTTGAATAAATATCTTCACTATCCATCTCGGTGCTTTTCTTTTAACTTAAATAAATTATGTGCCTAATTTGCTGCAAGAAACATAGAATTTGCGAGATAATTCGCAGAGTATATAAGATTTTGCTTGCTGACGATAGGACTGTTACTTTATTGTTATTATTTTCCCACTAATGCTCAATTGAAACATATTTCTATACTAAATACGCTTTCGTAATTGAGGAGACTTGATAATATGGAGCTGCAAATAAATTTATTACTACTTGAGGCCAGATACATAATAAAGCATACATGAAAGAAATTTCCTAAACCGTTAAAATAGCCATATCTATGTATTTGAGCAAGAATTAGGATCGCTACCGTGATTGCTCCTAACTGTGTAGGAACATAAGTTTTCCATTCAACCGCTGGAGGCGGCCATTTGTGCAGGCCGAGCTGGTCATGCAGGAGGCCGCACGAACAAGCTCTAACACGCCAAGTCACCCGACTGCAGCGAGGGGGAACAACGACTCCGGCGCCGGCGGCAGCGCGGCCAAATAGCCAGATCAAACGAGTCGCGGAAAATGAGTTAATGCATGCGGCGAAGACGATTTCGCGGACCGTTGCGGTTGGCGCTATGAGAGGGGAGGAGGTCTGGCAGAGGGAATGCTTGCGTTGGCGTGGACTGAGTACTAGAAAAGTGGACAAACGGCACATAATGTTGAAATATATTTTGTTTATAACGTATTAGAGTTCTCCCTCCAGTTTTTATAATGCAACATAAAGACTGAAGCATATTGCATTATTGATTACAGAATTCAGTACAGCCAAAATTTGGAAGAGAAACCCTCTTTTGGGATTCATTGACTACCATTAATATTAAGAAATAGATGTGGGAGGTATCATAAAAACTGAACATAAACGTAAGAGAATGCATATTTTGCAAAGGTGTGAAACCAACTATTCTGTACAAATGAACTTGAATGAAGAAGTACTTGTTATCTAAAGTATCTAGTACTAATGCAACTCAAAAGAAATAGCGAGACAAATCTGCAATCCTTACAATAACTAAAAATTCGAAATATTTAAAATCAACTATATGGTATAGACACAATACAATAAACATTTTAGAGGTACGGACCAATTAAAAGCAGATAAGATTCTATAACAATAAGAATTATTATAATAATTCAATTGTTTGCGAAAATCTATCAGACACTATATCTGCATGACAGTTGATACTCGCAGTGGCAAATGGTAATACTATAGCAGCAATTACCATTACACAAGGCAATGACATTTGTCTCTACATCACACAGACTCCATTAGTGAAGCATCCATTACCATAAGTAGACCATCCTGGGTTGTTACATAAACCACAAATTCATTAGCAGCCGTATCCTTCTCGGTTACGAATCAAGTACGTCGGATTAAGAGGAGGCTGCATAATTAATTCTGCCCGCATTCTGCGTTCTCAAGCCCTCTGTGTAATTAAGGTACAAGGGCGAGCGCTGGAGGCGAGGTGGTAGGCGGGTCAGCGGCGACACTGGTCGAGGCAGAGGAGATGTTGGAGTACGTGCGTGAGAGGTAAAAGACAACAACCGCACAGTGCCGTGGTGGCAAGGTCTCGTATTAATGGCAGAGGCACGCCTCGCGGCACCGTGCCATGCCACGAGCCTTCTCTGCGCAACTAGCGTCGGGAAAGGGAACTATTACGAGTAGTAGTAACCCCGCTGTTTTACAATAGGGATGGCGTTGTCTCTGATGGCGGGGGGATGAACTGCGAGGAGGGACGATTTCGTCGTGGCACTCGTGCCACGGATTCCCGCTCGTGGCATCGACCTTGACAACACTGGCATAGAGGCTGACTTTGACTCGATTTACACGCTTTACCTCGGCGAACGGGTTTTAGCAAACGCACGCATGCGCCGTGAAGGTTCTTGAAGCAGAAGCGACTCTGCGCACGCGCAGGTTCTCGAAAACATGGGAATCGTACGAGAAAAAGCGAGCGCGTAATTGTATCTTAGGGGAATAATAGACGGAGGAATGGAATTGGCAATAGCGATAACAAATGACGATGCAACAGTTGACTATGACAGAAATCACGATCACATCTTCCATTAAGTACGGGAGCAGCAAAGGGAAAATGAAGAAATAGAAAAGACAACGAGGGCGAAACACTAAAGAAGCACAAAAATTTCTTGCATTCGATGGAATAGGTGGGAGGAGCATTGGAAAGTCTAAAAAGTAAATTGACGAAGCCAAGATGGACAAAAGCCCTATGAGAAAAAAAAGTAAGACAACCGTGATCCCGTACACTTGACAATTGGCTATTGTGGCAACGGAAGGAAGGGAGGGCGCCTGGTACACTCTACATTTGTTATGATTGCTTACATGTATTTACAATGAACTTAAACTAATCTTACTAATAATCTTAAAATACAACTTACATCACTAATAGAGTGCTAGAAGTATCTTTATATGAATATCTCTACTTTGGGCCGAAATCTGAGAATTTATTGAGAAATAAATGGAACGGGAATTTATTCTTGATGCAGGTACTGTGTACTGGATTTTGGCAGAGTCTTGGAGGCGTTAGGTTGGGTATATTTCGAACTTTTTGGAAGAAGTGTGTGGATAAAAATAGAATGTGTTTGGTTATCGGTTCTAGCTGGAATTGTACATTGAGTTGTGCGTGGGAGATGTACCAGGGAGCATTCGTGATGGTGCGGAGGAACTAATTTTGAATTACTTAGAATTGTTTGGTATTACGTTTGGCTGCGCTGACCCATACTGGACATGCATATAATAGTAGTGGTCGTATGATCATTTTGTATAGCAGTAAGACAGTATTGTACGGTAGCTTCGCTGATCTATTTATTATTGGTTTTAGTTGGTATAATTTAATTTTTGCTTGTATAACTTTATTCTCAATATGTTTTTTCCAGTTGAGAGGGGTGTCTAAAACCAGGCCTAGGTATTTTATGGGTTTGTTATGAGTAGTGACCGGAACAGTATATAGTATGAAAGGTGAAAATATATACATTAATATGTAATAAAAATAGTAAGAATATGTAATAAAAATGTAAAATCGGATATAATATGTAATGTTAAAAAACACTAATCATAAAACGAATATTTACATAATACGAAATTATGTTTATAAAATATTCCTGAAGAAATTTTAAATGTAATACATACGTTTGGAAATTCAGGTTAAAGGTCACAAAACGTGGCGTCAGTAATACTTTTCACACCTAAGGTGAAAGTGATATCAGTAACTGACACATACTTCCCGCCACACTGAGTTTAACTGAAGCAGGCGCGCCGGAGTGTGTGAACACTCAACCGCGCCATCATATAGCATACCTCGAGTAAACAGCACGCAATAATAATGAAGAAAAAATTGTTGTTTTGAAAATATTTCTTTTCATAAAAAGTACGTAATAAAATTGAAGAAAATTGGTATAATTAAAAAGAATATTTCGTGAAAATGGCAAAATATGTAAAATATGTAATAAAGTGCTAAATATGTAAAATATGTAACGAAACAAATTGATATTATGATAGAAAAGCCACGATTCGCTAATTAATTGATTGATTGATTGATTCGTGTTTACGGACGCGTCAACTACTTAGATAATTATTAACGTAAGTGTAGTGCGTGTTTTTCTCGGGAGACGGCGATGATTTTTTCCCGCTGGATGGCGAGATCTGGCGCCGACCTACCGTCGACTAACGGGCTTTTCCCCTCAACCAGGTATCTACCACCAGCGGGGCACCGCCCCAGTCGGGACAAGCTGTAAGCTCCCGGCCGGTCTCTCGGCATGTGTGGGAGTGTAGTGCATGTTAGTGTAAGCGTGTGTGTACGTGTGTGTGTGTGTGTGTGTGTGTGTATAAGAGGAGAGGATAGGACAAGGAAGAGGAAGGAAAGATCGCGCGCAGTCCGTGGCCCGTTTGTTAGGATACTGCTCCGGCATTCGCCTGGTGTTGATCGGAGAAACCACGGAAAACTACCGATCAGAGCAGCCGGTCGCTAGAATTCTCCTCCAGACAGCGACTGAATTCGACCTAGCTGACAAGCCAGTGTCGAAACTCTTGCCGCCGTCGGGACTCGAACCTAGGACCTCCCGGCTAGAGGGACTGCAGTGACATCAGGTTGAAGCACTGAGCCATCTCTCCCGGTACGATTCCCCAAGATTACAATTTTTAAAGCGTTAAGTAGAAAGACAAAAGATATGTAATTACATAAAAATCCGGTCTCTAGTTATGAGTATGCCTTGGTACCGATTCTTGATTCAACTGTAAGGGGGTGGTGCCGGCGTCCTGTGCGCGGGGGCTGCGGCCTAATGGCGCGAGGCGCGCGCTGGCAATCGGCGCGGCCAGCGGAACGCGCGCCGCCCTCCGTCTCCAGGCGCCACCGCCAGGGCGGGCGGCTGCTGCTGCGCGCGCGCGCGGGGAGCGATAAATCACGCGCTTAACGGGTTTTATCCGCTCATTTTTAAGACCCGCGCCCACTCCACGGCAGCCGTTCGAAATGCGGGAAGAAACATTAGTCAGAGCGCTCGAGCGCCAACCCCGAGACACTACTTAGACGTCTCTAAAGTTGTTTCGTGGATTGAAAAGGCGCTGTAAAACGGCTGGATTGAACGTAGACGAGTTGCCGCGAGATGAAACATCAAGATCTGTTTCGTGGATTGAAAAAGCGCTGTAAAACGGCTATATTGAACGTGGATGAGTCGTTGCGTCATGAAACATTAAGAGGAAGAGGAAGAAAAAGAGAGGAAACATTAAAGATAATCGTTAGTGCTCTCTACAGTTTTCGGGCTGAAAGAGATTCTCTGCGCGAGTTTGAAGGTAATTGTGCAGAAATTTTTGTGAATAGCCGTGATAATCTTATCTGCTTGCAAAATGTATATTTCCTATGTGCGCGAATGATAGCGTGGAATCGTCAGCCAAGATGCGTTTGAGAGTAGGCTGCACGATTAGAAGGATTTGTTCGAAGGTCGTCGTATCAAGTACACTGACACGTAATAGAGAGCACGGCGATAATTGCACGGACAAACATGTACATATCCTGCATTTACAGATTGTCCTCGTTCCAATTATCTTCATAAAGAAGAAAATAATTTACATAACTTCTAAACTTTCTGATCTGTTCAACAATTTTTTCTATCACTATTGATAAATATCTTGGAAAAGACGTAGGAAAAAGACTGGAAAATATAATATTTAAGAAATCATATTTGTATGTACCACTAAAAAATAGTGAAAATGGGGTATGTAACAATGAAAAACAAGCACAGATATTTAATTCTATGAGCTGTATGACATCTTACTGCAATCATCATCATTAAATTTTCTTTTCCGTTATTTTTGTACGCTCAATTTTTTTATTAATAATAAATAGGTGAATGAATCTTGTAAAAATTATATTCATTTTTATGTTAATACTGAAAAATGTATACTATACAGTTAAATGTGTAAACCGCGAACGTTTTCTAGAGCCCTCATTTTGCTAGATGCGAGAAGAGTGAGAGGGTTGTCTATTTCGATGACAGGACTATTACATCAAATCTGAAACACGTTTTCCGATGCAAAATAATTATTACATGGCTGAAAATGCTTCTGGATATTAGATTTTGTCAACAACGCTCATTCCTATGATTTCTTTCAATTCAATTAATATTAGTAAAGGAGTGGGGGTAGGTATTCCGGGTCTGAAGAAAGCGAGCGCGTATAATATCAGCCATTTGACTCTATTGGATGCAAATATGAGTTTGGAGAAATTTAATAAAACGAAGTTGTTGATCTACTTCTCACCATAGGAATAGTTACGAGTACAGGAGATGAATTATGAACCCATTAATCATGGTAAAAACATAAATATTTAACTATCAGTTCACCATGTACTACTTTAATCAATTTCAAAACGTAACATATTATAAAGTACATACCTACATAATATTTAACTTTTTATAAAGTTTAAATTTGTAACAATTTATTTCATAAATATATATCAAATCAATTTTCTTATTTCGTCATAAGGAAATATTGAAGAAACAGAAGAGTCTGAGAACGATTCTATCTTAACAACAGAAGTCCCGCAGCTGGGTTGTTTACGAGCGTATTGGGCGGTAAATCCCATTTTATCAGATCTCGTCCTTAAATCGAGGGCTCGTCAAAAGCCACACGTGGTATTTTTTGCTCCTCTGTATCGATTGACCCTGCTTCTAGGGCAATACTGCGTTGTGGCGATTCCTGAGCCAGGACGATAAATTTGTGAACCATTTCGTGTGCGCGGGCGAAGCGAAGGGATGAAGGAGTGGTGTTATCTCGCTCGTGTCCTTGGGATTACATTAAGCTTCGGAGAGCATGCCGCTGGCACGGCCTTTCGAGTGACTACACTCCGGAGTTGGGCAGAATGTAATCGATTCCTGATTACAAAATGTAATCAACTACCTTCCACAAATTACAATTACTTCTATTGGAACTGAAATTGTGAGCAACAAAAATTACGATTACGAGTAATTTGAAATCATTACAGATTACAAATTAAGTTAGTAATTGTAATTATCAGAAGATAAGGTAATGTGTTCAAACAGCCAATCAGTGCGAAGGAAATATAAGATTGAGGTTTTATCTGTACCATGTTCAATTCTATTAAGCTGATGTTAACGTTCAAAATGTATGGTAATAAAGCAAGCTATATAATTACATAAAGTTCTTTTTTGTTTATAAACATTATCAAAGCATCCCCAAGTCACACCTGTTTCTCTTTAATGATCTGAGTAGAGTGTCAGGTATAGGTACCTCATGTGTCAGCTTAAGGATCCTCTATATTTTATGTTGTCGGCTATACGTGCATTTCCAGAGGTTTAAGACTAAATTTGTTTTCAAAATTATTTTCGCTATTTAACCAATAATACAGAATTATCATAAAGTAGGGGCCTTTAGTTGTCAGAAAATAAATATTACTATTCTTTGTTATTAAAAAGAATAATCTGAGGATTATAACAATTAGGTTTTTTCCTTTAACATGTCGACTATTGATGTTCTTAACAATTGATATTGATGTTATATATAATGATATTTTCACTGTCCAAAGAATTGGTGACCCAGCCTCGACTAGAAATCAAACCCGGATAGCCCGGATTACGCACAGTTACTCTGCCTACTTGATCTACCTAGACTGTCAAGTCTGCAAACGCCGCGCAGTTTAGGGAATATGAGCCGATTAATTATATTATTTTCACGTTTACATGTACTTCATTAATTATGTTATTTTCTCTTTGACTAAATGGTGAAAAATAAAACAAAGTGTAAAACGTGTAGTATTATTTTTTTCTTCAAAAATACTAACTAATAGTTCTACAGTAAATATTGAATAGATTAAAAGTGGTTTGTATTTCTCCCCTATATAAAAATGTATTTAAGATATCTTAAAAATGTAGGTCTACTGTCATTTACAATGTAGTATGAGCATTTTAATAAAATCTCCATGGAAGTTTCCGCAGTTGCAGGCATAGGTCCTCTGGCAATGTAAGGAGTAAGCGCATGTACGTTTAATACGCATTTACTCAGCAGATTATCTAAAAATAAATACCCTATCCTAGCAACAAATGTCGCAACATCATCGGAGTATTCATTTGTTGATCTTGCTGACGAAATGTACAATGTAAATAAAAATTGTAGGTAATAGTAATCATAAGTGACAATTACTTGTAATCCTGATTACAAAGTAATCATATTAAAAAGGAATTGTAAACTACAACGCAATCACTCAGAACAATTAACGCACAATAACCATGATTATCGATCCCTTATAATTACATCGTAATTTAACACGAAGTAATTTTATGAAGTAAATTACAAATGTAATCGATTATGCCTAACTCTCTTGAGATATAAAATATTTCATGATTCAGTACTGGGTAAAAAGAAAGAAGTTAGACAAAGTTCTTTTCGACTTACATAAATGAATCTTCAACAATTCTAGAGGGTAAAATTAATGATGGAAATTTATGGATGTTCGTGACAATAACATAACAATACAATAGTAAATTACATTTCACGACAGAGTGGTATGACAATACATGTGATAAAGGAAATGAGAACTATACGATTGACATGATTCTTTTTTGTTCATTCAGGTGGTAATTACAGGTATTCCTGCAATGGGGTTTGAGCTTGGCTTACATTGTCGTAATTAACTGGCCAACGCTTTCTCACTTTGTTCTAGAGAATACTATATGCTCTCACTAACTGTAGTTCGCCGGATATCTCTTTCCTAATTAAGCCCATCCACTGCCTGTCTATAGTCGCGCGTTTGCATCCACTGTTTAGACGGACTAATATTAGCTGAATGGATGGAAGACAAGTAGTTCAGGGTCACGAAGGCTCCAACTAATGACTGTCTCCATCGATCAAGGTAGCCTGAAAACCGTTCGGAATAGAGGGCAAATGGCGGCGGACAGGCATGTCTAATTTCATGAAATGTTTGGAAAGGGAAACACTCTCGCAAAACAATTCTACCTAATAATCACGAATGCCTTAAAAATAAGAAAACTATTGTGATATTTGGTAAAGCTGACAATCAAAAACCGTTAGTGTTTTAAATTTGTAGATTGGAAATCGTTCGATTAAATACTTCGTTGGATTGTGTGTATGACTATACCGAGATAACCCGTCTAAGGGTAAAGGGCACATCCACCCCCTTTTTCTGGACATAGGAGGAAATCAGAATACGTACTGAAGCCCCCTGTGGGGGCTGATGAAAATGAAGCTGATGAAAAGCAATGACAGATTTGAATTTTGATGAAATTTCTTTAATAAACTGTATTCTAACTTAACTCATGTACTGCTGATTTAAAGTTGGATTGTGTTAACACTTAACAAATGACACCTGGGACACCTAGCAGGTTCTGGAGTAAGTGACGTTCGCTGAATATTGCATACGAGCTCCATCGTAACATTTCAATGTAAACGTTTAACTTACAATATTTATCATTATTCCTAGAGAAACTTCTGTATGAAAATCGATGTAGGGTATTACTACATTCGAGAAACACACTCGTCATTACATTATCGTTTCATAGTATAGTATTATTTCGAAGCTTATAATGTTTTATTAATTAGTTACAATCTTCTATTAGAAAATACAACATACAGACTTACAAATCGTAAATTAAAAGTAAGAGAGTTGAGAAATAACGACAATCCTTTGAAAGAGTTGGTCAATAATATATAGGTATTTAATGTATGGCAATGTTGAGTTGGTGTAATTATACTAATGCGATATGTATTCATATTTTTGAAACAGTATTTTTGAATAGTAATTTATAAATTAATTTTCCAGGTATCCAGGTGATAGAGTTGAGGTGATATCATTAGGGTGCCATCGACTTACATTAAATAAAGCTATTATTACATTACTTTTAGAGTGGTAACAAATAATTATCTTCAGATCCATCCGTAACATGTTAATAGTTTGACACGGTCGTGATGATAACAAAAGCTGTTCCGGCACTTCACGCGCAAGCAACAAAACTAGTTGTTGCTGGGCGTGCTGTTCCTACGCAAAATCATGGGCCAAGCGGGAACTTGTGATTAAGGCTCTAATTGCGTGCGAGGCTTCTTGCCTTGGCCCCGCTCGAGGGGCGTCGTTTCGGGCCGAGCGGGTCCTCCTCTGCCGTCGCGTCCTCCTTAATGAAGTTCAGGGGCAAATACAAGTACGTGAAACTCGAGTTCTTGCATTAATTAATTATGACAAAAAGGGCAAGGAAAATATTTGTTTACATATTTCACCACGAAAGACCTATTTATAAACTAAAATGACCGAAGAAAATGTCAAAATATAAATTGTTTTGCTATTAAAAGCACCAAAAATTGAACTTTATTAAAATTTCGCGAACATTATTTTATTAAAACTGCTCGAGTAATAAGTAGTTTGACAATATATTCAAAAGTTGCTTTTTATTAAACCACTCGCTTCTAAATTGGAAACTTCCAACAGATCACACGAGGATACGAAACGTTAAAATGCTGTACCTATTATATTTTTTCTTCCATAGTAAAATCTGTCGTGAATAACAGATGTGCTGGATGAACAGACACAACTTAA
This sequence comes from Acheta domesticus, assembly GCA_031308135.1. Lineage (NCBI taxonomy): Eukaryota > Metazoa > Arthropoda > Insecta > Orthoptera > Gryllidae > Acheta > Acheta domesticus. Next base: position 125,010,628 of record JAHLJT010000631.1, on the reverse strand, counting down.
TGCAAAAATCATGCAGAAAGGAACACAATTCCTCTGCAAAACAGAATACTTCCATACCAAACTAATCACACACTGTATTAAAAAATTAAAATTAAAAGTTAGATTAGATTACAGCAGAACCCCTCAAAATATGAAACCAACATTTTTATCTTGAGAAGAACAAATATCCCTCCCCTTTAAAAGTCAATAATTACCCGACTACAAGGGCCCCTTCAAGTAAAGCAGTCAAATACCTAAACGTCCTTCTGGATACTTGTCTCACATGGAAACCTCTTATTACTCATAGACTGAACAGCTCTACTCAAATTATATATCCTTATTAATAAAAAAATCATCTTACAAATTGAAAATTTTCTGTTTCTTCTTCTACAAATCATTCCTAAGACCCTCAATAACTTACGCAACCCCAAAATGGGGAGATGCCGCTCCTTCCATTCTGAAACCCTTTCAAACTTTCCAGAATAAAGTATTACTTACTATCACCAATGCCCTATAGAATACGGCAAACAGACAACTTCATAGAAAACTGAACACAGAACCAACTACTAATTACATTTCCTTACTGTCGCCCAAGTTCTTTTCTAAGCTACAAACTGCCCCTTGCACCAGCCACTTTGATGTCGGTAAAAACAGCGTTGCTCCCACAATAATTAAATCTTGTATTTCATAAGATCTGTTCCGTCCCTCATAATGTAGATAAATACTTATCTCACCTCTAACTCTATATCTTGCTTCAAAGATTTCTTCTTACTTTCAATTTCGTAAAATTAACAGCAATCGTCATAGAGGTACCCAGTAGAGATGTTCTCGCTCAGAAATAATGGTACGATTGTGCGCTAATTTGCAGTTACTCGAAACTTTGGGCTGTAGTACATCTATTCATTATAACACATATATAAAAGCTACCACAAAGCTATAAAATAGTAGTCCCAATGATCTGGTGAAATAGAATTAAAGAAAATAAAAAAAAAAAAAATAAAAAGCGAGATATTTACTAGTACTTACTTGGCTATCCGGGAGACGCCGCGTCCAGGGCACAAGTGCCAACGTTTCGCTCACCATTCTGCGACCTTCATCAGGTCGTAGATATTGCAATACCTAGCCCTGAGGAAGGTCGCAGAGTGGCGACCGAAACGTCGGCATCTGTGTCTTGGACGCGGCGTCTCCCGGATAGCCAAGTAAGTACTGAATTCGGCCGCGGAAGCCTACGTTCCCGAGATATTTACAGTCGCATATGGTGTATGTGTGTGTGTGGGGGGGGGCACGGCCCCAAGAGTATTTTTTCCTCTATATTTGTTTAGGTAAGGCGTTACTGTCTCATATTTTAGGAATTTTACTATTAGAACCTTTCTTAACTCTTAGTGTTAGTTTAGTTTTTCAACACTTTTCGCATGTTTGTAAAAAAAACTTCGAGAATTCGAAAAGTGTGTATTCGGTTTGCGAAACTACGGCGTTTTCTTGCAGGCGTCTTAGTTTTCTCCCTGGACACCTGTATACAGCGTCCCTTCAGTTATATTGCAATTTATTCTTGGAGTTTGCCATTGACTCCCTCACTGGTGTTCTCCGGTTACCGGAATGGCTGTGATATGCGACAGTTAATCAAATTCTGAAACAAACAATTATTATTACAAAATGGAAATTATAATAGTAATTTTTATTCTCTGATCTCCTCTCTTTTAATTTTCATATCCTCTCAAAAATTTACTCCTCAACTTTTGAAAGATTTTGAACCAGAGAAATGGTTGGTCAAAGAATGACAAGTGGTATGACCTTACCTTTCATTCTTTAACCATCGATATCTCTTTTCTATTGAAATAATGTCTTTGGAAATACACCCTTCAAAGATGTCTCCTTAGTTTTTGCTTTTTTATTTTTAAGCAGAAACATTAAACTGCAACTTGCAGAAGTAAGTCACAAAAATTATTTGTACCCTGAACTATTTTCATCACATAAAATGTTACCATAAAATTAATCCAAAAATACTATACATACTAAAATACAAAATTTATGTATGTTATGTATTTTCATCAATGTTACAAAAATTATCCAAACAAATTTCGTCAATAAATTGTAGATATACAGCTGTGTCACCAGGATAGCTGCACGTTTCTAACACTTACAAGTAAAAAATGTACATCATTTCTCTTATTCATGCGCACATGAATAAAACATTATTCGAATTCAACTCCGTGAAGTAATATCGGAGGAGGCCAGCCGCACGTGCGGACCCCGCAGGAGAGCAGCACCTGCATTGCGCCCGCCGAAAGCGCCCACTCGCGGCGAGCGCCAGCAGTAGAGAGCGGCGCTCGTTCGCTGACGAGAGCGGTGAGAGGCCGAGCTGCAGGGGAAGGGTGAATTGAATGGGTGAGTGGGTGGGCAGGTGAGGTGGTGCTAGCGGAAAGGGCTGAGGGCAGGAATGGCCAGGCTGCGCAAATGTTTGGACTCCTGGCTCGTGTTTGCATGCACCTCCATCCGCCGTACGCCGTTTCCTCGTCCTCCCTTCCTCGTAGCTACCCTTCTCTACACACACGTTTCCCCATTTTTGCATAGTAGTAAGTATTTCGCCTTTACATAATTAAAAGATCTTGAATTATTGGCTGTAAAATCCACGGTTTCTTACTTAAATTGGAAGATTTTTCATACATTTCTTTTTGCGTTTTTAAATACATGATATTGGATTGTCCACATTTATCTATTGTTTTTAAAATTTTTAAATAACTGTTAAAATGGAATTAATTCTGAAAATGAAACCGATTGTAGATAGTGAAAATATTTGCTATGTTTTTACAATGGTAAGTAAAATAAAACAATATTTTCTAATATGTTTGATTATTCTTTATAAAAATATGAAAATAAAATAGTAATGTAATTTTATATGATTATACAGAAAAATGTGGCAAAAGTATAACAGTTATTTAGAAAATTGCGACCGTATTTGGTATATTTCGAGACGCGCATAATTCAAACTAACGAGATCTTTGACAATCTCTCTATTAAAGAATTTAGTTGTGTTTTAAAACTCCATGGACTTGCAAATACTAAATTATATTATGAAAGTTATTAGTGAGAAAATGTTTCATGTCGGCCCTGTGGCCGAGATCGCTAAAGTAGTAGTGCCGTAGTGATCTCGCACCGAGGGGTAGCGGGTTCGAGTTCCGCCTCAGGCTTGGTTGTATGTGCTCGTCTTTTCACACCCTATCATTACCATATCGTTTCATCCTCATACCATAACGTTATTTACTATAGTGGTCGCTAATGACCTAGTAGTTGATGCGACCTTAAAATTACAAAAAAAAGTATTTCATGGAATGTATTTTTTGTTAGGGGATTATTTTTCTCATGCTATATATTAGTAATAGCAATCTTCACGAGTACCCTATTTGTTGTTAAGGAACCTGTCCCTTTTCACAAAATAAAGATGTATCTCGTTTCAATGCAAGTAGTTCTCAAATTTGGATATAACAGTTACAAATTACTTAGGATTGTCTAGACCTCCACAATATATTTAGTACTACAGGTAATGCGAGACAATTAAGAGATTCTAGTAGTTCTGTAATGGAACAAAGATATTCATCAAGAACAAGATGCGTTTGTCATCCATCTAATCCTTAAATCACGTATTGAGATAGAAACGCAGATGAAAAGGTACACATGCCCACAGGGACCATTTATCAGAGCAGCGCGCCTCCTCTGTGTCGCTGTTCGGACGTTGGTTGGACTCGCCGTTGACTCCCCGGCATTATGAATTGCACCCGCTCATATGCGAGATGTTTTAATTAAAATGGCCGCTCTGAAGTGTAGAGCATTAGTGCGTGTTTGGTAGGATGACGTGAAATTTTACTGCTTTTGAATAGCAAAAGATAAATGGATTGCGAGATACAAATAATTTCAAAGGTTATGTCCAAACAATTACGTTTCAACAGACTGCGCACAAATACTTTAATCACTGTAGAAGATGTGAGATGAAATACTGTATTAAAATATTTTATAACTGATGTAATAAATGATGAATATATGAAAGGGCAGACGTTAATTTTCCTGAATGCGGAAGTAGCAATCCACATGATAACATGTTTTTATGAAGTAGCAATGAATGTCTCTAGGAAGAAATAAAAAATCTGTATATTATAATATTAATAAAATGGTTGTCATTGGAAATTGCTATTGTATTTTAAATAAACTTTTAATAGTTTATTTCTCATAGCTACAAATTTTTTTGAGTATATTCCTTCAGCATACGAAATTACTCTTAAACTTCATCACTCGTTATTGTGAACTTGAAATTATACACCACATCAGATAAGTTACTTCCCAAATAATTATAACCAAAGAATTCTTCGTTACATTCATCATCATTGGAGCGTTTTTCATGACTGCCAATGCTGATGATTCCTCGCGTACATATTTCCCAGTATCTCAATTACAATGTCCGGTGAAAGGAACACACTGACCTCTCAACCGTGACCTAGGAACAACGAGCGATCGGGGAAAAAGCATTAATCTCTTTACAGCCTAACAACGGGCAACTCTTTGTCAGAGAGCGATCCCATTTTAATATCGACGCGACACGGCCGGGGAGAGGCGGGCCGGCGCGCGGCGGTCAGGAAGCCATGGAGCGGCCTCGTTGCGGTTTATTTACTCCGCGGCCTGCCCTGCCCCGCGCTCGTTCATCACGCGTTCATGACAGCCTGCACCGGCCGCCGCGCGCCGCAGCACATGGCGCGGCGCAAAGAGCGCGCCCGTCCGTCCACGCGCCGCTTGTCCACCCATGCGCTGCACGTTTGCCCAGGCGCCGTCCGTCCGCCCACGCGCCGCCCGTCCGCCCACGCGCCGCCCGTCCGCCCACGCGCCGCCCGTCCGCCCACGCGCCGCCCGTCCACCCACGCGCCGCACGTTCGCCCAGGCGCCGTCCATCCACCCATGCGCCACCTGTCCGCCCACTCGCCGCACGTCCGCCCACGCGCCGTCCGTCCCCCCTGCGCCGCCCGTCCTCCTCGCGACGCCCGTCTGCTCTCGCGCCGCCCGTCTGGCCACGCGCCGCCCGCCCGCCTACACATCGTCCGTCCGCCCACGCGGCTCCCATCGCTAACGCTCCGCCCGTCCGCCCATGCGCCGCCCATCCGCCCACGCACCACTCGTTCGCCCAGGCACCGTCCGTCCGCCCACGTGCCGCCCGTGCCACTCGCGACGCCCATCCGCCCAAACGCCGCCCGTCTGGCCATGCACCGCCCGCCCGCCTACGCGGCTCCCGTTCGCCAACGCACCGCCCATCCGCACACACACCGCCCGTTCGCCCGGACGCCGCCCGTTCGCCCACGCGCGGCCCATCTGGCCACGTGGCGCCCATCCGACCCCGCGCTGATCGCAGGCGGCTTGGGCATGTTTGGGATTTACCGAAACGAGCCCGGATTTCGTTTGCTTTTCGAGACTGCCCAAGCAATATTTTTCATAATTATTCATTTTGACACATTCCTCTCTACTCATTCTTGAACGAAATATCCATAGATGCACTAACACATTGTCTAATCTGTTCCTTTTTTGCCGTTTCTAGACATGGATTCAAATAGCTTTCTAGTCTTGGTCTGAAACCTGAATGCCCTCAAACATTCCTGTACATCGGAAGATCATTATGATCAGAGATTCTATTCAGTCGTTGAATATATTTACACAAACTGTGCTGATGAGATGTTACCAATAAGTCACACTATGGTTTGTAGAATGTAGACGCCTAATGTCGATTGTTAGTGATTGCCTTTTATGGTTTTGGAAAAAGTCATTAAAGACTAGGAAGATTTCTGTATTTTTTTCTTTTATTAATTTCATTCCTTTGTGATATTTTTCTACAAGCGGACACGAATACATCATTTGCATATGCATATTATAGCTTTGTGTTCTATTGATCTTAATGATACAGATAAATAGTTTTTAAATTAGCACACACACTTGAACAAATAAAAGATGCAATACATAAAGAAAAACTTGGTGCAAGTCTGCAAGGGCAGTGATCAAGAGTCAGGAAGTTCCTCGATGACCCTAGTAATTTTAAGTGACATCTAGTAAACAAGCAATGAATTTACCAGATCGGTTTTACGTTTTTCTGTTATGTTACCTCATGTAAATATTCGGCATATCATGGCAAATGTATATATTTTCGCAGAGATATGTCATGACGGCACCGGTTCGTGAGAAATGTGAGTCCCCAAGGAAAAATAGAAACCGCAGAGATGTTTCTTACAAACGTCAAAGAAATTGGGTACATACGAAGATACATTTTATTTATACCATATCATCAATTAAAGTCCATTGATTTATGTCAATATTTAGAAGCAAAACATATTACATATTTAAAATGTATTTATTTTGTAATACATTTCTTGAAAGACAAAGCGAAGCCATCACATATTCATTATAATTATTTATACAACAGACTCCCAGTTTTGAAAGTAATTCTAATATTTGTCGCTATGGGACGCAATAATGGCCACAGTAACCATTACTTTAGGGTTTCGTTGGCAAGGCAAATGTGGCATTTCATTGGGACGGAATTGTTTTTGTTTTTCCTGAAGGCAGATACATAGGTAGTTATTTATCAGAAAATATAATCTCTTGCCCCCTCTCTCTCTTTATTACACTCTCACACACGCACAACAATACCAACGATTGATTAATAAAATCATTTTTCTTATCTATCAAACTTATACAGGACGGACCTGAGGATGGTTCATCCTAAATCGTTATTGGAATCGTATGCAAACGCCCTTGAAAGGCAAAAATGCCGAACAAGAAGAAATAAAATTTAAAAAATTGGTAGTTATTTAAACTTTACATATGTATTTTTGATACTTAATAACTTATTCTATGCTTACATACTATACAATGAGTAGGTGACCCACTATGGGTTCCCTAATCTGGCTCTATGTTCGCGAATTTGATTTAGAAAACATAGAATGGATATTTATTTTGGATTGGAGTTTTTGTGAGTGTAAATTCGGAGAGTGCTGGAATTTGATGGATGTTATAATAGCAATTTGTGGAAGGTATGTGATGTGTGATGATCTAATAATTCTAGTATACTGAATTCCTTGTGAAGCTGATTATTAGAAATGAACCCCGAGGCTTTAGTAATGTATCTCAGAAATTGATTTTCAATGATTTGGAGTTTGCGAATATTTGTCTTGGCGGCATTCATCCATATGGAACAGGCGTAAGTAATTGTGAGTCTTATTACGGTTTTATACAATGGTATGGCAATATTGTATTGTAGTGAGCTGCGTCTATTATCGGATTTAGCTGATGGAGTTTTGCCTTGGTTTGTAATATCTTTGTTCGAGGATTAATTTTTGCAGTGAAATAAGACAGGGCTTGACACGCATGACATGGACATTATGAATTTTACGTTCTTGAAAAATCCACGCGTCTCAGCTCCCTATAGGAAATGTACCCTTGAACAAGGAGATGAAGCATTTATGCTGGATTTGCTTCATTTTTAGTCACACATTCAGTTTATCCTCTTTTAGATTCTTAACGTGTCAACAGGGACACAAATAGAAATCTTGCAGTTATCTAAGGTGTTTCAATAAGTTTATTGTCGATAGGTGTTTTTATTATTGATGTCGTGCCTAAAGTACCTAATTTAAAAGACGACTTAGTATATCAGAAAAGAAAATGACGACTAGCATACCATCAAGAATGTCGGATATATTGCAAATATATGACTAAGATACTACATTAAGGCAAAAGAAATAGAACGTTGGGTGACGGGGGCTTGAAATGTGGGCGTACGTTTTTTAAAAAAATAATTTATTAATCTTTGTTCGACCTGTTAGGCCTTTCAAGGTTCTGAATCATACATACAATTTTTATACAAAGTTAATAACATTCGGCTTATTTTACATATTTTTATGTAAATGTAATATTAACTAATTACCGAGGAGTGTCCAAGAAGGGTCCTCTAACTACTCGAATTTATTTCTAAGTTCTTGTTAATAACTAATAATTTCTTTTCTGCTATTTTACGGAGGTCGAAGTAGGTCTTTGGAATGCCGACCTTTGATTCTTGGATATGGTTTTGAAGTTGGACCTAACTTAAATTTTTGGGTTGCAGGGCAGGATGGTAGGTTTGTGTAAAATCGGGTGGAGAGTCTGTCTACCCATTGTTTTATTGGACATATAGCGAGTTCTTTTTGAATTTGCTCGTTGCGGATATACCAAGGTGCATTTACTGTCCAGCGTAGATACTTATTTTGAATTACTTGCAATTTGTTTAAATTGCTATTTGCCGCACCTCCTCAAATTTGATAGGCGTAGGTTAGTGAAGGCCTTATTATATATTTGAAAATGGATATTGACGTGTCGATATTGATCTTTGAGTTTTCATTAATTAGTGGGTACAGTTTTGACATTGAGGGCGTACGTGTTGAGGGGGGAAACGAAAACTAAAAAAGAAAGACGGGTAGAATTTGAATCAAAAGTGCGTAAGGCAGCACCAGCAACGCGGCCCATGACGCAGTAGCAGCACTGGGTTGAGGGGCGGGGGCGTGTCTTGCGTGGGGCTCTGAAGAGGCGTGTGGGCGCGAGGGTTGCTTTGCCGCCCCCGTCTTGTCGTCGGTTCCGGGAACAAGGGGCCATTAGGTCACGAGGGGGGCGGTGGCAAAACGCCGCGATGCGACGCCACGCCAACCAGAGAGTGAAGGGCAAGAAGGGGGCGGGGCAGTCGGGGAGCGGTCTTCCTTTGTCCGCGCCACTTCACCTGCGCCACTGCGCGGCGAGGGAAGAGACTGAGGTGGCGGCGGCGGTGGCGGCGGCAGCGACTCACAAGGCGAATTAGGCGCCACTCGAGGCGCTCGGGCGCGCTGTATTGCTGAGGCAAAGGAGATTCGAGGCGAATAAAGCGCACGAATCCTCAACGAAGAGGCAACATTCTCGAATGCGTCTTCCTAGACTAGTCTAAATGCGAACTCCTGGGGTTTTCATCATCGTCTTACAGGAAACTGGAGTGCTAGAACGTTTGAAGCAGTGTTTGTCTTGAAACTTGGAAACAAAACGCAACCAGAATAAGAGAAAATAGTTGTTATATCCTCTTCGGAATTTAAACATTATTACATTCAAAGGATTATTTTTATTAAATACATCAGTATGTTCTATGTAACTTATTCGTTTATTAATTTAGTGTTTTCTTCGATCACTTGGTGATCATCTTTACAGTGAAGAAATTATTTCAAAATCTCTGGGGTTGATCGCCACTCGATAGTAATGTGCCAAAATTATTGTACTAATATTATTAGAAAAGATACGACACCTCCAAAATACTGGTCTATTAAATATATCAAAGGAATCAGCTTCTCAAAAGCCTTAAACAGTTCATAAGAGAGAGGAAATATTACAGATATTACTTTAAAACTGAAAATTAATTAGATAGAGAAACGTCTTTGAACAATAATTGAGATTCGCCGTATCAATTGTTTTTGGAACTCTTCATGTCACTTGACGGCGTATAAGTAAATATTTTGAGCATTATGTGCAATTCATATTTATAATAGGGGATATTTCTCCTCTCCACAAACACCACCAACAATTTGGCAAGTTCCGCCAAACAAAAGATTAAGCATAAGAGAAAAATAAATTAATTCAGAGATCTCTACACTCGTGAGAACTATGTGATTGTCAATACGTGAATCCTTCAATTATGAATTGTGGGCAAAAAACGAAGACAAAACAAATACTCTTACAACACACAAGAACGTAAAGCCATGTTGCGTCATTGGCAGACAAGGCTGCTTTACGAACAACAGTCAGAGGCGCGGGGCATCGGGTGAATTTCCAGAAGAGCCGCGACGTTCAGGCGGCAGAAGCGGAGCCAGCGGCGCTGCGCGTGGAAGGGCGTCGCGAAGGAAGTGCGGAGCAAGGAAAAAAGACGACCGTCTGCAGCACGAGGAGACAGGAGAGAAGGGAGATCTGAATATATGAATGAGCGAGTTCACGAGTGAGATTTGCTAGATGCGCTGGATGCAAATAACTACGTAAAAACTGAATGGGGAAGTAATAAGAACATGTGAAAACAGGTATATTAAATTAAGAGAAATAGATGTTTCTAGTGCAAGCGCTGATAAAGGCAAGCCAACGAAACAGGATATTGAGTAAAGTGGGGAAAATGAAGTTGAAATAAAAGCATCTTAAAACTCTCAGCTGAAAGCCACTGGAAGAAATAATGAGAACTCCATTGACAATGCAGTTAAGGGGATTATATGCCCGGGTATAAAGCAGATGTTGCGTCTCTAGGAAGTTGAACTCCTCGGTGATGCAGAAAGCGCCGTCACCCCCCGTACAAAGGCTGCGCCGGCGAGGTCGGAAGCAAGGTCGCGCCGGGGCAGCGAGCGAAGACGAGCGCCGAGGCGACGGCGACGTCCGAAGCGACCAAGCGCGGCGACGCGGAAAACGCCCAGCGGGGGCGGAGGGGCGCGTTGGGCGGAGCCGCGTGGGGATCCGGGCGCGGCTAGTTCTCGCCGGCTGGGCCCGAGGCGGCGCGGCGGAGGCGGCGAAGGAGAGGACGCTGTTTGTCCTCTCGCACCCTTCCGCCCGCCCCTCCTCCTCCTCCACGCCCGTTCCGCCCGAGAAGACAGCGCCGTCGGCCGCCCCTCTCCCTCCCCCTCGCCCTTGCGCGGCGCCTCCGGGGACGCGGGCGCTCCGCCGACGCGCTAAATCCAAAGTAAAGACAGGGCGCGGCCCCTGCGTGCCACTGGGCGGCAACCCGCACGACGCCGCACGAGGCGCAGCTGCTAACGCCTCCGCGTGGAGGCTCCACATCGAACGAAGCAAACCCATTTTTATTTGGAAGGGATACATTTCATTCGAAACTTGAATATTAAGTGCAGTAATAAATACGTTTCTCGACATAAGTTGAAAATAATGGATGATATAGGTACATTATTCATTTCGACGATTTACTTTACTAATTCTTCAAAAGTTTAATAGAACGTAAATTAATATTGAATTTAATGAGATTCTTTGAATAATAAAGATGCAATTCAATAATTCATAAACACAGATAATTACGGCATCAACAATTATTTTGTTATTGACTGAATTCGAGAACTTCTTATATAATAAAGTATTTTCACTCTTTAAGAAATTATGAGCGCATGGCATATTAACTAGGATTAAACAATATATTGAGTACATTAAAAAACTGATTACCGAAACACATTTTTGTTTTCAACCTGATTTAAATGGATGTATTTAATTGGATGATAGTACCTAGTTTCATTACGTTGTCAAAACCATGGTAGCTAAACAAAAAAAATCGCATTTAGACTTTTCACACTACTGTGCGCACACTGTGCCAGAAATTCGCAGTATAACGAAATACATGAAGTAGTACAGAGCAAAACAAAAATACTTATTAGGAAAGAAAACAACAGCAAAAAGTCTCCCGCTGACACATGTTAATTCGTCGAGTGCGCATATACCGCTACATCCAGTTAAGTACATAAGTACATCAATTCCCCGATGCTCAGCCGATAATGTAAAAAAAGGGAGAAATAATAAACAGGGTTGTGTTTGAATGTTTTATCGCAGCTCTCAGCGCGGACGCATGTATTGCCAGTCGATCTAAATTTGCACGTTATAAATGAATTGAAAACTTCGCGAGGTTCCGACATAAAAATTCAAGAGCATTAAAGGAAAGAGATGGACAAGTTGGAAGCTAGAGCAGAACAGTGAAGGAGCTGCAGCGAATAAAGTTTGCGGGAATAACTGCAGACGAAGAAAAGCTACCAGACTGCGAATAGTAAGGGAAAAATCCGCAAGGCGAGGAGAAAATAAACAGGAAAAAATACGAAATAAAGTGAGTTGCAAAGACTTGTGGAGGAACGGAGAAAATACAGTAGGTAGTGGTGGAGAATGGTGTGGGTGGAGAGGAAGAGGATGAAGGAGGGTGGTTGTCGGTGGTGAAGGACGGTGAAGGACGGTGAAGGCTGGGGTACAGTAGTGGTGGATTCTAGAATGCGGAGGAGGAGAGGGAAGGATGAAGAAGTGCAGAAGAGATTCAAGAATGGAATCAGAATAACGAGGGAGAAAAGAACGGGAGGGGATGTGGAGGCACAAAGGGGTGGACGAGGAAAGAGAGGGCAGGCAAATAGCGAGAAGCAAGTGCCACTCAGGGATCGCACAAGATGATGAGTGGAGAGAAGTAAAGTGGGTAGCCTGGCGCCAGTACGTCGGGCTCAGAGCCAAGTGCCCCAGACTAATTCCCAGGAGAGCATATTTTGGAGTGGGCATCGATCCTATTCCCTGCTTCATGGAAAACGGGCCGCCCAGCGGCGGCCCCTGGCAGGACATTACGGCGCCTGTACGTCGCAACGCGACGGTCATTCCTACTGAAGCGCATACCAAATATCTGCGGTTTTTCTACACAGTCCATACATTCTATTGTCATGTGAAGTTTTAAAAACTTAAGATATGGAGCGAATATGCTGTAAATAATTGCGATTCTTAATTCAAAGGTTTTTATTCACCTGTGTCAAAAAATGAGCCTTAAAATCATGAAAGGATTTACTAAACACTTCTAAAGAAGAAGAAAGTTTTATTGACGCTAGTAAAATAACTTAAAGATATTAAATAAATGAAAAAAGAAAACAAAACAAAAACTAAATAATAGATTTCTCATTTCGTCTAGAGATATATTTTAGAATCATATTCATAGTTCACACAAAACAAAAATTTCTAAGTAATTAATAGACGTAAAGCTAACAAAGGACACACATCTAGATCGTAAAACAACATAAATATTGAAAGCAATCATAATATATTGTGCAACAAATGAAGGGATTATAAATGAATTGAAGATTCTCACCATTTGCCGCCAAGGAAGATCTAAAAAGAAAAAAGGAATATTTTTAAAAATACATAATAATGAAGACTCTAATACTATAATAAATTAATCACAAAAGCATTCATAATTATTTGATTGAGATTGTGGCGCCTGATTCTTGGATTCTGGCAAATGCATACAAGTAACCATCTTTTATCCTTTAAGTTAAGAAATTAAGAAATACCCTTTTATTAAAAATCCGTAAATGCATTATCACAAGCCATTTACATGAAACTCACTTTAAAGTGCTTAATACAAACTAATAATTAATACTGAAGATACTGAGCAAAAGTTTCCTTACGATAAGTTATCAGTGAAGCCAAATATGTTCATTTGCTAAGAGAAACTTGTGTACAGTAAATATTAACTTTTATTATATAACTTTTATTATATGAAAATATTATTTCAAAAAATATAACTAGAAATTTAGTTGCAAAATGTGTTCCGACAAATAAACAAGCAGCCTTTGATGACACATTTTGAGCCAAAAACAATTTCTTTATTAAAAAGTAACAAAAATGCAATAAAAAATTAAAAATTATAATAAGAATTAATATGCTTTCTCTTCTTTCTTTCATTTCAGAATAATAAAAAATCGATTTTGCAGTGAGAAGATTTGTAAATACTTTTGGATTGAACTAAAGAATGCAAATTAGTAATTAATATTCGCTTTAAAATGTCAAGTTATCAATACACCTTAAGATTAAAGAGTTCGAAAATATTTAAAGTAACGTTTTCCACTCGTAAGTTTTGATACAATTTTGCGAATATTTAAAACACCATTTTCCACTCGTAAATGTTGCTACGATTGACCAATATTTGAAGCACCGTTTTCCACTCTTAAGTGTTGATACGATTATGCGAATACTTAAAGCACCGTTTTCTATTCGTAAGTGTTGCTACGATTATGCGAATATTTAAAGCAGCATATTCCACTCGTCAGTGTTGCTGCAATTTTGCGAATATTTAAAGCACCAAATCTCACCTTTCCGGCGGCGGCGCGGGGGGCGCGGGGCGGCGCGGGGGGCCCGAGCGCGTGCTCCCAGTCGGGGCCAGCGGCCCTGCGCGGGCGGCGGCGGCGTCCGTGCGCGGGCGGGCGGCGGCGGCGGGCGGCGGCGGCGGCGGCGGCGGCGGGCGGGCGGCGGGAGCTAGCCCCGCGGCGCCGACTGCACGGCGGGCTGCATTCTCCGCTTCGAGCGGCGCAACTGCGCACACACACAAGAAGAGCCGCCTTAGATAGATTCATGCCCTTACGCGGTATTGTTTAGAAAAGTGTTATTCAGAATTAGGGGAAAGGACGGAGAAAAAGGGAGGAAGAATCAAGGGTAAACTTCCATAGAGGAGAAAAGTAATCTTCTTGTATTGTTCATTAGTAAATGTAATAAAATAACTACAAATTTTATCGAATATGACACAATCAGCTGGAGAAACTATTTAGTTGTAGGCATGTATTCCCTGTATTTATTAGAGTAACATCTGTCGGTTTCCCCGTCTCCCCGTCTATGGGCGCTAGGGGAACCTACCTGGGCCCCCGTTCCATCCGGCAGCTCCCCGAGTCGATACACTTAGAGGAGAGGTCGCAATACTCCTCAATCTTCTAACTGAGGAAGCTCTTGGGCCAATATTAGTCCATTGCAAATATTATTGTTTAGGGAAGAGGTGGGTGATTTTGTGGTTTTGTTAGAAATTTGGGAGCCAGTTCCTCAGTGCGCACAAACTTTCCAAAGCGAACTAATAGCCGGTACTGAATTTATCATGGAAGTAAATTTAATTATCACTAGTGATTGACGGCCGCGATTTACGAAGATATTGGAAATTTTCTCTGATATAGGTAAGAATTAATTTCTGATATAATTAACATCAGTATTGAATTTTTAAAAGAAGCAAAACTGCTATTCAATTGTTACACAATTCGTCCATCCAAGAGCACTGGACCTCCTGTCTCCAGGATGAGAAGATCTCGTTCGCCCAGAGTACAGAGCACTGAGAGACCTGTGAACGACTTCGGATGTTGAATTTCATGGAATTTCGAATGACGCAAGAGAAATCAGTATTTTATTCATCGCCAATTCAACACTGCTTCCTCCTCTTTCGCAGTTTACACAAAACAAGTGCCCAAACGTCCCTAAAACTGTAGCGTCAAAGAGGATAACTTTGGACAGTTGTGTAACTTGGGACGTTTCGGTACTTCTTTTTAAACGTTGGCTGAATCAGTTGCGTTCAGGTGCTTGAGTCGGGAGCAGCGCCGAAGTGTTCTCAACGGTTCAAAGAAGATGTATAATCATCTTTTGGAAGTTTTATTTGCCGGTAAGTGTTATTTAGTAACAAAAACAATTAACGTAAGCTTTAACCTGAAAAGCAAACCATTGAAAAACTTCCCTTGTACAGTTCTTAATAAAGGTTTTTCTATTTTGTGCGTAATTGCATTCCACGACTTGAACTATTGGCCAGCAACGTAGTGCCATCTTTTGTCAATGCTGCCCATCTAACTTTCTATGGATCAAAAATTCCAATGACTGACTAGATGCGGGTAATTTGGGACTCTGCACTAAGTTACCCAACATTTATATTTTGTAGGAATGAAAGAATAACAATATTAAATTCAGCTTCAAATTAATGAATATGAATGCAAAGGGGAATGAGACCAAAAGAAAGGAGAAAAATATCAAGAATTTAACCAAGAGCAGACGGACAAACTCTGAATAAAATGAATGTTAATCCAAGAAAAGATGGGCTAAATCTTAGAAGAACAAGTTGTCCAGAAATATAAAAAACCTACATGTCCTTCCAAGAAGCAAAAGAAACCGTCAGAAGAATCTTTTGATAAACCATCAGATGCCTTGGACATTGGAGAGTAACATTGGAGAGTAACTTCGTATACCAAGTTTTTATTTTATTATACCAAACATTTTTCACTAAAAAAATTACGCACATATCCTTAAAGTACTGAGACCTAAGTTATTCATCAAAAGAGGATCTCTTCCTCCAACTCATATAGACAGGGTTAAATGGCAAGCATTTAATGTATCCCAAGTTAGCCTCTATGACGGTATTCAGTTAGCCCCAGACTCTTGAAAGGGGTAAATTGAGTAATCTGATACATTTTAAAAGTAATCTATCTCCCGATATTCAATCAAAATTTAGAGCACCAGAAGTCTAGACAATGTATCAGAAACGTACTGTTTGAATGGAAGGATAGTAGGTAAAATGTAATCAGAAAGAAAGATGAACAGATTTTTACAAAAATGTCGTACGAAATACGAATAACGATTACCAAAAACATCATACTGACAATAATTTAGAATATTACAATTTACTATTTTTATCCATTTCCAGAAAAGCACTTAAATGGATTATTTCACTCATGCGATCTCCATCAATGAAATGTAAGAGTGGCATCTGTCTCGTTCCATCAAATGCATTTTATTTGTACAAATTTGTTGTCTTCGTTTTATCGCCTTGTACTTGCAAATTTATGTACTTGTTTTCAGAAAACGTTGAGAAAATTTACAAATTAATTTAACATAGGAGGATGACTTGTACGTGTTTACAAATTGATGAAAAAACTAGATAAGCAAGTGAAAACGGATCGTCGTTTTCTCATTCCTAATATTTCTTTCCTAAAGCCTAACTTGTGGTACAAGAATTGTCCTGTTCGTCGGGATGAAATTTTAAAATGAACCAATATTTTTGCTCAAAAAGCGGATTTGGATATCACACATAAAAATTCTAACCATTCAAGTCACCCGACAAACGTATTCCACATATGGCCCAAGACCGAATACAAGAACACTAACGTGGCACGGGAAATGCCTACTCTTTAAAACTTACTCTTTGGTTTGAACAATATTGCTGGATATCTACTCAAAGAGCTCTGCTAATCTAATCTTGCTGTCACGTATATCTTGTACGACATTTCACACGAGTAAATCTGTACCTCATGAGAATTCTGTCAACCATTTAAAAGACCCTCAACCAATACCTTCTAAATGATCTAAATAATAAAGAAATGCATATACAAAATTATTAGAGGCTTATAAAGAAGGAGAAAAAGTATCGTTAGAGCAAAGCGTAATGGAAAAATAAGGAAATAGAAAATGGAAGAGTAGAACAGTTTAAAATGGAAACAATGCATATACGTATAGCTGTAAACAGAAAATAGCGATATAGAAATGCGTATAAATAAGGATGAATATTCATGAGTAGAAGATTGATGGCACAGACAATTCAGAAGAAACAAATTGTGTAACAGAGAAACAAGGTAAGTAGGGGGACAGAGAAACAGAGGATAATTAGTAAGTGGAACTGAGAGAGGGAGGGAAAGAGGACAATGGAAAAAGTTACAAAATCAAGATATATTGTGATATACCGAATGAGGGAGGACATTCGATATTGAATAATTTAAGGCTTTAATGTTAATTTAAATTAGAATTAGGCACCTTAGTAACAGGTTGCTAGGGAGAACACCGATGTTTAACATGTCACGATATTTGGTCAACGGGCACCTTAGTAACAGAGGTAAACAATTTCAACAACAATTTTGGACAACAATGAACACGAGTTTTCCTGGATTGAAGAACGAAAAAATTAGTAACTTGGAACTCAGATTTCATAGCGAGAGGATCATTTCTGAATTAGGGGGTGCGTGTCTGAGTTCAGACTTAGTAGATTTTTGTGTGGTCGAAAGTAGAGTCTTATAAAAATTCCGGAGATACAGTTCGGGACTTTTAACTTTTTTCTTCCGCGAGTGAAAGTGGATGATAGAAACATTTTGTTGAAACCGTGCATTGACTTGGAGTATTTTCTTACCGATAGGGAGGAACTTTTAAGAAAATTGTCAACTTTAATTAGTTTTCACCAGTGACGAAGGTGAAGCACGAGGGTAAATGAACTTGTAATTATTTTGCCGAACAAGTGCTGATGGTGATATGGGAGGCTAGTACATTATGTAAATGGGAGTGACTTCGTGGCGTGCCGGAAGATACAAGATAGAAGGCATCAAGACTGGAGCTGGTAACCGGTCGGTCGAAGGTGATGGTGTGGAGATGCGCGGCGTCCGAGCGAAGCATCCAACGATACAACGGGAAGAGTGCTCAGGTTAACGTTCGTACGAACAATTAAATTATTTTTCATGGTGATGACCAAAGTTAATAATTTTCAAAGAATGTTGTTTCGAATCAAAAGAAATCTTTAATTATAACAAATTTAAATTGTTCTAGTGCTAAGGAAAGTACAAAAAACAAACTTGGTTATTATTGTGCAATTTGGCACATCATAAAAAAACACTTTCAGGTTTTGTCGTTTTCCGTATGGAAGCGAGTCTACAGGGGGCAGATTGTGGTTGAACGGTGAGGTAAGCCGAATTGTGCCCCTTGCATATTCGAACCCATGATAAAAGCCCAACGTGTCAATAATAGAGATATATCTTGGATTTGATAAAACTGTTTCAAAGGGGTTTTAATAATTAATTTGATAGAAACCCGTTTCAAGTGGCAACCCAACGTGGGGCCGATAGACAAAACCCGTTTCAAATCGCAGCCCAACGTGGGGCTCGATAGATAAAACCCCGTTTCAATTAACACTATGCTAGAATAAATCTCTCTCTATTTAAATCAGGTGTATAGCAGCTAAACACGATTTTGGAAGATTTGATCCGTCGCGTAATGAATTCATGAGTCACGAATTTGCCCTGGTTAGGAATGTACGTACACTGCTTTAACGAAATCGGCTAAATTAACATCTAAATTTCAGGAATGCAAAATATTAATTACGTATATAATTCAGGATACGGAGGATTTACAATTAGCAAAACACTTTTGAGGTAACAAAATAAAATGTTGAAACTGACTGCTCTGTTCTTGGAAGAGTGGGCACACACGAGTTAAAAGAAGAGAAAGGGAATGAAAAGAAACATACATTAAGAAGCTTACGTAAGGGGCCGTTAGAAACCGAAGCGAGACGGCCGCAGGGGGGTCCGTGACGGGGGGGCGGGCGTTGGGAGTGCGGGGCCCGGGCTGCAGGGGAGGGGCGCTTGCCGCCAGGATGGCGGCGCCGTGAAAAATTCAGAGCGCCCGCGCCGCCGCATCAAACATTCAGAGCGCGCGGCGTCGCGACGCACATCACCGCCACGCGGAAGTCCCGGGATCGATGGCCGGGGGCGGCGAGCGGCGCCGCACTGGCGCCTGCGCCTCCCCCTCCCCCCAACCTCACACCCCCGCGCACTCCTGGCACCGCGCCCGCCTCGCCAACGGCCCTGGACACCCTCTCATACAGCGTCTGACCAGGAGCTTCGTCGGCCGCGGATTTTCGACACTGAATAAGTAGCTAGATCGAATTCAGCCGCTTCCTGAAATATTATATTGGAAATAAATTATTTCCAAGCAAAGTATATTTTAAAGTAATCATACAGTCATTTAAATATCCATTATGAAAACATAAATAAAACAATGAATTTTGAAATTATTAACAGGATAATTCCTTAGATTTCAACAGTACGCTCTATCGACATTATGATATAGTCAAGCGGTCAAAATTGTTAAAATGTTCTTTCACTTTAGATTTTCATCATTTAGTCACGGGTTAAAAGCATTCGACCTCCTACCAATTTTTCATTTCTCTGTAAATTAAACATATCATGAATTATAGTGGCCCACAGCTTTGAACGGTGGTTTCCGCGGTCTATACGATCAGTACCAGGCACATGCCGAGCCGTGGTTAGTGCGCGACCTTTCCTTCCTCGTCCTTGTCCCCTCCTCTCCCTTTGTACCAACACAATTACGTGCTCTACATGACCACATAAGATGGGAGCAGAGAGGGTATCACGGCTGGGGCGATTACCCGCTTGAGGAAATATCTGGATGGGGAAATGCCGCAAGACCACGTGTAGAACGATGCCGGACCTCATGTTTTATCGGAGGAGGAACACCACAACCTCCCGGCTTCACTAAGCTCACTGGACCGAAGTAGTGGACTCTCCCGGAAAAACGATATGCTGACCCTTTCCAACCAGTCTAGCTTTCGCCTCACCAACCTCACACAACTTCTACTGCACCACTTCGTCGCTTCACTTCACCTTCTCTTATGTCGCCTCCATTTACTTCACGGTTTTTTTAACTGATATAATTTCTGCAAACATGCAAAATAAGTAACGTAGAAAACTAGTGGTGCACGCTTAATTTCACGCATTACTTGTAGCATTTACAGTTTGCAAACGTTCAGCGATTAAAACTTCAACGAAAATGAGACCTGTACTATTTTTAATCGTTCTTTGCTCTATCCGAAAAAAAAGTGTTGTTTTTGAAAAAATAGTGCTGTTTTTGAGAAAAAACGTTTATAAATTACCCTAAATTTAAGATAAAATTAAGTGAAAACTGGTAGCTTTTTAAAGTTTTATTTTTTAGAACAGATTTCGTTAAGACGGGAAATCTCTATAATCATGTTGTAGTTTTGCGCAAGTTTCAAAAATACAGACAGTTCACCGAAAAAAGGACCTGCACCATCTTTGTTTGCGTACTTTGCTCTATTTGAGAAAAAAATGAAAAATTGGAGCAGTTTTGGAGCATAGAATTGTTTCAAAATGTCATAAATTTAAGCTAAATTACGCAAAATCTACTCATAGTTTCAAAAATTTTACTTGGGCTTCTTTCAAGACCTGTCTTTGAAGAACAGATTTTATGAAGGAAAGTCTCTACCTTCAATATTGTAGTTGAAGAAGCCGAAAACTGTTTAAACTTTAGCAATTTTCGAAAATTCTAAGATTTCAAAAAAAAACAAACGAGACGCGCAATTTTATAAAGTGACCTTTGCGCTCTCCGAAAACAAAGTTTAGCAAACAAAATTTGCAGCCCTTTTGAGAAATTTTTGAAAATATTGTTGAGGTTTTATTAAAATATCCACCCAAATCAAAATGTCCGTTTCAAACTTGCAGGGCCTCGCGTTCGTCCTGATCGATCGGGGAATGCGAAGCGTGGAGAAAATTGTCTGAACGGTGCAGACACTAGCGATGACCACAGACGGACGAAGTCAGATCTTTTGGTGTCAACCAATTTTTCGGGGGGGGGGATCTACGACCCAAAATTCATATATTCTTACTACGCAAATTTTTAGAAGTAATTTACTACTTAAAGAACAATATTTATTTCCTTTTTGGACACTAGGAATTCACAATACGAATTTTTCTGTCGAAAAATTGCAGATTTCTGCCGCAGGACTTTCTCATAATTACTTAAGTACGTAGAAATACGAGAAAGTAAAAATATGTAACACGCATATGTAAAGCTATTCGACTGTAAATTTTGAAAATTATTAAAAAAGACTAAATAAGTCACAGAAATCTTACATCCACGCTATCCTGTGAACCCGGTTTTCCTGAAAAATACCTCCCTCATGTATTCTCTCCGTCACGGCAACCTTCCTTTTTCCTCCATACCTGTGCTGGGGCTTCTTGCAGCCCCTCCAACTCGACCAATGGGCTTCTACCATAACTTGTGGTTAGGATTTTTTTATAAAAGTCACCACAATTCATTCCCGTTTTAAAATTTTCAAGTTCCACTCTCACTACGACTCACTGTGATACATATTTTAGAGTATACAGTTATCACTTATATAATATGTGATTTTCTAGTTGTTAAAAAATATTAAATAAAATAATAAGTAATTTATGGAGTAAAAAATGAAGTTTTGTGAAACTAGAGACATATCTTTACTTGGTTGTTCTTTAATATTTCCAAGAAAAATATGTTTTAAAGTAATCATACAATAGTTTAAATAAACATTATGAAAACATAAATAAAACAATGAATTTTGAGATTATTAACAGTGTAATTATTTAGAAATTTTAACCGTGAGCTCTATCGACATAATGATGTAGTCAAGTGATTTAAATTGTTTCAATGTTGTTTCAGTTAGATTCTCTTCATCATTTAGTCAGAGGTTGAAAGCATTCGAGTTTCTACATTTTTTCCTTTCTCTGTAAATTGTACATATTGTCCACATCATACATAACATTCCCTCTATTATTTTAAAGAGTTACGTAAACTGTGATAACTGGATAAATTCCAGAGTCATGAATGAGTTCCAGAATATATTAGTAAAGTTTGCAGGTGGGAATGAAGAGTTAACAGTGTGAGTCAATAGCTTCATTGAAATTACATTTCAACCAACGAGTATTTAGACTGTTCGAAAGCCAATACAAAACATACGTTGTGCAAAGAATGGACCACAAAAAGAGATAAATACCAACGAATGGAAATGTTATAGAAATGGATATGTTTCGAGTGTCTGTCCAATATTTTTCGAATGATTGTAAAACTGACAATCTTGGAAAGTAGTAATCAAATTATGTAATTTTCACGTTCTCGTTTACTCTCCTGTATAGATGTATAATTCAAAACTCTTCTATTTTATCTGGATGCATCCTTTACTGGAAATCGAATACACGATTTCATGGATTCGATCAAATAAAGTTTAATAACATAAATAAGATATGCCTTCAAACGTTGATTCGAAATTGAAATTACAATGAATACAAACACAATTTCATGCGACTGGTGAACCTAGTACACTATTTAATCGTTTTCAAAACTCACATTTGCATAATCTCTTCCTTCGGTAGTATGCGTTTCTGGTCATTAAACAAGAAGGTATAACTGGCAATATAGTATTCTATAAAGCATGCACTATCATTTCCCTAGTCTTCTAATTTTTAAGATCATTTTTGAATCTTCCATAACAATTTCTTACTTATTCTTAATTTACATTAGGCAGCACGCTAATATAGACATAGTGAACAGTTTCTTAGAACATTCAATATATTCATTCACCGAAAGCTTTTGCCAACGATGCAGGCGAATCTTCGACATTATTATTATTATTATTATTATTATTATTATTATTATTATTATTATTATTATTATTATTATTATTATTATTATTATTATAGAAGATAGTTTTCCAATATTGTTCGTGATCTCGGACAGAGGCAATCGGTGTCTCTCGCCAGCCGACGTGCCCGCCGCGTGGTGGCGCCCGCGCCGCGCTTCTGTCACTACCAATACCACCACTGCGACCATCTCCATCACCACCACAGCGCCGTCACCAAAACCACTACCATCATTACCGTAATAACTACCAACTCTATTACCACCACCACAACCAATAACACCACCGCCACCACCCTCCTACCATTACCACCAACACCATCACCACCAACACCCCACTGTCCGACCCGCCAGCCGAGTTCTATGCTCGCCTCCTGATGCTCCCACGAGGAGGGGAAACGAAAAAATTTTAATTAAGCACTGTCACTTGCGGATGCAGACGAAAATAGAAAAAAGGAAAGGAGAGAAAAAGGCTGGAAACGAAGGTGATTGAAAGCTTGCCGTTTTCCGAGCCAAATATATTTTTTGATAGTTCCCTGCGAGAACCTATGTAGATATTTTATCAAAATGTTCATGGGAAGTTAATTAACTGACTCGTGTTCAAAAGTGAAAATTAATAATCGAGACTAGAATTAATTTTTGCAATTTCATTTTTTATAAGAGCAGAAAGCCAGACATTAAATACTCAATTAACCAAGAATAAAAAATAACGGTCATATTAGTTCTGTAATAAAATGTATGAACTCTTAAAAAACCTAACGTGCAGAGAAAAACAATTAATAATAAATATTCCATACGCCACTAAAACTAAATTTGACCGTTATTGAACCGTAAACTTAACATTTTAGGGGAAATCATTCCAGAAAGTACGCAATGGCAACACGTATTGTTTTTATGCATAACAGTTGTTCAAAATTGTACAAAATATATATGCCACCACAATCACTGTGAAAAATGTAGGTACTTGGTAGTAATGTTATTGTCGTCTTCTGCAAATGAAAGCAAACTGATAATGATGTTTTTTGTATAAAGTAGAATTTTGTATTACAAATATTTTACGTTCTCTCCTATCAAGTTCTTGCTTATTAGAGAGAAAGTGTTGTAATGCCGCAGAGGAAACTAGCAATTTTTCGACAGTACTCATATTGATATGGAAAAAGTGGGTTTATCTTGATCTTATATACGGTAATCTACATCCTCTAATAGGTTGCGTAACTGATTGATATTACAGTTTCCCGACGCATAAACAAACGCATAAACGCAATGGTCATTAATCCCAAAAGTTAAGTGCATTTTATCACGGTGCATTTTATCACAGATAGCAGTGTACTTCCCCACGGGGATGGTGAGATCTGGTGCCGACCTACACGTCCGCTTGGGAGATAGTTAGTGCCTTATTTTACGTGGCGAGACTCGGGCCATCAGGCCCGCTCTTCCGTCTGACTACGCTCCTTTCACCGACTAGCGGAGAAAGAAGGTATTATCTCGGGCGACGAATAAGGCGATTTGAATTTAGCTCAGAGGCGTCATTTAGGCTTGAGGATCTTTTACATGCAAGTAAATCTACTAACATGGGCCAGCCGGCTTTACTTCCCCTCCGAAGGAAGGCGTACGAATGATTTTTTCGCCCTTAAAAATCCACGGCTTCGATCGGGTTTGAACCACGAGGTTCAAACCCACGGATTTGAACCCGCGAACTTGGGTATGACAGTCCGTTACGCTGTTACATCATCGAATCCGCTATGGGGGGGTAGACAGAATCAACAATTTTTTGGATCTATGACACCGAAAAATCAGATTATGGAAAAAGTCAGTCTGTCCGTCTGCCTATGGACAACATGAGACTAAAAGGTTATTTTTAGATCGACCTAGCCGAACATGAAACCCTGCGAATTTGAAATGGGTATTTTGATTTTTGAGAGTATTTTGCAAGAAGCCTAAACATTTTCAAAATTTCTCCCAAAATAACTTCAAATTGTGGGATTAATTTTTACCTTTCCGTATACATACGTATATATGGAGTTATGTATGTAATATAGGGAAAGTTAGGTATTGCTGCGGAAAATCGATTTCGAGATTTCAACGGAAATACACATTTTGTGGTGCCCTGATACCGAAAAAATGTTTTTTTTCAAAACGTCCGTCTGTCCGTACGTCCGTCTGTGAACACTACTAGCGCTTAAAACCATGCATAGGAAACTAACTTCAAGAAACCCTTGCCCATTTGGCTCGACTCGAAGCTTTGAAATAAAAAAAAAACATTCTTTAAAATTTGGGGGTACTTTACATGAAGCCCCTCGGACATTTTCAAAAATTTCTCGTGAGTTAATGTGCTTTAAATGACTTTAAATGAAGTTTTTTCGAAATCACAAATGATTTCTGAGAAAGCTTCAATTTTTGCATTAATAGTAGCGCTTGTACGCCATTTTCTTAAAAACGGCTCAAAATGTTTCAAAGATAATTGCCATTTAGGATAATGTTTTACTTTTCTTTAGTATTCTTAAAATAATACTTCCGTTTTACCATTAGGAAACCGAAAAATCAAGAAAATGTCAAACAATTTACTTTGGGCGACGATATATGGCAGTTGGCAAGGGTATGTGTCAAGTGCGAATAGCTAGACCTAAAGAAAAAGAAAACTAATACGAGGAAGTCTTTGCCTTCATGTAGCACCACTAGTTTTTTCTCGGGTGAGCAAAGTACGTCTTTAAAATGGTTCAGGCCCCATTTCCGTTGAACTCTCAGTATTTTGGAAAGTTCCAAATATTATTGATGCCATTCCACAATTATAATATTTAACTAGAGAATGTTTTCTTAATGAAATCTGCTATTTAAAACTATATCTCGAAGTAATGTCCATGAAAATCTCTGATTTTTGAAAATTGCAAAAGGAAATCTTGTTTAAGGTCGAGAAATTTGTGTTGACCTGTAAGGATGGTGTTGTAGTGATAACGTAAATGGCGTATTAAACCTAATAAGCTGAGTTCGAATCCCAATATGGAAAACAAATTGCTGTTTGGAAACATTTTTGCTGGTTGAAATAGTACAAATAAAACGAGGAACTATATGCTGTTTGAAATTCAGCTGCATCATAGAAGAGGTTCTGAAAGCGACAGTTCTAGTGTGTTTAAAAGGTTCAAGAATATATTGTAACCGACAGATTCTGAACGAGTTGGGAATATGTAGTTTGTTTCCTTTAAGCTCTCAACATAGCAGAACTAATTTTAACGCCGAATGACAGATGAAAAGATTTCGTACATGTAATGTGATAAATGTCGTACTCAATTCAGATCACAGTTAAAGTAACAAGTTTGTACTTTTATGTCCTCGCCTTTGCTGATCAGGTAGTCATCTATTCCAATTTCCGCCATATAATCCAATTTAAATCAACTGTCTGTCTCTCCCTTTCTCTCTGCTAAGAGCGAGAGACAGAGGGAGAAAGAAAGAGAGAGAGAGACAGTTGGTTTAGAAGACGCAACTATCTTATAGGTCTTTTCAGTGATAAAAAATGATCCATTTTCCAAATGTGGTCGACTATCTTACATAACGAAGCTACAAAAGTGACATTTATGACGTCGCATCCTTGGTAGTTATTGGTAGTTAACTCGCCTTGAACCTGTGTTTTGCAGGTGTGCGAACTATCAGGGGACGATATCCGCATTGGCAATGGCAATATTGATCTTTTTTATTTTTTATTTTTTGGGTGCCTCAAACCTTATTATGGTCGTCATTTCCAGACACTTCGTTGGTTGTAGTATCGTACTTTCTGCCCTTTTTATTAAGATACGACTACACAAGTTCTTCGAATTGAAGTTTGCGGTAATGTTGATGCACGTTACGATCCTTCCACTTGAAAATACCTTATGTAGGCTGAATGCAGTGCGATGTTGCAGAAATTCTGTTCACCACTTCTACATCGACTCTGGAGTCGAAAATACTAGGGTTCTTCATGTGACCGCCCAGAGAAAAGCTGAGGGTACAAAATCAGCCGAGCTTGGGGCGCCGAGCAACGGGGCCGCCTCTATGAATTCCACGATCACCGCTTGCCTCCCACCGGTATTCCCGAAAGAAGGTGGGGAAGTGCGGTGTCCCATAGTTGTGTCGTCACATGCAACGCTGAATATCAAGTCCGCGTCCGCCAGGAGAGAATCTGCGTTTCCAGAAAAAACTTGCAGTGCTTGCGGCCCAGCCGGAACGGAGGGGTAGGGCGGAAACATCCCCAATCAGCAGCAACCAACTGATTACGCTCGATCCAAAACCACTTGATGACAATGAAATGCACCCGATGACGGCAGGAAAAGTGCTAAGGGGATTTTCGTATGATCATACGTAACTGGTTTACAAGTTTCAAAGGTCAGAATTTAAAAAAAAAATGCGACCCCGTCATTGAAGAGGCGTAGTGAGGGAATTTCGAATAATTTAAAGTGCGCTGCCAATACCACCTGGTACTCCACACGTGGTGTTGTCTTTAGGGCCCAAGTGTTGGGCAGGGTGAGTTGCTCGAGAATTGAGTCTTTACCCTCTTGTTAGTGCATGGTGTTGAGTTAATTCTGAGATCCATCTGTTACGAAAGAGTAATGCATGCATGCATACAGGAGGATTTTTGAAGAAGACCCAAACCGATCTGAGCCAAAGGGTAAATAATGAAATGAATTGCTTTATTAGGTATTTTTTGTGACGCTAAACAAAAGCGCAGCTTTTTGTTACTACATGCCATTAATAAATTTGATTCATTTAAAATAAAATAAGAAAGTTTTCTTACATTTGATAACTTCTGAAAGTTGAAACAGTTTTATTAATACAAACCTATATAGTTTGTTCTGACTTCATATACACTCTCATTTAAAAACAGTTTTAGACATGCATTTTAATCAAAATTGTCATATTATTATTTTCAAGACTAGATTTTTGCTAATGTTGCGTGAGAAAAGTGAGTAATGCTTAAGACGGCAGCTCGTGCTGTGATCCTGGAGATGCGTGTCGCGTGCACTGAACTCGTGGGTGACAGCGACACGTCCTCCGTCAACGCTGTTTTGTTGCCTGTCTGCGGAGCGGTTTCGTCGGAACGAAGCGGCTTTTCTGTGAAAGGTTGAATCCAGACACTCAAGGAGAGGAAGAGATAAATATCGGAAAACGGATACCTTGTTGCGACTTGTGCGCGTGGGAGGGAAAAAACGCTCGTGGAACTTTCGCCATCGAAATGCAGATTTGCGCTTAACCAAAGAGCGAATGAAATGGTTCTGATAGTCTCATCTGATAATGTACGGAGACGCAAATCCAATCCAATAAGCAATAGCACTTTATTTCAGTTGTGCAAATTGAAGCGCAAATCGTGATTGTGAAGTAAAATAATGTTTGAAGACAAAAATAGAAAACTATAGGTGAGGTGTACTGGTGTGATCATGGCGGGCGATGCATGGCAGTGCCTGGCAGAGCTTGGCAGTGCTGAATCAGTCAGAGTCTGTTCGGGTTGATTTCATTGATTGATTGACGTTTCCGGGAATGCAACCTTATGTAGTCATTAGTCCAGTAAGTGTAGTGCATGTTTTATTAGGGATATGGTGGTGTTATTTCCCAGCAGGATTGTGAGATCCGGCGCCGACTAGACGTCAACTTGCGGGGCGCGTCCAGGTACCTCCTCCAGCAGGGCAGCGCCTCAACTTCTCTAGGCTCCCGACTGAACTCTCAGCAAGTGTGGCTGTGTAATGCATGTAAGAATGAGTACAAGGGGGCGAGGAGGTGCTTATCATAAGGAATTCTTTAATTCTTCTTCCTCATTATTCTTATAATAAGGAACGAAAATTCGCGGGCGGTTCGTATTCCTTTTGTTATGGTACTAACCCGGCATTCGCCTGAACGAAGAAACTACGGAAAACTACCAATCAGAGCAACCGGCCACTAGATTTCTCCAGACGGTGCCTGAAGTCCTCCTAGCTATCTACATAGTGTCGAAAATCCTGCTAGCACTGGAACCTTAGGATCCCCCGGTGGGCCGCGGCACAGGCTCGCGAGAGTCGTGGCGAGAGACCTCGGGGCGAGGTGAAGCCCGACGGCGCGCGGGCAAAAGCTGCACGCGCTCCCGTTTGTCACGACCAAAGGGCGCCCCTCCCGCGCCTCAGTGAAATTGGGTCAATTATTTATGCCGCGGACGATTTCGGACCACACACAACCGCCCCCACCGCATGAGGCCGCCACATTCGACAAAGAACAAGCGGCAATTTCCACCTAATGGCTGCATTATACTCTGGGGAAAAAGCTAATGGTAGTTGTTACGACGGAATTTCATACTGCCGAGAGAAAATTTTTTGTAAAAGGTACCAAAATTCAGGTAACTTGATACGATTACGGAAAGAATTTTCAGGCATGATGTTTACCGTGGGTATTCGCGAGAAAGAAATTACATTCTGAGAATTGTGAGGATCACTTTGTACTTGAAATAAGTATGATTTATTTAGAATTTCAATTGAAAAATTAATTACACAAAGCAACGATCTCATAGAAAAGATAACAAGCTTAAAACTGTGTGGTGGCCTGGGAAGTATAATTCATTAATACATACTGCAAACAAGAGAGAAAGTAACGACTTACGGTAGAGGAATGCTGCCTTTAATATGCACGTTTTTGAGGGAACATTTACCGTCCGTCCTCTAATCGCCGCCCACGAAGGCAGGCCTCCGGCGGCCGAGCGCACGTGACGGGCGTACGCCTGGGGCGCGGGGCGTCGCGGGGGAGGTGCGTGGGCGGCGCCGCGGAAGCCGCAAAAACTGCTAATGGGCGCAGCTGCTCCGCGCCGTCGCATTAGCGCCCATGTATTGCTTCCGTCAGGCGCAGGACGGGGAGGGGGCGGAGGAGGAGGAAGGGAGAGTGGTGGGAGGAGGTGGAGAGGAGAAGGCGGGAGGAAGGGTAGCAGAGATGAAGGAGAGGAGGGAAAGGGGAGGAGAGAGAAGGGGAGAAGGAGGGTCAGGACAAGGGAATGGAGGGGGAGGTGAGAATAGGAGGTGGAGTGGGAGAAGGGGGAGGGGGAGGGAAGAGGGAAGAGGAGGGCGAGGATAAAGAGGAGGGGGGTTGAGGCTTTCTCGATATCCGCGGTAGAGGGGCGTCATCTGCGGGAACAACCAGGTGGCACTTCTACGGTCATGCTCCCAACTATGCTATCAAATGTGGCAATTAGGGTTCCTCCTTCCCGTTAAGGCCAGCGGAGATCAATTATTCAATCAGTTAAGGTTGAATCTTCTTCTTTTCTTAATATTTCTTCATTTCCATGTTTTTCTTTCTCTCCTCAGATCAATATGAACGGCTTTCTTTCTTTCTTTCTTTCTTTCTTTCTTTCTTTCTTGGTTTTGAACCCTTTCAACTTCATATGTGTTCTCTCTTTTCGTAGTTTAATCTTCACTTTTCCACATCCACAAATCTATGTGGATGAGATTTAATGCAGATTAGAAACCAACATTTATAAATAAAATTTCTACGAGTTCCAAAAGAAAGTAAGAAAATTATATTTTTATAGAATTATCTGTCATGGATGTCACGCCCAAATGCAGGAAGCCGTTTACTAAAAAGTTTATTGTTATTATTATTATTATTATTATTATTATTATTATATTATGTCACATTCCTAAGATGGTGTTGATGAACCTAATATAATGCAAATTTCTTTTAATAAATGTTGGAATTTTCAGATTATGTGAGACGTTTCTCTATCTAGCCCTAAGCTCTTCAAACAACTTACTGTATCAAAATCAAATACCAATATATTATTTCGTGAAATAACAGAGCCAAAATGGTTTAAATTATTTAAACACATCAATATAAAACCTAATTAATGGTTTTAATTTTTTTTATTTGCGAGTTAAACATTCTTTTTTTATAGAATTTTAATCGACTTATCTGTGGTGAGTTTCGCAGCTTGACAACCTATGTCCGTAGTAAAGTTTTCTGTTTCATTTTTTTCATTTGTCAGTTTGTGTCTTTACTTAGGTTTAATCAAAAGCAACAAAGTGATGGGTCTACTGTTTTACGTTAAGTGTTTGTTAATTGTTTGGGCCAGAAAAATGAATTTCTGGAGGTTAAATGCAGAATTAAGATCGGAAAACGGTGCCATACATATCACGATTCCAATAAAAAAACGCACTGATCGAAAACCTAATAATAAAACTCTTTAGTTTCCCCCAAAAAATATCCACCATCTACTGTATATATATTTACGTCTTATCGTCTCTAAAATGAATCTTCATGAAACGGGAACTGTCACAATGTAAATTCTGACATAAAATGGATGCATCACAAAAGCGTGTTCCAAGAACTTCTGCCTGTCGAGTTAAAAAGCCAGCGATAGAAGCCTGTGAACCGCTCCGTCGCACCTTGCCCCTCGCCTGTTCGCTCCGCTGCTGCGGCGACTGGAACGAGCGAATGGCTCTCGGCGGGCGCATCCCCCGTTAATTAACTGCGAGCGGCGGCGCCCGTCATAGAGCGGCCCAGCGGCGCCGCGCCGGCTCGTCGCGTGGCGTCGCGTGGCGTTGCGTGGCGTGGCGTCGCGGGCAGCGCAGTCGGAATGCGAGGAATAAGCGCTCCTCGCGCTCTCTTCTCGCGCACAAAAGGCCGGGGACAACGCAGCGAGAGGCGGACGGCGGGCAGCGGGCAATGGGGATGCAGAGAGCGGGTCTGAATGTGGGAGGCGGCGGCCGACGGTGCGACGAAAGGGTAACGGGGTGACAGGTGTGACAGTGTGACGCGATGGCGGGGTGGTGGGATGACGGGGTGGTGGGGTGACGGGGTGGTGGGGTGACGGGGTGGTGGGGTGACGGGGTGGTGGGGTGACGGGGTGGTGGGGTGACGGGGTGGTGGGGTGACGGGGTGGTGGGGTGACGGGGTGGTGGGGTGACGGGGTGGTGGGGTGACGGGGTGGTGGGGTGACGGGGTGGTGGGGTGACGGGGTGGTGGGTGGTGGGGTGACGGGGTGGTGGGTGGTGGGGTGACGGGGTGAATGGTGAGGAGATGGAGGGGTGATGGGGTGATAATGGGATAACGGGGATGAAGGGGGACATGTGATGGGGACAAGTTGAAGGGGTGGCGCGGTGTCTTGACGAGCTGATGGGGTGACGGTGTTGGCAGGGTGATGTGTGATGGGGTAATTGGGAGGAGGGACAATCAAGACGGGGATGAAAGGGTGACAGGATGAAGGAGTAACGTGAAGGGATGACATGGTGGCGAGGGACTTAGTGACGGGTTGACAGTGAGACGGGGGTGACGGGGCTGACGTGAGTGATGTGGTGGGTTGACGGGGTGACGAAGGTGACGGAGTAACAGGGGTGGTGGAGGTGGCGGCGTGACGGAGGTAATTGAGTGAAGAAAGTCACCGAGTGCCCGGGAAGATGGGAAAACAGGGTGACGGACGGTGGCAGATGTTCAGCATTGGGTAACGGGTGTGAGTTGGGTCAGTGGAGTTTGAGGAGGGGGAGATTGGGCAGGTGAAGAGGCATGGCAAAAATCGGAAGCACGGGCAGTCGGTGGATTCGGGCGAAACGTTCAGGGAGCAAGATACGTACGCAGTGGAACCCTTTGGTGCAAAGTGCAAAAAGGAAATTGTTCCATTTGTTTAGGTATTTATTTTTAGATTTTGCCCAGTGATGGTTACGTCACTCGAGCTCAGTAGGAATATGCTTCTGTATGGCTTGATTTCCAAAGCAGTATGTATTCTATTTTTTGGTGAAAGTAATAGTATGTTGTTGCTTGTACCAGTTCATGTATATACGATTTTGCAACGTCCGTTCATTATCTGATAAGGCGACTCATCTTTCCCCAAACTACTTGTTATCGTTAATTGGTAATTGTAATTTCGTATCCTATCGTATCCCTCAATCGTTCTCAATATTTTCTAGTATTCTTAGAATGATATATAAATATTCTAACACTCTTCTCGAATACAGCAGTAATAGAGTAACACTATAAAATATCGTCCTGAGGTTTTTGCATGGTGAATGGTATTTCTGAAGATTTTGAGTGAGATAGGTTGAGGATAACGATTTTTAATTATTTGTGTCATACAAAATTAATTATTTCATACCTTTTAAGGGAAATAATTACATTTATAAATGTCAATATTTCAAAATAAGTAATTTTCCTTTTACACGTAGAGAATTTAATTGGCTAGAATTCGAAATTAAAACTATATTAAAAAATCTAGTCAAAATATCTATCAAATCATTACACTCCGACTCTCATCGTATTTGAACATGTTTAGGGTATGTTATGGAATATTATTCTTCATCTCTCTGAATATAATGATTTGAAAACATTTAGGGAAAGGCAGAAATGTGAACCTAGGTATGTATTAAATGTACAATTCATGAAGATGTATGTAATACAATTATTTTAATGCTGTTTCCTAAACTTTTGTAAATTGTAACGTTTCTATTCGAGGTATGATGACGTCACTAACGTTAAATTTATTTCGGTATTAGTCGAAAAGAACATGAGAAAAATAATGTAAATAAATAACAAAGAACTTTATACATTAATGAATCAGAATATTTTTGAAATGAAATCAAGTAAATAAAAAACTGAAATGAAAAATCCACAATAACTTTTAACTGAAATTTGTCGTACTTTATGTATTAATACTCGTTTATATCACACAGAACACATAATTCTAATTATGTGTTTGCATGTGAAACATTGTCTGCATGATGAAACAATTACGTGATATAATGTATAAAGTTTATATTACGAACACTTACACATGCGATTTCCGATTTATGCTCTCTCAGCCATTGACAGACAATATTCACAGTCTTAAATATTAAAAAAAAATGAATAAAATACATTCCATACAAAAAATGTTTTTAACTTTTTATGAAATAGTTCAGCCTCGAAAAATGAAAAACTAGTGGTGCTACAGAATGGCTCAGACTTTTCCGTATTAGTGTTCTATTTCCTTGGGTGTGGGAGAGCTATTTAGAATTGTAACATACTCTTGCCAGCTGCCATCTATCGTCGCCCAAAGTAAATTTTTTGACATTTTCTTGATTTTTCGGTTTCCTAATGGTAAAACGGAAGTATTATTTAAGAATACTAAAGAAAAGTAAAACATTATCCTAAATGGCAATTATCTTTGAAACATTTTGAGCCGTTTTTAAGAAAATAGCGTTTAGGGGCAACTAAAAATGTGAAATTTGAAGCTCTTTTTCAAAGAAAATTTTTGAGTTTTCAAAAAACTTCATTTGAAGTCATTTGAAGCACTTATACTTACAAATATAATTATCTTTACAAATTGCTGGTAATGTGCATATTAAAGATGTGAGAGATCTAAAAAAAATACATTTGTGTAATTTCTGCAAAAACAAAATAATACCTCAAAAACAACTTTATGTCATATTAAAAAATGCAATTATCACTATCCGTTACAAAAGTTTGAAGAAAAAATATTACTCCGTATATACGTACGTATACGGGAAAGTAAAAAGTAATACATCAAAATAAAAGCAATAATTCATAATAAAAAGTGTACCTGCGAGGGAAAAATATATTTTAAAATGGTCCCCGTTTGGCAGCGGGGTTCGCCCAACCAAATCTCGAAAGCAAGCGCCCGCGGCCGCTGGAGCGGGACGCCCAAAAACAAAAGCGAAGTGGCGCGCGCGCTGGGCTATCGCGGCCGCCCTCATTGTCATGGAAATGCGAGTAACACCGCGGGCGGCGGCGCGGAGCCGCGCTTTGTGGTGGGGCTATTGAAATTAATTTCGATAGACGTTTACGCAGTCCGTCAATAGCGCAGACGTAGTATTAATAAGCGTCAAGGCAGATTGGAAGCGGCGGCGGCAGCGGAGGGGACAGCGGGGAAAGCCAACTGGTTCGCTGCGGAGCCGCGTTGCGGATGTTTCCGCCGGCAGCGCAGTCTGGAGGTGGGGTGATAAATTACAGTAATTTCCAATAAAAAGACAAAAAGCATATTGCAAATGAAACTACAAAACCATGGATTGCACACATGGAAAATGATAACACATTTATCGAAATGTTTGATTTCAGAATTTTGTTTCAGGCCATGCTGACCTCGATAGTGCAAGGAAATCGTTCAATCACGAAAAGCGTAAGGCTGCGGGTTCGAGTTCAGCATATTTCTGTGTATTTTCCCTTGTCAGTGTCGTCGTTTACACCGTCACATGTTGCATGAGGAGGATTATCCCAGCCATAATAAGTAATATCACACTGCCATTCACCCGTCATGATAACCCCCATTATGCTCAATAGAAGATGGTGTAACGTGGTCATTTGTTCTCTACGTAACAAGATGGCGCATTTGGTAAAAGACCTTAAATAAACAACCAGAAGATTTGAGAGATCGAGTTCACTGGATAGAAAAGGTTCTCAGATCCATGAGTTCATTAAAGTTTCTCTCAACAATGGAATATATCAATAAATTTGAGACCTTGTATAAAATTAAGACGAAGAAATTGACGCAATAAATATGTTTCTTGTTTAGAAAAAAATATTTCTCAAGAGCGCTTGGGGCATTTGCAAGGAAGTCAATATATTCATGATAGTCTTAGTAGTCGTATAAGTAACTTTCAGAATATGGAGATATTAAAACGAACAACCGAACATGCCGAATGTATAAAAAAACAGTTACTATAAACTGCTCCAAATTTTTTCTTCAATTTTTGCCTACGGATAGAAGAAAGGACGCTTAAAAGAATGGCGTGGGTCTCATTTTCATTGAACTTACTTTTTGAAAATTGCAAATTTAGAAATAATGTGACACAGTTTGTGACGTACCACCACTAGTTTCCCGGTGCATTTCCGCATCCTAATGAAAAAAGTTGTAGTAGACAGCACACGTAATCAAGAAGCGTTACATCAAGAAAATCACATCAATAAAAGAAGTGCTTCAAGAACAAGTCATTTGACAATGCTTATTTACAGTTCTTTTAGTGAAAGTCTTATTCATATGTTCTTAATTACATAATATGAAAAACATTTGTATGAATTTTTTTGAATGGATTTTTGTATGAAATTTTAAAAGTAATGATATGAGTTTGTGACAGATTAAAATATCAATTAGAAAAATAGAAACTCTTGTCCCAGTATGGATGGTAATAGTTTTTATGCTGGATGTGTGTTATATCGTAGATCATTATACTTTAATTGCTTTAGCGCTGACACAGCACGTCCTCGCAGTACTGTCAGTCTTTTGAAATGATGCGGCATGTCGTAAAGATAGGCGTTTCTGTCCATCATCCAGCTCTAAGGATGCCAGAAGAGACAGAATGCAGAAGTGCTCGGCTCACATTCAACTGCAATTGATTGGAAGGAGCCACGAATTCTGTCGATAGGAACATTTGGCCTCTCAAACCCTCCTTTAGGCGGTGGTCGGCTTCAATTGATAGATTGATATATTGTCTGTTTACGCGTGTGTAAACCACTATGGTCATTAGTCCCGTAAGTGTACATCATGTTTTTATCAAGAGTGGTGGAGGGGTTCCCCGCTTGATGGTAAGATCTATCGTCGAACTACACGTCGGCTTGCGGGTTTCCAGCCTACAAGTATCTCTCACCAGCGGGGCATCGCCCCAGCCCAGACAAGCTCCAAGCTCCTGACTGGTCTCCCGACATTACTTGGTAGTGTAGTTCATGAAAGTGTAAGTGGATGAACATAAGGGATGAGGATAGGAAAGGGAAGAGAAAGGAAAGATCGCGGGGGGTCCGTGACCCATTTGTGTGGGTACTGCTTTGCTATTGCCTACTTCGTATCTGCTATTGATCAGAGAAACAATGGGAAACTACCGATCAAAGTAGCAGTCCGCCAGAATTATTCCCCAGACATCGCCAGAATTTGACCTAGCTATCTAGACTAGTGTCGAAAATCCTGCCACCGTCTGCATTTGAACTTTAGGATTTCCCGATAAGAGGCGCTAAAGTGACATCAGTTGATGCCCTGAGACACTTCAGCCGGTGGTAGGTCTAGAATCAGATACTTCGTGTGGAAATTTGGACCTCCCTAAATCACTTCACAACTATAATTTCCAACATTAACATAATATTCATCACTAACGACTATTTTAAATAATTAGCTGCACGAACGGAATTATCAATTGGACTGAAAATACCACTACTAGCGGGAAAGTCTGAAACAGGACAAAAGTGCGATATAGACATTATGTAACGAAGTTACAACCATTCAACAACAGCACAGCCGAACTGGAAGAAATGAATAAAAAAATGCTGGTGTAGAAAATGCGCCAATGTAGCGATTCAAACCTAGAACCTTCTTCATACCTCAAGTCTGTCCCTTCTGGTCAGGTCTCGTAACTAGTACATACGCTACCGCGACATTTCACTGATCCTTATCAAATACAATTATAATAAATTATGCTCAGTCATACATTTCTTTTATTGTAGAACCGCAATGAAATGTGTTTACTAAATATGTTGATAATTCAATATGATGACGAAGAAACTACTGCGAGTAAGGCACTAGAGGATTAATTAACCTTTACTTTTCTTTTATCTTTCCTTTTGACAGGAATAACAAACAAACATAAGGCATCATGACAACACGAAAGAACAAACTGGTGTGTTGGATAGAGATACGAAGACAACGAAATTATTCGGCATCGAAATTGAAAACGGGCCGTCTGAAATCAATAGAACAAGTTCACGTTCAGGTTGCAACGCCAGACAGCCTACTCTTATCTCTTAACGAGACGTGACGCATTGAGAACGGTTCTTTAATAATGCAAAACAGTAAATGGATGGCACTAAAAGCAAAGTGAGCTCGCATTTAATGCACGAAAGGAAAGTGTCACAGTTTGCTGTTAAAGGTTACTTATACATTATTAGAGCCTACCGCCACTGCGTTTTTGTTGCGTTCATGTTATTTATTCAGCAATTTTGTTCGAGGCATTTTTAATTTTTAATTTGTTTGTTCCGCTCAAAACATTCTGATTGTTAATATCCAGAACGATGATGCAATGGAATTGAACATGCTACTTGCCGCTGTAGATTTTGAATTACCTTTTATTACAATCAATTGGGTCTGCCATTTCCAGAACGTCTCTTGTCCACTTTGTAAAACTTACTTGTAAAATTTACTTTGTAAAACGAACTTATCTTAATTCGAGGTGAAAAATAACAAGAAAAACTTTATAAGTTTTACAAAGTGAGCAAGAGACGTATTGGAATTGGCAGACGCAATCATTTGATAAAATATTGCTAACAAATAAATGACAAGTAAGAAAATCCAATCTTCATTATTTTCATTTTATATATTTTTATTTGCAATCTGTCACATCCGAACAATAGGCAAATGTTTTGACACAGTTACAATGGCATGTGAAGGAACTGGGAATTTACAGTCCTTCATGGATTCATTTTCAGTAGTGAACAAATAAATATTGTGAACAAATAATAATAATAATAAAGTGCAAATATAACATAATAAGACAAATATGATCACTATGAACACAATACATTTGACATAGATAAATATGATCATAACAGAAACACAATACACAATATATAAATACACTTACATTTTTGGCAATCGTGGACATAATTATGTTTGAACAAAAGGTAATAATTTCAATTTGTTTTAGTTAATTACAATATAATTTTCTATAGCAGTACAATATATATCTTGCGTTTGACAATCGAACCTATTTAAGAGATCCAGAGGATGAAATCTGCACAATTTTCTTAAGTCTTGGCTATTGTCGGGTAAGTTTAATGCTAGGTAATTTGGGTGATTTTCTAGGCATTTATAATATTTTTGGAAACTTAATTGGACACCCTGATCTATTGTGGGTATTTGTAAGTCATTGTGCAATGTTTTATTTGAAACAAACCACGGGGCATTGGCAAGTAATCTTAAAGTTTTTGATTGAAATCGCTGCAGTATTTCTAGGTTTGAGTTGGCTGCAGTGACCCAGAGTTGTATTCCGTAGGTCCAGACGGGTTTTAATATTGATTTATAAATCAGTAGTTTATTAGTCAATGAAAGAGACGACTTTTTGCCTAGAAGCCAATAGTATTGCTTGATTTTGATTTCGAAGGCTTTTTTTTCTTTTTGATGTGCGTCTTCCAAGTCAGTTTTCGATCAAGATGTAGACCAAGGTATTTCACGCAGTCAGCCTGTGGTATATCCTGGTTGTTGCTTTTAACTGGGGGACATCTATTTGGTCTGAGTGCAAATGTCACGTGGACAGATTTGCTTTCATTAGTTTTTATACGCCACTCTGTGAACCATTCCTGCAGCAGAATGATGTATTCTTGAAGTTTTTCTGATGCTTCGAAGGCATTTTCGTGGGAGATCAAGAACGCTGTGTCATCAGCAAACATGACTGACAAATCCAATCTTAGAATTTTTACTTCTTGTGCTACTTTTATACTGGTGACAATGACGAAAAGCTCATGAATAAAATTAATGCAATGAAAACATAATTTTATTGCACTAAGAATACATTTCCTCCTTAGCCTTCCTTTGCTATTGATTTGATTAAATCAGTAGTGGGTTAGGAAGAGTTTAATAAAGTTGAAAACATTGACGACACTGCTCGGGGACTTGGCTTCACAGGAAGCGAAGCGAGAACGAGGCTTCTGCAGATGTGCCGGAGAAACGCCAAGGCAAGCGTACGTCTAGCCAGGCATCTGAGGTTGCTGTCACTCAGACAAAACAGCGTTGACACTGAAGCCGAAATTCCGGCAATTACTCGTATGTGGCCTTCTTCGAATTCAAGTCGTGTCGACTATTAACCATCCAACCAATTTGGCCACACTGACGCAACATTTTTTGTAGTGTACACAAGAGAGTACGGCTTAATTCGAGCCTGACGGGAAAGGGTCATAGATGACGTTACCAATACAAATGCAGAAGCAGAGGCCAAGGCGAGAATCGGAGCAAAGTGGCGCGCAGCGTTTCCACAGAGGGGGAGGGTGGGGACGGATATGGTCTGAAGGCGCCGCACGCGTTGAGGATGCGAGTAGGCGGAGAACGGCGACGGCGGACAATGACGGCGCCGAACAACGTGGTGACGGAGGCGGCGGACGGCGGTGGTGGCGGTGGATGGCAGCGATGGAAGCGGCGGAAGTGGTGGCGGCGGCAGCGATTGCGGCGTGGCGGCGGTGGCAGCGGCGGTGGCAGCGGCGGTGGCGGCGGCGGCGGTGGCGGTGGCGGTGGCGGTGGCGGCGGTGGCGGCGGTGGCGGCGGTGGCGGCGGTGGCGGCGGTGGCGGCGGTGGCGGCGGTGGCGGAGGTGGCGGTGGTGACGGCGGCCGCGAAGGAGGCGGCGGAGGGCGGCGACGACGGTGGCGGTGGAGGCGGCGACGGTGGCGGTGGCAACGGTGGCATGGCGGAAGGCTCAAGCTGTTCGGCGCCGCTACCGTAAAACTTCTCCGGAGGCAGCCGTTCTACTCTCCCACTTAACCCTGTTTTACG
This sequence comes from Acheta domesticus, assembly GCA_031308135.1. Lineage (NCBI taxonomy): Eukaryota > Metazoa > Arthropoda > Insecta > Orthoptera > Gryllidae > Acheta > Acheta domesticus. The sequence goes on along the minus strand of JAHLJT010000631.1, from coordinate 124,970,459 downwards.
ACTCCGGCTGCAGAGTCAGTCGGGACTTCTCAGACGCACGAAATAGCTCTTTATTTGCAATCGTGTCGCACATGTGTCCACAGCATGTATCTCCTCCTGGTACAAATTCGTTTCTTTGATCTCAAATTTGTTTCGATCGTAAATATACTATTCTCTTTGCTAAGCTGCTCTACGAAATTTCCATAAATTATTTTTAATGAGTTGTTTCTTCCGTCTCATAAGTATTGCTTCTACTAATTTCATTTATCAATCATTTATCGTTAATATTTGCAATTACGCTGTTTTTATACATTTAATACGATTTGCGGGTGCGCTGTTGATACTTTTTGGAATAATGACACAAAAACTACATCCGCTACTTGCGAAAAATCTTTCAGGTATGTTAGTTTTTGGATGAAAGACATAAAAGGGCGCTCATGGTTAAAGCCATGAGTCAATAGGCTTTTTCAGTGGATCTCCAAACGGCAATGACGAACACACAAAAAAAGATCAAACGTACGTCATGTCGACATGGTCTTTCACGGGAAACAAGAAATACAAACTGATTGTCACGCAGTATGGTGACTTGTTTTATTTATTGCTCGTCGAGACTACGTGGTAATTTATTTGCAATAACAAATAAGGCCCAGTAAACTCTTTGAAACTTTTACCACCATAGTATATTTGTTTGGTCAGAGAAGTTGAAATTTGTGTTTAACTGTTGAACATTCCTTTTTTTAGGGCAAATAGAAAGAACGATACTTTTCTTTGGCGTTTCATTAATTCGTATCTATCATTACCTCGAGGATGCTATTGAATAGCAGCACTATGGTAAGTAAATCGATACCCGCGAATTTCCATTAGTAGATTTCTATTGGCAACCAGTCTCTTTCACAGTTCATCCCCACCAAACACGTTCAACTCAATTTCCGTATCACTACAGAAGCCAATATCTAATCTGTAGACGATTTTTGAAGCAAACAACTTTTGATTGACACACAAAAACACAAATCGGTGACAGGAGAAAATAACATTTTCCTGAATGAAATACATCGAGGTATTTATTTGAAAATCTGGTGAAAACAAGCTAGTTATATTTTGTGAATGTCGAATACCTTAGTGAGAATTTAGGTTGTTTCCTTTTCTCCATTATATTCACTGACATTCTTGTTTATCGAAAAAGATTATCGCCACATTTTTAAAACAAATATGCGACCAGAAAATTAAAGCGTGTCCTGTGTATTAAACGAAAATTAAGAAACTTTTCTACAATAGTCAGGCAGTTTTGTAAGGATCATGAAAAGTATTTTTCCTATTTCATTGAAATGACAATATTTTATGATGTGATTGTCTAACCGAAATGTTCATATTTGGGAATAATTCTGACGTTTTCTTCACATTATTTACAAATGAAACTTGGATATTGATTTTAATACGGTCTAGAGGTGAATGTATTACGTGTAAAACACTGAAGTATACTTATTCATGTACGAAATGTTAGGAAAAACGACATTTTGCTGAAGGATATTTGATACTGTCATAAATAGGTGTGAATGCACACATGTGTTCTACATGAAACACATGAATGCACACATGTGTTCTACATCTTCATGATGGTATTGGTTGAGTCGTAGTACATTAAGCATGATTATTACGTATTTATGAGTTGCACAAGTAAAATTGACACACTATGAATGCTTTTCGTGTTATGCTTAAACTTAATTTTTATAGGGAAGTGTTTTATTATAGTGGAGAAAGCGTACCTTTAGATGGTGAAGGAATAATTATTTAAACTGATGAACATTCGGCAAGAAGTGTAATTGAAGTAATGAGAAATAGAGTGTAAAATTAAATGTGTCAACACGGTTTTTCAAGATTGTTGAAAATAGGAAAAACAAATTTAGATAACAGAAAATCTTTGTCCACGTGGATCGCGGCCCAAGCTTTTGATCCACTGTGTGATTTCGGATTTTTGGAGATAATTGTCTGAGTAGTTTTATGGCAGCTTTCCTTCTGCCAGTATTTATCAAGGACGCCAAAACGCTTGCTCGAATTCAATTAAGAGCTCTTTAGTTATATTTATATTTCAATTGCCTCACCGTGGGGTCAAAGATCAATTTCAAACTTTTCTTTATGAACACATGAGAAGAAAGAATATGAAAAACAATAAGTTTTACAATGTGACAAGTGTTTGAAAGTATGGATATAATACATAAAATTTCACAAAAATAATGAGTACGTGCATTTTATGTTTTAGTTTCGATTTATTTATTATTTTTAGTTATGTGAATGGAGTTTGGGGTCGGGAACCCCATTTTAAAAATTATAAACATTTTTTAGTGAGAAAGTTAGTGCGGAAAGCGTGGTATTTCCAGGTAGGAGCAAGGCAGAGAGGGATTGGTCAAGACGGAGCGAGGATGCAATAGAATAGGTACAAGAAGGCTCCGTGGGAAGGGGAACAGGAAGAGAATAGATGGAATGCCTCCCCCTGTCTAATAAATTATTTTGATAAATATCCTTGCGTCAACTAGTTAAGTTTAAGCGACAGAAATTTACTTTAAAAATAATTAAATAATTCGAATTACTAGAATTAAAATTAACTTTTTGCTAAACAAAATTATAATTAATATGCAGTCGATAAAGAGTTTTTATTTGCTGGAAATCAAGGAATAATTAATATATTAAGAATCACTAACACGCTATTTTATTTTTTATTATTACATTTATACAAACCAAACTAAAAAAAGAGCCTTTTCGAATACAATTTTAGAAAAAAATAACATCAATCACAAGTTTCTGCGGATTTTATGAAAGCAGTAACTTAAAAATTTCATTTTTACACTCTTTTACTGAAATAAGTATCCTGTGAATACTCATTAAGAATAATATAAGTTGTTCTAATGTCAGTGTTGATATTTATCAGGTTTCTACCCAACGCAAGGACGCTCTACACTACAAGGGGAGCACGTCAGAACAACAGAAATGCTCCCTTGGAATTAATTTCTGAAGAGTTGATTTAAAAAAATATGTCTAAATTATACTTTACGGAATATTTCATATGATAGATGATACAATTTCGAAGATTTAGGGAGGGAGTTTGCCCCCCCCTCAGCCAAAAAGCCTTCGCTACGCTCATGTACAGCACTCAATACTTATAAATAGTTGTATCAGATGTGATATCAACATGATATGTTACAGACATTCAAAGAACAATATGAATGTGTGCCGATAGACGCACTCAAGGCCGTGCTGTCCTCGCGTTCGTGTACCCATATATCTCTATTGCAGCTGCGTGAGGCCGTCACGCCGCAGAGGGCACGTCCAGCGCGCAACGCACGCGATCTGCCGTAAAAATCATTTCCGTTGGTTTCAAACCCTATTACCTCCCAAATAAATCAAGTATTTGTATTCATCACTCTGCCAAGGCTGTCGATGCAATAAATTTATCACTGTAGCACGCACCAAAGAATTATTTATGGCGGAGTCGATGGGGAATAATGGAGCCTGGGTTCGAACCCAACATTTCTCTTTGTGAGGGAGCCGTCGACCGAGACGAGACGGCAAAAACCGTTCAGGCGTTTTCAATATTCGAGTTATTAGCTTTCGAGGTCATCGCGTTTTGCTTTGCTCGTCCATACATTTGCAATGCGCACGCTTTCACTTGATCACTTATCGACGTTCAGGAAGTTGTAACGCGTAAGTCATCATTTGCAACGAAGTGGGTTTGCAGGCGTTAACTCGGAAATGCAATCAGACCAACCAGCCGGATGAGTAAAATCTATTTCTGGAAGCGATAGATTCCCGTTAGATTATTTATGGGAGTCGTTTTACTTTATCAGTACCGTTAGATTCAAAATCACACTTTCCTGTTTGCTTTACGGCTTTTCGTATATTTCTCCACTTTATATCATGAATTATTCCGAACATTTATGAAGCATGTAAAAAACAGAAGTTTCCATCTCCTTTTCAAGCCAGTCGATTTTTCGACAAGGCGAGTTACCAATGAAACTTCACACTTTTTCTCCTCATTTTCCCCCCGCGAGTCGTTTTCTACACTGCCGAACTAAATCAGCACTTCAAAGAAGGTCACTTCCAGCAGCTAATTAAGTCGTGTTCGCCCTGCGTCGAGGCGCCATGCGGGCCTCTGCGACCCGACGCCCCGGGGCGCCATATTTAATTTAGGCGCGGTCGCGGCCAGCGCGCTCGGGTGGCCGCCGGCTTAATTAAGTGCATAGGGGGAGGGCTGTTAAGGACGGGGGAGTGGTGCGGCAACGACGAGGACGTTGAGGGTAGGACGGAAGCGGAGACGGCGCTGACGACGACGACGATGACGTCGAGATCGCGGAGAGGGAGAAGGAAGAGGAGGAACGGAACATCCGGAGGGCGGTGAGGGCGAGGACGAGGGCGAGGGCGAGGATGACGAGGTCGGGGACGGCACGTGATGGTCCGAATTCGAGAGCGCGGCATTCGGCTCTCGAGGCAATCTTCATTAGTGGCTGCTGCGCCGACTGAGTTGGCGCAGGCGGTGACCGGCGGTGGCGGCGTCGCCGGTGGCCGAGAGCCCGTGCGGCGGCCTCGCGCATCAGGGGATTCGCTCGTTATCCCAGTGTTGATAGCGGCGAATTAGACGGATGCGGCAATGGAAAGTTCAGCTGTAAATGTACTTCAATATTTCGTTTCGATATTGGAAGTCATACAGGGCTAACAAGAAAGGTAAAATAAATGAACGTTACCCAATGATTCTGCTAACTTCATTGTTTTGTTCATTGTAACTTCATTGTTCATTGTTCAACAGTTTTGTTTCACAAAGAATTCCAGTGAAATTTTTTACTATTTTTATTTCATAAAATAGTAACTATTTAAAATTGTTCGGTAATTATGTTTGAAAATTAACAGATATGTGGCAATAAATTTGTCATCTATATTGACGTACAACAACTAAACATCTAGATTATCAATAAGCATAATTTTTAACAATATATCATTTGTATTCATTTTGTAGATTGCTTTTAGTTAAAAAATATCAGCAAAAGTAAATATGCAGGCTATGAGTAATAACAATTGCAAGCATTTGGTTCATTTATGTTGTGGTTAAAATATAAAGTATGTATAAACCATGTATTTTATAAATATATATGTTTATAGTTAAATAGGAACACTTCAATCTAAACTGAATGCTTTTAGATTATTATATATTATTTTTCTATTAATAACACTGCGATAAACCAATTCCATAGGATATTAGAACTTCCAAAATAAAATGAGGTAATTAAAATTTTAATGGAGGAAATATTCCAGTTTCTTTTGGTCATAATTAAATAGAAATAAATTTACACGAATGATATATCGTTCTACAAACATGTGATAGCTACGTGATCAAAAATACTTACTCAAGGAAAAACTAGCTGTTTTCTCCACTCTATTTAAATAACAATATTATTATTATCATTATTATTATTATTATTATTACAATATATAAATTACAGCGGGACCCTTTTTAAGCCCAATTTATCATATTTCACTCATTATGACTCCCAATGTAGTTTTCGTTCATATTCTGAGATCTATGATAATTGTAGAAGGCAAATCGCATTCCGTTTTTTACGAAAAACTATAAAATTTCTTCCTATCAGTTCTAACAGCAGGTACCAACCCCTGTTGAATTTCATTGAAAGGTGTACATCACAATTTTATTAATGATGAACTCGCTGAGAGATTGGAAAAGCCAGAACCACAATTCGTTGTTTTCAGGTAATTCGCCAGAAACGCAGAAGTAATAACTTCCTGTCCAAAAGAAGAAATTAGAGGCTAGTTCGTTTAAATTTAATTCCCTTCGCCACTTTTCCCCTCGCAATCTGCTCCACCAACTTCACCGCGCCGGCCGAGGCGCTAACTTGGCACGCGGGACGATTCCGCTCTCCGTCGTCGCCCCGGCGGCGCGGCGCGGCGCGGCGCGCCTCTGCCTAGCGCCTCGCGCGCGGGCCCTCCCACGTGCAGCGGCGCCGCCACGCCACGCCGTCACGCCGCTCTGGGAGGAGTTCTGCGGTCGCGGCGCTTGTGGCGAAGGTGCAGGCGGGGGCAAGGTCGGTGGCGGTGGGTGGGGGTGGAAGAAGGGAGGAGGCGTGGGGGAGGCGGGCTCCTGCACTCCAACTTCCGCGGCAGACGCTGCGTCTCTCGGCGGTGCCGCAAGGGGCGCCCCGACCCGCGTCGCAGTAGAGTCCCTAGATAGATATATAGCGCAACCGCCGCCATTTAACATACTCTCATCTCATAGGTCCGCCAGGCAGCAATCAGGAATTGAAGGAAAATTATAACAATAGGTGAGATAATTTCCCCAGAGCTAACAAACCTGGCACGTAAAAATGGACTCAGCCTAGAAATGCTGATCCTCTAATAAAGTCACGTGTGTACCTCCGGGATAAATATGATTTAGCCTCGGTGGGTACAACTGGTACTTTGGTTTTGGGATAGATTCATGGTCCTCGACACAAATACCACACATTCCAATTATCCTGACAACTGGAAGTGACGGGATCAGTGGAACAATGGAATGCTCTGTATCTAGGCTCTCGACGTCGGAGGAAGGCCGCCCAGGTTGCCCGTGCAAAAGTAAAGCTGGTAGTGAAGGCACTAAAGGCCATTGAGTGGAAAATGTGGATTTAATGGAGTGGAATGTGGCGTGAGATATGAGAACAAAGAACGAGGAAAATGTGTCGCAAAAACAATCATCATTTGATTTTCGCAAAGAAGTAAAACGTAGTTCACAGTTTACAAATTTACAGATAAAAATGCAGAATAGAAATACAAGCGTTATTAGTGAAACAACAGATAGTCGAGGCCGACCAACTCGAATTGGCGGTTGATATCCCATCTAAGGTATTCGTGTTTCCTAGGCTTGAAAAATGAAGACAGTGGCAGTACCAGAGACATTCTAGTAACTAGTGTTGCTTTATTAATAATTATATGTTGTACTTAACGAGGAAACGGCATCTTATATTCACGGTATGTGATTTTGAAGGTCACTTGAACGTACGACTCAAAGGTAATTCCAAAGTGCGTTACAAACAATTAGAATCCTTGGAAACAGGCCCTCAGGCAAAGGTAGCTAGGGACCTAGCAGCCGAGGTATTTCTTCAGGCCATCACTTCGTCTCCTGTAGACCGAGAATGTCCTCTTCTGCAGAAAGCTGTTCCTCAGCAACGGATGGTATAATGTAATGAAAGTTCGGGATCGGATGTAGATTAATGTGTATAATTACCCAACAACTCTCCTCTATTCGTCTTACAGCACGGTCGATAGCTCACTTCTTTACTGACAGTTAATCAGCCTCAATGCACATAGATGCTCTCTATGAACGCAAAGATGGTATTTAAAGAAGTGTCACAAGTGTTGATTATTTGCTTCCTGAGGGTTCCATACATATGAACGCCATAATACTATTCCCATGGACTATGAAATTATCGTAGTTAGAAGTGTTCTTCATAAGCAAAATAAAAAAAATCTACAATCATTATAATATTTTTTTTTGGAAATTCTAAAGTTTTTCGCACACACGTCGCATGGATCCTGCTCGAAGTTGGGTGAATTATTGTTTGATTAATTACAGTGATTAAAACTATGACGACTGAGTAGAGAGGTACGACTAGTGAGTGGAAATGCGAAATACCATGAATTCTGTTTAACCATTACAAACTTTACACGGATTAACCAAGATAGCCTGAACAGACGCAAGCTCCTCCTTTAATCGCCCAACGAAAATTACCTGCCGAGGTGCATCTGCTAAAACGTTGGGGTGTTTAGTCCTCGGTGGAACTCTCTGAGCTTCGCGGCGAGGAGGTGAGGAGGAGGGGGTGGCGAGAGGGGTGGGGAGAGGTGGAGAGGAGAGGGGGAGGGGAGAGTGGAAAGGGATAGGGGGAGGGGAGAGGGGAGGGGGAGGGGAGGGGAGAGGGGAGGGAAGGGGAGATGGGGAGGGGGAGGGGATGGGAGAGGGGAGGGGAGAGATATGGAGGGGGAGAGGAGGGGAGATGGGGAGGAGAGAAGGGGAGGGGAGAGGGAAGGGGAGAGGGTAGGGGTGAGGGGGTAAGGGGAGAGGAGGGAGGGATGGGGTAGGGGAGAGACGGGAGAGATGGTGGTGGGGAGAGAGGGGAGGGGTGAAGAAAGGGGGTGGCATGGGCGCGAGCAGTTCGACGGGCGCAAGAGACAGCAGAAGAGCCTAGCGGAAGGGCTCTGGAGTGTCAGGACGGGAAGCCGCCGCGGAGTTAGGGCAAGTTGAGAGCGCCGCGCCGCGCCGCGCCGCGCCGCGCCGCGCTCTCGCCTGCCCTTTGTTTGCGGCGAGATGTGTAATCCGCAGGCGAAGTTGTGGCTTCTGGGGAGGCAGGGGGGCGGGCAGGGCGGCCTCGCGGGCCGAGGTGCGAATCCCCGGGCGCGGACTTGCAGCGCGCAACTTGTTCTGCGTTCAAAGGATGGTGCCGTTGCAAGGCGGCGGCCGAATTTTCGCCGCCCGCAAATACACTGGCTTTATGGTCTGCGAAAAATATAGTGGAGATGCGACATACGTAGATACTTATTAAAAAAAGGAAAATATAGAAAGAGAACATTTTATTTTTTCTGCAGAAAAAAATAAAATTCCATGGAATTTTACCCGTATGTATATAGTACCATTATTTTAAATAAATGTTAATTATGCATAAAATAGAAAATGAAATATCTGAAAAGTGCAGTAGCTAGATATCGAAAACTTAATATTCAACAGCATATAAATTAGAATTAAACGTCTTTAAACAAAGAAATCAGTGTTCGATGCATTTTCGTTTTATATTTTTATTTAAAGATTGAGTTATCAATAATTCATCATTATTCTAACGAGAAGACTTTAAGAAATTGGGTCACTTTAATATTATTCAGATTCATGCAAACACAACTTTAATTGTATTAAGACCATTCATTTATGAAATATCTGATACTTTTCTCCTCCTTCAGAGATGTAGAATCTTCAGCAATCAGAAAGAAATAACATTGCAGGAGCAAGAAGTTTATTTTTAACTTCCTGCTATTCAGCAGTGTCCTATTTTCAGCTGGCTCTCAAAAAGTTTCGAAATGTCATTTCCAACCGATCAGCCTGATGCAGTTGGCGAGAACAAAAGAGAGTGGCGTTCTTTCAAACAAAAGAGATCTTTTCCTAATGGATGCAGATCGCCCGGCAATTGCAAGAAACTACGGCAAATGCAACAGTGATGTTGCAAGGGAACTTTGCGTGCAGCAGACCCATTTGGCTTCTCTTCTTCCTTTGGAGTCACACTCCAATTCCAAGATTCGCCTGATATTCGCGAATTCACAATACTTCCGAAGTACGGTCGTGATCGCTAAGTGGCACTGAGGTAGCACTCTCGAACAGAAGGCCTGCAGGATTGAATCCCGCATGGGGAATGAATGTTTACCCTCACAGTGTGGGGTGATGGGCTCCCACCCCCTGAGAATTTCCTTTCTTAACTCACTCCCATCTTTCTTGATTTGTGGCTTTCCGACGGTTCTTGATCTGCGGCTTAGGAGCGTGATATGTTAGACATACACACGTTGCCCCAGGATAGTGTAATTCAAAGAACATGCTTCTCCACCGGTAACAGTGTGGGCTGGTCTCGTACCGCGTCACGAGCAGTATGGTCCCCCGGTCCACAACTAGCGCTTCCTAGGTGGGTGCATGTGTCTCCCTATTCCGATGATACCGGCTCAAGCTCGTAGGGATCCAAGGTGCCGTGCTTACAACGTTTAGCAATAACATGAGGGAATTACGTAGATACTTTGATTGCCGCACCTGGAGGAGGAATCACCCCAACCGGTGGCGAAAGTGTTGCGTCTTGTTCGCGGTGAGATCAGTTGGGGCAGGACCATGGTGATGTCTGTATCACCATAGTTTATCTTCTAAATGTATAAAAGTGAAAGCTATATGCTGAAGCTATGACCTAAATAGAAGTGTTAAGCCTAGTAGCACATCGTGTACATGGAGAAAATATACCAACACCACCTTCCCTTCTACTCTTCTAACTGAAATAGCAACGACGCACCTGGTTTAGCGTCGTCCACTTCCTGGATTGGCTTTGTGGTGTTTGATAAAAACAAAAATATTTCTATGCAAAAACACATTAAATTAAAATTGATATCGCATGCACTGGTTTAACCGCTATGTAACTCGTATTTCGCGTGTGTGAAGGTAATGTAATAAAATTGTTTAAAACAAAAAAAGCCGTGATCTTCGTGTGATCATGATTGTTATGAATAATGTTTACAAAACATATTTATTTCAATAAAAATAAAAAATAATAATATTTAGAAAGACAATCATCGACAAAATCCTTTTCAATTTTTCGATCAAGAGAATCAATTACGGTATATACTTTCAGACAAAACTTTGAAATTCTTTCAAATGTGCAACTAACATGTTTATGTGTAATAACAGCAAATACTAAAGGAATAATTTGAACATTTTACAATGATTAGTACAAGCTTCGCAAAAGAGAGAAAGAGTTAGGATTAGGCTTTTGAGAAAGTATATGAGTTGGCTTTTGAGAACGTTTAAAGGCAGCCTCATCCTTAGCGATGATCTCTTTTACAATTTTAAATATTTTCAAATACATTTTCTTTCGGTGTCAACGTATTCACCAAACTTCCCTTTCAATTTGAAATCGGCTCAGATGCGAAACAAGAGTATCCTCTCGCAATGGACCATTCTCTTCACTCGGACTCACACCTGCGGGAAACACGTAACCGAAATGCACACCTTTCGCCCGGGGCTCCGGAGAAGCTCAACGGCCGGCGGCTCTTCCGACACATTGCATTCTCCTGTAATCGCCTCTCCCGCTGAAACCGCCAGGGCCGCCTGCTACCTGCTCCGCATTGACCTCCTTCAGATGGCACTTTAGAATACGCGGCCCACAGAGCCGCTCGAAGAAGTTAAGGGAAAAAACCCAACAAAAAACAACAAATCTGGATCTCGTATAAGAAATTGGGAGTGAGCTTAAAGATGTTAAGATTTAAGAAATTTACGATGACAATATGGAGAAATAAGCTATTGAAACCACAATTCTGAATAGTTAACGAATGGAATAAGTAACATTGTTTTTCAAACGCTAAGCTGGTTTGAACTGCCTCAAAATGAAAACTTGTGTCATACAAATACGATACTTATTTTGAATAAGTATCGTATTCGTTTAAGGGAGACGAAACGGACATTGATTGGAGCAGAAGTTAGTTCACGATACTGCATGAAATGAGAAGCATAAGAAAAAGCATTTGACTTTAGAAGAGGCAAGCAAGAACTTTTGCGTTTGTGTATCATTTCCAAATAGTCATCAAGATATATTTCAAGGTACCAGTTAATATGAAAAGAGGAGGCACTGAACGTAGGAGGCACAATCTACCACAAATCTAAATGGAAATAAAAAAGGCTAGACTTCTAAAGCAACATGGGGAAAGATATGGACAATGAGAAGTAAAGGGGCGTAGATGGGCAGTGAGATCAAGTCTGAGAATTATGAAAAGTTAAATAAAGTGAATGTAATAGTGACAAACGAACCCCGGCCGGCTACGAGGGTGGTTGAAATTTAAAAACGGCAAGAAAGGTTCAGAACGGCGAGAATGATTGGGAACAAAGAGGATTGTTAGCAATGGCGAGGTAGCTGAGAGCGACGAGAATGGTTGAAGGCGGCGAGAATGGATGCGAACAGTGAGGATGGTCGAGAACAGCGAGGAGGGTTGAGGACGAAAAGACCGGAGGGCGCCCCGTGGCTCAGGCTGCTGGGAATGGGTTGCTGCAAGGGCCGGGGCGGGATGCGGTGGGAGCGCCTGGGCGGGAGGAGCCGGGTGTGACGCGGGGCGGGGCTCCGCGAGGGCGCCTGGGGGTGGCCGGAGAGGCGCGTCGCTTTGTCGAGGGCGGCGGCGGCAGCGGAGGCGGTGGCGGCGGTGGTGGAGGAGGTGGCGAAGGCGGCGGAGGCGACGGAGGCGGTGGAGGCGGCGGAGGCAGCGGAGGTGGCGAAGGCGGCGGAGGCAGCGGAGAAGGAGGAGGCGGCGGCGGCGGCGGAGGAGGAGGTGGCGAAGGCGGCGGAGGCGACGGAGGCGGCGGAGGCGACGGAGGCGGCGGAGGCGGCGGAGGAGGAGGCGGCGGCGGCGGAGGAGGAGGCGGCGGAGGAGGCGGCGGAGGAGGAGGCGGCGGAGGAGGAGGCGGCGGAGGAGGAGGCGGCGGAGGAGGAGGCGGCGGAGGAGGAGGAGGAGGCGGCGGCGGCGGAGGAGGAGGAGGCGGCGGAGGCGGCGGCGGTGGCGGCGGCGGGGGAGGCGGCGGAGGCGGCGGGGGCGACGGAGGCGGCGGCGGCGGGGGCGGCGGGGGCGGCGGAGGCGGAGGCTGAGTAGCGAGCCGTGTCCCCGGGACAGAGGCGCCCCTCGCGCGCCGCGCCGCGGCCGCTGCCGCTGGCGCTGAAGCTGTCCTGCGAGCCCTGTCGTTGGCGGCGCCGCGTAATGGGCCGTCGCGGTCCTACTGGGCCAGCTCGTTAGCCACTCGCCGCTCGCCACTTAGTTTGCTCCGCAGCCAACGGGTTCGAGGCATGCGTTAATGAAATCCCATCTCGCACTCAGAATTTTCTTCTCAGTGTTCGATATTTTAGGAAATGTTAAGAAAATTTACAGAGGGATAGAGATTTCACATTCACACAATACTCTCTTACATATTATATAAATACTATCCAATGAATGGTAGGCAATTTTCTCCTTGGCTATTGTATTCTTCTATGTAAAATGTAAATTTAATTATACTTGTGTAGTTACGTGAATCAGAGAAGTGCTCAGAACTCACTCCAACTAAACTGAACACTCTAGACACTCCTACGTTAAAAATTACTTGTAGAAAATAATAGACTAATTATATTTCGAGAACCTTCAGTAATTTTGCAAATCGCAACATTCTTTTATTTTCATAGAGAAGTATTAACAGTGTTTGGACAAATTTAGACACATCTGTTACAATAAAGGCAACTGAAATTTTAACGAAATTGTGCGATTCTTGCAAGATTTTTTTTCAAGCGAAGTGGAATGAACCCTTGCTTCAACTGTTAACGTAAAAAAATTACTTCATTTGAATCTTGATTCAAACACACAAGTTTTGTTTCGTGCATTAAACCACAATTACACAAAATCAATTCACTTATTCCCTGCAAAATTATCTCATTTTTCCTACCTATAGTTTTTTAATCCATCCACAACTTCCTAGAAGTCTATTACATTGCGATGTTTTTACTCTTTCTGTCCTATTTCCTATGGGCATTTTCGCTTTCCAATAATGAATCCTTCCTCCTGAAATTTTAGTGAGAGCTACTGTCGTGACCCGGGTCGTTCACCGAAACTAACGTACGACGGAATTTCCGCTAGTCCCATTGCCTCCACTCCATTCCGTCGCTGTTGTGAGATGGGAGGTACGAGCACAATGGATCCGCGGTCTGCGCTTCTTATGGGAGATCTCGAGAATTTGTGGAGCGTGAAAAATGGATGACGTAAATAAAATTCCTCGTATGATGAAGGCTTTCACGCTAGCCTCGTACTTTTTAGAATCCAACAAAAACACAAGCTATGTAGTAAATGATATAGTGATGCAATATATTAAAACTATAAAACAAAAAGTAGGTGAAGAAATATTTTTAAAAAAGGCAACACCACTTATGGAGAAATAATAAGATATTCTTGAAAACCAAACATTAAGAACACATTCTTGGGTCCGCTTATCTAAAAGCAATATTTTTTTATTAATTTACTATTATTAATCATGAATATAAGACTTCAAACTACTTGTATTCAACTAAATTCTTTAATTTCATTTCGTGAAGATTATTGACATTCAGACATGTAGTTTCAACAATAAATGAGAATACCTTTTATAATAAAAGTAATCGCATTAGGGAGAGCGGGAGATAGCGCAAATTAAATAGTCACACTGAGGGAAAGAGTGTAGCTACGAGGCAAAACAATGGTCACATGTTCCATGATATACTGCTTTAAAGGGCTCAAATGATGAAGACTGAACAAGGCCTGAGTCAAGGCAGGGAGGTCAGAAATGAACAGGAGGGGCGGTAACTGATCTCATAGTTTACGACATGAGGAGGATAATGGAAGATAATGAATGATAATCGGAATTAACAGCCACCTGATACGACGATGTCACACGACCTGACTACATATCGTAGAACACAACATTTGAAGTGAAATCTAAGCTATAGTAGGCGTTGAGAAGCAGTTGAATGGATGAACAAATGCAATATTAAAAAAATAAACAAATATTACGATTTGCAATAATCAAATTACAATTGTGAACTATGAGAAAACAAATTGAAAAAACCTTTAAATTTGTTTTCTTGTATTTTACGATTTTAATTTAATGCCACTTTTATTAAGTAGAATTAAAGACAAAATTACATTACCACATCGCGTCAAATTGCGAGAACTACCAGTTTCCCAATCAATCACCTCGTCTTCTTTGGAAGTAGTAATCCCATTGTCAGCTTCCGTGTCTCGCAGGAGAGTGGCGCAAGGGGCGTGGAGGGTTGGGTTATTGTCCGTGCAGAGCATGCATTCGAGGTGTCGTGCGACGGGGGTGGGCTGAGCCTCCGGCGCGTTGAGGAGCGTTGGGCGCCGTGCGCTTTATGCGCTTTAGACGCGCGGCGTCTAGCCCGTGGATGGGGAGGGGAGGGGGAACGGCTTCTTTCATTCTTCGTCAGCGCTCTTTCTCCCTCTCTCTCTCTCTTTCTCTCTCAGGTGAGCAGGTGGTGCCGACACGGCGCGCAGTGGGCAGAATGACACATTGGCGCATGCGTACAGTATTTTTCTGTATATCAGCGTTGTTATAGTCATCTATGCACCAAAGGTCTTATAAGGGTGGTGACAAAAAGTCCGCGGGCCATTCGCTCGAGAACTATTTGTCGTCCGAGATCGTTAGAACAGTTAACGCCCGTGGTACATAATATATTTTAATTTTTTTAGCCTAATTTTGAAGATTAATATTTATTCATTTACTTATCAACTAGAAGTTAACTTGATTAGGCTTGTCTTTTCATATTTACCTCCCAAAATTCCATTTCATAATTCCCTCCATAAGAAAAAATGTAGCGTCATTCAACTATTTTCATATTGCTCTCGTAAACACGATCCTCTCGATCCAGATAAGTTATACAGTTATCAACCTCCATAAAGAAGGCAATAACAAGCAATAATGTATTAGTAAACTAAAGGTGCTACATCAGAACATACTTACTCCTAAATTTACAATTTTCGAAAATTCAGAGAGTTCAACGAAAATGAAACTAGTGCCATTCTTTTTGCCGTGCCTTGTTTTATCCGTGGAAAAAATCTGAGGAACAAATTTGAAGCGGTTTATGAGAATTTTTGTTATCAACTACATTAATTTCAACCACAAACGCAAAGCTGTTCATTTCTTCAAAAAAATGTACATAACTTGTTTTAAAGAGATATGTTTTACAATAGATTTTGTCTGAGGCAAACATGTATATCTTCAATTTTGTAGTTTTGAAATAATGACTTTTTGCAATTTTCGAAAATATGAAAAGTTTGCCGAAAATGAGACCATATTTTTTTACCGTCCCTTGATATACGAGGAGAAAATTTAAAGAAACAATTTGGAGCGGTTTTTGAAGAAAAAATGTTTAATAAATATTTCACAATTTCGTACATTTTGACAGGTACTTGTAAGTTGATAACTTACTGCAAAGTAACAAATATTATTACATTCTACGTATATTTCTAATAAGAACATTTTTTAACACAATCGTTTTTACTACGAATTTATTTACCTCTCAAATTCTGACCCTTCTGCTAATAGAACGCGCTGTCTCGGCATCGCTACACAGCTCTCTCTCTCTTTCCTTCTGCTTCCCTCCCTTTCCTTCTCTATTCCCCCTTTCCATGATGTGACTAAAGCGCGCCAATGTTCCGACTCAATCGTTAGCACAGCTACTACCGCCGACGCCGACGCCGACGCCGCCACCACCACTCTCCATCATCTTCGCATCAAACCTCCACTTCCCTAGCGCCCGCATCGCATTAGATTGTGTACTTGCCACTTTACTTCTTTTTAGAAGCTAGAGCGGCTGTTTGGCTGCTCAACCTCATGACTCTCCCCCTTCTTGTCTATTACTTTTCCGTTTACTACATATTCAGCAGTTAATACGTTTACCCATCTTTCAGCGTCCTCATTTCGCAATCTCCATTGACTCGCTCGTCTCAATCGCCGTTGACTCATCTCTCTCCTCCCCTCCCCTCAGCCTACTCTCTGTCTCTGTCTCGACCCAGCGCAACGCCTCCGCCTTTGTCCTCGCGGCGGGCGAGACATCGTCGTGGCGACCCCGGGCAACGGAGAGCTGCCGACCTACTTGGCGACAGGGTCGACGACGCTAATCAACGCGGACAAATGGTCAACCTCTCCGCTGGGTCGAGCGCCTCTCGGGGGCCCCCGTCTCCGCCCCGGGGCCTGGCCCCTCCCGCTCTCACTCCCGCCCGGCCTTTTCCCTCGGCCGCCCCCCGTTTCCACTAGCGATGCGACATCGATCACAAGCCATCGGTGTTAGCAAACATCGATGTTCAAAATTAAAACATCGATGCTAACAATACATCGACGAAAAACCATCGATGTTTTTCAACATTGATGTTTTCAAGCTGGTTTAGTAAGCTCTAACGTTAAATTGATGTGCAACAAAATTTATTCGTGTTTGTCACTTCGCCGCATAAAGATACGAGAAGAGGCAGACTAAGTGCACAGCGCATTTGTTGGCCACTTTTCAATATGTGAAGTGAATATGAAGAAAGAGGAAATACAAACGCATGGAGATCACCTTGAGCAAGGGAGTTTGGTCGTTGAAGGTAGTACAAACAGCGTTCCTTTGGTTTGAACACATGAACTAACAGTGTTACCATCAGGTATATTTTTAATTTTAACTTTTACAGGATTGTAATGAAGGGGAAATTTTTGTTCAGAAACAAAACATCGGAAAATAAAATAAACATCGATCACAAAACATCTATGTTAAAAACATCGGCGTTAACACGTCAATGTTCAAAACATCGATGTTTCGTAAATATCGACAAGGATGTCGCATCCCTAGTTTCCACTGCGCCTGGGGCATTGCCACATTTTGTGACACAACAGGCACTGGTACAATTTTCTTCTCATGTGATGACCGCCCTGAACGTTTCTCATCGCTTTCTGCCTAAGCCGAGACTGTGCGTCTTATTCGCTGTTGTCTTTCCCATCTTGTTTGTATGAGTAATTTGCAACTGGCTAAATGAAGTGTAACTAGAATTCATGATTTGTTCTGGACGTAAACGTAAGGTTCTTTCCACGTAGCCACTGCCAGTCACTGTCTGGTTGGGACATTCTAAATACAGTTGTATGATTGTACTGTATGTATATACTGTTGTATTGATATCAATAAACAGTTAATATACTTTATTATAATTTAAAAACACTCATTATTTTATTAAACGCTGGGAAGAATTTTTAGAGATTTTCGTCCTCTTCCTCAGACCACTACGAGGACACATTCATCACCACCGCTCCAGAAGCATTTCGGCATCTACTCCTGTGCCAAAATCACGACAAAATTCTCTATTTTGAGACAAACGACACATAACGGCAAGCACATCAAATAAACACGTGGCGATTCATCTTTCCAAGCAAAAAATCGTGGTGTATATTGAACTCGGGGCGAAGCGTGGCGCTGGAGCGGACGCGTTGGCAGCTGGCCAACGGCGGCGGCGCGCGGGCGCTGCACCTCGCGCAGCCCCGCTTCCCCTTCCCCTTGCCCCTTCACACTCATCTAACGCCACGGCGCCCTGCGCTCCGGGCCACGCGGCAGAGGCAGCCAGCGCCAAGCGCCCGACTCCACTCGGATTGGGCGCCGCGCGGCATAACGACCAACTGCTTGTTCTTTGACAAGTTCATGGCCGACAAGGTGTTTAAGCTGCGCTTTCTACGGCGACTGCTAAGACGATTTCGTAATTCATAACTAAAGCAAGGAAGTTCGGGGATTTATTTTACCTAAATGGACAGGCAAAAATCCATTTATCTATTTATCTATCTATCTATCTATCTACCTATCTATAAATGGATGTTGGTATGTGTGTATATATATATATATATATATATATATATATATATATATATATATATATCAGAGGTAAACTCCGACACCTTATGACCGATCTCCATGAAAGTTGGCACTTCTATGTATTTTTTTACTCAGAAGGTTTGTGTGCTGCTTATTCTGTTGTAACTCAATTACATGGCCCTGTAGAACAAAACTAAATATTTACGTCAAATGCAACCCGCAAGACAATCAGCAGGAGTTTGAATCTATATCGTTAAATAACTTCTAAACGATGTGGCATTATAAACTAAAATTTTGAAGCGGAAGGCAGGAAACATAAAAAAATCACAATTTAAAAGTAATAAGTGTAAAAAATTAATGATTAAAATTATTCACTTTTTTATTCTAACTCTAAAATTTACATTTTTACTCACGCGGAAGGAAGCTACCTTTTCTTTGCAATCTTGATTGCACATGGCCATCCGGTTTGACGACTACGGATTTATTTTACTCGCGACGCAGTCTGCACGAAATGCTATTGTCGACTCTCTCTCTCTCTGATCTATACCACGCGGCTGTCGGAGCAGTACCCTAACAATCGAGTCACGAACCGCGTGGGATTTTTCCTTCCTCTTCGTTGTCATATTCTCGCCTCGTACTTACACACATTCACTATCGCACATGTCGGGAGGCCAGCGAGGAGCTTAGAGTTTGTCCCGGCTAACGAGGAGCACTGCTAGTGGGATATATCTGGAAAAAGCCCCGCAATCTATCTTGAAGGATGATGCCGGATCTCACCATCCAGTGGTGGAAGATCGTCACCACTGCATCACGTGAAAGCATGCCATCATGCCCTACACTTGCGGGACTAACGCAGTTGAAACACAAATAAACCTACGGCTACTACGTTAAACCCATTGATGACGATGATGATAAATGATGGTATAAATGGTTGTTTGTTCGGATTGTTCTTAGTGTATACATTGGCAAAAAAATCTACACTGACAAATTCTCAGATCTTACGCCCCCGGCAGGAAGTCATGCTTACGGTTTTCAGCGCACGAGAAATAAACAGACCTTGACCGAGATCGAACACGCGATCTAGTCAACCAAAATAGTAAAGTGCCTTCTCTTCACGGCGAAGGCTACGAACGAATCTTTCAGATTGCTGGCGGCAAACTTGGCCCAGGGCATCAAGTGATGTCACAGCAGTGCCTTTGACTGGAATGCCCCAGGTTCGAGTCCCGACGGTGGCACGATTTTCGACACTAGCTAGGTCGAATTCAGCCGTTGCAACGGTTGTCTGGAGGAGAATTTTAGCGGCCGACTGCTCTGACCGGTAGTCTTTCGTGATTTCTCCCATCAACACCGGGCGAATGTCGGAGCAGTATCCTAACAAACGAGTCACGGACAGCTTTCCTTCCTCTTCCCGGTCTTTCCTTCCTCTTCCCTTACTTACACATACTTACACTTACTTGCCCTACACTACCACACTTGTTGGGAGACCAATCACAGCATAGAGAATGTCCCAGCTGGGGTGGTGCCACGGTAGAACCTGGCTGAGAAAAAGCAACCTCGTTCGGCGCTGGATCTCGCCATCCAGCGCGTGAAGATCAATGCCACCTCCTATGATAGATATAAGCACCATATTTACAGGGCTAATGACCATACATGTTGACGCGCAATTTCCACTTTAAACACCCGTAATTTTTGAAATTACCAGTTCCACAAGCGACCATACCCCGGAGGATAAAAATAGAATCCAGCTAAATGCTGATCCCTTAATAAAAATTAAATGCACCTGCTACCGAGATAATGAAATTGAGCCCCGGTAAATGCAAGGTGCATGCAGGCGGGGTTCAAGGCGGCCTATTCTTGAGAAAATAATAATGATAATGATAATAATAAAGCTATTGTGTAAAATATTACAAGGTTGTACCACCAACAAATTCACACTGATCGCATGATAGCGGCAAACAAACCGGATATTGTTATCCGAGATTTGGAGACGAAAGCATATCTATTTGATGTCGTCGGCTTCCGCGACCAGAGTCATGTTCTAGGCTGTCCGGGTGACAGGGCCGGTGGCACGATCTAGGCTATTCCGGACAGCTCAGAACACAACATATCTACTTGTAGACGTTGCTGTGCCATGTGATCAAAACGTTGTAACCAAGGAGGCAGAGAAACGTCTTAAATTCAAGAGTTTTGAAATCGAGATCAGCCAAATGTGGGGCGTAAAAATCCCAATAGGGATTTGTTCAGCAAAATTTGTGTAAGAACTTGGCTAAACTCCCAGGTTCAAAAGACTTCACCCATGGAACAACCCACGTTTTGCGCAAAGTATTGTAGAGGCACCGATAGCCTCCAGATCGATTCTTTAGGAACCTGGTTGCAACCCGGAGTAGACTTTATAATCAACCGACTCATAACGTCGTGAATTAGAGGAATAATAATAAAAAAGTTTAGTGTGCCGCTTGTACGTAGCTATACGAGTCCCATTGAAAGAAAATCTTAGTTGTGGCAGGCATAAGGTGCTCTGATAGCACGAAACGCCGGGCTGTTGGCCGCGGCCCAGAACAAGGCACGCGGTTCAAAAATATCCGCCAGGCGACCATCGTCCCGCGCGCCCGACGCCTGGCAGGTCCCGCGCACACAAGCGTCGCCGCCCCCTCTTCCCCCCGCTCCTTCGCGTGCGGCCGGAGCGCACTCCCGGCGCTCTTGCCGGCGTTACTGGCATTGTGGGTGATTATTTTGATAACGTGTACGCTTACGCAGATCATTAACCAGAAAGTGTCTATGTACGAGAAAAAGTAAATATATTCCGGGGAGTGGGGGTGTTTCTTCCGCCTTAGAACGTACGTCGATCTGCATGTCGGATTCCGGTTTTATCTCTCTAGATATTCCCCTCAGCGCGTCACCGACCCGGACGGGACAAGCTCGAAGCTCCCGACTGGTCTCCAATAATGGAATGTATATAAGTGTAAATGTGTATGTAATGGGGGCAGGACGGAACAAAGATGGCGAATGAAAGGTCGCGTGGGTTCCAATCACTGTTTGTAAAGCTATTTCTTCAGCTTACGTCTGTTTTAATGTTCAGAAACCGTAGAAAACTAACTACTCATCAGAGTAGCTGTCTCCTAGAACTTCTCTCAAATGTCTGAATTCGATCTAGCTATCTACGAGGGTAAAATATGCGGGTCGTCTGCACTCAAGCTCCAGGGTCTTACGGTCACGGACTCTGTACTGACGCTGAACTACCGCAGTCGGTTTGAGATTATTGTTTATTTCAATTAATATTGTTTTTTTTACTTTTTTAATTTGTCGCATTAAAGGACGCTTTTCAACTGTCAAGGTCACACAGCGACCACTATAAGTAACGTTTGTAACTTTGGTGTAACGGTAACAATAGAGGAACTCACATACTAGTATATGGACACATGCAAACATCCATGCCCCGGGCGGATTCGAATCCGCCACTCTTTAGGCACGAGGCAGCTACGGCCCTTCATCCATAGTGGCCTCGGCTATCCAGGCCAGCAATCAATATGTTTACTTGATATTCTTGGCATGTAGCAACACTAAATAAAGTCGAATTTTCGAAGTTTAATGCATTCTCATAATTATAAATTTTGAATGTTGACATATGTAAAATCATACACAAAGTATAATATCAATGTAATTCATTAAGTCTATTTTTTGAAGTAGAGCGTTATTTATTTCCAATTTAATACTTACGTTTTGGGAGTTATTTCTTTTGAAGCTGTATTAAGAATGTCTCTTCAGGACCTGATAATTTTTGACAGTTTTTTTTCGGATGAAAATAGGAAAAAATAACACTCATAAGAGTTTATCAAGAAACAACCAAATTTTTTTAGGAATATGTGTCATATAATTCTTTCTTATAGATAATAAACTATTGTATAGATAACAAAAAATATGTGTTATCGGTATTTTATGTCACCTAAGGAACTTTGTAAAGGATATCTCGAAGGTGTTTCGTCTCCAATTGCTTGAAAAGCTCTCTCCCTGAATGGTACGAATAGATCTATGGTTAACTCGCGTCTCGTCTATCATCGTTTTGGTTGATCCATTCAATCCCAAGACCATTACCTTCTTCTTGCACGAAAGACAGTAAAGTACGTATGGAACGCGGCAGGACCTTTTATCCCACTTTCCGACCTTTAAGAGCTTCATGAATGCAAATCGTGCTTTTTACGGGACGAACGAAAATGGTCGATATAATACATAAAACATAAAAAGTAATACAATATTTTAAATTTATTTTTGCTTATGATGCACAACCTTTTTGCAAGGGATTTGATTGCTCTTTACAGTATATAGAATGTGTGAGAGATGATTACATGATCATTCAATTGTTGATGAGTTCGGAGGACTAATGTCTAAATTCAGTGTGTGTATATATAAAGGGGGGTCAAATAATGTTTTTGGCAGTTTTCTTCGGATTCGTTTTTTCTTTGCATACAGTTTCCGAATTGGAAGATTGAGAGCATGAGTTACGGATAAAATCTGGATGTAGAATTTTATGGTTGACAGTTTGATGTGGGTTTGTTTTGGTTACTCCCAATTTGTGGTGAAGAAGGTCGTTTGGTGTAAACCATGGTACTTGAGCAATGATTCTGAGAAGACGACTTTGGAACGTTCAGAGTTTTTGTATATTAGATTTGGCAGCTGGGCTACATACTCATATTGGGCTAGTGTAAGTCCAATCATGGCTTTGAGTAGAAGCGTTCCGGGATATATTCGGGGGGGGAGGGAGAGAAGATTGATGGAGTATTGGGTACAGCTGATGGATTCGCTGCGTGGCTGTCTACGATAGAAATGAGTCTACGAGTCCTAGGTATTTGACTGAAAGCTATTTGCATGGTAGGGGGCGGAATTAAATGTAATGTTTGGCGGAAGAGGAGGTCTGCGGAGAGAGCAGAATTCGGTTAGAGTTTTAGTGCTATTTAATTTGATCCGCCATTTTTTTGGACCACCAATTTTATTAAGATGGATTTGTACGTGGTTGTTTCTAGAACTGGATTTGTGGAGTATGTGACTTTGCTACCAAAGAAAATAGCAAGGAAGATATTGGGGGAGGGGGATGAGTAAAATGTTGAATCTAGTTGACGTTTGATTGATTGATTCGTGTTTCCGGTTGCGTCAACTACTTAGGCCATTAGTCCCGTAGGTGTAGTGCGTGTTTTTCCTCGGGAGGTGGCGATGATCTTTTCCCCGCTGGATGGCGAGGTCTGGCGCCGAACGACCGTCGACTAGCGGGGTTTCCCCTCAACCAGGTATCTCCCACCAGCGGGGCACCGCCCCGGCCGGGACAAGCTGTAAGCTCCCGACCGGTCCTCCGGCATGTGTTGTACTGTAGTACATGTTAGTGTAAGTGTGTGTGTACGAGGAGAGGATAGGACGAGGAAAAGGAAGGAAAGATCGCGTGCGGTCCGTGGCCCGTTTGTTAGGGTACTGCTCTGACATTTGCCTGGAGTTGATCGGAGAAACCACAGAAAACTACCGATCAGAGCAACCGGCAGCTAGAATTCTCCTCCAGACAGCGACTGAATTCGACCTAGGGGTTAGATCGTGTCGAAAATCAAGCCAGCGTCGGGAGTGGAATCCTAGAACCTCCCGGTCAGAGGCACTGCAGTGGCATCAGGTTGATGCACTGAGCCATTTCTCCCGGTCAAGTTGACGTGGTTGCTGAAGAAAGTACATCGGATAACCGGTATATAGAAGGATCTGTCATTAAGGTAGGTTTTAATTAAATGAATGCGATATTTTGGAACCTATTTTTATTAATTGAAGAATTAGTCCTATTTTCGTAAGAGCTGTTGCAACGATGTGAGAAGACTGGTGAAAGTCATTGATGATTTTTTTTTAACTCCAGAATTTGATGAATTGTTGAGAGGTAAATTCAAACTGATATTTTGGAACGGCTTGTGTTGGGAACATTTGAATTCAGTGACGCAATAACATACATTTTTCGAAGATTTTACTGGTAGCCTAAATGACAGCAGACTGTTTGGCTTGACCTTTATCAATCTGAGCAGATGAACTGCGGTCGCAAACTTCTCCTGTCATGGCTTGGAATAAACTGGGGCAATGCAATATAAAATAAATCAAAGCTCGATAACAAGCTGGGTAATAAAAGTAATAAAACAATTGATTTTGGAAAATGCAGGTATACCAACTCAAATTCTAGTTTTATGATACTTTTTTTCCAATATTCATGATAAACCACAACTGTGGAGAATGTAAGCAATACAAGCATTGTTCAGAAACGGTGTAATGTTGAATTTTTATTTTTTATATTATTTTCCTTTCACCCACGGTATTCAAATTATCAGTTGAATCTCAAGTTCTAAAACTTACAGGAACAACTTATTACATCTTAATGTTATAGAAAAGTTGACTGGTTTCTTCGCGACCTAATTATGGCAAGAGAAAAAAGGCGTCGACTTTCTCCCCAAAAGATGGCAATTAACTGAAAAGAAGGAAATTGACTGGATAGCAATAAAAGACTCCCTTCTTCGCGATAGTGGTGGTGCTGAACAAGCGAACTTCACGGTGCAGAGAACAGTTATTGCCGACTTCGCAACCTTCAGACGTATTTTCTTTTTTGACAAGGCGAACTTACAATCTTAACCTTATTGTTGCCTGAGGCGATTTCCTCTGGACAGTATCTAAAACTCTTTTCCAAAGTTCCGTTTGTTATCTTCTCCGTCCGAGCACAAAACAGCCTTTGTTGTCCCTTCAACTGACTCGTATTTAATAATACAGTTTGTAGAGATAGAGTTTTGATTACTACGAACCATCTTTTTCAGCTTATCCCTAACAAGATGAATAATTTCCTTCATCTACAACACGATTTTTTTATGCATATCCCAGTAATAATTTAAAATGTGCAATATTTTAATCATTATTTTTGCAATTACAATGTTTCCTTTGTTACTGTTATTATACCATATGCTTTATGAAATCAATATTGAATTCTAAGGAATTGATGCAAATATCACCCAATCTCAGATGTCTATAAGAAAGAAATTATCAATGATTTAGTGAGTGTATGCGACTTATGCCTGTTTCCCATTCAGCAGTCAAATATATTTACCCTCTAAATATGTACGTTCCATTCTTCTGTGAAAATACACGAAAAGTATTTGAAACATTTCTCTGTAACTTAACGCGCAGAAATACTCGTATGTGAGGAAATGAACAAATCAATGCCCCCAAATAGCTAATAAATAGGGAAAGTATTTTCAATCAGCACCGGTGCATCTGCTACGAAAGAACTTTCATCACAAAACTTAAATGAAGAGATGTTAAACATTTTGAATTACTTCTTTTCAGTATTAAACGCCGTACTTTAATTATTGCAGGATTCAATGATTCTAACATATTTCGTAATGTTAAAATTTCAATATCTATCTTTTTCATATTATTTGTTAACATTTGTATGGAAACATCGGTTTGACAGTCACCAAGTGAAATTGGTGTATGCAATAGTGGCCGTTGTGTGCGAGAGCGTTGTCGGTCGTAGTAACTTCCTCCTTGACCCTCCTCAACCACTCGCCCGAGTTTTGTTTAGGTCTGCTAAAGGGGCATTTTGGATATCGCGGCGATCTGCTGCTTCTCTATCCGTACTTTTCGTAGCAGTATGCTAGACCGTCTGTTTCTTTAGTAGTGGTCTGTGAAACGGGTGTTTCCATAAAAGCTTTCCATAAAAAGATTTACTCATTTTTTTATTATTACTTTCAAAATGTAATCGATCGCCAAATTCCTTCGAACGATCCCAGCTCATGAAGAGAAAACTTTAGAACTCTACTCAACTTATGCTTTGTGTATGCAAACCTATTGAGTGGTCTAAGTGCAATGACCCTTGAGACAATTGATTTAGTTTTGAAGAAGTTATTGTTGAATTGATGAAGAGAGAATCAACTAGTTGGGACAGCATAAAAAGACAAAAATGATTTCTAATGAATTCACTGCCGGCGCTACCTAGGAAAGGTCGGGTGGTATCGACCACCTTAGCTTTAAATATGATTTCTCAATTAAGGTTACTAAAAATTATTCATAATATACAGAATATGAAACTTCAACCTCTTACTCACACACTCTATCAATGCCGTTTGATTTGAAAGTAAAATAAGATGATTATTTGGGGATAGTAAAAATTGTTGACAGTTTACTTGTCTGAAAAGTGGAGGGTGGTATCGGACAATTATGTAAATAATGGTAAAATAATTTTAATGGAGGTTTTTACAGCAATTCATCGAAGATTCGTTCATTATTGAGACAAATATTTCATTGCTTAATACAAAGAAAAAATGAGTATTTGGTTACATGGGAAAAGAACATTGATGAATTAAAAAACAAAAATTCAACTATAATGTTCAATTTATAGCTTCACAACTATCATTTTTGAAGGGTTTTTCTTTTGAAATGACCTTCATAATGGCTATCTTCCTATTATTTCTTCCCATTTTTCCGCGAATTTTACCTATAGTTTCCTAAAACACAGACAAAATCCGCATTAGTATTCGAGTATTACCTCCTAAAACCTACACACAAAAAATACGGAAACATGAAGAGAAGGCGAATAAATAACTATCCGGTACCACCCGATTATACTTTATCCGATACCACCCAAACGACCCTCATCCTTCAGAAGAATACAACACAGATATAAACTGTACAAACAACCTTGTACTGCTGTAACGTAACAAATACACCTAAGTAAACATACTAGTCACAGTAGAATGTATTTAAACTTATCCTAAGAAAAGTTTCAAAGCTCCAAAGTTATCTTCGTACACTGGTCAGCATAAAAAAAACGTAATGCGTGTCGCAATAACCAAACTGATTGATGTACTCACCTCATACGGCGTATACAAAGCTAATTCGCGTCCAGGAACACACTGACAGTGTGGCACGTGCTACCACCAGTGCCCAGTTCCCTAAATTACTTTTGTCCAATACCACCCGCTGCCCGATATCACCCGACCTTCCCCTATAGGCAAACTAGGCGACCGCCTAGGGCGCAAACCTCAGGGGGCGCAAATTTGATACATTTTTTATAATAAATATTATTGTTCTATTTTTTGTGAAAGTTATTAATTTAAAGAAGTAAGAAAGAAGTTAGAAACTTCTACTAAGAAAGTAGTTAATTTTTGTTGAATATACACATATTATTACCTACTAAGTATTATTTGCTTACTCTTCAAAAACTTGTATTTACTTAATTTATATATTAAATGTATTAAAACATGGAACTTGTTTCAAGAATATCTACGGTGTCGGTGCGTCTAACAAATTTAATAGTATATTTTTTATCAAAGTGGAAATTTGCGCCCCTCGAAAGCAGTTTTGTAAAATAGTTTGTCTTACACTTATTACGATTGCTTTTATACTTCTAAATATCATTTGTCTTATATTTGTGGTACACCTAAACATGTGGTACACCTAAACATGTGCATTATATATATATATATATATATATATATATATATAAATAATATTTTACTTCAAAAAATATTTCTAAACATTATTATTGGGGGGGCGCAAAAATCTAATTTTACCTGAGGCGCAAAATAACCTAGCGCTGGTCTTGGATGAATTTCTTGCTATCCCACAGAGACCAGTTGGATCAACTCTGTACGGATTTAGAGACCGGAGGAAGCTGTACGTATTTAGAGGCAATTTCAATGTTTTACGACAATTAAAACATTTTTCTATAATATCAATTTCAATGTTGTTTTTTTAATTTCGATCTTTTTCATCAATTTCAATGTTTTTCAATTATTTTTATACTTTCATAATATAAAATATATTTTAGTATACTCTAAAGAAATAGAAGAATGTATTGAAACAGGTCTATAATTTATTTTACTTTTACATACCACATTCAACGCCCTATAACAAATGGCGGTCTCTGAGACCGATATTTCTCTTTGCGTTATAAAAATCATTTTTCCATATACGAGTTAATTTAATAATTTTATTCGAGAATTTGGCTTATTTACTTGTGAAATAGACATTAGACATTACTACTCACAACACCATACTAGATATCGACATTCGTTGACTCGAGACTTGTTTATTTATAAAAAAATGTCAATGTACTAATGTTATTGTGATAATAATAATAATAATGATGATGATGATGATGATGATGATGGACACGGAATGAATTGAGGGAGGTGGTGTGGTGCCTTTACTACGCAAAAGCGAAAAATGGGGGCTCAGAAATAGAAGTTTTCAAGGTACGGAGAGAGCGGAACCCAGATATGAGACCTACCCTAGACACGAAATATACGAAAATGCCAAAGCTAAGAAAGTGATAGAGACAGCGAATTCTGTCTAATGAGGTGGTACAGGTAGAGTTCTAGGTATTACTGAAATCAGTCACATCGTATCAACTGGATATCTGGATCGATATCAACTGGATATCTGGTATCTCAGATAATTTGGGGCCA
Organism: Acheta domesticus; assembly: GCA_031308135.1. Classification (NCBI taxonomy): domain Eukaryota; kingdom Metazoa; phylum Arthropoda; class Insecta; order Orthoptera; family Gryllidae; genus Acheta; species Acheta domesticus. The sequence goes on along the minus strand of JAHLJT010000631.1, from coordinate 124,941,862 downwards.
GCCAAATACACCGACGACCGACAGCAAAACAGAGTAAATAGCCCTGTTCACCCATGGACGAAGAGAATTATGAAACGGATAGAAAAATTTAAAGAAAGAAATGCACAAAATATACTTCTCCCTATAATAAGTCACGAGTAGTTTTTACTGTTTTTGGCATGAAATAAATAAGAATAAAAAAAACTTCAGAGCCGCAAAAGAAGTAAATAAGAATAAATAATATAACCCTCCAGAGCCGTAAAAAATAAATAAGAATAAATAATAATATAGCCGTAGAAATAAATAAATAAAAAAAACTCCAGGGCCTTACATGGGTTTCATTTAAATGCGTCTCGTCCGCGCTTCGTATTCGCAGAGGGTTGAAACGACGCGTCGCGCGGGTTGCGTGACCACCGCAAAGCAGGGGCGACCGCACGCGGATGGATCTCCCGTGTGGGCGCCCGCCGCCGATCGCCCGCCGCGCGCAACCTCTACCCGCGAGCATAATTCTGCGAAATGTGCGCCCGGCCGCGCTGCGTAATGCGAATGTCAACGCACGCCGGCTCGCACCGGCAGCCCGGTCTCCGCGGTAGTCATGCCACATCGACAACGAAACATCGATGTTGCCTAGCCTCCATGTTCTAAATTAAAGCATCGATGTTCAAAGTGCATCGACCAAAAACATCGATGTTTTTGAACATCGATATTTTAAAGTACGTAGGTTGTACCAAAAGTAAGGTTCCCAATGAGCTAGAGCCACGAGGGGACGGTGCTAGGCTAAATCCAACAACAGTGCCGTGCGCAGTGGTTCCCACACTCTCAAGCACGCCTGTCCGCGATTTACTACGTCTCTCAGTGTTCGCTTGGCAGCCGTCAGAGATTGAAGTATTGATTGCCGCTCCCGCCAAGTGCAAAGTTTGAGCAGTAATTCGGTTTCTCCACGCAAGGAAGTTATCGCCAGTGGAGATTCATCGGCAACTGAAGATTTTTATGGTGAAGAGTGCATGTCCGTTCAGCACGTCCGCAAATGGTGCAGGGCGTTTGCTAAGGGTCGCACGGACGTTCACGATGAAGAAGGATGGGAAGACCGCCGGTTTTGGATGCGATTGTCCAGAAGATCAACAGTGAGCTGCTCAAAGATTGGATGGTCACTGTCCGTGAACTTATTGAACGCATATCTGAAGCTTCCTGCTGTGACCGCCCGCGCGCAGTCAAATGTCCCGCCGCCGTGCCGCGTCACAGTATCGGAGGCGCCATCAAGCGAAGCGGCGGACAGCGGCAACGGACCGGCCAGGGCGGAAAGCGCGCGGCCGTCTCGGGTGGATAGGCGCGCTAAGACTCGCCGCTGTCCCTGTGGCAGGGCTAGTCAGCGAGCGACAGCGGCGGGCGGGCTATAAAGCGGCGCCGGCCCAGCCCCGGAGTCAGTCGCAGGAGAGCGAGCAACGTGTACTGGTCGGCAGCGGAGTGGACAGGGATTTGGCAGCGAAGATACTGGTGACGGCTACTTGGGCTACAACAACGGACTTCTCTTCTGGATTCTTCGCGACCCCGGCATTATCGGAACATCTACTGGCTACTGGCAACACGGCTACGTTTTTCTGCTCTCTCTCTCTTCTGGTTATTCGGCAATAAGGCTTTGTACCCGGATTCGTGAATATTGTAAAAATATTGTGTAATAAACAAAAACTGTTTTTTTCTGAATCTCTCGTCTTTGTTTGGATCCAACACTTCCCATGGCACAATTGAAAGAATTTTAACAGAAACGTTAGGTTATCGCAAGATGTGAGCTCACTGGGTCCCCTGATTGACGGACACAAGGAGCAACAGCCCGGGTTTAGCCCCCAGCGATTATCACCATTTCTCCAAGCTAAAGGAACACTTAGGTGGCAAACGCTTCAAGAGCGATGATGAAGTCCGCGCAGAGGTCACACGCTTCCTCAACGGGTTGGCGGGAGACTTCTTCGACTTAGGAATACAATAGCTGGAACACCGTCTTCTAAAGTGTGTCGAAAAAAATGGAGACTATGTTGAACAATAGGCAACAGTGTAAGCTTTTCAACGATGTATAAATTAATAACAATAAATAATGTTTTATATTTGTAAAATATACGGGAACCTTACTTTGGTACAACCCTCGTATGTTTGGTAACCTGTAATATTACATTCGTGGGCAAGAAAATTTAATTTGACAATGGTCGTGCATCTTATTTTATCACATTAAAATTTAACTGAAAACAAATTTAAAAGCGCCTCTGCATGTGCGAAATGGCGAGGAAAGACGACGAAAATATCAGGGAATCATGATCATCTCGGGAAAAAAAACCCGGAAGAGATGGCTCAGAGCATCAAGCTAATGTCACTGCAGTCCCTCTGACTCACTGCAGTTCCTCTGACCGGGAGATCCTAGCTTCGAGTCCCGACGGCGGCAGGATTTTCGACACTAGCTTGTCAGCTAGGTCGAATTCAGTCGCTGTCTGGAGGAGAATTCTAGCAGCCGGCTGCTCTGATCGGTAGTTTTCCGTGGTTTCTCCGATCAACACCAGGCGAATGCTGGAGCAGTACCCTAACAAACGGGACACGGACCGCGCGTGATCTTTCTTTCCTCTTCCTTGTCCTATCCTCTCCCCTTACACATACACACACTTACACTACCATGCAGTACACTACCACACATGCCGGGAGACCAGTCGGGAGCTTACAGCTTGTCCCGGCTGGGGCGGTGCCCCGCTGGTGGGAGATACCTGGTTGACGGGAAACCCCGCTAATCGACGCCAGATTTCGCCATCCAGCGGGGAAAAGATCATCGGCACCTCCCGAGAAAAAACACACTACACTTACGGGACGAATACCTAAGTAGTTGACGTGCCCGGAAACATGAATCAATCAATCAATCGGGCGAAAAATAACTATCTCTTCAACGAAAGTAGTACATACCGCGTTCGTGTGGTTCGAAAAAAGTACTATCAGTTATTATTTCACATCTTCACTTTAACAAAATTGTGATTATGGAAATTTTTCATCCACGCACAAAACATCGTAAACAAAAAACGAGCATAAAACATTCACAGTACTAAGGGAAAAGTTTTCAACTAAAAGATAATTTATTTTGTCAGTTTGTTTGTTCAATACAGTTCTTAATATTCAGTTTTAAATATCACAGGACTATTATTGTCAAAGGCGCTTGTTTCTTCTTCGGTGATGTACAAACAAATTGCGCAATGTCCCGCGTGAAACTGAGCAACAGAGCCATCAGATCCTTCACCTGTACCCACCGCCACCTTGAACAGTCACAGCTTTTGGTACTGCTCTCGTTCTCCTCTGCAGCTGCTGGTGGTAGCTCTTTCCTCCTGATGTGCCTCTCCGATGGACAACGTAGTACATACCCTAGTACAACCTTGGGCAGGCTTGCATAATCGTGCTTTGTTTTAGCCACTTTCTTTTAGACTCTTCAGTTTCTCACATATTTCCCTCACGTACCGTTTCACGTGCAAGTGTATCCCAAACGTTTCCCCAGCTGCTCTCCATAAAATTCCCTTAAGTACGGATTAATAGCATGTTGTATCGCATGTTATCATATTCGCAATTGTATAAACCGCATGTTCTGCAACACATTCCCTCGCATTTCTCCACAAAGTTTCACATATTCCCCCCACATGTTCCTTAACATATTCTCGCATACTCTCTCCACCTACTCCTGCATGTTCCCACACATGTTAATCTAAAAAATCTGAAAATTAAACTGCAGATTCAAAAATTAAAATTTAATTGTTTTTATTATATTATTTTATAAACGTTAGAGCGATGGATAGAGCAGTTGCTCCCCTCCCAGATGAAATGGGAAGTTCTGAATAGTTTAGAGCACCCAGAGGAACAGAAACACCAAACAATTTCATACAAGGCTCCAAAAACGTTTTCAAAAATTTTTCAATCCCTAAAAAGAAACTTTTAAAACAATTTAAAAAAATGGAAATATCACACACTGGGAACCAACTAAGCGATTCTAGTAACCTTTGTTATGGGGAGAGGGAACCTTCCAGAAACGAATTAAAGCGTCCAAAAATGTCTCATTCTGTAGATTACGTCACAGAAAATCTTAAGGCTTGAGTACGTACCGTTTCCGAGTTATGCACGACGGTAAATTGTGTTGCAGCGCAAAGTGTCGCGGGATGGAAGTGCACTTGATTCCCCAAATGCGCTAGAATCTGCGAAAATGTTTGTTTTTCGAAGAGTATTCTATCGAGAGGGGATAATAATAATAATAATAATAATAATAATAATAATAATAATAAATTTAGTAGATACGTAGATGGTAAGCTTTAAATATGTTTGGACCATATAGGATCAATGTAGGTTGACTTAGCAATTAATAATAATAATGATGATGATGATAATAAAAAGTTGTAACCTTAAATTACAGCATTGTTTGCGATAACAATATGTCTGTGAACTTACCAGCACCATGGACATAATCTTACTGAAGATGGACAGTTACAATAACTCACCTGCAACACAAAAATAAATATATTGGTACTGATGTATATCCGCGGCGAGAGTTTGAACGGGGCGCGCTATGCAGCGCGCACCATAGCTTGCCACCCCGAAAAATAGTTCCGGGTCGCTGGCCGGCGGAGGTATACCGCAGCGACCTGGGGCAGGGGGAACGCGGAGACCGCTGCGTCAGTGAGACAGCGGAGAGCCCGAGCTAACGCAGCATTGTCCGACAGTGTTTAACGTTGTATTTTGTTCTTTGCCTTAGGACCGGCTTTGCCCCGGACGTCTTTTGGATTTGTGGTTGGGCTCCGCTAGGATTCCAGCAAATATACTTGGTCGGCTCGCCCCTGGGCCCCACAGCCTATAGCAGCGTGTCTTAAGGGCACGCGTTCGATCGCGGCCGCATTGCTGGTCGCTCGCCATATCGGCACCACTCGTGGAGGCCACGCAACCGTGTCCCCAGCTACGCCGATAACGCTGGCGCCCCTGGTTTTCGGGCGCGTTGGTAGCCTTACCGCGCCTCACGGGAGCGCACCGACGCCTCGTGGAAGCTGCCGTCGGCGGCACCGCACCGAGCCGACGGTTCCGACTTATGTAAACGGCCACGAGCCGTCGGGGTTACCAAACTGTATGTTCAAGTGTGTAATAAACTGTTGTTGCCTGTTGAGGCCGCATTTTCCTTCAGATACACAACAGTAAATTTGCGACGAGGTACTTTAGAACTCCGTGTGCAGAGTAGTAATTGCAGACGTAATGGCTACCGGATCGTTTGAAAGTGTTGTGCAATTGTTACAGCAACAGTTCCTGGAGCAGCAGAAACAATTACAGGAACAAATCCGGCAGCAAAACGGAATAATCCAGCAGCTGATGGAGTTTAGACAGACACCACCACCAGCTTTTCAACAATTCGACCCAGCGAAAGAAGATTGGGAGAGTTATATGGAAAGGTTAGAACAACACTTCGAGTCTCACAAGGTAACAGCCGACGGACAGCGACGTGCTTTGTTTTTGTCCTGGGTAGGCCCCGAAATATATAATCTAATCAAGAAATTAGTCCCTGACGCGAACCCCGCTGACCTGACGTTTATTGATCTGAAAAAGAAGGTTGCTGAGTTCTTTGAGAGTAAAGTAAATATCACGGCAGCAAGGTTCAAATTTTTCAGAACGAATAAAAAGCCCGAGCAATCGTACATGCAATGGATTACGGAGTTGAGGGGTCTTGCAAAGCCATGAAATGACGCATTTCACGGACGTAGAGTTTGGTAGGTACGCGGAACTGGCGGAGATTAGATCTGAAAAGACGAGGTCACCTCCTGAGGAAGAAAAATCGAACAATAATATCAACCCAGAAAGCAGACTGAAATCATGCAGGGGATGTTACGTCTCACATTCAAGAACTGAATGCAGGTTTAAGAAGGCAGTTTGTTACAACTGTGGGAAAACCGGGCATGTAAAAGCAGTTTGTGGGAACAGTGATAGTAAAGTGAAAGATAGAAAGAGAATGAAGGACGATAATACGGTAAAGTGGATTGGGGAAAAAGTAAACAATTTGCAAGTCCTTAAGAAACGTATCATAATAAAGTTAGCAATTCAAGATGTAATGGTAGATTTCCTAGTCGACACGGGAGCAACGTCAACATTAATTAATGCGAAAACTTATGCCTTGCTAGGGAGCCCGAGGTTGGAAAATTGCACCACAACGCTCGTAGGATATGGCAATCAGGAAATTCCCGTGTTAGGGAAAACAGTTCTGCAAACAAGTTATAAGGGGGTAAGGAGATCGCTAACATTCTTAGTAGTGTCGAGTCAAGATGCAACGAACATTTTCGGAATGGACTCGTTTAGTAGTTATGGGTTCACACTACAGGATCAAGTAAACATTATCTCGGATACCATCCCCTTTCAAGATTTAGAGCAGGTGTGCAACAAGTTTAAAGATCTATTTGAAGGAAAATTAGGGTGCGCGCGGGACATGGAAGCTCATGTGACTTTGAAACAAGATGCAAGGCCAAGGTTTTTGAAGGCGAGACCAGTCCCATTCGCTATAAAAAGTAAGGTGAAAGAGGAACTAGATAGGCTGCAGAAACAAAAAGTGATCCAACCAATTAACAATAGTAGTTGGGCGACGCCAGTAGTAATAATTAAAAAACCGGACGGTAAACTGAGGCTGTGCGGTGATTTTAAGAATACCATCAACGCACAATCAATTATTGATACGTATCCAATCCCGAAGCCGGAGGAACTTTTTTCGAAGCTAGCTGGGGGAAAATTTTTCTCAAAAGTTGATTTGTCAGAAGCATATTTACAGCTCCCGTTAGATGAAGTAACGAGGCAAATGATGGTGATTAATACACCGTTTGGATTATACCAATATCTGCGGCTACCATTTGGCGTAGCGTCGGCCCCAGCAATTTTTCAAAGATATCTGGAACAGTTGACGACCAAGATCCCCATGTGTGTGAATTACCTGGATGACATAATAGTTTCGGGTAAGACTAATGAGGAGCATTTGCAAAACTTGCAAACGCTTTTTTGCACTCTGCAACAAAATGGGTTAAAGTGCAAGTTAAACAAGTGCGAGTTTTTCAAGTCAGAAATTACATATTTAGGACATGTAATGAATTGGAAGGGAATTACACCTACGGATACACATCTGGAAGCAATAAAGTCGTTACCGGAACCGAAAGACTTGAAACAATTGCAATCTTTCATGGGCAAGATAAATTACTATGTGAAATTTATCAAGAATGCGGCTCATATCTCGGCACCACTGAATGAACTCCGAAAAAAAGGTCAGAAGTTTATCTGGACAGACAAATGTAGTGAAGCATACAGGAAGTTGAAAGAGCAGTTATTGAAGAAACCCTGCTTAGCCCACTTCCAGCCAGACAAACAATTGATTGTTGCAGCAGACGCCTCAGAATATGGCATCGGGGCAGTGTTGTCACACAAGAATGAGGATGGCACGGAGACACCGATCGCATACGCTTCTAAGACATTGACCAAGGCGCAGAAAGTTTACCCGCAAGTTGAAAAAGAAGCCTTGTCCTTGGTGTACGCTGTAAACAAATTTCATCAGTACCTGTATGGAAGGAAGTTCCATCTCATAACGGACCATAAGCCATTACTAGCCATTTTCAACCCCGACAGTTCAATTCCACAGCGTACAGCGCAGAGGTTGCAGCGTTGGGCATTACTGTTGTCAAATTACAATTATGCTATTCATTTCAGAAGGACAAATCTGCACGCAAACGCGGATGCGCTGTCGAGGCTGCCGATCGGTCCGGATGAGGACTTCGACAGCCAGCAAGAGATGGTGTTCCAGTTCGACCAGGTGGCAGGTACGGCTGTTCAGCAGTTTCCCTTGGATGCCTGGAAGATTGCCAAGGAAACAAGGAGGGACAACATCCTGAGGAAGGTGAAGGAGTTCATTCAGGTAGGATGGCCAACGAGCAGAAAAAGCATCAAAGATAAGTGGTTGCTCCCTTATTTTGATAAAAAGGAGTCCCTATCAATTAATCAGGGCGTGATATTGCTGGCAACAGAAAACGAGGACTGTAGAGTGGTAATTCCGCAAAAGTTGAAGGCACAAGTATTGAAACTATTGCATAGAGGGCACTGGGGCATAGTGCGCATGAAGCAATTGGCGCGCCGTTATTGCTATTGGCTGAATATAGACAAGGACATTGCGGATATGGTCCACAATTGTCAGTTGTGCGCGCAGTACCAGGCCGCTCCCCCTAAAGAGTTTTCTCCATGGCCGAAAGTAACGGAGCCTTGGGACAGAATCCATGCGGATTTCGCGGGCCCTTTTCAGGGAAGCATGTGGATGATAGTCACAGACGCGTTCTCCCATTATCCTTACATCGCGAGAGTAAGTTCAACCACGGCCGAAGTAACGGTGCGGAAATTAATAGAGATTTTCGGAATAGAAGGCCTTCCGCGAACGATTGTGACGGATAATGGAACGCAGTTCACGTCTACTGTGTTTAAGACATTTTGTGAGAGAAATGGCATCATCCACCTGACGTCGGCTCCATTCCATCCACAAAGTAATGGGGAAGCAGAGAGGCTGGTTAGAACTTTTAAAGAAAAGTTAAGAAAGATTTTACTGGCCGAGTCCAGTAAAGACTGCGCATTAGAGTTGTTTCTTAGTACATATAGAACAACTCCAATTAATGGGAAAAGTCCTGCGGAGAGGTTGCACGGTAGGCAGCCTAGAACGCTGTTACAACTATTCAAACCGGAACAGTATAGAGCCTCTTACAAACACCAAACTAAGTTCGAGGTGAAGGAAAAAGTCTATGTAGGGGTTTTGGTCAAAAGAAGACATGGGTTCCGGCAGTCATTGTTAAACAGAAAGGCGCGAGAATGTATGTAGTGGAAACGGAGCGTGGGCGATGCACCAGGCACCAGAACCAAATAACAAGGAGATGGAACGCAACAGGTAGTGAAATGAACCACGGAACTTATGTTACAGGTCCACAAGACGGGCGGAGTGTGGAAAGCACGCCAGCACCAGCCACCAGGGAGCAGCCTGCCCCCATTGACTTGGAGCTGCCGCCGCTACCAGAGGTGGACGATATCACATCAGAAGGGCGACCGATGTCAATCTTAGACCAGTTGATATCGCCACGTCTCCATGAGGACGATATTCCAATGGCGGAAAACACCACGAACGGAAACCTGGACAGCAATCTGCCGGACATCGAAATGTTGCCCGCCGAGGCCGAGCTAGAAGAGGCCGAAATGTTGCCCCCGCCAGAAGACAAAAAGGAGCCGTCGCCACCCGTCTGGGAGTCGCGGCGTCTGGGAAAAATGAAAAAGAAACATAAGCGCGCAGCGCCATATGTTTCTTCTTAAGAGGGGAGGGATGATGTATATCCGCGGCGAGAGTTTGAACGGGGCGCGCTATGCAGCGCGCACCATAGCTTGCCACCCCGAAAAATAGTTCCGGGTCGCTGGCCGGCGGAGGTATACCGCAGCGACCTGGGGCAGGGGGAACGCGGAGACCGCTGCGTCAGTGAGACAGCGGAGAGCCCGAGCTAACGCAGCATTGTCCGACAGTGTTTAACGTTGTATTTTGTTCTTTGCCTTAGGACCGGCTTTGCCCCGGACGTCTTTTGGATTTGTGGTTGGGCTCCGCTAGGATTCCAGCAAATATACTTGGTCGGCTCGCCCCTGGGCCCCACAGCCTATAGCAGCGTGTCTTAACCCGTTTTTGCCCGAGTTATTTTTTTTAATATTATACTTTTAGCCAATAAATGATGACATGTGATGTATAGTTATGTTAAAAATGAAAATTATCATTTTTTCTGTTATTTTCAAGATAAGGGCTGTTCCAATATTGGAACACCAGGCACGAACGGGTCCAGGTTTTTTTTTACAAGTAAGGCCACATGAATAATATGTTTTTATTATTTAAACTTTCAAAAGAGGCTACAATTTAGTTATTTGATAAATCAAAATAGATGCTAAATAATTAATTTGGAGTATGAAACAGTTTGAAACAGTTTTCATGCAACTTTATGTGACATTTTTCACATTGTTTGGTTGTATTCTTTTTACACATAGCACATCTTCCTTGCTTTGTGGGTGGTGACATCCAATGTCCTGAACCATCAAATCTGACAGAAACTATTGTGCGAGATATCAGTGATTTGCTACTTTTAGGTCTTCCACCTGATGAGGGCAAAGTTTTATACTTTTGAAGATAATTTTGCACAATGGATCTTCTGAAAGAAAGGTGATCTACCTTTTGACCATGCTCTGTCTTTCTAAATATCTGCCAGCCATTGTGAATGGCGGTATCAATGCAGAACATAAATACAGGCCACCACCACTTTTTCGATCTAATTCCAATTCTATAGCACTCCAAATTTTCGTCCATTCTATCAACTCCTCCCATGAATTTAGTATATTGTCCTACTGTGTTAGGTTGCACTATGGGGACTTTCTTTTTCTCACTTGAAACCCATCTATTAGCAGTTTTTAGAGGATGAACTGAGTCGCAAGTACTTATCATGTGTACAATGCGATTGTCGTGCCATTCCAAAATCAGACAGTATTTTTATCAGCTCTGTAATCGAAAGTGCCTCTACCTTTTTTTTCTAATATTTTAGTTTCTTCAAGTGGACATTTTTCAGTTTGATTTTTGTTTATTGCACCAGCGTAGCCGAAACCCAAATTTGCCAGGTTACTTGCCAACGATAAGCTAGAGAACAACCTGTCACCATATATCTTGAATGAATTACCTTTTGGTAAACAGTGGATCAACTGAAGCACAACATGTTCTCCGAGACTCATTTCTTTTGGTCGGCTTTCATCTTTACCAGAGTAAGGATTGAAATTAATTAGATACCCCAAACGGTCGCACAAACACCACATTTTGTAGCCATATCTAATCGGTTTGCCGCGAATGAACTGCTTGGCTCCATGCCTTCCATAATACGGCACCGTGCTCTCATCTACAGCCAAGTGTTCTTCGTAAATGCAATATTTTGCGTATCGTTTGTTCAGTAAGGAAATGAGAGGTGTGAGTTTTGCAAATCTGTCATTTTGTTTTAAGTCATTATTGTCAGCACAATGAGCATATTTTTTTATCAACTCAAACCTGTTTCTTCTCATTGCCGAACTGACAGCTTCATTATAAGTCTCTGAGTCTGTTTCCCAAAACATTCTCCATCTTGGTACAATATTGTATCCTGATAAAATCAGGATTGTCACATGTTCCAATAATGGAACACCGGGCAAATATGGGTTAAGGGCACGCGTTCGATCGCGGCCGCATTGCTGGTCGCTCGCCATATCGGCACCACTCGTGGAGGCCACGCAACCGTGTCCCCAGCTACGCCGATAACGCTGGCGCCCCTGGTTTTCGGGCGCGTTGGTAGCCTTACCGCGCCTCACGGGAGCGCACCGACGCCTCGTGGAAGCTGCCGTCGGCGGCACCGCACCGAGCCGACGGTTCCGACTTATGTAAACGGCCACGAGCCGTCGGGGTTACCAAACTGTATGTTCAAGTGTGTAATAAACTGTTGTTGCCTGTTGAGGCCGCATTTTCCTTCAGATACACAACAGGTACATTGTAGGAAATGTTGCATTAAATTACACGAGAATGTGAAATATCATCACAGTTATTAGCGGACTTTACGCATATACATGAAAGAAATAAAGTTTCACTGAACATAACAAATTGCATGCGATAGAAATCGACAGATCACTCATTTAAATATTACGAAATTGCAATGTATATTTTCATAATGAAATCAAATGCAACTCACTGTGGTAAGACAGTAATGACAAACTTAAGAATAATCCCAAAATAATATTAATATCGTTGTTTAACATTGCTAAGGCTGCGAACGATAGCTTCGTTGATTTTTGTTGGGAGACCTGCTAAATTTGGACGTGAGCGCCGCAGAAGAACTGCGTGCTCCTAATTCATCCTGAAAACGACATTATTTAGGACTGTCAGCATACTTCTATGATATAATAATTGATTATTAAATAGATTGTTAGCTTTTATCTGTGTTTGGGCACCCGGAACGAGTGTTTGCTAAAATATATTCTTTACACATTTTGCCCAGGCGATTAGCGATTAGCGCGCTTTGGTAACCTCCAGTTCACGGAGAATGCAATTTGCAACTTGGCCTTGAAACTGTACCAACTGTCTCGAGTTTAAAACCAATTTTCACGGCACTCAAATGCATACGCGCTTATGATTGCTTCCATATACTGGCAAGACGACGGCTGGGAAATCACTGTTGGAGTTTTGAATTTTATAACAATGATTCGATCGCGACTAAGCGGAACTTTCTAAGCGGTCTTTCTAAGAAATCGCTACTGCTGCCCAGTGTCGAGGAGCTGCTGCACTCTTGCGGTCATGTTTAAAAAAATTTGACAGTTGAAAGTTAGTTTCAAAAAACGTGTCTCCCAAAGTACATCGTTAAAAGAAATGATTCTGCTCTTTTGTTGGAAATTACCAGGCGGATTTTGGGGACAAAATATCGAAGGCACCACGTTTGAAATGCATGTTCTGCGCTGTTAATTAGCGTCAAGGATTGTGATGAATAATTGAATTACACGAACGACGCGAAGTTTGAATCATTTTTTGCCGCCCATGTGCCAACAAAAATGTACTTTTTTAAACCTTACTGCGCAAAGACTACCTTATATTCGCAGCTTTTCAGCAGTCATTACATTCAATTTAACTTCAAAACAAATTTAAGATGAGAAGACCAGCTGTAACAAATGGGATTGATCTAGAAATAATTAATTTCACCTCAGATTTTCGAATCGTAGCGAACACACGACATCAAAGAACGACCGTAATCTCCGCGAAATCACCAATTAGAACCTCTCGGAAGACGCAGCGTTTCCCTTGAAGAGCTACTTGTTGACACGTATTGTCCACCCTCAATTACGCGACCTCCTCGCGATCAGAATAAAACGAGCGGGCGACGGCAAGGAGCTGCCGCCGATTGCCGGCGTTTTGGCGCGCGTCCAAGGCGCTCTTCCCGGCGGTTGACACCACGTCGCGCTCTGTTTGACAACGCCGCAGCCTCTCGACGCCGCTGTCTCTCCGCGCCTTAGCTCTCTGCGTCGCGCAGCCCCGCGTCGGGGAGCCGCCCGCTCGCGATTGGCCGCGCCCCTCGACGCCTGTCGCGCACGGCGGCGGCGCGGCGCGCGAGAATGAGAAGTGCGTATGAATGTGTGAGTGAATGAGACTGTACATATATTCTTAAAGAGTAAATGCCAGTGTGAATGAAAACAAAAAAAATGAAAAGAATAAAATTAAGTACAATAAACATTGAACTACCAGTACTTCTCCAAAGTTTTAATATTTTGTTTAAACTAAAGTGCGCCCGATTGTAATTAGTTTTTATTCTAGGATTAAGTAGTCTGAATAAATCACCCTCCCATTATTCCATAAGCCTCATCGGCTGGAATTAAGTGAAATATTGACTTAGCGGTAAGTGAAATATTGACCTCGATGGAGTTAGTGAGTTTTGCTAACGTATCAATCCAATTACGAAATAGACATTCGCTTGCAAAACCCACTATTCGAAGATATGTTGGGAATGACTGAAGGATGAAATTAAATTATTGTGAATATAAACAGTACGTTTTATTTCAAAGAGAAGTCTGAAAATGTCACTCTCTGTTGTGCTTCTTTGAACCAGTACTGGCTGATTCATATGCTTTCCCACGTTTTATCAGTGAGATTACTGATGTACGTCGCCAATAAATATTGTATCTAATTATAAATCCGGATTTTTCTGGGCAACGAACGAGTACCCACAGAGGAAGCAGCCACGCCCCCTGTGTAGTGCATGTAACTGTAAGGAAGGGGTGAGGATAGAACAAGGAATGGGAAGAAAAGATCGTACAAGGTCCCTAGCCCGTCCCTTGCCCTGCTCCGTCATTCGCCTGGTGTTGATCTGGAAAAGGACGGAAAACTACTAATCAGAGAGGACGCCTTCTAGAATTCTTCTCCAGACAGCAACAGAATTCGACCTAGCTATCTGGTCTGGGTAAAAAATCCTGCCACCGTTTGGACTCGAACCCAAAGACCTCTCTCTCGGTCAGAGGCACTGCAGTGACGTCAGTTGAAGAGGAGAGGTCCCGGTAAAGTCGTTGAAAGGCATAGTGGCGAACTCTTTTAGGAGATTTATATTTGAGAACATTGTTGTAATATGGAAAATAACATTTTGTTGATTGTAACTCGCATTAAAAAGGACTCCAATCGGTGACCAATCGTGAGCTTCAATGCTAAAACGTACATAGTAAGAAAGCTCCCGAATTGACAATAGTGTCCCCGCTGATCAAAGTCAATTTGCTCTACGTTTTAACCGGAGTAAAAGAAGCAAATTCTTGAGAATTAAAACGTAAATTCAAGGTTGAAGAAGGAAACAAACGAATTCGTTCTTTATGGTATTTAAAATGAATTGTATTACAAAGAAACAAAGAAAAACAAATGAAGAAATAGTAAAACATGGAAAATGACGTTGTTTGTATAAACATTTGTGTTCGAAAGTAAAAGTATTTGGGACTAGAAATTAATTAGGTTGCTTGTCAAGTTGATACTGAGAGAAGATATTAGATACCTACTAATTATCTGTTCAGATAACTTATGAAGGGATACATCAAACTTCTTATGAGGAGGTCGACTTGCCATTGTTTTCTTCTCACTGAGCCAAATGGAACTGATACAAGAAATTAATTCCATTACGTGAATGACCAGATGCAATGCTGTTCACGTACGACCATCTCTAACCATCGGAATGCTAAATTGTACTGAAGAACCCCATTGGCTTGTATCACTTGGAGAACATGGTCATTCTAGTTGAAAACTAATTATTTTTTAAAAGAAATATTCTCTCGATAATGTAGAAATTATGAATGACTAGTGAGGTTCTCTCTGGCCTTTTTTATTTATTCGTGATCGGAAAAAAATATGATATTTGCAAGTTAAGAAGTTACTCAGTGAAAAAGGCGGTAAAATAATACAAGACGTCACAAAAACTGTTTTTCTTTAACTAAACCGATTCTTGATCTCTCCAATTCATAATCAAATGTCATTTCTGAAGAAAAGTATATTGTTTGAAATACGTGGTTCATTAAGGCGACATCTTACTCAGGAAACAGCGATGACTACTCATGTAACAACTCATTCATGATTAGTAACACATTCAAAAACATCTCAGCCTGATCCACATTTTTATTAGCACGCCAACAGGCAGCAGATCCCATGTTGTGAAACACGACACTCGTGTCCATTTGCTCGGTCGACACGGGCCACTGGGCCGGCGGGCCCCGCGCCGCGGGCGAGGCTGGCTCTCGATTTATCACGCGGCGCGCGCGGTGACGCTTCTTGCGCGCGCCAAGGCCTGCATTAAGCCCCGCGCCGCGCGCCCTTTTTGCCAGCGGGCAATTTATCTCGCGAAGCAGGGATTATACTTCGCGATGAAATTTTCGCTAAAATTCGCGGCCGGACGCGGGACGTGTCGTCCGATGTCACGCAACGCGGCGCGCGACGTTGCAAATAAAGGACGACGCAACGTATGCCGCGACACGGAAGTGACGCACGCGTGCACGCCGACAGCTGTCCGCCCAGCAGCCGCGTCGCGGCCCTTGACCTTTGCGTGGAACGATTCGACAGCCTATTTGCATGATTTGAGGGTGTTTGCCTCCCTCCACGCCTTCCGTGAATTTGAAGCGGGCCACACGAAAAAGAGCGAGCCGGTTAGTTGCCGTGTTGGGCTATATAATGGCTTTCGGCAAAAGTCCAGCCACGTTTGCATATTGCCGAACTACACCGTTGCACGAAGCGTTTTATCGTTCTATACACTACTAAGTAAGTGCGGTACTTATGGTCATACATTTTCCTCGTAAGATTTTTTAGATAAGAAACTTTTGGTTAATAAAGTTAATTTTTGATAAGCTTGGATTACATTAGAGTAAGGTGTTATGTTGGCTTAAAAAGTGTGTTAGTGTAAAAAAATTATCTAGTTTGTTATCTGAAAAATGAAATCTTTAAAAATAAAGAAATGAAGCATGGTCTTTAATGTTTTAAGAAAACTATCTCTCTCAACACAAAAAAACTCAACTTCCCTCACTTTCACACACAGAACACACACACGCACACTAGATATACCATTCTTGGAGCACTGAACGCATTCACTAGTATGTAGTCCGTATGAATGGGTCATGCCAGCTCTGAGTATTGGAAAAATTATGATTATGGTTGTCACACCCAAGCAACCCTGTGAATGGAGAAATAAAACGCCGAAACGTCGGCTAACCGACATAACTTTCATTTATTGGACCAATACCCATGAACTACGCCATGTATTCCACTACAAATGGTCATGATATACAGCAGAAATAGTACATTTGGTATTTCACGTACTCTTCATTCAAAATTATGTTTCCATTTTCATATTTTATATTACAATTTTTTCTGTTTTTCTTGAATTCTAATTTTATTCATAAAATATTCTGTAATAGATTATATTTTATTTTTAATTTAAATATACTTTTATTATTTTTTGTAGCACTGAAGATGGCCGCAATGCGACTGAAAAAGATTTCTGCCAAAATAAACACGTACGAGTAAACAACACCGCAAATCTATTTCTATGATGCAAATGTAGACTCCGCACCATTTCCTACAGTTTTAATTTAAGCAGATTCATCTCATTTTTAAAACTGTAAAAAGATAATTTAAAAAATTAACGATAAAGCTCGAACTTTTTCAACGATGAATGTGTTTTTTGTACAATTAAAATTGTGCAATGACAGATAACTTTTATCAATAAAATACGACACTCAATGACAATAAGCACCCAGAGCGCCACGAATGATTACGAAGTAATCTATTAGATTTTGAAAAAAACAATAATTATTCTTTAGATGAAATGACATTCATGAAAACAACGTACAATTATATAATTTTATTTAATAAGATGAAAATTATTACATTTAGCAGGATTTTTCTTCAGTTGTGTGAATAGCTTACGTGGGAGGAAACTATGAGGAATAATCTGAAGATATGAAACCATTCTCCAAGCCACTCAACTAGTGAAGGACAATGTCGAAAATGAAGTTAACTATCTACATTTTTGTTCTCCTTAGACTTGACTTGAGATCGGTCCAGCTTTGGGACTTGAGATGGGTGCATGCTTGAAGCGCCAGATTACCTCTCTGAGGGTTTGCGCTCTTGTGAGGCTAGCCCTAAGGGGACCCTAAAGGGACTGACTTGTGTAAAATCACCAATGAACGAATAAATAAAAGTGAATGAGTTTACAATCAGTTACCGGGAGGTTAAATGTGAAAACATTCCGCAATGGTTTTATAGTTTGAAATATTCACTTTTTGTGCAATGACCAAGATCTCATGACCACAGGGAATGCGCCAAACTAGTCATGGTATTCTTTTATTTCTTCGTGGTAACAGTGGAAGTGACGAAAGTAAAGGTAGAGTTGTCGAGACAATGTAACGGCAACGGCATATTTGAGGTGGTCGCAGAAACTGTAGCAATATAAAGGACAGAAACATTTGCGGAGGCGGCAATGGCTAGTGGAGGAAGTGATGGAGGCTGCGAGGAGAGAGACGAAATGAAGCCTTTTCCGGAGGTGGTAGAAAGGCAGTGGAAACCCGGGCGCGAGTGGGAACGTCAACGGAAGCGACGTCGTTGAAGCGGCGCTGCAGGCCCCAGCCGCCGGCAAGGGCTCAGAGGGTTGAGCTTTGGGTTGCGGCGCGACGAAGGGCTGGTTGCCGCAGGCTGGGTCGCCCCTTTTGGGCGGAGACCGGGCTTGAAATATCGATATCATAAGGGTGAACGCCTCGAATTATAAATCGCCAGGCGCCGGTTACTTTTATTAGAGAGCTGCCGCGGGCGTTCGTTTCCGCAGCTGCCGGCGAAGGTAGAGGGAGTGGGAAACGGTCAGCGGAAATGGAAGATTCACAACATTGGAAGACGCAAAAACTGTGACCATTGGGGGAAATACGTTAGATGACATCGCCGATAAAGGACTACTGACAATGATGTATATTTCTAAAAGTAATTAAACAGGACTAAACAGTAGTTGCGCTTTTCGAAGGAATGAATAAGAAATTGTGTGAGAAAAAAGGAGAGTGAAGTGATAGGAAGTGAAAAGTTCATTAATAAAGTGGTATGGAAAGAGACCTGAACATCAATTTGCATACAGAGTAATGAGTAGGGATAAGAATGACGAGGATGTTTGGAATGCAAAGAGAGATGGGTGCTGAAAGGCTCGAAGGATGGTAAGTGATCATAATACGTCGAGAGATTTAGATTTACGTTAATTTGCCTACTTTGATCATGAAAATAAGTAATTGCTCGCTACATCCTATCCTGCAAATAACTCCCACTCCACATCGACATTTAATATCACTCGGTTGATGTGGCGATTCTATCCGATAGTTTAATAATATAGAAACACATATGGGCCTCTAAATCAGTCACTTGCAACTGATTAACCAGTCATCATCAAGCAGCAACATAAAGCATTAAAAATATTTCACGATTTCTATGTTCTACTTTAAAGTTTCTTCTGTAAGAATAAACTTCAGTTTCAATTAATTGCAAGATTTTGATACTATTTGCAGATATCAGAGAACTCGTTAGACCGAGGCGTAATACTGAGTGCTATACGCAGCCGCTCTGTTTGTGAACGCTCGCCCAAATTTGAACAATTACGTTGTCATTGAAAACAATTCTAACCTACGATGATGAATGACTTTAACTTACAATGACACTGTTATGTTAAGTAAATTTCAGGAAATACAACTCAACGATAGTTTATTTATCCAATCAGTACAACTCAATTGTCCTCCGAAATAACATCGTTAACATTTGCTCTAAAAGTTTTTGCTGCACACTGCATGTCCTCCCTGCAGTCTTCTCCACGGTTCGTGGTGCAAAGGGACGCCTCATCAGCGTGCTCCCGTGTTCCTCCAACATGTCCCCTCATCCCAGGTTAAGTTCTCCAGGATGCGAGCAGCCAGCTCGCTCACGCCAGGAGTCGCCTCTCACAAACGTTCCCCGTGCTCGGCCGGGCACGGTTTGTCCCACCGCCCCCCCTCCCCATCGCAGTGCCGCCCCCACTCTCCCGGTCATCGTGGCTCTTCCTGATCAACACTGCGCCGCGACTCCCGCGCCTCGGCGACCCTTGTGAGTCGTGGTGAGTCGGGGTGAGTCGGGTTGAGTCGGGTTGAGTAGGGGTGAGTCGGGGTGAGTCGGGTGACTTAGACTCTCTGATTTACGCCCCAGTGCCTGCATTCCCCTTAAATAGAGGAGGCGATGTCGCCTCGCAGCTCCCGTCTCCGTGGCTGCACTCAACTCCGGCGAGCCTCGTAAGCACTCGCTATATTACAGCGCGCGCGCCAGGTTCAAACTCCTCCATAATAAATACGATTATTAATGAATACCCAAGAGTACAAGATTCTTAGCCTGGTCAAGCCTGACAAGGACCATTACGCAGAAAAGTTATCTCTTCCATTCTTCTTCCTCCTCTTCAATTCCCTTATTTTTCATGCTATTCCGACTTCTTTCCCTTCTCTTCTTTCTCCATCTCTTCCGAAATCATTAACTTCCGTCATCCCAGCTTCTTCCATTTCTTCGCCTCCTACTACCTCCAAGTCCACCTGCTCCCCCTGCCTCCCCCCTCAGAGCTGTTCCTCGCATGCGCCTCCGCGCGCGGGGCTGCACGCGGCGCGGCCTCGCCCGCGGCGCGCGAGCGGGAGCGACTCGGCGCCGCCGTAATGGCGACTTTTATCGGCGACGGCGCCCATTCGTCTTGGAGGAGCAGCGCCGCGCGGCGATAAAGCCTGCCGAAAAAGTTGTTGACGCCGTTCGTTGCCGCGCGAACAGGCACGGCCGTGCACGCCGTGGCGCGGGCGGAGCGCAGTCGGCGAGCGGGCGAGGCGGGTGGGCGCGGGCGGGGTGGGTGGGGCGCGGGCGGGTCGCTGGAGGTGCACGGGAGGGACGCGGGCGGGGAGCGAGCGGAAGCGATCGGGGTGCGGGAGGGACGTGGCGCGGGGGGAGGCGGGGCGAGGGAGGGGCGGGGCCCGTGAGGGGTGGGGCGGCGGGAGGGGCGGGGGGCGGGAGGGGCGGGGCGGGGTGCGGGGGGCGGGGCGCTGGAGGGGCGGGGCGCTGGAGGGGCGGGGCGCTGGAGGGGCGGGGCACGGGAGGGGCGGGGCGCGGGAGGGGCGGGGCGCGGGAGGGGCGGGGCGCGGGAGGGGCGGGGCGCAGGAGGAACGGGCGCGGGTGGACGGGGCGCGGGTGGACGGGGCGCGGGCGCGGCGCTCTCGTCTGGGAGCTTGCGGGGCGGGTGTGACGCTTTCGTGGCAAGGAGTGGGAATAGCGGGTGGGGCAGATTTGGCGGACGGGGCTAGAAAGTGAAGAGCGAAGATGAACACGGTCGTGGTCGGAGAGGAGATAGGTAGGTGTTCAGGTGAGCGCGGAGAGTGGCACCAGTAGGAGCGGGTGTGACCAGAAGTAAAGTTTGGAAGATGACTTGGTTTGACGATGAGGCAGCGGTTATTAGTATGCATATAATGATTTGCATATTAATAGATAAATAGGATTATCAGGGGGGTTGCATTTGGTGCTACAGTCAAAAGTTTTATCATTATTTTCATTAGTTTGGCCACATAATAGAATAGAAGAGTCACGTGTGTAGAACAAACTCACAAAATATCTTAATATCAAACTTCGAAATGTTCGAAAGTCTACGAAGATACATTTTCATGAGTAAGCCAATGAAAAAATATATAGGAAAAACATTTACCTTAGTTTAATTACAAATACATAATTGAAATTTTAATAATGTAAGAATTTGTGAGGGCATTGGGAGAATGTAAGCATTACGTACAAAATATAAACTATTCCGTACGCCAACAAGATTGTTAATTTTGTCTTATTAACATTATTACAGTCATCGTCGTTATCCAATGAATATTTATCAACATGCATATATTAAATGCTTTCGCAAGACGAATGCACATTCAGTAAGAAGTTTGAGTGATGACATGTCTCCATCTATACAAAGAGTTTGCTTGAAAAGAATTACAATGCAACCTTTGTGTATACAACCTTTCTTCCTCCTGAGAGCTCCGCTAAAAATTGCTTCGTGCATGATGCATCACCTGCATAGATGCACATCGTCATAAAGAAAATCAGGGCAAAGGTGTACACAAACAACGGGGTCCTCCCGCCCGTCCATGTCTTCCTATATCCTCCTATCCGGTTCCTGGGCGATCCGCGGCGGAGGTCTTTTCCTTTCCTTGCCCATCCCGCCCGCGTCCACCTTGGCGCGCGCATCCGCCCAACAGCCCGGCTAACCACCTGGACCTCCCCGCCTCGCCTCGCCGTCGTTTTCCGCCCGCTGCCTGCCCCGCGCGCCCCTCCCTTCCGCCTTTGCTGGCGCTATTCACTCTCGCCCGCGCACGCCCGCCCCCGCCAACCCGCCCCCCTCGCGTCCTCCGACGCCGACGGGGTTCACAATAGCGTCGCGACGCCGACGCCGCCGGCAACGGCGTCCGCCGCGTTCTTTCTGCACCCGGGCGATATCGACCGGCGCGCGGAGACGTCGGCGGGGCAGGCGGTGGGGACAGGGGTGAAGGGGGTGGAGTGGGGGGTGGGACGGGGGCGGCTGCGACTTCCGCCGCAGCGAGGCGCCTCCCTCGACCCGCCCAGCTCCTCCCCGCCCACCCGCCCGCCGCCCGACCGGCCGGAACCCGCCTCGTTTCGCTACTGCGGCACGTGCGAAACCGCCCCGCCCCGCTCCACGCCACGGCCCAGGCCCCGATGTCGCGGACTGGCCGAGGCCGCCACCGCCGCATTGGAAGCAGCTGTCCAAATTTCCCGCCGAGTAGCCAGCCGTTTCCATCACGGTGACAGAAAGCCTGAAGTGAAAAGTAGCGGGCAGACGGTGTCGTGTTTTAGGTTTCCTTTCTAAACGTTGTAGAATGTAATATTATTGATTCCTTAGCACTTTCAAAAACAAACGAATTATATTATTCTTTATGTTTTATAATCCCATCAACTAGAGGCTTTGATGCATCAAACTTATTGTTTGACAATATAATTTTTATTTTTTGGTTCATAATATATTGTTAATATTTGAAAGATTTCATTTATGCATTAACGATATTTTTACGTGGGCCTAAATTTAAGAACTGTCCAGAAATAATTTCTTTAGATGTAATTCAAAGCTGATTGATCAATAGCTATTTACTGTCAATTAAGCTGAAAGCTTCACGGGTCAAAGCAGTAGAACGACCAGTTTGAATGCAACCCTCAATACGTTGCTCAATGCAGTCCAGTCAATTGCCGTATTGTCTGACCAATCACGTGGGCGATTCTTTTACTCATTGATACTAAACCAAATTAGAGGGCGTGGTGAATGAGTGTAGGAAAAAGGTAGAAATCATACGCATTCATTTCACAAACGTTGGCTAAATTGTCGAGGTTTTCTCAAAATTCTTTTTGTAATTCCGTCAACTGAATAATGTTCGCATGAAATCAGTGTATTTTCCTAGCAAGAAAACAAAAAAGTACATTTTAAAACGTCTTTTTTGATAAGTATTATTTACATTACTAATAATGTGTTTAAAACGTAGCCTCATGCAAGTTTTTTAAAATTAAAAATGTGATGAAAGTAAGTAACGCAGTCTGTTTGAATTCGATATTTATAGCATATCCGGTTATGTCCTTTTGAAGACTTAGTTCAAACGTATACATATTTTCATCTATTTTCAACATGATTTGTACCATTTTAAAATATTCGTTTTAGTGATAATATAGGAACATTGTAAATATCTCGAAAACTATACCTAACCTCTATCTGCACGCACTCAATATGAATGCATTAACGCACGCTACAGACCATATGGCTGAATACACTGGGAGAGTACATTTTGCAGAGAGATGGCGATGTGTTTAGAACCTGTCATAGATTTTACCATTTCGTCGTTCTAAAAATTATTATTGACAAAGGTGCACAAAAAGAATAGCAAGATTGGTAAAAAATGAGTTAACAAAGCAGGTCATAATGAACAATATAGTTTCAAATTCAATGATCTCTTCTGAACTGCTATTGTAAATATTGCCATTCCTTTTATATTTTAGAAAAAAATGAACAATTCATGGAGATTTATGAATTTTTGAGATTACGTGGTCAATGAGATAAAAATATTGAAATCGTGCGAATTATTCTACTAGAATCAGTAATACTAGATAATATTTTAAAAGTTTTGAATTGTTGATTATTACTGTTACGAACATCAATAATAATATTTACATGAAAAAATGAGTTTTAATAAAACTCTAGGTATGTACGAGAAATTATTTGCAGAATTGCACTAACAATTGCGGATCTGAAAATTTTAAGGAAAGAATTATCCAAATAGAAAATTTCTTTCTTTAGCAATTGGATTTGTGTCACGGAAGGTCTCAAAATGTGAACAAGTGTCAAAAAGGACTGGTGTTTTCAGGTTCTGGAATCACCTGAGTTATGTAACGGAGAGAAACGATGTTGGAGGGGCTTCACTCATTGACACAATAACATGCAAAATTATGATATTGTCATCTCCAAAATCAACTTTTCAATAATTTATTTTTCCATTGCACTTCAATGTCCATATTTTTTCCAAACTTGTTTTTTCCACGCCATTCACCGTCATTAATTCGAATCTTTCTCTTGATTGCTGAACCTCTCGTCGGCAATGCCGTCGCCATCGCTCTTCTCAAAAGCGAGCTCATCAAGTTCCGGTGCGAGCGCGGAGACGCGGCGTGGCTTCTGCGCGGCGGGCGCCGCCTTCGCCCCGCCCTCCCCTCTCCCCACCGCCCCACCCCCACCTCGGGCGCCCACCCAGTCGTAAGAGCGAAGCCGTGTAGCGCGGGCGCAGAAGAAAACAGGAATGTGGGCTGCCGCGTGTCGGAGAATCCGCCCAGGAGATTTAAATTCCGTCAAGAAATGCGATAGCGGGGAAAGAAGCTTGGTTGCCTCGGCCAGCGAGTACAGATCGAATTTACAGCACAGTTAGAATGGAGACCTACAAGATTCTTTTGTTCTTGGGGTTTCTTAGGAGACGTATAAGAGAAGATCCACTAACTGTGTTGTGCAGTCCCATCAAATAATTTTTAAAAGAAATTCAGATTATAATATTTGATAGATTTTGAAGATATTTATAGAGTTGTTAAACGTTATAATGTATTAGAATTACTAGAGGCACCGAATACGTGGACTATGATAACAAATTCAAGCAAAAGAAATATACACCTGTATACAAAGTAAAACATTAAGTAAGATTATTTGTGGAAATATAGCAAAGTCAAGAATAATAATTTACACAATTGTAAGTTCAACAAAAACTCTAGAAACTCTATCAAAAATAATATATTGCAATGAAATAGAAGACCCAACAATGCTAAAGGTTTCTTTCACATAATCTTGTATGATGCGTATTTCTTTTGTAAAGCGAGAAAGGCAACGATACACAAAAGGAACCCCAGCACAATATGCTTCTCTATTCCCACGAGCCAAACCTTTGATCTCGGACTCGCTTCTTCAGCACTGTTGAAACAACGCAAAAACGCAGGGCAAGCTTCGAGGAAGCGCGATCCGCGGAGGGCCTCCCGTCAAGCGAGGATCGGGGCTTCGAGTGCGGCGACGCCACTCCAGGGAACGATTGACGCCTGGGCCGGGGGGGGGGGGGGGCGGTGACAGCGGGGGCGACGCGACGAGACGCGTCGAAGCGATGGTGCTGAACGGAATATGATAGCAGGAGGAAGAGCCATCGGAAGTGTCGCTTGCAGAAATGACAGCTACGGGGAAAACCCAAAAGTGACGAGTGGTTGACGAGTCAACGAATAACGAGTGGTAGTGAATCGTAGATGTCGATGAACAAACGAGGAAAAGCGACAAATATGGGAAAAAGAAGCCATTAAAGTGAGGGTTGGATAAAGAAATAGAGAAGAGTTAGAGAGAAATAGAAGAACCGCGATAGTGTGTGTGAGTGTTGTTGATGTTTGAGAGAGAAAGAGAGGGAAAGGCAGGGAAAGGGAAAGACAGGGAAAGAGGGAGAGAGAAGGAAAGAAGGAGAGATGGAAAGTGGGAGAGAGAGAGGGAAAGAGAGAGATAAACCACGATTAAATGTAATAGCGAATGTGTTAGACTAATTAAAAGAGAAAATATAGGGAAGATAAGATAAAACAACAAAAGAAAGGGAGAAAAGAAAGCAAATGGGAATACAAGACAGCGGGCGAATTTCGAGAAGACGCTTGAGAACTGAGAACACTGACAATGGCTGCTACGATGACGAAAAAAGCGCTCTCACAACGAGCGGCGAGGGACGCGTCGTTTGGCCGGGCGTGGGCGCGGGCGCGGGCGAAGCCTCCGCCAGGGGATGGCACGCGAGGCATCGCCGCGCCGGGCGCCGCGGCGGAAGGGCGGCCCGAAAATCCGTCCGCGCGCAATTTCCGTGAGCGGCGCGCGCGCCTGGGGCAGGACGTGCGTGCGGGCGCGACGGAGCGGCGAATGCGACGCGCGCCTCCGCGGCTCCCGGGCCACGAGCAGGGTTGCCAACAATGTTCATGTGCAAGGGGGAACACTCGATAAGAAGAAAAAAATTAAAAAAAACAGCAGCAATTATATTATAAATATTTACTTTAGACTAACATCAGTTCTATTTCTTTCTTCTCTTCATTTGCAATTGAAGTGAAAAATCGAAAAGATCCGTTTACCAAATGCAGACAAAGATGGCCTGAGCGTCACTTTTTTATATTAGTCGGTAGTCAGAGACACTATCATGCATTCGTGCGTCAACGTTTAGAAACAAGGTATTCATGTTTTGTTTTCTAAATTAAACAATAAACTATTCAACGTAGCAGCTGTTAGTCATGTGATAAAATAAATGACAGCAAATATTAAAAATTTACTAATAGTAGGACATTTAAAATACAAGGGGGACGTGAGGACAATTGACGTCAATGGACTGTGCTCCCAAATGGTGGACGATTGGCAAGTCTAGACACGAGCGCTATGCAGAGACGCGAACCCAAGCGAGCGAAGACATGCGCATTTGTGCGCTAATGAGGCAAGCGCCCGGCTGAACAAATGCAACGGGCAATTAGGCAGACGTATACGGTTACGGGTACAAATTCATGTGTAAATTTACTGTCCAACTACAAACGTTACAGACACGACACACTCTATTCAATATTCAAAGAGCTCTTATTTCTTCGGTGATTTTGTTTATTTTGGTCCGCAATTTGTTTTAAAATCACGAACGCTTTTCGTGCAAGTGCGAGTGTACGCATGTATATATGATTTTTGTGTGTAGGTATGTTTGGAGAGTTTGTGTCTGCTTCCACCACAACATTAACAGAACTATGTATATAGGCTTAATCTAACCTACGTGAAATTCTTAACAGAAGATATTTCAGAAAACTGACGGAATGTCAGTAAAGAAAGGAGAGGTGGCGTGGGCAGTGAGAGCGGCGAGGGCGGCGTGGGGGCGAAAGCTGCGGAGACAGCGAGGGCGACGAAGGGCAACGAAGGGGGCGAGGGCGGTGAGGGCGGCGGAGACAGCAAGGGCGACGAAGGGGGCGAGGATGGTGAGGGCGGCGAGGAGGCGAGATCGGCGAGGGCGGCGAGGGCTGCGAGGACGGCGAGGGCGGCGAGGGCGGCGAGGGCGGCGAGAGGCGAGGCAAGTGAGAAATGACGGCATAGGGGTGATACGGATACCGGGCAGGCAGTGAGGGAGGGGAGGGACCTGGAGTCGCAGACCGCGAAGAAGTGGGGCAAAGGGGTCTGGTGTAAGGAGGCCACGAGGGCGGTAATGGCGCCGGGAAGGGAGGGAGTCAACCGCGTAGGCCCAGGGAAGGGATCTGGGGCGGGAGCGCCCCTGCGTTCAGAGAAGTTTGAGCACGTGGCACATGAATAAAGCTCGCGCGGGGCCTCCGCCGCCGCCGCCGCCGTCTCAACCGCTGCGGCTGCGGCCGCGGGAGCCCCTCTCCCCCCTCACCATCGCAGAGCCACCGCAGGGCTCTTCGCCGCTGCCCCGCAGCGCGTATCCGTATCGTGGCGCTCCAGAATTAATGCGAGGTCGTGACGAGAAGGCGTGCTTCTGTTGGAGAGAAGCTGCGCAGTGGGTTCAATTACAATCGTTATGGGCGATCCTATGCACTTAAATGATCAATTTTGTAGAGAGTGTCTCTCTACAAAACACAACGATAACTGCTTGTAGTTTCTAATTTATCTAATAAACGAGTCCATCTAAAGACGAAAACGTTAGTAATTTCAAAGTTGATGTATACTTGTTTGATGTTTTTCTACTCTTTCTAATAATCTCTAATATATTAAAGCAGTTTCACTTGAGTTACATAATTTAAAAATCATTATAAAGAATGAGCAGATTTTCGTTTTTAAAGTCGTGCTAAGATTTTCCATTAACATTTGGAACAGAAAATGTATCACCCTCATGTGTGGCATCCTTGTTGCGAATCAAGGATAATCTCATTATTCTTGAACTGTCGATTCGTTCTGCTAATTTGGGGCATTTCTAGAACAACAGCACTTGTGTCTTAAGAGTCTTAAGAGGCCCGGCAGCGACTCTCCCATTTTCATAGAGGAACAGAAAGCTGCAAGGCGTACCATTTGCTCGGTTGTCCTAGACCGAGCATCTCAGCCTCGAGTGCCAGTGTTCGAGCGCTTTGTCCGCGCGGTGCGGAGGTCTGATCCGTACGTCAAAGGATTAGCCATGACGACTTCGCGTTACCTCCTCAAGCAGTACTTTCCAACTAGTCAGATCTTTTTGTGCGGCTCGCAACTGCTTTGAAAAATATTATACCAACCAAATATAATACAATTGCACAATTTTCTTATTTTTATTTTATTTTATATTAATTGTCTCGTTGTATGTACATTAATCATTAAGTATGTTGAATAAAAGTCGTATCTAATATATATTTGTTTCAGTATAATCTCAGTAGTTAGGGTAAAAAACATCTTAAATTACGGTGCGGCCCGCGGCTTTACTAGAATTTGATATGTGGCCTATAAGCTCTTCTAAATTGGGCAGCTCTGTCCTAAACGAAAGAATAGGTGAAACGTGATATGCGACATTGCTGCAGAATTACGTAAGCAATATACACATGGAATCTTTGAGGCTAATATTCCACTTAAAATACCCACATTTACCACATATAAAGTAGCTTCATGTGTAATAGAAATGGAATTGTAGACATTTTAGATTTCTTTTCAAAATTATGGATCAGAAGAATATCATTTATCCTTTCTGAATCAATATTTTTTCTCATCTTTTGATATAAGAAGCAATTTTCAGTTCCTTTCAACATACTGCATTTGTAGCCTAAATTTTAAATATCCTTACTATTGCTATCAGCCTAAATTATCGCGTTTCAGTCGCATTTCTTCAAATATTTTGTGCTCCTTGTTTTAATATTTCTGCATCGTGACTTATATAAGTTTGCGTTCTACACTGAACATCGTGATTCAGCTAATAGTCACAAGGGATGAGAGTTAAACTCTTGGAGCTTGTGAAGTCATAATGAGCAAACACCAATCATTTTGATCATTTATAGGTGTCCTGGAATCTTTTTCCGACCTAGCTCGAAATGCAACATCGTTGCCTCTTCCGCAATCCAGGAGGTTCAACGATTTGGGCCCCGACGGCGGTGAATTTTACCTGCTGGATGGAAATTTATAACGACCGACTGCTCTGATCGGTAACTAACTGTGGTTTCTCCGAGGTTTCTCCAATCAATTCCAGATAAATGTCAGACCAGAACCCTCGCCAACGAGACATGGCCCGATAGCTATCTTTCTTTTACAGAAATTACATGACGTTTCGTAACTGGTTACTTACATCTTCATTATTGACTATTAATTTCTGTATTCCCATAATTTTAGTAACCTGAAGATATAACTACTCAGTTACGAAACGTCGCGTAATTGCTAATAATAAAGGATTGTCATAAAAACAATGGATACGTTTTATTAATAAAAACAATTTTGTCAAGTACGGCTTCTCACTTGCATCAGCGCCCATTTACATCAGTTTTCCCTATCATAGTTTGACGCTGACCCACTGTGCATCGGAGGCGACGCAGGCAGTGAGAGGCCGCGGCGAGAGGTGTTCGCTAGTGCGTGAGTTTCTACCCCGCTACCGCTGCCGCTGCCACACGACTTCATTTCGGGCGCCAACTCCGACAAACTTTTCAGTTTGGGAGACGGGTCGGAAGGAAACGACGAGTGAAAAGAACAACAAAGATAGACGGAAGAAAACTGCTATAAAAGAAACTTTGATGTTCCACTAGCTTTTTGTAGAATGTGACGATACGTATTTTTACTAGTCAACACATTCAAATGAAGTTCAACGAATTAGCATACGTACTAAATGATCACTACAAATCGTAGGCCATTTACATAGATCCTCTCATTTTCAATAGTTTACTATAAGATTTTAGAGAGATTGTCTCCCTCTAAATAAAGAAAGATTTGCTGTTCATTGATGTCTCCTGGCAACTATGTGCTTTGCAAATTCTCCTCAAAGAAAAGTTACGGGGTGTCAGATCCTACACGTGAAAAGTGCAGTGTCATCTTCCTTGAAAAATCTTAAGATGCAAAATTCTTGCCGATTTACAGAGTGTGATAGATGTTGCCTCCCTCCGTCGATGAATCTGTTCAATACAATGAAAAATATAAAAGATTGCCTACAACACATAATGATGAAGTTGAAATTATTGTTGATGATGGGTTCATTGTACCTCACAAAAATAAAATTGAGTAAAACTGATTATTTCGACTCAAATTGTGTTTATACCCCTAATTTATCATTCATAATAAACACATTTAAGATAATGAAACAATTCTCTTTTATGAATTATTCTATTGACAATTGAGAAATAATACAGTAGTTCAATTTTATTTCTATACATTAAGGAACCTTAAAAATCCAAGCTTTTCTGGAGCTAACGCAACCTGGATTAACCCAACAGCCTGGATTAGGGGTAGCTGAAAAGGCGGCCGCAAGCACGGAGGCATTTGAAGCACGCCAGGCAGCCGAAAGCGAGGTGTGAGGCTGGAGTGTCAAGCGCCGAGCTTCGCCAGCTGGGGGTAGATGTTCAGTGCGGAATGAAAAAGAATGCGGAAGAGCCGAGCGATGGGAGGGCTGAGGGTAGGCAGAAAGGAATGGCATGATGGCAGGGAATTACTGGGACAGAAAACGCCGCCGTAGTGGGATGAAGTGCGAAATGGCACGCTGGAGTTTCATTAGTAAGAATAAAAGTAAAGGAAATGAAAATTCTGCTTGTTGAGTGAAAATGAATATCATTCAGGAGTAAATTAACAATGGGTCAGACAGATAGTATGTTATGTTTTATAAAAAGTCAATACAAGTATTGAAAGAGATAGCTAATACAATTCAGCGGCGTCTACTTGATTGAAAAACAGATGGGAATAGAAACGGTTGGCTGCATATGAGAGAGAAGAAGAAGAAGAAGAAGAAGAGAGAGAGGGAGAGGGAGAAAGAGATAAAAAGAGAGCGAGAGACTGTTTTGAAGAGGTCAAAGAGAAGGCATGCGAAATAATTGTTTATGGATGGCAAAAATAGCGCAACGGTGGCCGAAGGTAAATAGTAAAACAGCGCGGTGCGCGCGGCGGGCAACAGGGCAAAGCGTCGAGCAGAGGAGGGGAGGCGAGGGGTGGGCGACGGCTGTGTAGCGGCGGCGAGCGCGCGCACCGCCGGACAGGTGTATTAGCCTCCGCCGCGCCGCGCCGTATAAATAGCTCAAGTTGAATTAGAAGCTCGCGAGGCGGCACGCGGGCAACGGCGCTCGCTTGTCGGCGCTCGCGCGTCGCTCGGCATTTGCCTGGCAGCGCCCCTCAACCCGATCCCTGGCCACGCCCCTTCTGGGTACCAAGATTCCAATCCGGGTCGAGTCATGTGGAATTGGCGGTAGACAAAAGGCATTCTGGGTAGGTTTCGGGGGCGGGGGGTTACACTGCATTTCATTCTCCAATTTCTATATTATCATTCATTATATTTTTACTTTCTCGGCTTACGAATACTTCGTAAGAAGAGAAAGTTATGTTATCGTGCGCCAGAAAACTGTGAAGTTTTTTCAATATTATCCATTACGGATCCACCAAGGTATAGCCTTCATGGAAACATTCTGGAAAAACAATGAACAGAAAAGGACATATTCCCCTTTACAGTGACGCGCAAATTATAGCAGCCAAAGTGCCAGACTTCTGCTTCTGCTTATAAGGAATGAAATCCATCTATTCTACATGGAAGTTGAGTCAAAGACTGTTCGTAGCCGGTTTTCTCTGGATTCTCGTGCTTCTTCCCCTGCACAATTGCTCCATAATTTTTGCCATTTATATATTAACATCTCTGATGTATCTTCAGCGTTTAATTAGGGTAGAGATGTTTATTATATACTAATGCAGAACTCTCGTAGGACCACATTTGCTGACTGTCCACTCAATTAAATTTCGCATAAATTATGCTTAAGAATAAATGCCTTACTAATGTACTGCATTACTAATTCACTAATATTATTGTAATTATTATCATTAAAATTATGAATACAACAATAGAAACATTATGTTTTGATTTTCCAATTATCTGCATCTGGTGCCACGTAAATTCGCATATAAATCGATTTGATATTAAACTGTGCAGTAAATTGCGATAATCAAAATATATCCAGACATTTTTAAGTGATTTGATAGTATTCACTACCATATTTTTGTTAACAGCAACTTTTATTCTTCTTCAAGGGACTAAACATTGGTTGATAAATGATAAAGAAAGTGACAGTTGATGGATGAATTGCTTAAGTATTTAAGTTCTTTCTCTGAATCGCGCATAAAAGCAATCGTACATTGCCCCTTTTTTCAGATCAGAAAGTTCTAGGGTCTCCTGACATGTGTGGTAGTGTAGTGCATGTTAGTGTATGTGTAAGGGGTGAAGGTAGGACAAGTAAGAGGAAGGAAAGATCGCGCGCGGTCCGTGGCCCGTTTGTTACAGTACTGACCCGGCATTCGCCTGGTGTTGATCGGAGAAACCACGGAAAACTATCGATCACAGCAGCCGGCCGCTAGAATTCTCCTCCAGACAGTGACTGAATTCGACCTAGGTGACAAGATAGTATCGAAAATCCGACCCGCCGTCGGGACTCTAATCTACGATTTTCTGGTCAGAGGAACTGTAGTGACATCAATTGATGCACTCTCGCGGTAGGCAGGTAAGATGATGAGATAAGTACAATTTAGAAATTAAGTTTTTAGACAATTTGGAATGCACTAAGAATAATTATGTAGTATATATTTTTTTGATTCAAATGTGACACTTTCTTACAAAATTTTACGAAATGCATTATAACCTAATGAATGTTGCAGTCAGATCAGTAAGGTCGCAATTCAATTTACATTAATCACGCCTAACCTTCGAATGGGAATGACAGAGCCGCGAACCTCACGTGTTGTCCAGAATGGACAATCCTCATGATCCTGATCCTCTTCCCCCCTTTTACGCCCGCCCCGCCCCTCCCCGCCCTGCCTCACCCCCCCACCCTGCCCCGCCCCGCTCCGCCCCTCCACGTCCCGCCCGCTCCGTCCCGCCCCGCTCCGCCCCGCTCCGCCCCGCTCCGCCCCGCTCCGCCCCGCTCCGCCCCGCTCCGCCCCGCTCCGCCCCGCTTCGCCCCGTCCCCGCACCCCCCATCTCCGCTCTCCCCCGCTCCGTCCCCCCACGTCCCGCCCCGTTCCGCCCCGCCCCGCCCCCGGCCGCCGAGGGCCTTGCCCAGCGTCCCGCACGGCTGCTTCCGCTGTGTGGTAATCGCGGCGTTGTCCTAACGCTTGCATAATGAACTCGCACCTCGCTGCGCTTCATGACTCGCAAATGCGCGTCATATATTCCATGCATGTTCTCCCCGCGCGGCGCGGCGCAGCGAGCGACGTGTCCTGCTGAGAGGGGCGGCACCTCTCTGTCAGCGACGCGCGCCCGATACGTGTTCCAATTAGGGCGGCCTCGGGGCGAGGACCTCGATATTTGCGCATATACGCCAAAGTACGCTTACTCCCTTGCCGATGATTACTCAATATCCGATAGTAAATAATTAACGTTAGTACGCGCCAATGTCGTCTTTTATGTGTTCTTTTGGCTCATTAATGCATTACGAATGACTGTTCGTGACTTAGTTCATGAAACGAAAACAATTTTTAAATAAATACCGAATTAAATATATTAAGAAAATTAAAGATTATTTAAGAAAGTATTTAAGAAAATATTGAAGATTTAAGAAAACTATTTAAGAAAATACACGTTTATCACAGTTGGTTGTATTATTTTAAGAGGTTCACTTACGTAGAATTCAAACCAATTACCTTTGTCATCAAGAATAAAAAGAGAAACTAACTGACTTTTCAACGCAGACCAAACTATTGACACTACAAACATGAAATTTGGAATATATATTCCTTTTACAATTTACGTAACTAAGAAAGCATTTTTCAAAATTTTAGAGGTTGAAAGTTCAAACATTTTATGTATCTGGAGATAGAGAGTTGCGGGGCAGCGGTGGAGTTGAAGCGGGCGGGCAGGACAGAGTCGAGGGGAGGATGGTCCAATATTTCTTTTAGTAAGATTTCCTTCACACTAGAAAAAAAATGAAAAGTTATACCTACTTACCTGGCATTTCCAATACATGTTAATCGTCGTCATCATCATAATGAAAGGTGAAAGTCATGTAATGCAATTTAGAAGTCGAAATTATGAGTGTAACTTAAACCACACTTTTGAAATAGATATCTCAAAATGTTATAATAGAATCAAATAATAAAATGTTGTAATATAATAAAATAATCAAAATGTTATCTAAGAGTTTTGATAGAACATCCAGGGCATTTCAATATTTGGATGAACAAAGATTTAATTATTTTGTTTGCACTCAGTTTTAAATTCATCCGAGCGTTGTTGATACATAATACACATTTTGTCCTAAAGGTGTTTTTCTACCTAATTTTCTTTTTTTTCGATATAAAAATAAAATTTGTTGTAGTTTGTTATTTTCATTTCTTCAGAATTCAATCTATTCAATATTTGCATTATAAAACGTGAAATTATTCTTTCGTAATACGAGAATAAGGATTTCCCAACAAGCCATTTATTCGTGTTTCCTTTAGCAACACAAGCCCGCGGTCGAGTCACGAAGAACATGTTCGCATCGATCAAGAGAGCATCAACCCGGAGGGTGGGGTCACGCGAGTCATTTATCACTCCGACGTCCTCCGTTCTGTCGCCTCGGCGAGTTCCCCAACTGCTCCAATATTTTGCTGCATGCCATGATCTAGAAGACCACTTTTCGGGATGCAAGGTTGTCACAGTCAGGCGCGAATACAAAAGAATTCTGGACGTTAACCCTTCCATGGAACTTCGCATGAAAAATGTGTTCCTCGTATTTTTGACTAGAGAAATTGTTAATACACGAATGGAATAAAAGGTCACACTTCACGAGTGACGAAATAATACTATCTAGTATTTTGAAGACGTTAGTATTCTGACATTAACAATCCTTGTAAAACCGCAACCAGCCTGTGACACTGCCCCTCCTCCTCATCGCAAGTCTAGATCCCCTCCTGGGAGATAGGCCTTAACATTATAACTTATCCCTAGCGTTAACGCAATGCGACAAACAAGCGTCGCGTTCATTAATTAGAGGAGAAGCCGTGCGAGCGCGATATCGAGGCGGGAGCGGAAACGGGCTGTAATCCACTTAAAGCGGCGGGCCGTAGGCGCCGCGCCGCGCTGGGCGGCTGGGCCGGGCCGTTCCGCGCCGCGCCGCGCCGCACCGCGCGATAGTCGCCGCCTTGTTCCCTCTGGGCGACGCGACGGAGCGCGAGATCCCGACGCGCGCGCGACAGGATGGATGATGATGAGACCGGCTTCTGCTTGTGGTCGATGTGAAATGCATTATAAAGCGTGTTTACCTTTGTTAGATCGGGGGGAAGGGGGAATGCTGCCCCCAGGATTGTTAATGTTTCTGATGGCGCTGATGATAATGTATCACTGTGGAGCGTCTCACAAACCGATGCATTATTAACACGAATGATGATTGTGATGAGATGCTGGTGAAAAGATGGGAGAATTCGTCACGTGCAAAAGTAAATGAAAGATTGTTGTATACTTTAATATGGGACAACTATTACAAATTTGCTGAGTTGTGTCTTTTTATAAATTTTTGTTTCTACGTAACGATGCCCGAAGAATGATGAGTGTCACTGCCCAAAAATGTTGTCGATTTTTAAGTAAAAAAGCACATTTTTTAAATACAAAAAACTAAATGTAAACATAATATGTCTCTCAGTGAATAGATATTTCATTCACAGTCGTTTTATAAAAAGTTAATATGTTACATTCTAAATTTTAGGAAAAAATAATACTTTCAAAATTTGGGGGTCACACATAAATTGAAATAATTTTGTGTAAGAACTATAATACTAAAGCCCATATAACTATACAATATATTACATTTAAAAAAAATGGTACATATTACTGCATCTTCTCTTTCTTTCACTGCTTCACATATCACACAAAGAAATCTAAAAAGTACATTAATATGAATTTTTTTGCGGGTTATGTAGAAATGAAATTCAATGTTAACAGTCCGTCAAGATAGAGCATGCATGGTGGCGCATTTATCAGGGGCTGAACCAAGGCGTCTGACTAACGACTCGTTAACATAAAATAAAATGGTGCATTGGTTTTAAAGTTCGTCTTGTGACACCAGATTCTATGCACAACTTTCGTTTCGGACAACTAGGGAAGTGAAATTCAAACATAACGGTTTTATGTTAACAGGAAATTCAAGTTACTTTCCTAAACTTCAATAAAGACTTCAAGTGGAAGATAATGAAGAGAAAGAGAAGTTAGTATTCTGAACAAAAACTCAGTAAACAAGCGGATCAGAAGAAAATCTTTCCGTGGAGTAAGAATAACAAAAATGTCACTGAAACAGAAACCTCTATGACACAAGGAAAGAAACTTCAAAACTTCTGAAAGGGATCTTGCATTATTCTTTGCAAAAAGAGGCTCACTGGGAGAGACGGAAGAAAAGTTGTGCGTGGTGAAAGGGAACGGACGGGTCGTAATGCGTCAGGATTACGATTCCTGAAAAGGATGAAAAAAGATAAAATATTGAAAATTGCACCAAAAATGAAAATTCCTACATACGAGTTGAACAACCAGGAAAAGCTTGATGTTGGGTATTACCACCTCATCTCTTGAAATCTGAAGTAAACTTTCTATTTCATGTTAACTGTAAGTTTTTTTTGTAAACTAAAATTCCTAAATGGTTACTACGGAAAGATACAGTTCGTGTTACGAACGTTTTCCTAAGAATGCAAATGCTTAACCTCCTTTATTAATATTTTTCCATCATCGTATCTTTTGTGCACTCGTTAGTGGCACAACTGAAAAAAAAAATTTTGAGACAATGCACATTTTATAATTGCAGATTGGTTTACTTTCCAGAAGCAACAGCAGCATATCTTTCATTTCACCAACACATTAAAGAAGTGTGATTGCAAGAAATATGGATTTCAATGCAAGGTGAAAACTTCAAATTAATTTATCTCAACACCTGATTTATTGACTTCTGATACTATTGCAGTCCACGAATGATATTATGATAAAAAATACCAATAATTGAGGTTGCGCATTTGCATTCTTAGGGAAAATGGTGTTAGAGCTTTACCTTTTTCCTAGCGTTAGGCACTAGATGCACAAAATAATATATTTAAAACAATAAATACGTATACTCAAGAGAATGTAGTTTTTGGCAGCCCTTAAAAATTCAATGTGATCTCGAGGGGGGGGTAAAGTAGCCAAATTACTAAATTTGTTATTAAATATATGGGTATCTTGGGAAACACATACTGATAGTACTCTGTTGCGTAATGGATCGCTGCATTTAGAAATAGCAGAGGACGAGCAGAATGGTAACACTGGTGGTGTAGAGGAGTTGGAAGAAATGGCAAGATGAAAACGTAAGAGATGCAGGAGTTGTTTAGAGAATGTGAGAGCAAAGCCTTGAGATGAATACTGTTGTTTGTGAATATTTAACGAATGTTACGCATCTGCCTTTCGTATCAAACCTTAACAAGTTTAATGCAAACTAGAAAGATAACATCAGAGATTGAACGGTTAACATCATGTCAGTTTGAACGTTACAGGGAAAGTAAATAGACATCCACGGTTTATTTGTGGGTTATCTAGACAGCGTGAACTAATCGGTCTTATCGACGAAGCAGTCATTATTTTCTGAGCTTTACGTAGTACCTTACCCCGTCTACACGCACCCACGGAGAAAGCAGCTCTTCTGAAACTAGATGGGCGCAGCACGCGAAGACAAAACGTGAACGAAGGTAGGGAAGCATGGAACGGGGAGAGGCAATGAAGCAGCTGTGTCTTCACTACACGCACGGTGCAGTGCGGAGGATAAGAGGATAAGAAAACAAGGAGGCGATGGCTTGGAAGAGGCCGGCTAATCTGACCCAGGACCCCTCTGCCTTCAACGTTTCCCCTCATCCCTCTCAACCTCCATCGTGTACGCAAGCTTCAACCTTACACTCTTAACCTCTCACTCTCTCAAGCATCCCTTACACTCCCGAATTTAGGTAGGATTTTTGTCCACATTTTTGAGACAGTCCTCTCTGCATCAATGCTTTTGCATACTTTTCATTATTTACCTTCTTCTAGATGGTTACTATGCCGGGCTGCTGATCCAAAGTTTGCGAGTTCAAACCCGTTCAAAGTCGGGGGAGTCGTCCCCGTGGCCGAGATCGCTAAAGCAGTAGTGCCGTAGTGATCTTGGACGCGGGTTAGAGTCCCGCATCGGGCATGGTTGTATGTGTTTGTCCTTTCACCCCCTATCATCACCATATCGTTTCATCCTCATTCCATAACGTTGCATCCAAAGTGGTCGCTAATGACCTAGAAGTTGATGCGACCTTAAATAAAAAATGTTGGGTAATTTTTGAGGTGTCAAAAATCGACGGCATGCATGCGGACGCTGGTCGGCATGTAACACAGATCCCAGGAAACAGACTTGGTCGATCCTGGCAAAATTAAATCCTCTAGCAATTTAGCACCAATTAGAGTTTCGATTTGAATTACTTAATAAGATTTCGGATATTGTATTGTGGCCTGCGCTATCTCGTATTCAAATCAAACGTCCAAATTGGCACCCCTAGGGAAAGCAATGGCAAACTATTCTATGTTTACTTGCTCAGGATAAGATTCACAAGAAGGCGTTAGGGGCTTCCGGAGACTAGCCTACGCACTAATCAGTGAATGGCATTAAAAGAAGTAGACCTTCTTTGAAGACTGTAACACGTACGTGTACGTACGAGTCAACTTACTATTTTGAATATATTTACGTACAGAACATGTGTATGCGTACCATATTCAGTCTTTTGTCATTCTGACAGGATACTTTGCTTTTGGGACAAGTGTCCAAATAATAGTCAAGCAACCTATTGTAGTGTTCAAACTGGCGTGATGTTAACCGTTCAATCCCTGATATTGACTTTCTTGCTTGGGTTAAATTTATATACCTTTGATACGAACTGCAGATTTGTAATAATGCATGACATTTGTTGTGTGCTCATAACCGACAGTTCATCCGCCTAATGTCTTTGCTCTCACACTCTCAAAACAATGCCTGCATGAATCTCTCTTACGATTTTCATCTTTCCGTTCCTCCAAACCCTTTATGCCATCAGTGTTACCATTCCACGCATCCTCTTCTATTTCCAACTGCAGCGACCCATTAAGGAGCTGGGTATTAGCAGCATCTTGTGTTTCCCAAGATCCTCGCATCGTTTTTTCCCATCCGCCTTCCCCCGTCCCTTCCCCTTCTGCAGCGCTCCCCTCGAAGCCACTGCTTTCTACCTTCCATTATACACGCTTTCTGCGCCGCGAATAAAAGTATTTTAAAGGTTCCCGCAGGACAAAAACAACATATCTTCTCTCCCTATCAAGTTGAAAGCTTTGGGATGATGAAAATTTTAAGAGAAGGGGAACAAGGCGAACGTGACTCCCATCCAAACGCCGGATGCGCCCTCTGCGCCTTCCTAACTACGCTTTAAGCGTTGTGTCTCTGGAGGATTTCTGAGACATGCTCATACCCCTTACGCTGCTGAAAAGTGTCAACAAGAAACACTTCCTTTGTTGAAGCACGAAAGAGGAGTCCGTATGAGAATTTTCGTTTAAGGAGGAGGTACAGTTCTATCTGTAATTGAAAATTGCTTTTGTTTAACTAGAGTACAACTTGAAATTAAGTTAATTTAAATACTGGAAGTAGAGAAAATTCAACTACACATACACATTATATTCCTATTTCAAGTATTTTCTGCAATTTAAGCCATGTGTATCCATTAATCATTGCTTCATTGAATCCTTTTCTTCAAAATAATGTAATAATATATGCATTTCTTAATATAGCAATAAACACTTCGCTTCTTATTCCGTGATTCTGCAGCAAGGAATTAAATGAACAAATTCTGATTTAGTCGTTTTTGATATAGTTTCTTGGGAATGCTGCTTTCTTGGATTCATAAACGTGTGTCCTGGTGATTTAGATCCTCTGTGTTCCCAGAAATGCATTGCACAAGGTGAATCGTTATAAAGCGTACAGCATTGCTCAGCCCAACTTTGCCCTATCCATCTCTTATCCTCCCCGAGAGAAAATAACCTGAGAGCGCTTAAGCGACCGGACATGCTGTTGAAGATGAAATAAATGATCCAAACAACGATCGAAGTAGATAAAGAAACGAAAGAAATAGGAGGTCAAAGGAAGACCTTCTCGTATTCACGTCCTCGAATACGCATTTCATATGAATCAACAAGATTTGAAATGCAGCTCTCCTTACATAAAAATAGGGCTCACTTTTGACTACTTAGGATGTCATCATGGCCAATATTCACATCACTTCTTTTATATTATTCAGCAAGTTTATTAACGCAAGCTGTCACAGACACAGTGAGTGGTGATTCATTAGGAGAAGCCGATTAGACAGAGTTTTTTTATAGCGAATTTATTTCCGAATATATCCACAAATACTCACCAGATAAATATATAAAGTGAGAAGAAGGAGAAAAGATGTGGGGAGAATAGAAAAAGATATGAACAGTCACGAAGAGACACTAGAGCTCCTTAGTATCTTATGTTACTAGAAGCGAGTAAAGAAAATGAAGAACAATCGTTTACAAATTTCCACAATGGAAAGAGCGATTGGAAACGAAATTACGAATGCACAGACAGCACAACCATTTGAGACCATTTCAATGGAGCAGTTTCACAAGATTCAATCACTGACATCAATCCTGATCCGTAACAGTTTCGCCGCCCCCCGACAGGCAATCACTAAACTGAAACTCATCTACCACTGAGTTATTGTTACTACCATGACGAAACCCATTCACAGAAGTGCCCTTGGACATCACGAACGCAGTCGACGGCGGTTTCCAATGAATCTCAACGTCACTTGCACGACACCCGCGCAAGTTGCAGGGAAGTACATGGAGGCCGAGTGTACGAACTCCGGCTGGTCCACGGGCTTTATAGTGGCCGTAGCCCCTTCACCTCGCAGTGAGGCGCGAGGTGACACGGCCGGAGCGGAGTGGGGCTGCACGTGTTCGGGATTTATGGGCGAGTCGCCGCCGCCACCGCCGCCGCCGCCCCGCCCCGCCCCGCTCCGCTCCACCCTGCCCTGCCCTGCCCTGCCCTGCCCTGCCCTGCCCTGCCCTGCCCCGCCCCGCCCCGCTCCGCCCCGCCCCGCTCCGCCCCGCTCCGCCCCGCTCCGCCCCGCCCCACTCCGACCCGCTCCGCCCCGCCCCGCTCCGCCCCGCTCCGCCCGGCCCCGCTGCGCCCCGGTCCGCCCCGTTCCGCCCCTCCCCGCCCCGACCCTCCCCACCCCTTTCCGCCCCGCCCCGCCCCGCCCTCTCGACCTGCCCGGTCGTAGCACGGGCTCTCCCGCGGTGCAGGACTGCGCCGCAGTGTCGGGCGGGTCGAGCGAAGGCCATCAAATGAGGCGACCCCTTAACCCAGGTGCAGAAGCTCTGCCGGAACTCCTTCTCACAAACCCTCTAGTTAAATATCAATTTAGACAACACATCACTCACGACAGTCTTTAAAAAAATCCTACAACTATTTGCAAATTAAAACAAATGTGGAATTTCAATAAATCATAAATCACTTCACTATTTTTTTTCGATTACTCATCCAGTATTCATTACATTGATATGCGAACGATAGTGTACTTTATAAAAAGCCTACTTGATAGTTTTGTTATTTTCAGATTTCATTTTTCATTCCACCAAAGACGAAAATGATATATCACACATATTTACAACTAAACAATTTGTTTCAATAGATTTAGGCAGTGTGCGGCACACGTGCAGTGTGCCGCACCAACTGTGAGCTTTCCGTCCTACGGAAGAAAATGTTTTTTTTATACACGGAAATGACAATCTAGGGGAGGTAAGCTGATTTCCTTTTAAAGAAATATAATTAAATAGTAAGTAAAGTTCGTAATTCGTTAAAATATGAAAAATATTTGTAATTTTCTAATATACGGCAAGTATAAGAAGTGTAATGTCACTATTGTATGTATTGCACATAAAAACTAAAAATAACGAATTTTTAGAGATGTT
Organism: Acheta domesticus; assembly: GCA_031308135.1. Classification (NCBI taxonomy): domain Eukaryota; kingdom Metazoa; phylum Arthropoda; class Insecta; order Orthoptera; family Gryllidae; genus Acheta; species Acheta domesticus. The sequence continues at coordinate 124,900,114 of JAHLJT010000631.1, read as the reverse complement.
CGTCATTTTATGACTTTTTTAGTTGACAATAATAGAACTCCTTTGAAGCCTTTCAGTAAAGCTTAATCCTTAATTCATCAATTATAAACGTGTAATAACTGTTTTTTTAATTATCAGCAAAAATCTTTAAGAGTATTTATCTCTATACTTCATATTTCCAACTGTCCCTGCATTGCAGCCCAGGGGAGAACGGGATCAACGCGTACGCGGACCATTTTTGCTCTAAAGAGTTAAAAAATCTCAACAAAAAGAGAAACTTTAACACGATCAAATTAAAGAGAACGAAATATAAAGTCATATTAGTGTAAACTATTACATTAATTTACGCGAAATACTTCCCGTTGGGCCTTTAGGCATACATATTAATAGCCTTTACGATTGTGTTATCAACTTCTTTTAACAAGTAGTGTCGTGCACACAGGCCGCGCAGCAAACAAAAGACAAGCGCCGTCCTCCAGTCCCGAGGCGGAACAGCGGCGGAAAATTAATTCGGAGCGTTCCCGCATTGTATCAGTTTGTCACCACCCGCGACTGACGTCCTTCCGATAACATTTAAAACGCCATTGAAAGCCCGCCGCCGCGCCGGCAGCGCACGCCTTCCATTCAAGGGCCTCCATTGAGGCACGGCGCTCGCCGGCGCGAGCAGTCGATGGAGCAGGAGAAAGCAGACCACGGTGTGGCCACGCCAAGGTACGCCGTGGAGCAAACACTCTCGCCAGATTGCAACCGGTGGAGGTGGAAGTGGCTTTGCCGTGCGGAGGAGAAGTCCTGTGATAGGGCGTGCATTGTTCGTCCCTGCAGGCAATTCGGTGTTTGGCGAATTACGAAGTTACGGTGTTTGGTGAACTTCGAAGAGAATTACTGAGAACAAATCATGAATCGTAGAAGGGAGGAATATTGTAAATGCTTTAAAATGAAAATGTTCAAGTCGGAAATCTGCTCGATTTACATTTGGCACTGCGGAAATGGTAAAACCTGAAATAACTATCATCGGAAATGCAAGGGAGAAACACATCCTTGATATAAAGTAAAACAAAATTCATGTGTAAAATCACTTTCCAATTAAAAATTATATCAATGTAATTAAATTTCTTTTTCTACCCCTATTGTATAAAGCTTTCATTTGATGGGTGCAATCAGTTGCTTAATGATACTCATTTCGATACAATTTTCATTATGATACAGGTTCTTGATCAATCCCAAAGAAGTTTACAAACCAAGTGTTGACCTTTAATTAATCATTTGGAATGGTTCTCGTTCGATTGTGTACATTAAAATTACTTTTGATATTGTATTATGCTTGTCAGTTTTAATTTCTTATATTATTAGTAAATTTTCGTGGAATATTATTAATAATAAATTGGATCGTAATTTCACTTTGATCCTATTTGACTAGCGCAATACTTCCTCGCAGGTGGACTGGTGGCCAGAGCCACCTGCGGCAGCATTCGAGGGTAGGGTTAGGGAGCGTCTGCTAGGTGGTCGGGTGAATCCTTTACGTCAACGGCCACGAAATGATTAAATGTAAATGTTTCACTTATAAAAGTCGTAGAAAAATACCGTATGAAACTCGATGTAATGAGTATTAATACACTCGTCTGAGGTTTATGATACTCGCTCGTTCCTCGTTATCGTAATATCACACTCATATCACACTCACGTATTAATATTTATCATTACATCATCGTTTCATAACGTACTATTGTACGTGAATGTAGATGAACAACGATACATTTAATGTGTATCTACTTGGCTCTCCGAGAGACGCCGCAATCTAGGTATAGATGCATTTCGCCCTGAGGAAGGTCGCAGCAAGGAGGCCAACACGTTGACATCTGTGCCTAGGTCGCGGCATCTCCCGGATAGCCAAGTAGATACTAACTCCGCCCGCGGAAGTCTATGCTTACATTTAATGACTATTTCCTTGCCCTATATGCAATTTTATAAATGAGGAAAACGAAGCTAGAAATGAAATGTGTATTTTTTCTCAATTAATTGAAATTTTCGTACAGAATTTTTGTTTAATTTAACATACCTAATTATATCAACAGACGTAATTTCTTTATTATTATTATTATTATTATTATTATTATTATTATTTCATACAGCAATATTTATTCTCTTCTCTACCAACCAAAGACTAATTACTAAGGACTTTCAAACGCTGGCCTGGTATTAAGGTATTGCTATCAAAGGAATACGTCCGTGGATATTCTATCAGCTTTATCCTATTATACGAGAAAGACATAAGACAGCTAAAATATCTACGTGTACGTAGTAGAAATAAAGCATTTATCTAATGCTGCAAAAAATTGATGTCAGGTATGTCGAATCGCAGACAGGAGATAAACTGAGATATGACTGTTGGTGGGAAGTTTGTGAAGCTAATGAGAGACACTGTGTGTAGCCTCAATTTTCACTGCCTCAGTCCTAAGTCTATTTATGCGATACTACCTAAGATAATCTCACTTTATACCTCAGTTGACGCTTCTCTTCGTATAATCGAGTGGTGGCGACAAGAATCCTGTTATTGATTTCCATTGATTTCCGCAATTTACATAAAACAATCTTGAGTTTGTAATACGTTTAGCGAACATGTAAAATGCCTCACACTGGGAAAATCACCTTGTATTAGTCAGCGCCCTTTATTTAATCCCAAATTAGTCTAATGAAATCGGAAATGATCAGTTCATTGTCATTCATATAGCTTTTCCCAGCACATCATCTGGCTTATGTGCGAATTAACCGGCTACTCCTAACATTATTCATATTTCGGTTTGGTCGTAACAAATACTACTTTACAAGAATTCTTGCATATTTTAGTGTGGGTAGCGGTGATGGCAATGCGTTGGAATGCTAAAGGAAAGGGACGTGATTCAGGGAATATTTTTCAAGATCATTTTTAATATTACATGAATTAAATGAGACAGGAAAGTATAGCGAAATAATAACTGTTGCATTCATTTGTAGCAGATAAGATTCGTGCAAATTTTAGCACCTCCAGTTCATGAAGCGATGAATCTTACTGATTTTGCATAACCATTACAAATAATATGAGATGTTTTGTTCTACGTTGTGGCACATGTAGTTGTTCCAAATTACGGTATATGTAGAAGCAAAATCGCATTAATACTCTGAAAATGAAAGTGGTATGACTGTTTAACATAAATACACGAAGAAAGTATATTCCCAATCATGGTAAAATTTGTTAGGAAACACTCATTACTATGAAAAGTTCTATAGGGTTGAAGAACTACAATAATTTACGCACTGACTCCAAGAATCTCATTGGTTTGAAGCTGCCTTGCCCACCCTCAATACTTTTTCCTGGAGGGATTTTCTACGGATCCTGCACCCGAGGATCACACGGGCGCCGTACTACAACACATCCGCTCCGCTCCCTGGTGCCTCCCGGATCCGGAAATTGCGTCAGAGGGTGCGATTTGTCCCGACGTCGCCGTCTTCGTCGTCGCCGCCGGCGCCGCCGCCTCTTGCGCCTGAGGCATCGCGGCGCTACTGCGTCTATTTTCCGCCTGCTCTGGCGCCGGGATAGGCCGCCGTTCGCTCGGCCGAGGCCCCCGGCAGCGCATATTTTCCCTGATTTCGTTTCTTACGTCGCCGATCAATCCAGCTATCCAGTGATGATTTCCGCCGCGGATTTCCTTGGGTAAAACGGTTTAAAAGGCCAAGGAATGATTACGTCCGTCATTGACATTTCAATAACAATATCACTACTAATAATCTTCGAGATCGCAAAATGAATTTTCATACGTTGAGACAGAGGAAATTACATGTACAGTTTTTAATGAACAATTTACTGGTTTGAGAAATTAAAGATATTTTATTTTCCTTCTGTGATATTGGTTTCTCGGTATCAAGGACCCACAAAACAGGGACTCTTGTCGCTGTTTAGGTAGTTTGGCGCAATCGTTTTCTTCTGGAAATTTTGTTTTCGAGAAAACTAAGCTTCTTTTCCGCTTCAATGAAAAAACTGCGCTATATCAAGACGCATGCTTCACTGCTCTGGGTTGACGAGTAACAATAAAGTTCGTTCATGGATTTCATGAAACCCATGAACTCAAATGGCGCTGGGGCGGTCATGCTGCCCGTCAAGATCCAACCACATGGTCACGCCGTGCTACTCACTCAGTCTGAATCAGTGAAAAACTACTGATAGACAGTGACTATTCACTGATGGTGTCAGTTATAACCCTGCCACTGACAATCAGTGAATTGAACTGAACAAATCAGTGAAAATTGGGTCCACTTCTTGAATCAGTGAAACTTCACTGTTTGAATCACTGAAATGTGTGACACTAATTGAACGTGACGACTGAACGATCAGTGAGCGATGGTGGCGCGGCACTTTTACCACTGACGATCAGTGAAATGCTGGCGGTAATTATGAAAAAGGCATATTCGATGATTGTCAGCGAAACTACCCATTTCGACCAAAGATATCAGTGACTTAGGCTCTCACTGATTGAATCAGTGACAATTTCACTGATTCAGATTCAGAGAGTACGTTTTGGAATGGGAGATACGGCTGGCGCAAACAAGGACGACAATAGAAGAGATGGTTGGATGTGAGAGAGAAGTGGGTATAAAGTGATCTCAAGTAGCATAAGACAGACAAATTTGAAAGAAACTTAAAATCAATGTGCAAAATTGTGATCATTTATTTAAATACAGAATACTAAGTTAATATATATTACACACTGCTGTTTAACGATTTATAATGTTCACCGCTCTGTTCTGTAAAAATACTACGTTATGAAACTATGGGTGTACCAACTCACATCCTTGTTTCTGCGGGAGGCTTTAGCCCTCAAGGGATCCGATAGGCCTAAAATAAAATAAAAATAAATTAAATAAATAAGGTTCGGCCTGGTGTCGAGGCGATACCGCGTAAACGTAAAAGTAGAAAAATGGTGCTCTTGCTGCATCGGACTCACTGCTGCCGATCATCCCCTCCCCACCTCAGCCGCTCTCCGCGCACAGCTTCAGCGCATGTGACGTGTAGCGCCGAGTATTTGAATTGTGGGCCCGGAAGGAGTAAAGGAGTCGAGTATTCTCGTAAACAAACATTTTCGACGGGAAACCTATTTCACTAAACTTACTCAAATAAATAAATCTTCATGATTTTTACCCACAATGTTTAATATCCGAATGAAAATAAGTCGAATGAGCGCAGGCTGAAAGGACATCTACATAGAGTTGTAGGTTCGAATTCTGAGAAATGTATTGTTATATTCATTTTGCGATACGAAACGCTGAAAGAAAAAAAATAAATGGCCATGAATCCCATGTAAGCATCTAAATAATCAATTATCTCTTCATCATTTCCCCAAAAAAGCCGAGTACACGGTAGCCAACATCACGCTACTTATGTAGCAGAAGACTCAATTCAAATTATTTTAAATTCAATTTAAAAATTTGTATCTTTGTTTTGATTGAAGGTAGTTAGTAGTGTATTCGCACATCGTATGAAGTATTTCTACAAACGATAAAATTTGTTTTTAATTTTTTAATTAGGCATTCAGATAACCTATCAACATATTTACGATATATGGGAACGGGAATTTTTTATGAACATGAGTTGTATTTTTGTTGATTTAATTTCAGTTTTAGTTTTCATATTTTAGTTTTTCTAAACAGATCATTACTGAAGAAAATGCTAACAAATTATAATGTTCTTATAAAATTTTAAACATTTTTTTTATTTTATAAAACATCTCAACTTTTTCGAATAATCTAAACATGTAATTGACCGCTAGACAGTGAGTTATATTTACCTTCTTAAACATACCGTACTAAATCTTCTACACTAATAACAGAGGAGTTTTCTCTCTTGGGAGCAGTACAAGCAGCTCCGAACGCGAGAACTAACAGTAAGGATAAGTTGCAAAATACACGTAAAAAAAGAAAGCACATCGCAAATTGCAAGGGAGTGCCGTTGGCAGAGCGCGCTGACGTCCAGAGCTGTATGTTCCATGCGCCTTCTCTCTCGGACCTTCTTCTGAAGGCGCCCTCTCTCTCAGGCTGCGACTTTAAAACTCCGTGCTCTGAGTTGTAAATAAGTGCGGGGAAGGGATTTCATGGCTCTGAAATTGTGGTGGAGATCGGGCTAGTAGTGGTCGAGAGGTGGAGGGTTGGCGCTAGTGGAGAAGGGATATTTTCGCAGTCTAGCCGCGTGCACTGGTGCCGAACATCTTTCTATATCAAGACGGTACAGAAGTGCAGTACGACGACAAGACGTTCCATTCGGCTTTGCCCACAGAAAAAACCAAACGCGTAGTTCATAAATTACTCGGGACAAATAAAGGAATAAGGGAATAAACTTGTACGTGATATATAAAAGTAATAAAAATGAAACTGAATGAAATAAATGGGATGGGAACAATGTAATGTAAACTAATGTTCTGGCGGAGTTAGAGAGGGAGAAAGAATGAATGGTAGAAGAATAGGAGAAAGTGAGAATAGAAGATATTAAACGAAAGAAAAAAAGTAGGGAAAAAATGAAGGTAATGAAAATGTGAAAAAATCAGGAGTGTAACGACAATGTTGATAATGAACGTAACAAGAAAGTAGATAAACCTGAAAAGCGAAAAATGATAGAGAGGAGGGTGGAATGAACGAGAAGTGACAAAATCATATACAAAACGGGTGAATGATGAGTATAATAGGGAAATCGAAAAATATGAAACTTGGAGACAGAAGACCATTATTTGAAATAAAAGAAACACTAATTTGTGTGAGAAACTCTCCCGAGTGGCGACGCGTCCCACTGTATGCCGGTAGACTTTGCGGGAGTTTTGCGACATCCTTTATGAATAATGGAAATTATTTATTTACTACTATGGATATCTTTTGCCCGTCAATCGCGCGATTTTCTATGAGATGAGAGAAAAGTACTTCAAGTATGCACGTTTTTACCGAATTTTCAATTTTTAAGGCGAAATTATATTCATTTGAAAAAAGCCTCAGTTAAAAGATCACAGCCTTCTTAATGAAACAAAAGTCCAGAACATTAAGCAAACATGAAGATAAAATTTGTAACATGTTCTTGACTTCTGCCCTCGCACTTATCCACACAGCAAGTAAACTCTTACCCACCAGCAATTTGAAACAGGTTCTAATGAACAAAACCCATTTGCAAATTTATACGTTTCAGCTACAGTCAGCCTGCGTTGTACATCCTTTCTCAAATCAAGACGAAACAATTCGTTCCCAGAAGAGCACCGTGCACTCAAGAAGACGAGAATCGTTCTGGGTTTATTCCCTCGATTTCAATACAGCACTTCTCTCAGCGTACTCCCCTCCTCCTGAGCCCTCTATCGGCAGCGGCGGCGCACAACACACGAAACGACGTTCAACTTTTCGGAGAGGGTCTGCGCGGCGCAGCCGGTGCGTGTAGCGCGGCCGGCAAAGCGGAGGGGGGGAAGGGGGAAGGAGAGGGGACGGGGGAGAGAAGAGGAAAGAATCGCCCAAGTTTGCTTATTTTCGCGGAGAGTCCCGTCCGTGAACGGCTCGGCGCGGCTCCTCGCTGAAGGCGGAGTACAGCGGCGCGGCGCGGCACGGCGGAGAGATACGAGCTCACGAAGCGCCGCGCCGCGCCGCGCCGCGCCGCGCCGGGCCGGGCCGGGCCCCGAGTGAAGCGAAACTTCAAGGGATGTGAATGGAGAAAGTTGAGAGGTGCGTCGGGACATAAATACGGAATATCTGGTTACGGCAGTCGAGGGCGGAAATGAATACCTGAGAAGAAGGGGATGAAAGAAACATGAAATACACGAAACTCTCGGAGAGTAATATTTTACCTGACGAGATGTGGATAAATTATTGAAGATATTAGATATCTTGTTGCGGATGTATTTATAACAGGAAGCAGAAAATACTGAATACTTTAATGGTATTCATTTTCAAGATTGTAACAATAAATAACAATAAAGCGGCATTCTTTCTCTTGAGAAATACTTTACCAATTTTATCAATACTTATCTTTTTATGAAGAATTATACTACCTAATCTATCAAGCAAGACATTTTGAACATTAAATATTCTGCTAAATTTTCACAAAAGATAACATTTTGAGGCAAAATTCCTTGTACAATCGTCATACTCTTCATTTACGATTAAATCCGCGTATTTTAAACAAACATGATTAAGCTCTAGAAGTATAATGATTAATTTGAAATTGTGGATTACTTCTCGGAGATTGAAACAGACTATAACACCAACATTTAATTATTTTTTAAATTTCGGCTAATAATGAAAAACCTAATTCGAAGAATTTCTCAGCATGGACTTTCTAGAACATGCATTCTTCAAATACAATATTTCATTGAGAAGATGTTATTGCTTCACTCATTACTCATTTCTTTCCACTCATCTTCCTCACATATTTCAAAGTTTTGCAGTGAGATTCTCCTGCTCACTGTACAGCGGTTATGGCGCGTGAAGAACGCTCGGTCACGAACTCGACTTACGACTCGGGGGCTGATCTCAGTCTAGAACAATACCCAGGCGCATTTGCGATGTGTGGCACGTGTTCCCACACACGAAGCGTACGTCTGAGGCTCTGAGATAATAGCAATCGTAGCGGAGCTCCCGCACGTCTCCGCCTGCGAACCGTTTGTGCACTGGATGCGTCAGGCCGACGGCGGCGCAGGAAGCGCTGGCGGGAGGGAGCCTTCGGCAGCCGGAGACGAGAAGTCACATCTTTGCGAAGGGGGAGCAACAAAGGGACAACCATGGAAGGGCAATTTAGATGAATCTTTTTTGTGGCACATATCTCAGCTTAAAGAAAGTGATCACTATTTTCTTTAATTATTATAAGTCATAGTTATATTTTTCGTAATAAATCCTTAACTTTTGATAATCGTACGTTTACTGAAACAAATGTGCATTTATTTAAAAAAATACTCTTTGCTGCGAGATGCACATTGTGCATCTGAAGAGAAGGGTGAAGTACAAAGATGGCGCAATGTGTGCCTGAGGGAAGAGATTGTGGAAGTGGGAGGAGGATATTCGGGAGAGATTAGTTATTCCCAAATTTTGTGAGACGTGGAGCGAAAAATAATAGATGAAAACTTTGGTCATGTTTGTTTTAATAGGAGAATACACAGGGATATCTGACTTAGCTGAAGAGCATTATTTACACTAATTTTCTACTTTATTTTATGACTGTTCTAGCGCTGTTTAAATGGCTTTTATTTTGGGACATTTCTCAGTGTAAAGAAAGTGATCAGTACTTTCTTTAATAATTATAATGATAGTGAGAGTTTCCATAATAAATTCTTAACTTTTGATAATATTACAATTTATGAAAACAAATGTGCATTTATTCCAAAAATCTGAAAGAATTTCAAACTTTCTATGTTACTGCGACTTGAATACGAAAAAATATGTGTAATGAAATAATATATTTCTCTTTTCCGCTCCAAGTGTCAAATTAATGAAATGATTTTTAATATTCCATTTCGAGAGCATTAGACTATCAAGATTCCGACATCAACATTTTGTTGTTCATAAAACAATTATGTTAAACATATTGTCTGGAGAATATTTAATGCAACACGGGACAGCCGCATAGTGTGGGGTGATGGCAAGGGACATCGGGAGGGAACGGCGACGACGATGGCTTTGCCTTTGACAAGTGAGCTGCGGGGGCCTTTAACTCCACAAGCACGTAATAGGAAGATTAGGGTAATGGAGATCCTATTAGCCTCGCGACCTGCCAAGGACCACTGCGCGTCGCGACCTGCACTTGCACACGGCCCGGCGCCCTCCTTCCCCCCTCTTCCACTCCACACCCTCCCCCTCCTTCTGCATCCTCCTCTTCCTCTTCCCCCACTTGTACTTGCTCCCCCATTTCCCTCTCCCTTCGCCCCTCCTCTTGCCCACACTCTCCTTCCACTTTCTTCTCTTCCTTACCCCTACTTGTTCTATTTCCTCCTCCTCCTTCGCATTCTCTTTCCTTCTCTTCATCCTCCTCTGCTTCCCCTTCTCGATCCTCCTTTCCTTCTTTCCTTCCTGCTCCTCCTTCCCGCCACTCCTTTCCGTCCCCTGCTCCCTTGGGCCGCTCCGCGCCTGCCGGGTGAGCTCCCGTAAGCCCCGCTCCTATCTCTGTGCAAACATCGTCAACTCAGTCAATCGGCGTCGACTGTTCCGGCCCAACAGCTGCTCGCTCGACGCTCCCGTCAAACCACCACGGTCGACTTGGCACACGCAGGGATTGCTCTGCGCTGAGAACTGGGACACACAACAGCTCGCAGAGTTGGTCATGGAGTTCAGAGTTTTCAATGGTTCTCGAATGATACACCGCGATTTATTACATGTATTTTAGAAAGTGTAATTTTTACCGGTAGCGATTTGCAATTTTTTAAATTAAAAAATATTGAATCAATAATGGAGAACAAAATAATGCAATTAAAGCTGCAGTTGTCATTACTGTCATATTGCCGAATATTCTGCACATGCAAATTCAGCCAACTCAAAATAAATTACAATCTTATACCATAATTAAGAAAACATTTAACGATAATAGACGTAAGTATTAATGCAATAAAAAATGCAATTATTTCTATGGACTGTTCCAAAACATTCCAACTGATGGCAAACAATTCTGTTGCAGTAATTTTTGTTTAGATGCATGACAGTAAAATGTGCAAAGCATGGAATGTGAGCCGTCATGGACTACTTTTATTGCAGCGTAGAAGGTTTTTCAGTGAAAATATTATAAGGCCAGTTACTAAAATTTCGTACTCAAAAAAGGTTTAATTAAAGCACCATTTACAAAATAAATTTAGTATATTATGCGTGTAAGATACATTGTAACTATGTTGATAACACAATTCACTTTCGTATTTGCAGATACCGAATGTTATATTTGGTCAAAACGAATCCAATGAGGATAACAATAGTCAAACGTAAAAGGCAAATAACATATCCAATACACAAAGCCTCCCTTAACAACTCAGTGGAGAAGATCATTCTTTTACAAGACATAAACTTTGCTTATTATGATTCACTACTAATGGAGGTCCTTTGTAGTCATTTTATTCCCCCAGAAGGATCGTCTCGAGAAAGGAATAAGACGAGACGACGTTGTCTTCTCGAACGTAAAGGTATGCAATTCGGCAGGCAGAAGACTTTATGGCGCGTGTAAAAGCTCGCCTTTCCTCTCTCTTCCATCTCCAACACCTCGACAAACGCGCTCACAACGGAAGGATATCGGAAATTCGATAACGGCAGGAATACCAATTAGAACACAAAGGTTAATGGAAATTCCGTGATCAAGGGGCGCCTCGGGCCGACGCGAACAAGGACTTCCCTTGGCGGCGCCGGCGGCGGCGGACACGTTGATGGGAAGACGGCGTGCGCGTTTTATGAGGGCGGGCAATAGCCGCCTTGATAGAGGAGGAGATTTATGGAGGGCGCAAGGCCGCGAGCAACGGTGCGGAGAGGCTGAGAACTTGGTGCGACAGAGAAAAGAATCCTTTCGAACACCCGAACTGGAGACACTGTAAGAACGCGTGGCTACTAGTTTATTGGGCCTGCATGTTATACCCAACTTCCTTGAGCTTGGCGTTTGAGAGACACGCGGTGATGTTGACAGTGGTTTCCTAGTGGCACGCAAGAGCAGCCGCGTTTCCAGTGGCGTAACCTTCCCCTGTTGCTACCAATTCTGAATGAAAACATCGGGATAGGGTGTCACACCAAATGGGAGCTTATGCCATGCATGTATGATGAACAACATCGACATTAACCGCATTAAAGAGATGCAGATATTTTAGGTATCTCATTGAAAAGTATGGGGAGTATAGGAATGAAATCTAATATTTGACGTGGATTGCCCGCAAACGATTCTGCAGCGCGCACGTGGAAAGTGTAGTGAAGCGCTGCAAAGCTAATTCTTTAGAGACTCGTCTCGTACTACGCATCCCGACAGAATTGTAATACCCAGTGCGCCACTGTTTACAACACAGCTGTCATACGACTACAAGGGTCGAAGAATGAGGCCGCGAGCCATTAAATATTTGCTATTTATTTGTTGTCTTATGGAACAGCAATTTTTTGATACTATATGGTTTGTAAAGAACTTTTGTACTGTATAATTATACTGTGTTACGTTATTTCAGTATTTGTGAAGCCTGATTTTGTTAATACATTTAATTTAATGCAGTGATACGAGAATACTTTAATTGTTGTTTTCGACCAGAGCATTTGCTACGTTTAGGAAACCCATTTTGTTTGATTTTAATAGTAGTTTTCCTTCTGCAAGCCAATAGGACTGTATAACATAATACGACCACAGGGGAACGAAAAGTCACTCTTAAGGACCCGGCGTCCGTTAAGAATTTTAACACTAGAAGGACCGGAATTTCGTCCTACTTAGAAGGACCGTTGTGTGTCATTTTGACACATGATCTCCTGAGCACTTGAAAAGCTAATATTATAGATTTTCCCACGCACTGCAATGTAAAGTGGATAAATGAATAAATGCACATATTTCTGGAACATTTTAATACATTATATTTCAAAAAGTTTGAAGTTACAAAATACAAAGTTGTAGAAACTTTTACAGAACTTGAGATAATAGAGAAGATACTGAGAAATGAATGAAAACATTAATGAATATTTATTAGTTTATGAAAAGGTAATGTTCATATTCATGGAGAAAGAAAAAAAATTAAACAGTGTAGGCACGCTGATTTTTTCTTACAGCATTTTCCGTAAACAAACTTTCAACTCATACAACATACAGGAGAAATAATGTTGCTATAATTGCTTTTTTTGGCAATGCTTCCTTTTCATATGATTAGGGGTTTTATCAAGAGTGAAGGGTAATATTTAACATTATCAGACGATCATCTACTATGTTGCGAATAATTTGCAATCTATAAGTAGATGTTTTTTCTTGCATCTTTCTTGAACAATATCTATGCATTTACTGTTGGGATATCTAGGATCTTCAATAGAATGTGAACTCGCCATCATCACCTCCTTGGGCGCACGGGATATTTACGAACCATCTGATGCAATGTATCTATCTCCGCCTATTCTTTTATAAAAAAAACATTGCCTTCTTTTCCCCAGAGTTCTGTGTGCTGATACTGTCATGTATGGTGCTCAGGATTCAAACACTTTTATTCTTTTTTCGATAATAATATGTGAAAGTTTGACCGAAGTTTTGTTGGTCCAAAGTTGTAAAATTCACTATGACAAAACTGCCTTGAAATTTTTGATGTGTGATTTTCAAGTGCCAGACCTTGCTGATTCCTTCTCATTATACCTATTTCATTCATATTCAGCTTTTCTGCCAGTGACGCAGAAGAAAAAAGGAATCGCAGTTTATGTTCAAGCCCCCACCCACCGACCCCTCACTCACGAAGTTCCGACTGCTGCTTTTCCTACTTTTTGGATAATATTGGACATTTATTATTGTTCTTGTTCCACTTCTTCACTAGAATATATACCAGACTCCTTGATTTCATCACCCATGTCACTTGCTTTCTCAGAAATGTCTCCATTGCTGTCACTGACACCTTCACTGTTTTCTTGAGTAAAATTTTAAAGTTCAAGAAGTATTTATTCCTTTTTCTGTACTCATTATGCAAAGTTTTCACACACACACTCGCGGCTTGCAATTACGTTTTGCACATGGAAGGTTCTCTGTAACACATACTGTGGATTCAAAAAGAACAGGATGTATCCGCAGTTTCTAACGGATCGTTATCATCGTCATGCATCGAATTTCAAGAAGGTAACAATAGTTTTATCAATCTGAAAACCAGAGATATACTACTTCCAATGGGAAACGGAAGTATGATACAAAAATGAAAGATCAAGACTTGGAAGTGTATATTGTGTCAATATGACACATGGAGGTCCTTCTAGGTATATCTAAGATTATTTCCAATTCTATGAAAATCACACGACTGAGCTTTACAGCTCATGAAGTTCATGCACTAAAGAATGCACTTACAAAGAACCAGTTTTCTAACTTTCAAAACTCAAGCACTACATTGTAGTATGTGTCACAAATGTGTCATTTTGACACACTCGGTCCTTCTAGTGTTAATGGTCTGCAGTCTGTTAAGAACAACTGAGGCACATGAGTTGTAGCTAAAGTACGCTTTTGGGTAATTTTAGTCCGAGAAAATGTATTTCGTATAGATAATTTTTTTCTTAAAAGAAGCTGTATTACGAAAGTAATGACCAACAAACGGACGTTATCACAAATAACGGTCATATGTTGACTTTAAATCATGACAATCGCCTCATTTTACACTCTTGCAATCTGTTGTCTCACTCTGACATTGCATTACGCCAAACGTTGAAGGCATGACAATGCTGCATTTGACGTAAAAAGAATGTCCAGGTCCTCTAAACGTCTTTTTTAATGCGATCCGGCCCAGTATATGTCAACTTTATTGGAGTTCGTTTGCCCATCGTGACATCTCGTATGTATCCTATCAGAGCAGCGAAAATAGAGCCATAAAACTCGATGAATCGCAAATGTTTGCATTGTGACAGTCTCCCATACATTTTTATTTTCCTTTTTGCTGCGAGATTCACATGCAATACTCGAGATTCGCAGAGTAAACTATCATTTCGAGTGAGAAACGAACAGCTTCCGTTAACAGTAACGAAAAAAAGCGCTTTTCATTAAAATTGATTTTACGAAGTTAAATGAATAGAAATGAAAATTCGTGTAATGAAAGAACATTCCTTAGGTCATAGGAATTCTCTACAAACATATTTAGTGTGGTATACTCCAAGGAATACATTAAAGTTAAAAAAATATTAAAGTTTAATTTTACATTGTATACATTTGGCCCATTTAACTTGACAAATCAAAATAACTCGAAAAATATGCAACGTACAAAAAATGCCAAAGGCAAAAAACTAATATCTCCATGGGGCACATCTGTCAGACCTAAAAATCAAACTTCCCAGCTCGCCCCTTGAGGGTGAGGTGGGAGCCAACTTTGAAATCTTAAATGGGAACTCCCACTTCTTATTACAGATTCGAATTCTACACAAAAAATACGTAATACACATATATCGAAACCGCTCTGCTCGTCGGTTGTGTGGCGATTCTAATGGGATTTTGAAGATTTCGAAAAAAAAACACAAAGTCGTGACCACAGAAGAACATTTAATTGGATACGCTTTGAAAGCGAAACAAAAAATGACAATAACATTGACACAAAAAAACACAAAGAAAAACACTTAACATTTAAAAAAAATCAAAAAGGAAAACCAACTGCAAATTTATTGCGAGTTAATTTCATAAGTGGCACACATTAAAATCACAGCAATATCTTCTGTGACAAAATAAATTGAAATTCAACAAATTGGATGAATGAAATCCCTGGTGTGAATGAGGAGTGCAAATAACGTCACTTCTGTGGGAAGGACACATGCATGTCGCATGACAGAGTGTCGTAGTACTTTTTGTTTACAAAAATTGCGGTTAACTGCCCCTCAAAATATACTGCATCAACATTCGTATATAGTTGTTTGTACGAAATTCTCCGAATATACAAAGAATAAGAAAGGGGTGAAATATCGAATTACAAAAGAATATCAATAGAACATATGAATAAATATAATTTTAAAAACACAGACTATTGAAACGAAGTTTCTTGAAAAACTAGAAAAATTGCCTGTTATTACATCTATTTTGAGATATTCAAGTTCACTTAAATTCTTCAACAGTTTGTAGCAAATACAATTTTATAACACTTTTAATTATTTACAAATAGCTATAATTTCTTTCTGATTTGATTTGGATGTAATACTATCATCTAGAATATTCCACTCCTATCTCTCATGCCTCCCAAGATCTTCTGTAGCGTCCTTTCGCCACTCTCTCCCCTCCCGCCACTCTCAATATAGGCATTGAACGGCGTCGCCGCGAACATGGGGCGAAACTCGTAGTATACCCGTGACCAGACACAGGTCACAATCTCTCTCTCTCTCTTTTTCTCTCTCTCTCTTTCTCTCTCTCAAACACACACTCAAACACAAACACACACACTCAAACACAAACACACACACACAAACACACACACAAACACACACACACACACACACACACACACACACACACACACTATATGCGCCGGTGAGAGCAAAAGTGGGTAAGTCAAATTTTGGAAGATTTGAGTAGATGCACTGGTAAATGGTTTTAAAATAGTTCCATCACGTGTTCAAGGGGTGTGTGGGTGAAACTTCAATATTTCCTCGGTAGAAGATAGCATAATGCAGAAGTAGGCTACAAGTTTCTCAAACCGCTGCATGCAATCGTGATGTAAGTGGGACGAAACAACAGCTTCCAGGAGCTCCCAAGAAATAGCTTTTTGTTTATCAGTACCCATCACAGAAGTAGACTCGGAAAAAAATTGCTTTTAGTGATACGAGAACAGGACAAAACCGCAACTTCAAAATTCCTCTCATTTGAATGAAAATCGCAACAGATAAAGTCAATAATTTGAACATAATCGACCATAAATTTCATGTATCACGGCACTTATTTATGAAAAATGACTTCCATTTTGAAAAAATAGAGCAAGCTGGGAAAAATTAAATTCATTATGTTCCCTCCGACCATCTGTTCAGTTCGAGACAAGAAAATTATGTGAAATGGCCCCTGCAGATTTTAAATCTACTTTGTAACTTGAAAAAGCAGTTGTGTGGAAGGTTAATAAAGCAGAAGGCAAAGTAAATTGGATGCAAATACAATGGATGCAGTTCCTTAGAGAAGAACCTAACTTAACCTGTAACTGTTGCAAAAAGGACATGATTAAACTTCTGCAAAACGTACTTCCAGTACACAATTACTTCAACTCACTAAAAACATTCCTAGCTGATGAAGATACGGGACCATTAGAACAAGTTTAAGATGAGGCGGAACTTCTGTGACCAAACTTGTCAACACAGTGAGCACTACTGACCATACCTTCACCAAAATGCTTATTCTAGTGGGTTAATGTAAAATTTGTAATAACAGTAAACAAACTTCTATTTTATTTTTTGCGATATTAACTAATTATAATTTTTCATTATAAAAAATATCAAAATATATTGTATAAATACATTGCGAACTTTGCTCTTTTATGTTGTGTATTAAATTCACTCTATTTTCATATTTTTCCATCACACTGCTATCACAGACGAAAATTATGCATGCGAATTATTTGAATGTAAGTCATAATTTTCAAACGGTGTGCGCAAAAGTGGTCAATAAAATAGTTAATATAAGTTTAATAAAAGCCGCCACCACCACTTAATAAGATACACTTAATATAAACCGCCGCCACTTAATAAGCAATTATCAATCCAAAATATCTGTAGTAAGTAAAAAGATCTCCTTAACACATTCATAACAATTTAGATAATTTATTTCTAAGCATTTATTTTTACAGCGTTCTTTGTTTACATCATTTTCTGGAAAGTATGTTTTTTGACTTACACCACTTTTGCTCTTAAGGGTTCGTATATAATTTACATTTTTCCGGTGGAACGCAGCGGAACGTCGTTCCGGTACATCAGGAACAAAATAGGGGGGGGGGGGGAAAGCAAAGGGCGAACACTTTGGAACTTAGATTCGACCAACTTTCGTAAACTCAAACAATTAACTACATCATTTCTACAAATGTAATAAAATTATTAGTAAAAAGCTATAAAATATCATTATAAACTCTCAATTTTTATTTCCTATTATTATCATTACATTTTCTTGGAGCCAATGCTTCCATTGTTACTAATCGTTAATATTAATTGCGATTTATAACTTCTAGATTATATTACAAATACATAACTATTTCTTTTAAATTAACAATTAATTTGTGCAAGGGTATACTTCGTCACTTAACTTTAATATTTGAGATTTATTTTGAAGTTATCAAAAATGTTCCTTAATTCAATTAATTTACACACATTTCATTTCAAGAGAATATTTGCAGCTTCTAAAGTACTTAAGTAAAATGTATCATTTCTAAGACAAATGTAATGCATTCGAATGTGCACAATGCAAAATTTAATGAATAATCCATTCATGTTTGGAATTGTTTTTGAACCAGAAAATTGTATCAACATGCATTTCTCACGAGTAAATCCACATACAGCATCGTTTATCAATCCCCATTCAAAACGACCTCCCTGACCTCAAGCGAAAGTACCAACCTGAAACGTCCCGCACAATCTGTGACATAACCTCACTAATCTTCCTACCAAACTGCATCCCTTATCTTGGCACACGTGATGCTTCACTTTATCACCGACCTTCACGCAACCCGTCCGCACACGGGGCACGGAGCCTGCCCATCCCAGTCGTCAGTACTTCCGCCCCTCCCTCGTTTTCCCTGGACACCGCAGCTACCGACACCTCAGCCACCGCCACCGCCAGTGCCAGCATTGCCGCCGCCAGCGCCACTGCCGCCGCCGCCGCCACTGCCGCCGCCGCCGTCGCCGCCGCCGCCGCCGCCGCCGCCGTCGCCGCCGCCGCCGCCGTCGCCGCCTCCGCCGCCGCCACTGCCGCCGCCGCCACCACCATCACAACCATCACCAGCACCTCCGCCGCCGCCGCTGGCGCGCCCGGCGCCACCGCAACCCGCGCGCCATACGGCCGCCCCCCTCTCCTACGCGCACTGATTTACGCCCCACGCGGATCCGCGAAATCCGCGCGTCGATATTTCACCCCTTTTTATGACGGACAGTTCCGCCGTCGCCACCGCCGCTCCTGCCGCCGCAGCGGGCCGTTTTTCAGCAGGACTACCAACGTGGGCCTGAGGGTGAAATAGCCGCTGTTTGTTGAATATTACCGATCGTTCGCACGCCGTCCTGCTGTTCTCAAACTTTGCTGTGAAAATGATTTGTTCTTGAATATGTTTGTAGTCAATGGGGAACAGTAAAGGGCTGATGGGTGCTAATGTCTGAAGTATTTGCTACTCAATATTTTTATAGAGTTCCGAAAATGTTAATTTCATTACCAATACTCTGCTATCTTTTTTAAAATATTATGTAGGAAGATAACCCACACAATTATTATATTCTCAAATCAAATACTTGATTTTTACATCCACAGCACCACTTTGAACTTTACTTTCGACATTTATGGATTTCATTAGAAAAATGTCATATTTCTGAATTTCTCTCAAAATATTTTGAAATATTGTTTTCAACAAAACACCTCTTCCTCGATCTCGGTATTCTGACTGAAATACTTGTGTAAGAAGTGTCTGTTCTCAAAACGTAATTTTTCCTGTCCGTCTGCCCGTCCTTGCGTCTGTCTGTGAACATTAGCGTCTAAATCGTACGAAGGATTTTCTCCAAAATAAATTTTCCCGATTAATCTGGTCGTTCTCGTGGCCCTGCAAATATGAACGGTATCATTTAATTTTTGGGAGTACTTTACATTAATCCCTGGTTGAATACGTTCAGGAGTTACTAAGATTCGCAGGAGTAAATTTATCAGGATCAGAACATTTTTATAATTTTCTAAAAAATGACTGCACATTTCCTCTTTGGGTTTTTTGCTCTAATGGTGCCAAGAACTGTCAAAAAGTGGTGGAGATTCGATTTTCATTAAAAAATCATGAATTTTAAAAATTCAAAAGGTTAAGATTTCTTTTCTTCCTGCTGTATTTACAGTATTGAAGATATAGATTTATTTCTTAACGAAATCTGTTCTTCAATCAATTTGACATTAAAATTTTCAAAATATGAATAGTTTTCGCATACATTCTGAGTAAAATAATTAAGCACCCAATTTACAGGAAATTAAACAAACACTTGTCAAAATCTAATATTTACTTCCAATTTTTTCTAGAATAGAACGTTTTCTTAAGTACGGTGTAGCTCTGATTTACATTAAAAAACTAGGGGTGCTACAACAGCACTTACTTTCCCGTATTACAGGAAACAGCTACGTACTGAAATATTGCACTTTATGCGCTACTAACATCTTAGCTATTATTTAAAAACCTACAATTCAACCGAGAAGCGTACAAATCACTGTTTCCATCGCAGTGTTGTCAGAACTATGTGAGTTCTACAACTGCCCAAATATAGAATACAGAAGTTTTGTAAACCTGTACTGGAAAAAGAAGCCTGATACCCTGGACAATATAGAAATGCATTCCATAGGGCCATGAATAGACAAGATTATTCTAAAACCATGCAACAAACACTCTACACGCTACAAATGGTACAGCATTTGGTGCGAAAACTAAATATTCCCATGGAAATATCAACATAAATTAGAAAAATATAACTCCTGTTCATACAGCTCCATCAGGTCACAACAATGACACGTAATTCATAGATATTTGCGAGCGCAAAGTGAATTCCATTGTTGCAGACCCTGCTTTGTCGCTTTTCTGAGAGCTATTAATTACTTTTACTATTTCAAATATTTGAAAATAAAAAAATTCTAAAATATTAATGTGTAAGTGTGTAATAAAAGTTCGAATGTAAGAAACGAAGAAAGAAATAATATACAAAATTGCACATTATAATTTACGACGCACCCAGCTGTCCGAAGCGCAGTAAATTTACAGCGGGCTATTTATTATGTTTGTCACAAAATTATAGAAAAACTACTCGTATTTTGAAAAAATTAAGCATGACTTTATTTGAAGATGTAGTTTTGATAAATACATTTAATTGAGAAAAATTGTATTTTTAAAACTGTAGTTGTAGAAAACGACGAATACGAAGCGCAGTCAGTTCCGAGCGGGCTATTTTGTTTGTCAGGAAATTGTAGAAAAACTACTCACATTTTCAAAAAATTCAACATGATCTTATTTGAAGATCTGTTTTTGATGAGCATAATTCATTAAGAAAAACAATCTTGTCTTCTCAATTGTAGTTGTAGAATTACGCCGAATCTTTTAAAATTTTAAAAAATTTTTGCAAAATCAGGCATTTCAACGAACGTGAAACCTGCACTATTCTCTTAAGCTACCTCTATTCTATCTCGGTTCCAATTTAATCAAAAAACGTTGTGCGGTTTTTAGGAAAAAAATTGTTTAAAGAAAATACTTATGTTTTTGAAAAATTGAACATGATCTTATTTGAAGACCTGTTCTTTATGAACATACTTCATTAAGAACAAAAATTGTATCTTCATAATTGTAGTTGTAGGAAGATGCCCAAAAACATTTCAATTTGTTCAATTTTAGAAAACTCAGAGTTTTTAACCCACATAAGACCTGCGCCATTCTGTTAAGTGATCTTCAGACAATCCAACAACAAAATTTGGCCAAAATTGTTGACGCCATTTTTTGAAAATTTTGAAAATGTCCCAGGGGCTTCATGTAAAATACCCTCCAAAATTAAAACATCGGTTTAATATTCAAGGGACCGCGAAAATATTTAGATCGATTGGGGAATATCAATTTTGGAGAAAATCGGACGAATGCTTTAGTCGCTAGCGTTGTTCACAGACGGACGGACAGACGTTTTGCTTTCAATTGTTTTTTTGGTATCAAGGACCCACAAAATCGGGATTCTGGCTGCACCAAGTGTTAGGCAATTTTTTCTTAATTTAGTAACCGGATTTACCCCCTTTTTTGTTACCAGAACCCCGTAGTAAGAGTTTTTCTGCCGAAATCCGTCGTTTTTTTGCGCAGCATTACATAACTTTCCCTATACTAGCGTACGTATAGTATACGGGAAAGTAATATGGAATTTTGAAAATTGCAAACGATGAAAATTTTGGCGGATATACAATTCCTACATTTTTAAAGGAAGATTTATTCCTTAAGTGAAAGCTATTCCCCAACATTCGGACTTTATATAAGAAGTTGCAATATTATAACATTATGTAACCGCTAACAATAGTACGAAAGCGTATGTTAGAACACCATTAGTTTCTTTATATTCTATTTACATTTAATCGTATTTTTCCTTTGACGTTTCAATTTAATGCTCGAAAAGACGCAAATTATAGTATTGTTTAAAAATAATGAAAAGTGGAAACAATTACCGATAAAAACAATCACCGTCAATTGTTTGTTTTCAACTTGTCAGGTAAATCTTCAAACACTCCTTTAGCAGACACGATGAAATCATCGTTCCCGCGAATGCTGTAAACAAAAGGGAGGGCGAGGGTGCGGTCACCAAGCTACCAGCAAGCGGATCGGATTCGAGCCCACTGGGAGAGCGAAGGTGCGTGCCCGCAACAAAGGCAACTTTTTTTTATTTACGGTCGCACCAACAAGGTCATTAGCGACCACTATTGGGTTTAACGTAATGTAACTGAAGATGACATGATATGGTGATGACAGGGGGTGAAAGAATGAATACAAATTCAACCATGCCCGAGGCGGGACTCGAACCCGTGATCCGTGGATCCGAGATCGCTACGACACCGTGCTTTAGCGATCTCGGCCACCGGGGATCAGCGCAGCCAACTTTGCAGAGCGCCCAGCTTGTGAGTTCCGCGGCAACCGCCAGCGAATATTTTGCCGCGGGAGCTGAGGGCGACGTGCACATCGAGTGAATTATGTACAGTATTAGCCTTGCTGTGTTTGCTGCAATGCTCTGCTCTGCTCTGCTCTGCTCTGCTCTGCTCTGCTCTGCTCTGATTCAGAGGTATACGGCTACAGTGCGAAAGCAGGACACGACAAGTGAGAGTTTTCTTTGTCGATGGAACCGTTGATTGCGAAAGTGATGTATGTGGTACAAAAAGATTTGAAGTGAGAATTTGTGACTAAGCAAACAACACAGAAGGCTATATATTTTTCCCACACCTGTAAAATATATTAGCAGTACTTTTTATTATTTTAAAAAACAGCAAATTTTCGCCGGAAAAACTCTTATTGCCGGTCCCTGGAAACGAAAAAATGAATAAATCTTGTCCCTAAATGTAGTAAATTACTTGCTCTAACACGTGTTTACCAAAAACATCTTCAAATAAGATCATGTTCAATTTTTGTGAAAATGTTAGTATTTTTATGCAATATTGCATAAAACAGGCAATTTTTAAATTAGAAACAATTATATGCTAAGAAACGGCATCAAACTATTTCTTTAATTTTCTTGATACCCGAAAAGAAAAGTAGTGCTGGTCCTATTTTTGGCCTACTCACTGTATTTTCGAAAAGTGAAAAAAAAGTTGAAATGGTAAATCCTAATTTAATGCTTTTGCAATTAGTTTTAAAAGTCAAGGTAACTTTTCGTGTCTAATGTTTATCCAATGACTGGTTTAATCATCTTGTAATCTATTTAAGTTCCTAAAACGTCACTTTTAATGACCAAGAGTGCCTACTTTTATAATTTTGTTACTTATTTTACGTGCCAAAGACATCACTTTTTTTGTGCGTAAAATTCCGAGGTCTAATGATGAGCTCTTGATGATGGGCTCTCATGAAGTACTTACAAAACATGCTCTCAACTTCATTAGCTCATGTGATGAGACTGATGAATCACTCTCAATAGAAGACAGGATTATGATTATAAAATAAATTTCAATCTAGAAATGAGAAATGTAATATTTTCTCACAAAATATCACTTTCCAATAAAAGTTTATTGAGTTTATTTAAAATGATATCTCATTATTTAAAAATACCTCAAACCCACTGAGTATGTATGTGTTAATCAATTCTGACTCGCACAATTATTTTTAATGTAGTTGTATGTAGTTCTTTGTCTGTATTCTAAAAAAGATTGTTTCGCAACTTTAGGGAGATTATGCAAACACCTTTTCAATTGAAAGTGTATGGGTAACTTAAATTGTATGTGTTTCTGGTGAAAAAACAAACATCAGACCAGGAAAGCTAGTAGACAGTGGGATATTATACGCTGACGAGCGTCGCTGCGCCTTCGAAGCAGAGCGAGAACGAGTCGCGATAGAACACGGAAGCAGGAACGTTCTCTCAGAGATTAAGCGGATCCCGGCCCACGACGCCTTGGCTCCGGCGTCCCATCGCCTGTAATCTTCATTTGATTTACATCTCCCAGCCACGCCGCTCTCGAATTCTCGCTCTCGCTTCAGTCCGACACCAGAGACTGCGTCGCTTTCTACATCTCTTTGCGCTGTATCTTTTATTCACCCCACTTTACACGTGATATTGTTCTTAACATACTCGCAGTTATTTATTTTTAAACTGATTTGAACAATTAAAAGTGATTACTTAAACATTACAAAATTTAAATAATGTAATGTTAGTCTAACATGTTTAATCTAGAACGTTTAGTGATCAAATCCACAATAAATGCTAATATTAGTCTAAATAACTGCAAGGGAAAAATGATACGCTCTGATTCCATTTAGAATAGTGAAATCCTTTCTTTCTTTCTTTATTCCTTTCTTATTTTTTATTTCCAGTTGCTTAAGAACTATATGGTCATTAGTGACTTTCGTGACATCAACTGTTACATATTACTATTTACGTTGCTAAAGATGGATTTAAAAAAATTACAAAATTTGATCAAACATATCAATAACAGTAGAAACTGGTTTTATTATACTTTGTTATTAAATTATTTTTTTAAGAAGAGAATCTCTCAACAGATCGAAAATCATTTTTGAACAGCAAAAAGGAGACTACTTCGGCCACAACGCTTATTTTACCTCCTCACCTTTCTGTGTTCTATTTTACCTTCATTTCTCTTGTCACTTTGATCTGGTCCTATCCAGCAATTAGGTCTCTAATGCAACGCACGCCGTTGTACTGCTGGGGTCCTGCAATGATTGCAACTTGTCGACAGAGCCTCGGAATCCTGCGTGGTTGCGTCGCTTTGACCTTTGAAGGGTCTTCCGCTGCCCAGGGCCTTTGTGACTGCAGCAGATGAGTTTCGCGTCGGATGCATGTGGTTTTGGGAGAGTGACAGTACAAGTGATCGACCGAGCTCCATAGAGGCAAGGGAGGTGCGTGCGGCAAGAGAACTCGCCCAAGCGAAGCGGAAATGGAGTTTGCGGTTGACGGGACTCATCGCGGATTTCCGCTTCAGAATTCATTTTACCGTTCTCGGAGGTCAAACTTACTAATTCATAATGGACAATGAAGAGGTTGTTAAACCGACTACATTTGTGTTTTCCTGTAAACGTAAAAAAACGATATTTTAAATGACTATACGCTATTGCAAATAACAGTGCTTATTCGTGAACAGAGGAATAACTTAACGAGGTACATTTACAAAATAAATTTTAAAGATCCGTGCTTATCCTCCCGTTTTTGCAATTATTTTGTAAAAGCAAGACAATACTATTCATGATTGATTTTATAGTCATTAGTAATTATTAGTCATTAGTAATTTGTGTCATACTCTCTTGAGATACGTAGTTTATGACATAACATTTTTACAACAAGGACATGACACAATTGATATTTTATTTAAAAAACGACGACACAATTGACGTAATTATCATAGTATTGATCTGTCATTATTAGCTCATGGGGTAGGAATGACGTATAGAAACTGAAGTAGCTGACGGTGTTTGATACAAAACGTCTATTACCTTAGAAGAAATGAGTAATTTTTAATCAGTTGCTGTAAAATACCATTAATTTTTTCTAGCTCTTGTTTACTTAGTAGAATCCAAGATTTGCCAATTCTTTCTCACAGATAAGCAAAACAACCGAAATTAACATTGAATTATTCATTCAATTTTTAAAATGTTTAAAAATTTTTTAATAGTTCATTTTTGTGAGGTTTTCGCCTTTGCTAGGTATACATTTATAAGGATCTACTTTTAAGCTTTTTCTTCTATTTTGGCTTCATATAGGACATAAGTAGGTAAAACACTGCAAAAAATCTCATGTCAACTAATTTCAATAATCATGCTATTGTGTACATCTTGACGTCACACACAATATTGAAATTGAAAGCTTCAATGATTAACTTACATTAAAAACCTACTTTTTCTCTGATCAATTTATGATGTACAAAAATAACATGTAGAGTGTTACAATCCCTATACAATAATTTTTTGAAGCACATAAAAATACTCGTAAGCATCTAACCCACAAGCATATTAACTTTTTCGTTCCAAACATTTTCTCATGAAAGAAATGGTTACATCATATATTAGTTTCTTAATATTAAGTGTTTTTGTACTTAGTGAATACCCTGAGCACGAATGGCTGCCAATTATTATCTAACAATTTATTTGATTTCGTGTGACGTTATATAACAAATCGTCTTGAAATCGCAAAATAAGAAGGGAAGTTGAGATGAGTGATGCGCTACTTTTACCAACCATGAGCCATCATAGAACGAAAGAACAGGGCTTCTCTTGCCCGTTAGCCACCTGAGGCGGCGGCGTCACCACTAAAGCCAGTGGTGTCAAGGTCTTCTACTGGTGACCGTGGCAGTGTTTGTGGCACCAGAGCATGTCACGAGCTTCTCTGCGCAACTAGCGTCGGGAAAGGGAACTATTAGTAACTCAGCCATTTTACATAGGAATGGTGATGTCTCTGGTGGCGGGGTAATGAACTGCATGGAGGGGCGATTTCGTCGTGGCACTCGTGCCACGGACTCCGGCTCGTGGAATCGACCTTGACAACTGACTAACCCAGTGTGGATCTGCAAGCAGAGGGGCAGGGCATAGGACGCCCTCAACCTTCGACTACCTTCTCCCAGCACGGCGCCCTCCGTGGCTGGCGTGCGCCGCTGTCGTCCATCCGTGGGGGAGGTCCGGAGTGTCCCTTCCGGCACCGCGGCGCCCCTCGCGCTCCGCCCCGGCCTCGTTCCCCGACCCTTCCTCCCGCGCATCCTGGGCTCTCCTCTGCCGCCGCCGCCGCCGCCATGCTGCTCGCGAGACGGGAATAGCCCGCGCAGAGGTGAATGGGACCGGTGGCCGTGAAAGAGTGCGCGGCAGGCGGTCGACGGCCTCCTCGCTCTTTGCGAGGGGCTTGCTTTTAGCAGCTGGTTTATTATCGACCGCAAGGCCAGTAGTCACTAATGTATATGGCAGTGTTGTCAAGGTCTATGCCACGAGCGAGAGTCCGTGGCACGAGTGCCACGACGAAATCGCCCCTCCACGCAGTCCATTACCCCGCCACAAGAGACAGCGCCATTCGTATTGTAAAACGGCGGTGTTACTACTACTCATAATAGTTCCCTTCCGGACACTAGTTGCGCAGTGAAGCTCGTGGTATGGTACAGTGCCACGTCGCGTGCCAATGCCACCAGTAGAAGACCTTGACACCACTGGTGTGTGGTATTATAAGATGACCTAATGTGTGACGAATCCCTCGGAAAGCTAGAATGGTCTCATCTCATTCAGACTTCCAAATAAAACAAATATATTAATACACTAAATTAATTGGATATTCTCAGTTTCTATAGCTGTGTGGTGAAAGAAAAAGCTCAGGTACGTCAGGAAAGATAGGTACAGCGGTGGAAATATGTCATGCCACATGATTCCCTTACATCCAGGCGTGGATAATAAGAGTAGGCCCAAGGCCTGGGAGCCCCGCTAGCTGGCAAAGGTCCAATTCATCCGACCGCAAATGCCAAATACGTACAATTAATGCGATTTAGTGGAAATATATTACAGAAACAAGGATTTTGGTGAACAAAATGTAGAATTTCTCGCATAATAATTGAACGTGAGAAAACGCGTTCTTTTGATTCCAATGTAGCAATGCCGTTTCAAGAGCCGAACGCCAGTTATGTTACCTATAGGCACAGAATTTCAAACATTGTTCTCTAGTTTCAAAAATCCCAGTTCTCAAAAAAGTAAAACCATTGCAATAATGGTTTCAAGTTTCTTTCAGCATGTGCGTGCCAACAACTTTCTTTCAACATCAAAAATGTCTGCTTCTTATAATGCTTAAGAAAAGTTCGATTGTTTTTTTAAAAAGTGAAATGACTAATAAAGGATGTGCAATTAAAGATTACCGGTAGGCATAATTACCTCAATTACTTTCATTATATCTGCCCAAAAAAGATACTTTGCTAACTGGTTCGTGAATTGCGCAAATAAGACATGTTTAAGAAAGTGCAGTATTTTAATGATATCACTCTTGCTAATGAAGTTTTATTACTTGCGATGTATAAATGTGTAGATGCATTCGGGTTCTCAATTGAGAAGAATAAACATACAATACGAGGAAGTACTAATTCGAGGTCATACACATACATTACGCATAGAGCTTTAACTTTACATAGCTCTCAATTGTATTATGACGCTGGCAGTGTATTTGGCCTCCCAGACTAGCGGATCGAATGCAGAGCGAGGGAGGACTGCTCCTGTCAGATGGCGGTCGCTCAGAATGAAAGCGAGGTTGGCATGTACAAGGCAGGCGCTTGCTAACGAAACATTCTACCATTCTGATGAATGTACTATGCTCTACTATACATTTCTTCAATCATACATCACTACATGTATCCGCAACTGTTAATCGTCAGCCGTAATAGTAAGATCTGACAACAATTTTAATGAGGGATGAATGCAATTGTTGAGAAATATTTCATTAAAATATTTTATTAATTGGCAACAAAATAATTCGCCCTAATATTTTAGGCTGTTTATAATTATTGTGCACGATTCTCTCTGCAAATAATTGTACGTATAAACAGAAACAAAGACCTTTGAAATTGGCTTAACGATGATATTGTGGTAGGAAAATTCAATTTTCTGCTTTGAATGCACCACAAGCGAAGAAATGAGCATCGTGTCTTCTCTTGTCAGTGTTCTTTGTTTCATAATTAAGATATCCAACTCCAGAACACACTCCCTTTTACCGCCAACGAAATAATCACAAAGGAAAACCCGCGTAGATCTGATTGTGTAGAATCACGGAATTAGACGATAAAAGCAGGGCGGGGCGGCGGAACGACGCGGGGGAGCGGGGAAGGGAGGAGAGAGGGGCGGGGCCAGCGGAGCTTTTGATCTGCACATCCGCTCGCCGGCGGCGGCGGCGGCGGCGGCTGCGGTGGCGCGCGGGAGACAGAAGCCGGATCGACCAGATCCCGGAGAGCGTCCGCCGCTGCCGGCCCGAAGCGCCAACAGTTGTAATACCGTCGTAATTCGCGAGACATTTATACGGGGGCGGAGACTGCGCCTGGGGCGAGGCAGCGTCGCGGGCGATGAGAGGCAGTGGAGTTGGAGACGTCTGAGAGAGACAGAGAGAGAGAGAGAGAGAGAGAGGGAGGGAGATATAGGAGAAAGAAGGCCATCACAGCAATGTTGTAACGAACAGAGATGGAATGAAGCGGGAAAAAACGAGGGAAACGTGAGATCGCAACAGAGACCATGTGCAAGAGAAGGCAGAGGTGGAGAGAGACAAACCAATACATACGAGTGAAAGAAGCAAAGAAGGTAAGAAAAGGTGCAGGGGCGAAAAAAGGACGATCAAGAATGCGCTCGGATTCAAGATGTAGAGAAATACTGGCAAAACGAAGCAGAGGAAAAATGTGGAAGAAGCTGAGAAGGTTGACAAATATGAAAGGTACGTAAAAATTATGTGAAATAAGTGGAAAATCAGAAAGTGCCAATGTGGAGTAGTAGTAGTAGTATAAACACATTGAAAAAAATACGAAAGACGCGGGAAAATATCAAAAGGAAAAGAGAAAAATGCTGAGATAGGGAAAAAGACAAAAAAATTTAGGCTTACTGCAGCTACGATAATGCATGTGGACAAAACAACGGCAAAGAAGGGTGGGCTCGGAACCGTGATATGAATGAGCTCACGAGAAAAAGAGCGCTGCCTCGGAATGCAAAGGGGCGGGTGAAGTCAGAAGTCGAGATATAAGGGAAAACAGATGCAGAGGAAAGGGAAGAAAATCGAGCGAAAGCCCAGGCGGAGCAATACGAAGGCGCAGCGACACGGAGACGCGCAAAGCGAGCGCTGGGGAACGGCGCGGGCTCCGGGAGGGGCGAAGGTGGCCGCTTAACTGCGGTCTCCGTCCGGGCGATTGTGAATCCGCGGCGCAGCTGGTTTTATGCGCGCATGTTAATCCCCGAAAACGGCGAGCGGGGAGGGGGCGGGGGCGGGGGCGGAGGGCCCGGCCCTCGTAAAAGGAGTCGGCGGACGCTGTTAACGCTTTGTCCGGCCATGTTACGACCGGAAGCCCAGTGGCTGCTTGGCCTCTTCGCGGGCGGGGAGCGGGGCCGGGAGCGCCTCAGGGCGACGACGCTGCAGCAGATGGTTGTACTAGAGGCGCTGGCGGAACGAGCCGTAATTGAGTTTGACACAGTGCGAGTGGGTGACAGCGAAGCTGACAATATAAGGCTGGCACATGAAGTTAAACTCGGCCCGAGGCGAAAGCGCCAACATTGTTTCACAGTAAAATGTAAGATCCCGGAAGGCTGAGAAGTTAACCTCGCGGGCAGTGTTGTACCGACCTGGCTAAGGAACAGGTGGAAGCAAGAAGGAATGTAAGGTGAAGAAACGATGACAGCTGGATTTTCGGAGTCGAAATTGGAAACAGGCAAACAAGACTGAATTGGTGATGATTTATGGTGGGTGCGGAAGCGGAAGAGGTGAAGGAGGAGGAGCATGTTGTAAAGATGTGGAGATGGGGAAAGTAAAAAAGAAGAAAGAACCGAGGTAACTGAGGCAGGAACGATGAAAACTCAAATACTACGAGTTTGTGAAAAAAGGCGGTGTGAACTCCAGAAGATCGCGGGAAAGACATGTAATTGGAAATCACATCCTTAATCGGATCCCGAACAAAAGGACAGGACGGTATTACGTACGACGAAAAATAAGTCTATTAGTTACATTAGAATGGTTGCATGGTTACATTAGAATGGTTGCAGTTATACGTGACAATTTGCAGGTGAGAGAAAAAGAACTGTAAATCTTCGCTTGAGCTTGGATTCATGAACGAGGCAAAAGTTCTGTGTATTTCTGACAATGTATTTCTGCAAAGTATTTCTGAAGAAATATTAAAAAACATACTCTAAAGTTCAGTTAAAGAAAAAAATGGAAAGAGCGAGTTTTAATGTAAAAGAAATTGCGAAATAACTTCACTAAAAGAGTTCAATTGTTAAGATAATATTAAATATGAAATATTCCTAATTATGGCATTCTGTCATTAATGTAAACAAATTATTTTCATTGCACATTTAAAAAATCTGAAGTTAGCAATATTACCGAGAAAGTTGTTATTAAAACTATTTCAAATTTACTGCTAACTGCATTCCATAATATCATACTCTAATGAAAATCTATTTTTAAAACAAACTTCTCTTTAAATCAAAAACCCTAATACATTAATGTGTACACACACACACACATCACACACAGATTACTCATATTTCATCCTCTTTCACTTTCTTCAAGTTGAGGAACGTTTGGAAGTAGTCACACACTAAACTCTTTGGGATATTCAAAGGGTATTAAAAAGTTGTGTGTTTGAGAACATAGTTATTAATAAAGCTATGAATCACAGAGTTCAGCAAACAGTCAACACAGAAATGCCCGATTATATGGAATCCATCCGAAGGCTCAATACGGCCCTCTTCGAGTTGGTCCGCGGCTCCTGCAGGCATTGGAGGCACCCGATCACGGATCGCGATGGGATCACAGACGGCGCCCCGCCCCGCCGCGCCACGCCGCGCCGCGCCGCGCCGCGCCGCGTGGCGTCGCTCACCCTCCGAACAATTTCCGGCGGCGGATTTGCATGGCCGCCCCGCAGGCGCTGTAAAGTGCGCTTTACGGCCCTGTTGAACGCCGCGCGGGGGCGGGGGCGCGGGGTTGAGAGGCTGGGCGGTGTGGGCGGTGCCGGCGCGGCAACTACCTGAACGACCTGCCGGCGGTCGCTTTAGACCGCTGCGCCGCCCCCTTGAATGCCCGCGGCGTCGCTTACGGCCGGCCCGCCCGCCATTCCGCGCCCTCCATCAGTGGGCCCCGGGCGACGCCGGGGAATCAGCGCGAACGAGAACGGAACTTCCTATAACTCCCCCACGAGGATATCATTCTGCCGTCGGTAACAGCTGAGCTTCCAAGTTTTACGTGGGGAAAACGTTCCTTGTGAAGTATCTTCCGAAGTAATCACAAGTGAGTTGCAATGGAGGGTCGCGTGACATTTCAAAAGAGGTAAATATCCATTTTAAAATTAAACAATATTTATATTAAATTTAAGGTTGGTATACATTCTCTTTTCGAATGTTTCAAAACAATTAAAAGGCGTATTTAGGTATTGATATCGAGAAACAATGACTTACAGATCACACAGAATGAGAAACAATACTAAATAATGCTTTTAAACTGTCACATTAATTACATTTACTTTCTGTGCGCAAGTAATTATGAGTGTCGATTATGAATGTCACCAATGTGTGAAGCAACATAAACCCGCCACAAATCAGTACTGATAATTACGACCAAATTATTCCACTCCACACAACGTTACAAGCAATCCTATGCTCGAATTTGAATACCCCGCCACTGCTCCGCCACGACTTCAATATTGATTCGCTTTATGTTCTCTGTAGTATAAAATTTTTATTTTATAAGTGGGTTCGCGAACTCGCTTCTGTACAGGAAAGCAATTAATATTATAGTTAATTGGGAACCTCATTTTTAATATTATTCCCTATCATAGAGATTTTGCTACCTACAAGTAAATCACAAAAAAATCAACAATGGCCGCCGAACATAATGTCGGCCATTATTTATTTTATTCGGCTTCCCTTTCCAGCCGAATGACATACAGTGAAACAATTCCGATTGAAACATTTACATACAATAATACACATAAAAATACTCATTCAACAAAAAAAAATATCCTTACAAATGAAAATTATTCACACATTCACACTTATTTCTTATTGCTCATTCATAAAAGTGCACTTCATTAAGATTGAATTATTTATCTCTTGTGGTCATTCTAGTTCATCGTTATAATAATAAAAACAATCTTGGCCTTGTTATAAAAATGTGTTAATCTTAATTAAGTTTGTCACTTTCCTGGTAACGTTCTCCGACTGTTACCGAAATTCCTTCATCTGCCTCCGTGTTCAGTTCCATTTTCCATTGCATTCCATTATTTCTGGATCCGATTCCACACTCCCGGACTACTGTTTAATACTAAATATCACTTTTCAAAACAAATCTCAAAACTGGTATCTAAGTTTTATTCGAGATCAGTTGCCTCATTGTATACTATGCATAGTTAGTTGTTAGTTAATGCCTTATTTTACGTGGCGAGACTCGGGCCATCAGGCCCGCTCTTCCGCCTGACCACGCAAATTTCTACTACGCTCCTTTCACCACCTAGCGGAGAAAGAAGGTATTATCTCGGGCGACGAAACAGGCGACTTGAATTTAGCTCAGAGGCGTCATTTAGGCTTGAGGATCTTTTACATGCAAGTAAATCTACTAACATGGGACAGCCGGCTTTACTTCCCCTCCGAAGGAAGGCGTACGAAGGATTTTTTCGCTCTTAAAAATCCACGGTTTGAACCCGCGAACTTGGGTATGACAGTCCAGTACGCTAACCGTTACACCATCGAATCCGCAAGCATCTCGTCCAAGCACCTACAGCCATCTGACTCCTGCATTGTTATAGCCCGACCAACCGAATAATGAAGGATGCGATTGCGGCGCGTCGTGGAACTAACAGTGTAAACACGGGTCTTTACAATCAGTTTCGCTAACGAAAGTCGCCAAGAGCGTGACGCGGGTTCAGAGAATGTTACTTCGGAATCACCATGGCCTCCTTCATAGAGGTTGTGAATCAGCTGATAAAATATAACTTCAGAGAAATATTATGCAATATTTTTACTGACCGTTCTAGTTTTGTCCCTTTAAGTTGCTTTTTTTAAATTTTCATTGTTCTAGTACAAGCATGTGATAAAAAGTTATATTTATATTGAATTTTTAATGTTTATTCATTCAATTTAAACATTCTGTAATCTTCTTCATTCAACTTTTTTCCACAGGCTTTAGGCGGTTCGTTAGGTATGAAATAAAGTACCAAAACATTAACTTTACTGTCATAAGTATCTACAAAGTATCTAATGTCGTAAGTATTTTCATTAAGGTAGTTATTACTTCTTACATAAAAATAATTTTATTTGGTATATATTATGAGAAACTACTTAAATTCAAATAAACGATTTATATGAATGTTACTGCTCATCGAAAGAATTAGTTTCAAAATTTTGAATCGTTTTGCATCGTCTTTGTCTCAATAACTTCAATGTCAAATAAAAGCCCGAGCAATAATATTTATTTCTTATGTTTCAAACTCGAATCTTCTTATAAATTAATGTTCATGTGATCGTTCATCACATGTCAACACATTCAATTGTCCCCTTACAAATATGGGAAAGTTATCTCTAATGAAAATTTTCAATGTTTCGGTTCAATGAATAAATTTTTACAACTATTTATTCATTGACTAAATGCTCGTTATTTGTTTTTTTACTCCCACTGGTCTGCTAACGACACACTTCTACGGATTTCTTAAATAAATTATACTTTCTACTTAACCAAAGCCTCTTCCTCAAAGCCCCTACTTTACCAAAGCCCGTTTGTTTGGTTTCTATATTATTTGGTTCCCTAACATGTCAGTTAATTTATTACATCCTGAGACCGTCACAAATGTGATCATTTTTTATTTAAGTCAATGGAAGTCATTATTAGTTATTTTATACAAGATTACTGATCAAAGGAAATTAAAAAGGTTACAAATGAATTTACATCACTCACAGATTTGATTTTTTTATCTATTTATTGTTTAAAAAACACGTTTCTGTTTTTTATCCTTTTCATCAGGTTCTTATTTCATATTTGATGTTTGACTAATGCTCAAATGATGATGAATATTAATAATATTAATTTCATTATTAATTATAAATGTTTGGTGGAATACAGAATTAAAAATCATAATTACTGCTTATTAAAAAAGCATATTCAATTACGGCAACCTTCATATTTCAGTTCCGAAACGCAATTCAAGGGCTGAGTGAAAAAAAATAATAGGAACTGTTGATAAAAATAATACAATAATTCACATTTAAGGCTTGCATTTTATATCCACATTATAACATAAGTAATTGTTTTTACTAAAGAATTTCATTTTAGCACAACAATTTGGCTTCCTCAAAGCGTTATTTAAATATTTCAATTGTTTGTAGAAACCTTACAATTGTACCAACTTTTAGTAACGAACATTTCATAATATCATTCTTTCGCACGGTTTAGTCCAAGAGCTAATATACCTGGCGTTTATGAATTCAGTGACGCAAATTTTAAAAAATTCATCGTTAAAGAGATCATGCAAATTTTAATTAAAAATTAATTTAAAACAAACGTAAGAAGAAGTATTCGAGAGGCACATTCGCAACTACAATTGAAAGCAGCGATATGAACACGAAAGAGAAGGGGTGCACCAGAGATGCCTGTGAACAGTAGATAGCGCCACCCGCAGCACAAGTGTACTCAAGAAGCGCTAGGTTCTCTTAACCTCGCTGACTCAAGCGCCAACTTGTAACGTTTAACAGTGTTGCCAGAAACCCTTGTCGGCTGATGAAAGATGAAATCTTTGAGATGAAATAAAAGTTTGCGCACAATAGTTTTCAAGCGCCAATTAAATTTAAACGAACACAAAAGTGGCTAATTACGGAAACTGATCAAATAATCAGAAACGTCATAAGTTACAGAGTTTTCGACACTTATCTCTTTGACTTCGAAAAATATGTCCAAATGCTGGTCCGTACTGCATCATAAAACTACTCAAATAATTTTAATATATACTCACATCGTGTTCAGTATATTGCACTATTGCACCTTTCATTATTATTAGAAGAGACGAAACTGTTATCTTCGTATGCATTAATAAATTATTTTTAAACTAAAGAAACCTCAATAACTTATTAT
Source organism: Acheta domesticus (assembly GCA_031308135.1). NCBI lineage: Eukaryota > Metazoa > Arthropoda > Insecta > Orthoptera > Gryllidae > Acheta > Acheta domesticus. The sequence continues at coordinate 124,864,312 of JAHLJT010000631.1, read as the reverse complement.
TCTGACTTGGGATGTGCCAAGTGATGAGCAAAAATATGCATACAAGTCGAACATTCACAAACAGTAAGCTATGTTATAAGAAAATGAGAAAATTATATATATTATTTTGGTCAATTTACATTATTCTAATAATTTTAGTTTGTGATATACGAGTATTGACACAAAGTTTGCGAAACTTTAGAATATTTCCTTATCTAAATTGATTTTGCAGAAATGAAAATAGTTAAAAAGACGAAAAATGGAAGGAATAGTATTAAGAAGAAGACGCATAATTTGCTGAGTGAGTAAGGCGAAGCTTGCAAAGCGGTGGGACAAATCCGCTCCCAGTGGCTCAACAGTACGAGTTCCTGAGCAGTTAGGCAATCCCGCAAAACACGTGTGTGGCGCGTGTAATCTACTACCGCTCACATGGACTATGGTACACTGCCTAACTTGAAGTTGTAACTTTGAAATTAATAATAGTAACAATAATAATAATAATAATAATAATAATAATAATAATAATAATAATAAACATAGCTACATAAAATCAGGAACCAAGTCACCACCATCGACATCACAGTGCTCCTAACACATAATCTTCAGTCGGCATATTCCAACAAAATTAAACTAGTGTGGCAAAGACTTTCCCGTATTAGTTTTCGATTTCCTTGGGTCTGGGATAGCTATTAGTAATTACCACATACTCGTGCCAGCTGCCATCTATTTCCTAAAGTATTTTTTTTTTTTACATTTTCTTGACTTTTCAGTTTCCTAATGGTAGAACGGAAATATTAATTTTTAGAATATTAAAGAACACTAAACTTCTTCCTAAATGGCAATTTTCTTGGAAAAACTTTTAGACATTTCTAAGAAAATGGCGTTTAAACGCTACTAAAAATGCGAAATTTGAAGCTCTTTTTCACAGAACATGTTTGAGTTTTCGGATCACTTCATTTGAAGAACATTAATTTACAAATACAATAGTGTTTACAATTTGCTGGAGATGTGCATATTAACATACAGCATAATGTGAGAAATGTTTCAAAAAAATTACATTTATGTAATTTTTGCAAAAACAAAATAATATCCCAAATTTAACTTTACGTCATACTAAAGAGTGCGATGAGCACTATCCGTTCGAAAAGTTTGAAGATAAAATTTGGAACAATTTTTGAGAAAATTGTGTTTGAGTGTTTCTGAAAATGCGAAATTTTGAGCTAGTTTTTACAGAAAACGGTTGAGTTCTCGAGAAAATTTACTAGACATTATTTAAAGCAAATGTACTCGTAAATACAATAATGTGAACAAATCGCCACTAATGTAAATATTACCACAAATTAACATTACTTCAAATACTTTGAAACAGGGAAAGAAATTGCATGACTAAACAAAATATTTTAACTACAAATAAAAAATTATAAATGCAAATTATAGTTTTATCATTCTTTGTCAAATTTTACGTAAAATTGCCACTTACGAAATGTTTGGTGATATCACTTTCGGCACAAACAGCAAGCGAAGGATTTCAGTAATAAAATTATTCGAAAACTACACCTGAAATAAACTCACAACATAAGTAATACACTACGATGACCCTAAATCCACAACACTAATACGTACTTTGACTCATACACACACATATTCATTCTAAATTTCAGTGATAAATCTTCTATCGTGTTCATTTTCTCAATCGAGAAACAAACACACATTGTTTAATAACAACTTTCTTCTCATGGTAACTAATTCAATTTCAAAATCACTGTCCCTCTTTGATTGAATACAACAAGTGGAAAAAATCACATTTGAGAGAATCTTTACAATAATTCGAGAAAATGTTATAAAACAAAATATTTAGAAAACTTTTCAATTGACGCTATGGTTTACTTTTCGTTTCAGTACAATGCATACTTTTCATTTTGTGTGTGATTAAACAGCACCTACATTTTTCAGCATTATTTTGTTTTTCGGGCCCCAAATATCGTGGTCGAAATCAAGCTTCTGGAATATGGGAGAGAATTGAACTCTTTGCCATTGTTGAGAATTTAGGCGAAAATATTTGAATAGTGTTTGAGAAAATTTCGTTCGAACATTTCAGAAAATTTGCCAATTATGTTCCTTTATTATGTACCACTTATGAACAATTAAAAAACCATCATTGGAGATACTTTGAAGCTTATATGTCAAGAAACGCACTAAACAATTAAATATATCTACAATGTAAATGTTGACGGCTTGAGAGACAAATAAAAAAAATTACATTTTGTAATTTAAAAAAAAACAACGTGTAGACCAGTATGACGCTTATATTATCTGATAGAGTATATTTTGCATTATCTTCGCCAAAAGTTAAAAAATTTACACCCGTTTTTGAGAAAATCATGTATTTGTAATTTTTTAAAATGGCACATATTGCACGCAATATTGCGCGAAAAGTACTAACCTTTTTGAAACAATATATATGACCTTAAACAAAGAACTCACTTTGGAGAACATATTTTATTTCAAGGAAAAAATCTTTATCTTCAATTTTGTAGTTGGAGAAAGATGCCGAAAAGATTCAAACTTTCACAATTTTCGAAAATTCAGAGTTATCCGTGAAAATCGGACCTATGCCATCTTAATAAGTGTATTTTACTCTATTCTTACAAGAAATTTAAAGCAAAAATTTGCAGCCGTTTTTTAGAAAAGTTTGAAAATGTCGGGGGGTGAAGTACCTCCAAATTTTACAGAATCTTTTTCAAAATCTCAAAGCTTTGACTAGAACCAGATCGACCGCGGAATATCTATTTTGGAAGAAATCGTACGTATGGTTTAGGCGCTAGCAGTGTTCACAGACGGACAGATAGACGGACGTTTTCCTTTCAATTGGGCTTTCGGTATCAAGGACCTAGAAAACAGGGTTTCTTGCTACACCAAATGTTAGGGGATTTTTTTCTTAATTTAGCAACTGGCTTTATCCACGTTTTCACGGCCCGGCCAATTAATTTTTTTCCGCCGAAAATTGGCAATTTTTACTTTCCCGTATACGTACGTATACACGGAGTGATATACGTAGTATAGGGAAAGTTATGTAATGCTGCGCGAAAAAATGTTAAAAGAAAAAAATTGGAGCCGTTTTTGAGAAAATTTAGTTTTTGTAATTTTTTAAAATTCCACATATTGCAAGCAATATTGCACGAAACTACTAAAATTTTGAAAACATTTACATGACCTTTATAAAAGAACTAAATATGCAGAACAAATTTTATTTGAAGAAAAAATCTCTATCTTCAATTTTGCAGTTAGAAAAAGACGTCGAAAAAAATCACAGACGGACAGACAGACGTTTTCCTTTCAATTGGTTTTTCGGTATCAAGGACCCACAAAACAGGGTTTCTGGCAGCAGCATAGGTTAGGGGATTTTTTTTCTTAATTAACAACTGGTTTTATCCACTTTTTCCTTTTCACGGCCCGGCAATTAATTTTTTCCGCTGAAAATTGGCCATTTTTTTCGCGCATCATTACATAACTTTCCCTATACTACGTATATCACTCCGTGTATACGTACGTATACGGGAAAGAAAAAACCAATTGAAAGGAAAACGTCCGTCTGTCTGTCTGTCCGTCCGGCCGTCTGTCCGTCTGTGAACACTGCTAGCGCCTAAACCATACGTACGATTTCTTCCAAAATGGATATTCCCCGTCGACCTCATTCTAGTCGAAGCTTTGAGATTTTGAAAAAGATTCTTTAAAATTTGGAAGTACTTTATATGAAGCCCCCCGGGGATTTTCAAACTTTTCTCAAAAACGACTCCAAATGTTTTCTTTAAAATTCTTGTATGAATAGAGCAAAATACACTTATTAACATGGTATAGGTCCGATTTTCACGGATAACTGAATTTTCGAAAATTGTGAAAGTTCGAATTTTTTTCGGCGTCTTTCTCCAACTACAAAATTGAGGATAGAGATTTTTCCTTCAAATAAAATGTGTTATCCAAAGTGAGTTCTTTGTTTAAGGTCATGTACATCGTTCTGAAAATTTACAAAATCAAGATTTTCTCAAAAACGGCTTCAAATTTTTTCTTTAAACGTCTGATAGGGATAGTGGTAAATGTACTCTATCAGGTGACGTAATAGCCACATTGCTCTGTAGGTTGGGTTTTTCAAAAATTACAAAAATGTAAATTTTTTCACATGTTTCTCACGTCGATAATATTTACATTAGCGGCGATTTTTTGCATTAATACATTTACGAGTACATGTGCTTTAAATAATCTCAAGTAAAATTCCTCGAAAACACAACAGTTTTCTGTGAAAAGTAGCTCAAAATTTCGCATTTTCAGAAACGTTCAAACGCCATTTTCTGATATATGGCTGCAATTTTTTTCTTGAAACTTTTGTAACGAATAGTGCAAATTACACTCTTTAGTATAGCGTAAAGTTTATTTTGAGTTATTTTTTGTTTTTTCAAAAATTACATAATTATAGTTTTTTTGAAAGATCTCTCACATCTTTAATATGCACATTACCAGGAATTTGTAAACATTATTATATTTGTGAGTGTAGGTGCTTCAAATAACTTCAAATAAAGTATTTTGAAAACTCAAACATTTTCTGTGAAAATGAGCTTCAAATTTCGCACTTTTAGTAGCGCTAAAACGCCATTTTTTCTTAAACGGCACATACTTTTTAAAAGAAAATTGCGATTTATGACTAGGTTTTTGTGTTCTTTAATATTCTAAAATTAATGTTTCCGTTCTACCAATAGGAAACCGAAAAATTAAGAAAATGACAAAACAATGTACGTTTGACGGTGACAGATGACAGCTGGCAAGAAAGAGTTTGTGGGAATTCCAAATAGCTAGGGATGACCCAAGGAAATAGAAAACTAATACGGGAAAGTCTGTGCCATTCTGTAGCATCACTAGTTTCGCGCTGCATTACAAAACATTCCCTATACTACGTATATCACACTCCGTGTATACGTACGTATACGGGAAAGTAATAACATGCACCTACTCCGATAGTGATGCCTGAGCTCCGGTGCGATGAACGTATCCCGAAACAAATTCGCGAAACAAAATAAATAAATAAATAAAAATAAACAGCTTAAAAAATTCTTTGAAAAATGCCTGTGTTTGATGTCTACTTAAATTCCACCACTCTCATGATGGACTCATCCTAGCAAAAGCATGCAATGGCATTCTATAAAACTGTCAGCTTTACCTGTATCTGTTGAGTTTCAACTGACATTCCAGAAATCGGTACTTGTTGAACTTTTTGATTGTATTTTGAAAATACTTTCCGATCCTTTATTAAATGGTTTTCTCCTACAACTCAACACATCTCAATCACTCATAACTCTTTGCTACTTTCTGTCCTGTCCGGTAAAACCTCGTTTTCTACAAATATTCGAGACGTTGAACGTATCCGTATCAGTAGCAATCTATCATTTCGCTCCTTCACGCACCGCAACCATATTCATTTGCATCGCTTGCATCTCCTCTGTCAATATCTTACCTCCATTTTGCCACTTCTATCCCTCTGATTTCAATGGCCAATCGGTGTCTCCTTTTCATTATTACAGACGACTCACCTGCACGAAGAGTAAATAAAAAATAAGCCTATATAAAAGCCTTGGTGCTTTTCTGCACAAAATTAACATATTTCGTTCATTTTTCCAAGTATACGCTATGATGTTGAAATACGAAAACAAAATGATTTTTTATAGTAATAATTATTTAATTTGTATTATCATAACAAGTAAAACTTTTAAAGAAAGTTTTATTAACTTTCTTTTTCCCTGTAGTAATATGGAACTTACAACAAGCCATTAAAAGTGTGGAACAATCGTTTACTGACACAATTATGGCAGAGAGGATAATTCAAAAACAGAAAGTTACACGTCTGATAAGGCGTAAAGTATAAATGGGCTTAAAAACGGGCATCGAAGTTGTATGTGTTCTTTCAAAAAATATTCTCGACGAGCCCTACTCTAGGGTGACGAGAAGAGCACTTCACATTTCACAATTCTCTCAAAATAAACATTCGAAGTGTGAGTAGCAACCCAGCTAAAACGACACACACGCATAATTTAATTGATAACTTTCAGGAATGTTTTTTTAAATCCTGAGAATTTTAGCTAAGCTATTCACACAAATAGTAAACGAATGAAAAATATATGTAATAAAGCAAGAATTAGAACTCGAATAACGCAGTGCACCCTTACTACTACTGTTATAAAGATATGTTCAGGATAAAGGTACAAACTAACTATCAATACTTTACTTATTTTACAAGAAAATTCAAAAACTTGTTAAAGTACAGTATAATGAAATTATCTCAAGTTGGTGTGATTTATTAAATAAGCCCATCAACGTAAAACTCTCGGAAATTATTTTAATTTTCACAACAAAGTTTACAATTTGTAACCAACACTTTCTAAGTTTAAATTTTTATAAATGTGGCTTGCGAACAATAAAGAGAAAATATTATTTACTCTTCCAGCCCAAAGCACTCGAATTAAAGAAAATAATCTACGCGATAGTAATCCAAAACGAGATATTTTTATGAAGTCGAGAACCAGAAAACGCATTTCTAGGTTTCACGTTGTGGTACATCGACTATTTTATTACAACGAAAACACTACACTTTTCCCAAAGCCGTTTTCCGTACCCAAAATAAACTCTACGTCGTTATTATCTTAATAACGCTTACGCAACTCAATTTTCTTGCACGTTTATGGGACATTTTTTTGATATTTTACCGGCGCGCCGTGGAAGTGCCGGTGTTTGCGTGCGCGGGCGGGCGGGGGGGGGGGCGGGGACTTTAAGAGCCCGTAAAGCGGCGCAGTGCGGTGGGTGTCTCAGGGGAGGGCGCGGAGGCGCTCCTGGCGGGGAGCGCAAGGGCTGCGCTCGGAGACGGCCGCCGCTCGCCAGAGCCTCATCGCGCAGGATGGCATTGCGATGGCATGCATTGCGTTCATTAGAAGAGGTGCAGGAAACGTTGAGGGTATTTGGAATTTATCTGCATAAATATTTGATCCTGGTAACGCTCTGAAACGTTTTGTTCATGATTCAGGTATGGACCGATTAATAAACGAGTAATAAAGTGTATGTTAAAGGCTATACGTGATTATTAATTAACTTTCATATTATTTCAATTTTGTTATTTTTGTAGTAAAGTGGGCCGTCGATTGGGACCATGAATAGTTCCGATTTTTGATAATTCATATAACCGAAACTAATGCCTGTATAGGCTACCGTTGCACTAAAATGCGATGGGTTTTCTGCTAAAATGAACGTTTCGAGTGAGTGACAACTGTTTATCAGTTACGATCGGTTGTTTGACAATGCGCCGTTAGTTATCTTTCATTTAACGGTGGTGAAAAGCGTTTACCAGCTAATAATAAACATTGAGTTCTTAAGCATTTATTGTAGAATTTATCAAAGTTCCCTGAAGTCAGATGATTGACTGTAGTACAGTATCTCGTTAATATTTTATCACTGTCAATAACATCTCAATATTCAGTATTACAAAAGAAAATGAATACGAATAGTATTCGGTATTTAAAAAATAATTATTCAGAGAAAATATGAGTTCAGATATTTGACGTTTCGGACGATTGACCTTTGGATAATCGACTTCCCACATTCCTGTAAATACTCAGTCATAGACATCAATGTAACATATATGTAAATATAATTAGTGCGAGATAAAATTATCATATTTTGAATAAAATAGTATTCATATACTAAAAAATTGTATTTAATTGCGGTCTCTCAAAGCGAAATGACAAGAAGGTTGAACTTGTTTGAAGAAACTATTTTTGAAATTTCAGTCATTGAATGTCATTCAGTTAAGTTAGTATTAGTAGTTACTTAAATACTTTGTTCTCCATTGATACAGAAAATAATGGAGAAAACTAGCGGGCGATATTTATTAAAACATGAGTGACCTATTATTATGTATTGTTAGGCAATGCTCTGACATTCACAAAAAGTCCAGTTTGTCAGTTGAATTATTTTTTCATGAAATGTAAATTCAAATGATTATTTTATCTCTTCTCATATTTAATAAAACACATGAATACTAGGAAAATCAGTTTAGTAAACAAATCTAAGCTCAAGATTAGTTTGACCTTCGACACTAAAAACACCAACAAATCAAGTATGGCCAAGTACGTGAGAATACAATAAAAATACTCGAAACCGCTTTCACCTGATGCTTCAATAGCGCTATGTCTAAATATGTTAATAACAAAAACAACTATATGAAGGTGGCCGAGAGGCGCAGGTTGGAGGCTGCGCGGGCGAGGGCGCGAGAGAATTTACAGGCGAAAGAGCTACAACGCTACACCTGCAACGCAGTGCGGCGCCGCGCCGCGCCGGCCGCGCCGGTCCGCCCCAGCCGGCGAACTCGCACCATTATTAATATCCCGAATTTGTTTAAACGAAAATTACACCGCGCGAGGCAATTAGCACCTCCCCCGCCTCCCGCCCACTCCCGCTCCTCCCCCCACTCCCGCCCCCTCCTGCCTCCCCCCCCCCCGACGCGCGGCGACGACACGCCGATGAATATTAATAAAAGCCGCGCCGCGCCGCTCCGGTCGCGCATTTCGGTCGGCTGCGGATTCGGCCCCGCTGGCGCAGGTGAGCGCGTGCCCCGGGAAGGCGCGCGCCCAACTTCTTTCTTTTATTTATTTCCTTCTCGTTCGGCCTTTCAAGGGCTTGGATACAATAGTCTTTTCATTATTAGGATGGGCATCCTTGGATTTTTTGAGATTTATATCGCTGCTCCATTGTTAGGTGTTGGTTTCGGATGGACCTGGTTTAGGATTTGTTTAACACTTATGTGTTTTAATATTAGGCGTGTATGTATTTACGGTGGGTGGAATTTATCTTTCGGGAATTTTGATTTGATTCGGCAAGGGTGCACAGCATTACGTCCGAGGTTGAATTTATTACTTAGGTGCGAAATGCTGAGTGTAGTATAAAAATAATTCAAAATTGTGGAAATATTTTTTTTATTAAATCAATTCGAAGCTCCCTATGGATCTGAGAATTCGCTACAAACCAAGGCGCTTGATTTTTCTAAGACATTTGTTTTGTACCGCCTGAAGTTTTCTATTTATGAGGGTGCTGCGTTTCCCCATACAGGGCAACCATATATTAGGGTGGGTAAAATGATTGATTTAAATAAAAAAGCTTACATTCAACTTTTAGTGGGCATTTTCTATTTATTACAGCGGTAGTTTTGACATTTTCCCTTGGGCTTTATTTTCTAATGCAAGGATATTGGGTTTCCATGTTAATCATTTATCAAAAAGCACACCAAGATACTTCATTGGGCCAGTATTCCATAGGCGCCGAACAGACACTGGGCGGAAGCCGTGTTAATGATTAACTACTGAACGGTTTCAATTTATTGATTAAGTGTTTCCGGGTGCGTCGACTGCTAAGTTCATTAGTTTAGTTCTTGTAGTGAATCTTTTTTAATCGCGGGAGGTGGCGGGGATCTTCCCCCGCTGGATGGTGATATCTGGCGCCGACCTACGTGTAGCTTAGCGGGGTTTTCCCCAACAAGTTATCTCCCTCCAGCAAGGCACCGGTCCCGTTGAAATAAGTTCTATGCTCCCGAGATGTATTGCAGAGTATTGCTTGTAAGTGTATAAGTACTGGGTGAGAATATGACAAGGAAGGGGAAGAAAAGATCGCGTGTGTTCCGTTACCCTTTTGCTAGGGTATTTCCCTTGTAGTTGCCAGGTGATCGGAGAAACCACAGAAAACTACCGATCACAGGAGCCGGCCGCTAGTTCTTCTCCAGATAGTGGCTGAATTTGACCTAGCTATTCAGTTAGTGTCGAAAATCCTACCACTGTCGGGACTCGAATCCTAGGGTCTTCCGGTCGGGGGCAGTACCGGGCCATCAACTAATGCCCTGAGCCATCTAAGCCGGTTGAACGGTTTAAAACAGTACGAAATAGTTTGGGACAATGTTTAACATTATTTATCGAAATTGGGGGTCTTGTTAGGGCGACTTAATAGCAAGCCATTGCTAATTTATCCAAAATTTCAGGGGCCTACAAAAATTGCTTTATTGTTCTTCAACGAGAGGTCTTATGGGTTACTAAAAGTTATTAATTAATAGGTCAATATTAAGCTAATTAAAGATGGCGATCATGGACTGAGAGATACAGTGAGTAATTGCAAATCTACAATTGGAATTTCATTTGTCAATACGTCATACATTCGAGCTCTGATTTTGACCGAATTTTCAACACAAGTTAAATATCTTACTCCATCCTGATCCCATTTTCTCCCTCATGTTCCTGTTTCCTCGTCTTGTATGATATAAAGCCTGATCGATTCAAGATAATCCTGGACTGTCTGTGGAGGTCTGTAAAGAAGCTGACGAACTGCGAAATGCACTTATCATGTGCCTCATGGTAAGTTAATCGAATTGACGAGAACAAAATTTTAATCATTCGAGAATCGTACTCTCACAATCTGATATAACAAAATCTTTTGCTACACTTTTAAGCCCGAAAAGTGAAAATTAGACTAATTTAAAAATAAAACCTATTTTTAAAGTTAAACTGATTACTTAGAAATTGTTTTTCAATACTAAATTAAAAGGGAAAAACAGAAGATTTCACTGGCTAGTGTGGTTTGATTTTGCAAAATTTGAATAATTTGCCAGTCGTATACTGAATAGCAAATGCCAAATGAGGTCGCAGAATGTGGGATAGATAACATGTAGCTTGGTACGTACAATACGTATGTGTAACATTTTCACTTTTTTTCTATTGGCATAACACCATTTACATGAAAGATACTAAAAAGGTTGAATCACAATTCAATAAAACGCGGGAGGTTTGGAATTTAAAATTTTGGAGTGTCACTTTATGTTCTAAAATTCAATTGCTAGAAAGAAAAAAAATGGGAATTGTTTAACATATTTTCAGCTGACTTGAAACACAATGCATATTCAAAATCACGTTTTTATTGGTACACGTTATTGAGCGTTTAGACAGAACGTCAGAAAGAAGACATTACTACTGTCAAACACATGTAAACGTTATTAAATGCAAACAATTTTTTGCTGTCACATTAACCGTCGAACCAATCATTTCGTTTCCTTCGAGGAAAGCATCCTTCAACGAATCGCTTATTAGCGTAAAACCACCGGCAGGATACAAACAATTGAGTTTGATATATTTATAATTGCCATCATGCATCATACCTTTCATCGACACAGCTCGACTCTGTTCGCACTCACCTGCAATAAAAGGGAAAATTTACATGAAGACCATTAATTTTATTACAAAACGTATCACGAAATTGCATTTATAAATCACTGAAAGTATTTAATTAAGAAAAAATGTGATTTAAAATAAAACACTCTTTGTGTGACTTTTAGGTCAAGTCCTTTAAATACAACAAAATAAATACATTTTTCTGTATATGTGTTCATTTCTTAGAAATATACTTCTAATTTCAGACTCATTCAATTGAAATTATCATTTTTCCACAGTTTAAACAGCCTATAGATACATTTATTCTTTCTCGCATTCAACCCTAGACATCCGATATTGCGATTAATTATTATTCAATGCCAACGGAAATCCTTTAAAGTAGTGTATCCCCATGTAATTATACGCCAGAAAATAAAATATTCTGATCAGTTAATAAAATGCATCTGGAAAACTTCCACCACTTGCGTTTGTACTGCATTCATCCGGTATATGGATCTATAATTACAATAATAATCAAAAACAAAACCACGAACAACAAAGAACATATCAACTAGAATAAAACAGGGGGTAAGAATGGAATGTAATAACAAAAATACCATCATTAAATCTGATAAAAAATAAGAGACAAGAACAGAGTATACGAAATACAATAAGAATCATATAGTTCAGTGTATTATCATCTTTACTTAAAAAGTAAACTCTTAAGACTTAATTGAGAAACTCCAATATTTGCACAATTAAAACACTTTCTATATATATGTGCATTCGAAACGAGAAGTAATAAGCAAAGTCCTTCGCTGAATAATGATATTACTTTTAAAAATCTTTCTTATCCATTTCAGATTAATTTGCATACAGGTACATCCTCTACAAAATATAAATTTAAAGAAATATTTAAATTTTGGAACATTGGATATTTTGTATTTTTCATAAAATTAAATTGGATTGTTCACCAATTCTTGTAGTTTTATCATTAGAAGAATGTTTCGACACAACAGACTTTAAAAGGAATTTTTGCTCTCAAGGAATTTATTATAACTCTCGGGATTTAATGCAAAAGAACGTGTTTCAAAATTAATAATAATATGGTTACATAAAGAATCGTGTTCATGAGGAGCTTAGGTTTAAAAAATTGTTTGACGTTTCGGCAAAATGGAAACTCTTGACTTTAAGGAAGAGGTGAGAGGATCGTTGTATTCCAATTTTAATCAAGAATCGAATCTATACATGGCATTTTCCGCTCATTTCCTATAAACAATAGTATCTAACTGCATTTTGCTACTAAATATGAATTGTCAGCTACCATTATATACATTGAAAGTTCTCGTGTATCATGCCTGTTTCTAATTTAATAGCACAGTGTTGAGTATTCTGTAAGTTGACGAAAAACACGGAGTGTTTCTTCACTGTTGTCAAATTATATTATTAAAATTACGGAAAAAATTTGGGATAGTTTTTGTACTCAGAAGTACAAACACGCTCTAGACTGAACATTTGTGTCTCGTAGATAAAATTATTTTCATCCATTCTTGTATGTACAACTACAATTTTTTGCATTAGCTAGAGATACTTCTTTCTTTCTCATTGCCAAACACATTATTGATTATTTTTAAAAGTGAAGACAAACGAGACAATTTTTGGAAGTCAATAAGGGATTGTAGTACATATAGCAACAATGGGATGGAACATGCAAAACTGGCTGTAATGTTGTTATATGTTGTAATATTGCGAATTATTGATGGAGACGGAGGTGGTGGTTATTGAGCAATTGTAATCATTCTATCCGACAGAGCCTTTCTTGATCACAATCAGTTTTACCAAAGAGATAGCTGAGTTACTAAGACATAAATATATTATTTTTAAATTAAATATCATGTGTACAGAGTAGAAGACGCTCTGCCAACGACAGCGCAGCACAAACAGAATGTTGACGTCTTAAGATACCTTTTGACCGTCCCGAGCAGTGTTCTCAAAACAGTGTGACGCTCGAGGCTGTCGCGCCGGTTCCCTCGCCGCTTCCCACGTTTAGCGCTGCGGAGACGACAGGTGGGAGAGGGCTGGGCGGTGTGGGAGGGAAAGGCTGGGCGAATGGCTGCCCTGGGACGCGCGCTGCGCGAATCGCCCGTTAACGCACCGATAGCTCGCGCTCGCGCCCGCGACCGCCCCGGGCGACCTCGCGAACGGAATTAGTTTCCGAAGTCCATAACTGTTCAATGAACTGTTACCATTATGATAACAAGTCGCTGCCAGTGCTCGCATGAATGCTCCCATTAACATGGGTTTCGCGATGCCTACCTGAAAAAAGCTTGAATATGGCTTTGTTGGGGCAATAATATTGCTTTACATATAATTGCTACTGAGAAAATCATTATTACATTGATTAATAACGATCAATAATTTAAATGATTAAGCATTGTAGAGTTTTATTATATGTTTTAGTATATTATATTGTTAAAAATGTATAAAATAGAATAATATTTTGAAATAATGAGAAAAGCCTTAGTTTTTCACAATTCATTATTATATTGAAGTGCATCGGAAAAGCCCTCAATTTTCGTGCACTTCAGTACGTAATTTGGAATGAAAAATAACACGTAGAAATATGAAAAAAATGATATATATTTAATTGAAGAATGGGGGAAAATAGTTTTATTCATAAATTATCACAAAAAATAACATAAAGGAATAGGAACATTGTTAACCAGAAGAGATCAGTCATTTATTGATTTGATTAGCAATAACACAGGGATTAAAACACGAGAAGGACTACGTGACAAGAATAGAAACAAGAGACATTTAAAAAAAGAACGAGGTAGAACATTTTGGAATTTTACAACACTTCGTGTCAGGATCTGGTAGCGATAGGATGTAGGATTGTGTACTCTGAATTTATAGTTTCTTGAGACTGGCGCGTGATAGAATCGATATATATGAACTGTAATCGTCATCTTTGATGATTAATTTGAGATTGGAACTCGTTGTAAGAATTATATAGTTAAATTTTAGTAATATCGTGATTTTTAGTAGTATCAGGATCTTAGGAAGTTTTCTGAGACTAGCTAACAAAGTGTGGATTGAAGCGGACATCGGAATCCAGAAGAAAATTTGGTGCTGTGAAGCTGAACTGGTATTCAACTGCCAAGTGTGCTGACGTCGAATGGAAAGGAAGTATTTCCGCGAAATCCCGAATTCGAGAAAGACAAAAACCAGCTAAATTTTGATGTACAAGGCCCAAGAATAATTAAAATTTTGGTTAAAGCAATAATTAAAATTAAAATTGTAACAATTAGTTGATGACCATCATTAGGGGAAATTAATTGTCAAGTTTAGATATATGATAATGCATAAAAGGTCATGAAAGAGATTAATTAAAAATTTCTAATAATAAAAAGAGACGTACTTCATGTCGTTACGTGCATATATAAATTTTCGTTTCATTAAATAGAAATGAGGTATTCTCACAATTATTCCCTTGTGTTATTGGTAACCAAAGCGTAAGTATAAGATCCATCGACCGAGTCCTCGTAGAGCGATATTTTTAGCCCACGACAAACGCAGAAAGTATTATTATTTTTCAGAAGCATCCAGTGGAAGTGGTGTCGAGCTAGCCACCCACATGTACCACGTTCACGTTTGCAATTAAGACTACATAAATTAATAAGATAGTACTGGAAAAAAAAATCATCTCATTGGCAGCCCAAGATGGGGGTGAGATTAAATAATTAAGCTAATTACTTATAGAAATTATCACAGTTGATGGAGGTATCACAATATATTTCACCACGTCTATCATTGTAGTACATATGTCTTTTAGAATAAAATATTGATTATTTTTTTCAATGGAGTCCTCAACATACAAGTCTGAAAACTGAAGAGTCATTTACGATTCACGAGAATATTTCAGTTACTTAGCTAGCGGTATTTCCATTACTTAGAAATATAATTACAAAAATCTTTTTAAAATTCCATATTCATATAAAGATGCGATGATAGGTGTGTGTTCATGTATTTTATGATTTTAATTCATTTCAAAAACATACAATGGACCATAACGTACCGAAAGTATATAACGTACAATACCACTAAAATTGAAAATAAAAAAATATATTTTTATCAATGAGAACAAAAGCTTAGAATTATAAATTCAGTAAAAAAATAATGCAGTACAATTTTTATGACGTATTTAAATTGCTTGTTGACAATTTCCGTAAACCAATCCCGTGTAGTCTTTTAATCCATAAAATAATAATTGTGTTCGGTACTAACGGTTTTATCAAGTTTTCTTTGAATAACTATTCCAGAAGCGAATTATGTACATCTTTTTGAACTTTTATATTAACTATGTTTACATTATTACATATTTTAAATATTTCTAATAAAATAACTGCAGAGAAATAACTATTTATTCATATGCTTCACAAAAATAAGCTATCGTTTTTAAAATACCTTTATTATTTGCTGCTTATTTTTTTCTTTTTCCATGCGTACCAGATCATTCCCTATTTGATTATTGTATTTTTGCAATGATTTCTGATTTCTCAGATTCGCCGCTTACTTTACAGAACCCAGAAATTTCATAGCAATAAATAACAGCATTCGAATAGCTAATAAACATACGCAAGTATACTGTGATGCAATTTCGTGGCGAATCGCTTCTACCCTTAAACGCCGTTAATGGTATATAAAAATCTTTATTTCAAAAATGTCTCTCTTGAGCACACAAAATGTGAGAAAGTAGAAATCTAGATTAACGAGTTTGAACGCGAACTATTTTTTTCTATACAGAAAACCCCAATCTCAGCAGAAGCCTCTCTTAGCAAATATATCTTACACACGACAAAAAAAAGAACACGTCGACATAAAAAAGGATAACCGACCCAAAACGAAAACATTAATCGGAGCGCGATATATAAACCTAATCATATCCGGATCTACAGAAACTGCGGCTTTCCTGAAATAAAACCCAACTGATTTTTCTCGCGGGCGAAATCCAACGCAACCCAACCCCCCACTTCACCCCCTGCAAGCAAATAAATTCGCGGCCTCCGTCGCGGAGCGGGGCTCGAAGCGCGGACCGCGCACAAGGCGGTCGGCGGCGACGCGGCGCCCCCATTACGTCGGCGCGTAAATTTTGTCCTGGGCCAGGCGAAGAGGGTGGGCGACGTGAGGAGGCCGCAGGAGGATGGCGAGGAGGGGGAGGAGGAGGAGGAGAAGGATTGAGGGGCACCGGAAATTGCCGGTATTAGACGGAGAGCCGGCGGAGGGCCCGCGGATAAGGCCGGGCGAGCAACGGAAAGCCGCCGCCCTGACGGGGCTCCCAGACCGTTGTCGCCCACAACGATGCGGCGACCGGGAGAGAAGGCTCAGCGGCGCATCAACTGATGTCACTGCAGTCCCTCTGACCGCGACGCCATATTGCTCTATTCATTTGTTTTTGCAAAATTTAAAATCTGTAATTTGATGTACTTGTCTCTCACGTTGATAATATTTACATTAGAGGTGATTTGTTCACATTTTTATATTTACAATTACATACGCTTTAAATTATGTCACATAAAGTTTCTCGAGAACTCGATCATTTTCTGTGAAAACTAGTTCAAAATTCCCCTTTTCAGAAACGCTCACACGCCCTTTTCTCATAAATGGCTCAATTTTTTTCTTCAAACTTTTTAAACAGAATGTGCTAATTGCACTCTTTAATATGACGTAAAGTTCAATTTGGAGTATTTTTTGTTTTTAGAAAAAATATACAAATGTACCTTTTTTAAAGATCTCTCACACCTTTAATATGCACATTATCAGCAATTTGTAAACACTATTATATTTGTAAATTAAAATACTTCAAATGAAGTGTTTCAAAAACTCAAAAATTGTTTGTGAAAAAGAGCTTCAAATTTCGCACGTTTAGTAGACCTTAAATGCCATTTTCTGAAAAACGTCTCCAAATTTTTCAATGAAATTGGTAATTTAGGACAAAGTTTTACTGTTCTTTAAAAATTAGGACAACGTTTTACTGTTCTAAAATTAATATTCGAAACTCCGAGGTTCGAGTCCCTACGGTGTCAGAATTTTCGACATTAGCTTGTCAGCTAGGTCGAATTCAGTCGCTGTGTGGAGTAGTATTCTAGTGGCCGGCTGCTCTGATAAGTAGTTTTTCCTGGTTTCTCCGATCAACACCAGGCGAATGCCGGAGCAGTAGCCTAATACACGGGCCACGGATCGCGCGCGATCTCTCCTACCTCTTCCTTGTTCTATCCTCTCTCCTTACACACACATACACTAACATGCATTACACTACTACACATGCCAGGAGACCAGTCGGGAGCCTTAGAGCTTGCTCCGGCTGGGGCGGTGCACCGCTGGTGGGATATGCTTGAATGGTGAAAACCCCGCTAGCCAACGGTAGGTCGGTGCCGGACCTCGCCATCAAGCGGGGGAAGACCACTGCCGCCTCACGAATAAAACATACACTACACTTACGGAACTAAAAATTCTAGTAGTTTACTCGCCCGAAATCACTAACAATAAATCAATCACGATGCGGCGTTGCTTTGAGCCTTGTTGATTCGGGGGTGATGCAAGTAACTGTACGACATACGTAGGTGTGTAAGTGATTTAATGTACTTTCGGTCAACCAAAAATATTTGGTACCTATGGGTACATACTGAAGAATATATTATTGAATATATGTGGAACAATGATTTTAAAAATGTCTTCCTACTAAATTTACATGCGTTTAATGTATTTTGTGAGTCAGTAATGGCTTTGTAGTAAATGTGAAAAAGCGAAATTTATTTTATTTCCAAGACGTGTCTTCAGAGAAAATTTTCTTTTGTTAATTTATTCTCGTTAACTGGAGAGATATAAGCAGTAGGTGAAGAGAAGTTTCAAATCTGAATCAAACAAAAACGAAAGTGGCAATGATAGTTTCGTGGACTGGACTAAACGATTACAAGGATAACAATCTTCAGTATTTAAGAATACTAATAAGACAAATAAAATATCGCGTAGTAAAATGCGATGACACAGACTTTCTCGTGAGCAGTCGTATTTTCATTTACGACGTGGTATCTGTAGATGAGATTTGGAACAAATTCGCGTTTCCAAGTCCTACTTTCTCAGAAACGTTTATAAATTGTCTGTCGAGTCGTTTTAAGTATCTTTTATATCTTTCCCTCTCCTTCTAAAATCCTCTACCTAATCAGGGGAGGCTATTATTCTTCGTCGGAAGTCTCAAGGAGAAAATAGGTAATATTACAGCGACTTCATGAATTTGTATATTATGAAAATAAATGTTCCTACCAGCCGTGTTGTTAATATAAATGTCTACAATTTTGTATACATTTGTGTGTCATAGAATACAATAAATTAATGAAAAGTTTTAATTTAGACACAAACAATTAATGCTAAGCTATAAAAAATATAGTGCGTTAAATATAGTAGTATGTATTCAAACTCAATTTTTTTAAAATTAATATTATACAATGTATTAATGAACAATTAAAATTTTGTATTCCTTTTTGTAGTTGTTAAGAGAAATGTAGCAAAATTGTTTACAGAATGTAACAAATTACTGAAGGGCAAAGAGAATAGCTTTTAAGCCAGACAGAGAAGCATACTACAAAACGCAGAGAACAACGTATAAAAACAATGTAACGTCCCTCTTGTTTAATACGCCTTTATATTTGAATAAGTTGGTAATACGCCCTCTTGTTATACGTTGCGCTTGCGCCAAACAGAGCTCACCACTAACCATTCCACAGACACAAAAGAGCTTCCAGTCCACAACGCAATTAGCAAGGAAATCGTAAAAATCTCATATGCGACTAAACTGAGCGGCGTGCGCAATTTGCGGGGCCGCACCGCGCCGCTAGAGGTTGGTCGCCGCGCAGCGCGCGTGCGCGTGCGCGAGGCCACTGACGTCAGAGCGAACGCCTCGGGGAATCCCCGCATCAAACATGCACCGGCGCGGCGCTGCGCGGCGAGGGGGGGGGGCGGCGCACAGCTGGGCACGCGGGCGACCGCTCGCCCACCCCCACGGACCACCCGCCCGCTGGAGGCGGCATTTTGCAGAGGCCCCGGGTGTCTGGCTTCACGTTGCGCTTATATCCGGCCGGCTTCACAGATTGAAGATACTTTGTTTTACAACAGAAAACTTAACCACTCTTATGTAAGAGTTATATATGGGTAATAAGTTTTATATGGGTAATTTTGGAAAAATTGTATTCAGACATAACTTTTTATGTACAACTAATGTTGTAAATACTTCTATTTTCTTGTTTCTTTCTCGGAAATAATTCAATGTCTGGACTTCTTTAAACATGTTGCGATTATATCCGGATTTGCCATGTCTCCACAAAATTTTTTTTACAACAGAAAATTTAACCACTCATGTAAAAGTTATATATTGGTTACAGTGTAGGGCTAAAAAGTTATGTATGGGAAGAGTTATATACGGGTGATGTAGTAAAGTTGTATTTAGACATATCTCTTTATGTGTATTTAATGTTATTAATACTTCTAATATTTTCATTTTTCTTTCTAGGAAATTATTCAATGTCGGGACTTTTTTACCTCTATTTTATTCGACAAATTTCCTACAACTTACCTATTGTATATTAATAATTGAAAAGATATTAGTTCGATTTAATAGTTGTACAACAAATTTGTACAAGTAAGCTGAGTTTCACTTGTTTACCAATAACGAAGAAGGAAATATTGTTCCCCAAAGATGCGAAAATCTAAGAGTCGTACTGCACAACAATGATGCTCGGGATCAACAAAACCGCTATATCTAGAAACTATTTCACCTTATAACGCTACAACCACACAAACGTTCTTTGAGACATATGGAACTTGGCATACAATGTTTTCCCTTGATACAAAATTGAACCCTTTTTGTATCTGCAGAACAACTTTTCAGTTAACATGTTCAAAAAATGCACTTTGACTCCAAAACGTAAGTGACATTTCTCAGAGAAGACTTTATTACCTTTCTCTTATAAGAAAACATATCAAACGTGGGTTACAGATATAATGGTGTCTACATTAAGTTAGCATCCTCCATTTTAATGGCGATTACACGAACTCTAGATAAGCTAAGCAACAACATGTGGTGGTGCCTTGAATTTTTACATATACTGCGTCCCAAACGTTATCTGTACTCCGCACCACTTCGGCCTCGACTATTCGCAACAACTACGGCGCACTTTTACTATCCGACTTGACACACAGACATATAATCTTATTTTAGCATCTCCTGATAGAGATAACAGTTGTGCAATTGGGGCAACATAATCAATGTTGAACTCCCAAATGTCTCCGCGAAAGAATCGTAGGTAGAGAAAATGTTCAAATTACTCGTATATGTCACTGCAATACGTCAAGTACTGAAAATATTTTAAGCCAAACATGCCTAAAATTAATATCATAGACTGCTCAATACATATGGCATTGTTTCTTAAATATATAAAATTTTCCTTCAAATACATTGCAATTTATTCTGAGGGCCAGCGTTGATGCCCTTAATTGGTGTTCTCCAGGTACCGGTGTAGAGTCGTGATGAAATAAGACGACAGGATATGATAACATATGTACATTTATTTACAATTTTTGCTCAACCGCCCTCCGTTGCAAGTCACGTGACGCGACCATATGCTGGTCATAACCCACCCCTGCTGAAAGGGTATGGAGGAAGAAAAGACTGTCCTCCCTTCTTTCAGAGAAAGTCAAGAGGTTGGCCCTTTGTATATAGAAAGGAGGACCGTTTCCCTCCCCCGCTGTTGGCACTAGCTTCAGTGGGCACGTGCCCATGCTGATGACTTTCCGGTCGGAGCGACACCGTCTCTCATCGCAAGGAGGCGAGCTATTGTCTTCTACGTTATACCGGAGTGGGAATGGTACGCGACTGTCGAAGAGTTTTCCTACATTATTTCAAAAGAAAATACCTTCTGCACACACACCATCCATTTTCTTTACGTACGTAACACTACGTGAGCAATAATTTCCGTGAATACATTGAACACACAGAAAAAGAAGAGCAAAATCGTAATAGGAATTTATGTATATTTTATCTTCCTGCTTTTCCAATGTATGAACCCGAGCATGCGACATAAAAACACACTGTCACTCCCTTCTGGAGTACACTCTTTGGCTGCAACATGTATCGATGAGCAGTACCTGGAGTCTAGTACACCGTAGTAAGCGTAATGGCGAGAGATAGGACATGACCTCGGTCGTTCCGGGCGCGAAACGATACTCTCTGCCAGCGGAGTTTTATATTATTATTTATCGACGCGCCGATATCCAATTTCACATCTGCGGTGCGGCGGGGGTGGGGAGGAAGGGGCGGGGAAGGGCGGGGTGAGAGTCGCAGTTCGCCGCGGGCGAGAGCTCGCTCGGGGCGGCTGCTGGCGCCCGCCAAAGGAAATTTTAGATCTGTTATCCGCAGCGCCGCTCTACGGTGAAATGTGACGGCTGTAATTGCACAGTGGATAAATTTAACTGGCGTTTAATCACGCGTTTGCGACGGCCGCGTTCCCGCTGTTTTGAAGTCGCAAAACGGAATACTGGTATTGAATGCGCGTCCTCCGGCTGAAAGACTAAAGCTTTGGTGCGAACGTGAGAGTGGTACAGTGAGAACTGTGGTTTGTCTAGTTCATTGTAGGAGGTCAATCAGAGTACTTACATGATTTCATGTTTTGAAAATATAAGATTAAATTGTATGTGTTTTAACTAAATCATTATTTATTACATCACTATAATTTATATCGGCAAAGTTTTTCCATAGCATTCATTGATTATAAATAATTTTATTGCGAGTCGTTGTATTAGATTATTTATTTTTGCAATAAGTAAGCTATTTGTAAAACAAGTTGCTGGCACGACAAAGTCAAAAACATTTCGAAAAACTCAAATAATAGATACATATGATATATTTTAAGGAATGAATATTAACACAAGTATTAATGGTGTTGAATTTAAATACCAAAATTATATTGCAATTAGCCATAGAGTAAGACGTTCAATGCAGAAATCATGGTAAATGAGAGAAAAAATATCCGATTTTGACTGACGATTTTTTTTCAGTTAGAAGGGTAGTTTATAAATTATTTGTGAAATCAGTAGATATTTTAAAACTAAAATATTGATTAAAAGAACAAAGTGAGGGTGAATATTTGAAGATTGTCTTAATTCAATCATATACATTAATGTTTATTTATGCACCAAGGGCATGATAACCCGAGAGAGGTGGCGCGGGGTCCCTTGTGACCCCATGCATCTTTGCTTAGCTGCAGTTGCCTAAATTTGTGAGTCAGAAGTTTTACATTTCACATACCTTTCACCACATTCTTTAGCTTTTGTTCGAAAGATATAAGTATTTCGTGACCGCCCGTCGGGTTCCTTGAGGAGTGATAACAGTCGACCCATCGTGTGAAATGATCTGTCTGAACCCGCGCCACCACTTCCGTCGGCAGTGCGAAGAGCTTGCAGCAGTGCTTCAGTTGTGCCGGTACATTGATAGAATGTGTATTGTTTGTTGTCAGCGTGAAGTGTTTGGTGTAGCGATTGAATATGTCAGCGTGAAGTGTATTATTTATTTATTTGACATTATGAATAATTTGAGGAAAACTAAACTTTTTGTGCTAAATGCAAAAAACAAGTTTCTAAAGATCATCGCGATGTTTTGTGTAAACAGTGTAGTTTAGTGAGAAGAGTAATAAATTGACAGGCAACATGTTCCTTTCCAAATTTTATATGCAATAATTCATTTATAAATATTTGTGACACCAATACAAACATCTTAAATTTCGTACTATTTCTAACGTTTGTTAAATGGCGTAGAACCATTTTGAATTGTTTACTTATTTTTTTGTGAGACAACGTTAGAAAATGAAACTTATTGAATTTTCTGATACGTTTGTCATTGAAATATTCAGGAAAATGTAAATGGAGTCGCTACATAAAATTAAATATAAATGATAATTTTGTCCTTTTATTTTTTTCAATTCATCATTTGCATGTTTGTTTCTAATAGTGCATTATGTTAATACTACCTTATAAATGATTAATGATTATTAAAATAACTAATTTCACACTTATTTGTTGCTAAATATAATATTATAAAGAAATAACTTAAAGGGGTCAGAAAGGACCCCTTGCCACCCATAACGTAACTCCAGCAACCGTCACCTCTCCAGGGGTAAAGGTTCTAATGATCGAGTGGCGACAAAATTCTCAACGTCCTTTGTCGCCTGAGGGTTTTAGAACTAGTGGACACCTGTGGTACATACACAATTTTAATTTTTACCTAATTTTATTGATTCAGATTTACTTAGTTACTAATGAACTAGATGTTGACTTGACTCTGTTTGCCTTTTCATATTTCCCTCCATAAGAGAACATGTAGCATCATTTAACTGTTTCCATGATTCCCTCGGTAACCACGATCCTTTCGATCCGGGTAAGTTATGCAGTGCATATCGAGCTCCGTATTGAAGACACAATCTACGACGTTTCAGTAAAAAATGAATGTTATTTCTCTTAATGTTATTATTTAAAAATTTGAAAAGATGAAGGGTTAAATTGTTGTACACTTGAAGAAAACATCAAACATTGCTTACATTAGAGGAGACATCCCAGGTAACCCCTTCCCAAGAGATGCACCGTAAAGCAAGCATCAAACACCAAACCCAAACACGCTTTTGAGAACTGCCTTGGGGAATTTGTCTTTACCCAATGAGCTTTACTGAAAGTGCCGCAGGGGACTGCAAGCACACTGCCATCCACGGCAACCAACTCCAAACACGATTGTGTTTCTACGGATAATTGAAGAAGATAGCTTTTAGGGCGTGAAACAATAGCCATGTTTTAACGGTGTTATTTCCAACGTGGAAAACATCTCAAATTTTCGATAGTTATTTTTGTTCGCTCGTTCTCCTCCTTTGCTTTCGTTGCGCCCTTCGCGTCCGACGTGGTTCGCCGTGCGAAGAGGAGGAGGGACGGCAAAGGCGGAGCGGAGAAAGAGGGCCATGGTGGGTGGGTGGCAGCGGCAACGGCTACTGCGAAGCCCATGAGGAGGCGGGCGCTAGGGGCATGGATTGAGTGACGGATTATTTTGTGTTCCTGGGCGCGCCAAATGCTATGATAATGAGCCCCGCAAGTGTAGTGAATGTTTTAAGAGGGGAGGTAGCACGTTCGATGGTGAGATCCGGCGCCGACCTACAAGTTGGCGTGCGGGTTCGTACCCCTTACTTAAATAGTACATGTATGTCGTACCCCTTACTTAAATTATACGTGTATGTCGTACTTACTTACTTAAATAGTAGGTGTATGCCGTACAACTTGCTTAAATAGTGACTTAAAAAGGTGTATGGAAAAAAGGTAAAGGAAAGATCGCAGGCGGTCTCTGGCCCTTTTATTAGGGCACTGTTCCAGCATTCGCCTGGTGTTGATCGGAGAAACCACGGAAAAATACCAGAGCAGACGCCGCTAGAATTCTCCTCCAGACAGCGGCGGACCTCCCGAAAAGAGGCACTGCAGTGGTGCCCTGAGCCACCTCAACCGGTTCTGGGGTGGAGCAGCAGCTGGAGTGGAGAGCAGCAGCTGGAGTGGAGAGCAGTAGCTGGAGTGGAGAGCAGTAGCTGGAGTGGAGAGCAGTAGCTCGAGTGAAGAGCAGTAGCTCGAGTGGAGAGCAGTAGCTCGAGTAGAGAGCAGTAGCTTGAGTAGAGAGCAGTAGCTCGAGTGGAGAGCAGTAGCTGGAGTGGAGAGCAGTAGCTGGAGTGGAGAGCAGTAGCTGGAGTGGAGAGCAGTAGCTGGAGTGGAGAGCGGTAGCTGGAGTGGAGAGCGGTAGCTGGAGTGGAGAGCGGTAGCTGGAGTGGAGAGCAGTAGCTGGAGTGGAGAGCAGTAGCTGGAGTGGAGAGGTGGTGGCGACACAGCGGTCGCGGTAAGAGCGGAGCGGAACGGAGTGGCAGTGATGGCGGGGTGTGGAGGGGCCGCAGCCACTTGGGACAGTGCAGGGGATGTTCTTGGGGGAGGATTCATGGGGAGAGTGGCGCAGGGGGCGGGCTGCTTACGTCGGCGGCTGGCTCTGCGACGCCTCGGGAGAACGGACATGGCGCAGCGGGAGGCAGGAGGTGCAGATGATGAAATGGAGCTCGAGAAGACCGCTGCTGGCGCCTTGAAGAAATACCGAACCGGGAGGTTCTGATTGAAAAGAGCAGAGAGTACATTCAAAAAAATTGAATTTTCCTCGGGGAAAATTCACCATATGAGAGCAAAAGTATCTTCTTCCTTTGCAATGCACCCGTATCTTCGATAATACTTTAATGTTTATACAGATTAATTGAAAGAAACCTGTGATGGTTTTGCCAATAATCTATTGAGTAAATTAGAATAATATGGACGTCTAAAACATTCGAATTCAATATATTCCGGCACAATAAAAAATGTTCTAATGTTCACATTTTTGAATAAATTCATGAAATTATTAATGCAAGTGCAATAACATAAACAAAACTTCAAAGTTTTGGTACGAAATAATAAAGAAGATAGGAATGTTGGTGGTGATTTTTAAATACTATGAAGACCTCGCCAATAATTAACGTCACTTCCTCTGTTTTTAATCTTTGGAAATCATATTTCCTGAGAAAGAAATTACCATCAAGATAGCTGTAGGTACTGTTTTAAAGACCTTATGCTTTAAAAATTAGATGTCGGACATTTAACAAAGAATTTTTTTCTTGACTGGTATGGCTGATAAGTAATAATTCTTGTATTATAGCATATAATATAATTAGTAGTAAAGCACAAACGTATTAAATGGGCGTTTGCTATTTATAGAGGAAATAAATAGGCAATCAGTTCTAATAGATCTAACTGCAATGAAAAGGCCTGTTGAACAGAGTGAGGGTAAAGGCAATTTCACTGGTTAAATGAAGTCGTAGGCTTCCGCGGCCGGAGTCATGTGGATGATCTTGGCTGTCCGGGTGACGCCGCGTCGAAGGCTGTGTTGCCGACGTTTCGACCATCTTGTAGTGGTCTTCCTCAGGGCTGGAATGCCATTCCAAGATCCACAATTTCACTGGTTACTAAAATAAACCCAAAATTGAAATATTGAATGATACACTCACAAAATATAAAGTTCTGTGAATACATGTTTTAATTAAGTTTTAAGTGGTCACTTTCTTAAGTGTTCACTTTTTTAAGTGTTCACTTTCACTGTCGTTTCGAGTAGTGATTCCCAGGGAGGGAACGTCTATCGCGGCTCGCACAAGCGCCTTGTGCATATCGGGCCCTGTACAGCGAGGGAGGCCGCGCGGCTGCGCTCGTGCCGGGGAAAGGCCGGATCGCGCGCGGGGCGGAGGCGGCGGCGGCGGCGGCGGCGGCGGCGGCGGCGCCAGCTCTTCGATCGGCGGCGGCGGCGTCAGGGGGGCGGGGCACTGCGGCAGGGGCGGGGGCGAGGGGCAGGGCGGGGCGGACGGCGCCGGGGTCACGCGGGGTCAGCCTCTGCGACGCGGCCTTGGCGCCGCCGCCGCCGCCGCAGTCGCTCTCTCCGCCCGCCAAAGGAAGTCGCGGGAGGAATGTCGGTCATTTGGCCTCCCCATTCCCTGGGCCCTTTGTCCGCCTCCGGACGCAGGGTCCATGGCCGCGCAGATCGTGGAGCGAGCGTACCGCTGCTTCATCCCTTTGGGTGAGATTCGTTTTCAATGATCGATCGTCGCACTGTTTGCACCAGTCGTTATAGACTCTTGCCTAGAGTAATGTTTTCCAACGAGAACCCCTTCCTTCGCTCCCTTGCTGCAGTCTAGCCGAACCAAACGCCATCGAGATATGACCTCAAGCTAAGAAAGAGACATTTAAAACTTTAAGAGGGTTAGGTTAGCTCGATAGCCATATTAAAGAACCACAAAGAAAGTTTTCGAATGTGTTACTGGAGAAATGGAACAGTAGTTTTAATGTTCCGTGTAAGACCATTTATTGAAGGCATTACAAAGAATTCGTATGAGTAACTGCATTACTACGTTGCAATCTTGAAACAGTTCTACCCTTCAGTAAAACTTTTCTTCTCTACTTTTCCACATTTCTTAATACCAATTTGGTCCTCAAACGGTCCACCGAAAAAACAAAAAGTGAAGAGTAATGCATCTCATCGTGCTTAATTCTAAGAGAGTTGAATGATATAGCATTTTTTCTACTCCCATTGTATAATGCTGTCATTTGATGGCTCTGACCAGTTGCATAATCATATTCCATTTCGATACAGATTTCTTATGATACAGGCTTTTGACCAATCAGGGAAGTTTTCAAAACACGTATTGGTAATTAATAGTTGAGAACCGTTCTACTAAACATTTAGTTCGACTGTGTACCTTTAAATAACATATATTATATTATGGTTTTCAGTTTTAATTTATTTTATCATTAATATTTTTTCGTGGGATATTATTTAAAATAAATTGGATCGTAATTTCACTTTGATCCTATTTGACTAGCCCAGTACTCCCTCGCAGGCGGTCTGGTAGCCATGGAAACCTGCGGCAGCATTCGAGGGTAGGTTTAGGGAGCTGTACGCTAGGTTGCCTTGGCTGAATCCTGCGAGTCCACTGTCCTGCATGCCACGAAACGATTCAATATAACAGTTTAACTTATAAAAGTCGAAGAAAAAGTATCGTATGAAACTCGATGTAATACACTCGTGTGAACTTTACGACACTAGCACGTTCCTCGCTAGTATCTTAATATCACACTCGTGTATTAATACCAGTCATTACATCATCGTTTCATAATCTACTATTTATCCCTTCAATACTGTTCTTGAAGTAACAGAGGAAATCCTATTGAAGTCTATATATACACATTTGCGTGCTCACAAATAGCTCTTCAGAATTACTGCAAAAGTTTATCCAGCTGCAACATGACTTTTCGGAATTTATTTATCATGTAGTTTAATTTATAGGCTCTCGAATGATGTTACAAATGTGATGAATGTTGTGTTTGTAAATCATGCAGGAAAAAGCATTTGACACACTAATTAGTTTACTTGTCACTGAAGATGAAACCCTGCATATGCTCATGCGAATGCTCATCAACGTGTAGTTCACGCATGATATTAGATAAATTTCTCTTATATTAATTAATAAAAATATTTTCATGTGTCTAAGTGAATATATTTCAAAAAACCGTGAACATTGTTGCTTCTGATCTTGACACCACAACAACTTTTAATATAATTGGTCTTGACACCAAAACATTTTTCCTCAATTTTGATAACATTCTATACTAATTATATATATAAACTTATTAGTTTTAATATAATTAAAAGTAATAACATAAGAGATACGGTAACAGGTTAAAAAGTGAGATGATTCGTAAATTAATAAACGAGACCAAACTAGTTTTAAATTAATCGATGTTTAATAACATCGATAGCTTTTGGTCGTAACATCTTTTTGTTAACATAGTTTCGGGTCGATGTTTTGATTTTGAGCATTGATGTTTAGAAACCTTGATGTTTTATTGGCGATATCGCGGAGCCTGCATTGCGCCAGGCGCGGCGAGGACGCGCGCGCGGAGTGGAACGCTCAGCCCGCGCTCACACGCGCCGCGCCGCCCCGCCCCGCCCTCGACACGAGGAGGGTCCTCCGCGCGGATCAAAAAATAAATTATCTGCCACATCGTCCCAACTGTAGCGTAGCCTAGGAGGCAATATTGATTAATTAATCTCGGGGAACCTCGCAGCGCTGTGTAGCTACGTGTTGTTAAAAATGTACGCGCGTGTACGTATTATAATGCAGTTGTGTTATGCGATGAAATTTCAGTTTATTTGCGCAAGCCATTTAATTAACTGGAGTGATATTTATTGGATTGCTCATGAAAACTGAAGCATACCATTCATCTATAAGTACGTTTGTTTGTATTTATACTCATTCTCGCCAAAATATTCAAATCCACTGGAGAATTACAGTTTCACCGGTAACATTGTTCATTGATTAGTAGCTATGGCCAGTTCTAGAAGTCCATTTTGAAACTTTTTAATTCATACAAATATTTCCATCTACTTTACCTGTTTGCACTATCTAGGATTAGGATTCTGATATGTAGTAGAAACAAGAAGTATTATGATTAAAAGGGGAATTTTCCTAGGAGCCATCTCCTCTGCTGTTTTGCATTAGTTTGATTCCTCTAGCTAGACAGTTGTCACACATTGACTTTGGTTACAGGCTCTTTGGCAATGAAAGGCCAGTATCATATTTCTTTTACATAGACGATCTTAAAGTGTTTGCAAGAAATGAAGCGATTCTCTCCCAAATGCTGTCCGTCATCAATGATTTTAGCAATGACATCTGCATGAAGTTTAGTCTTCACAAATGTGCAAAAATCAACTCAAAGAGAGGCAAAATGACAAGAGTCATTTCAGAGAACACTGAAGTTGACATGCTCCCTGTGATTCAAAATCTTGAGCCAGGTAAAACTTACATATATCTGGGAAATGAGACCATCTCAAACGACACAATGAAAGAGAGAATTCACAGTGAGTATTCCAGAAAAGTGAGACTGGTTCTGCAGTCCGCTCTGAATTCCAGGAATAAAACATCAGTAATAGGTAGTTTGGCGGTGCCTGTAGCCGAATACAGTTTCGGGCTAGTGGACTGGACTGAGCAAGAAATTCGCATCATGTATCGAAAAACCAGAAAACTGTTTACAATGCTTCACGTTGCCCAGCCACGAGCACAATGCAATGATCGGGATGGGAAAATATGTAGTCAGTCATCAAGATGACCCATTAATAAGGCAAGTAATGAAATCAGACCGAAGAATGGGAAACAGAGACATTGTAAGTGTAGCAAAAAGCATTGCGAAGGAAACTATGCAAGACACGCAGAATGACAGAAACGCTGAACTTGACATGAAATGTGAGACACAAAAAATGTTAAAGAAATCTTGGAGAGACAAACCACTCCACGGACAATATTCGAAACAAATGGACAGGGTCATCAATAAAGGTCAATCATTTATGTGGCTCAAAAGGGGAAGAATGAAACCAGAATCGGAAGCACTTGTAATAGCTGACCAAGATCAGGCCTTGTGAACAAGATATTTCGATAAAGCGGTTCTCAAAATTTCCGAGGATGATAAATGCCGAATTTGCCAGGAACATGTAGAAACCATTGATCATATTGCTTCGGCTTGTTAAATCCTAGCAAGGACCAAATACTTGAAAAGGCACGACAGGATGTTAAGCTACCTCCACTGGCAGATCCGTGCCACTCTCGAAGTTCCAAACGCATGCCCCAAATGGTACGAACACTGAGCAAAATCGGTGACGTCTGTTGGATTGTGTACAAATCCAAACTGATCGCACGATAGCGGCAAACAAATTAGATATAGTTATCCGGGATTTGGAGAAAAAATTATGTCTACTTGTTGATGTTGCTGTACCTTGCGATCAGAACGTCGTTACCAAGGAGGCAGAGAAACTTAAATACAAGAGTTTGGAAATCGAGATCAACCGAATGTGAGGCATAAATGCACAAGTCGTACCGATAGTCTTCGGAGCTCTGGGATTTGTTCCGCAAAATTTGTTAAAGAACTTGGCTAAACTCCCAGGTAATCCAAAAGACTGGGAAGTGCAAGAAATTGATTTATTTGTAATAGCCCCCATTTTCCGCGAAGTATTGTAGAGGCATCGACAGTCCCTAGATCGGCTCCTTAGGTAGCTGGTTGCAACCTGGAGTATATTTTATATTCAGCCGACTCATACATCTTTAGTCGTGATGTAGTGGAATAATAAAGAATCACTAATTCTAAATGTCTATGATCCCACGTAAGTAGAGCTCCATCAACTCTGAATGAATATTTCTACTTTTCTAAGAACCCAAAATTATTCTTCAACGTCCACTTAACCATATGGCACAAACCTAATGACCCAATGGACTCAATCTTTTGCCGGAATGAAACATCCGCTCTAAATGAAATCCTAGGAGCTGAAGGGGTCAGTGGCGAGTGCTTGCGTGCGGAGGCGGCGTGGCGCGTGAACGAAGGTGAAGCCGCGATGCTGCATATTCAGGAGTGGCGCGTGGCCTATGGAGGACGTCGCGGAACTTGACCTTGCTCCGACGCGGCGCCGCGCCTCCTGACCCGCACAGCACGCGCCGCGACGCCACGTCACGCCACGCCACGCCACGCAACGCCACCGGAGCTCCGGGCCACGAGGCTGCGCTAAATAACAGGCGGCGGCGGTGGCGGTGGAGGCGGCGGTGGCGGTGGCGGTGGCGGTGGCGGCGGCGGCGGCGGCGGTGGCGGCGGTGGAGGCGGCGGTGGCGGCGGCGGTGGCGGCGGTGGCGGCGGCGGTGGCGGCGGCGGCGGCGGCGGCGGCGGCGGCGGCGGCGGCGGCGGCGGCGGCCGCGGCGGCGGCGGCGGCGGCGGCGGCGGCGGCGGCGGCGGCGGCGGTGGCGGTGGCGGTTGAGAAGGCGATAGCGGCGCACGCAGTGTCAGGAACGCAACGAGCAAACGTTATCTTTTGCCCGTTTTACACAGTCATTTTTTTATCATTTTTCTCCACAGAAAATTGCTGGTAAAGAGACGATCGTTTCTAAGCGGTATAGTTTCGGTATCGAATGAACGATTTGATCGAATGGATATCGATCGGATGAACGGGATCCAAGGTTTTAATGGTCATTTGTTTTTTTGTTGTTTTTTTACGTAATCGTGATGAAAACCTGAATTACACTGGATGCTAAAAAAGCGCTGAAGACCAAACAGTTGAACATCGCTTCGATGGTAACAAATTAATTTAGGTTATTTTAGAACGGAGCAAGGAACAAAACATTAGAACACAATTCAGGTTGCATTTCCCATCAAATTAATCACTTCACATTACAATTTAACACATCAGGACGCTCTCAAAACTTCACAAATATACAAATGGCACCAGAGGAATAGCACAGAAGACAGTTTCAGAAAGTGACGTCAGGAACGCGGTAGTGAAACTGGTTGATGTCTGTACAAAAAATGAAGCATACTTAATTTTTTCTGTACAAATAACATCCCATCTGGTTCGTCAATTTTTTGCACTGCTGAAAAATGAAAAAACAAATACGTGTAAAATAGGCTTTAGCCTCAACAATCATTATGATCATTATATTTATCTTCTCCATCAACATCACCATCACCATTATCATATTCTTTGAATATTACACTTTATTTAACGAACGAGTTATGTACAGTCAGTGTAAGACGTAATCGAACACTTACATTAGATGATAAGCGTCTTTTAGTACGAAACATGGGATGTAATAAATGTGTTAACCGTAGAATTTAAGTAAATATTACCCTTCATATATATTTGAAGAAAAAAACTGTAATATCTAAAAGTCACACAAAATGCGACACAAGGCATGCAGAATAGGGGACAAAAGTGAGAAAATTGGACAAAAACGTCTTTGAGAATATGAACGGGTAGTTAGAGAAATACGTGGGTAAAGAATTAAGATTACAGAAGACCCCATTTTCATTCCCTGAAATTACTCAAATACGTTACGTTCCTCCAAACAAGTTTTAGTGATTTTAGGACGTGATTCATAAAGTACTGAAATTATGGCGGATAAACAGATTTTCTTTTATAGGTCTCTACAACATACGTCCAGATCTTGGTATGAAACACTTCAATTACATCTCCAGAAACATGTTTGACTCTGTACTGACAATAAATAGTAATTGAATTGATCCATAATTTGCAAACCTCCTTCCTCATTTTATTAGTCTTAGAGAAAAAATACTGAATGGCATGAAACAATATCCTGGAGATAGTTTCCATTTTTCCTGTAGTGTATATGTTGCGATTTCCTGTTGAAACTTTCCTACAGTAATTTTATTTGTGTAATGTAATCACAACTAATTATATTGACTGATAAAATTAAATGAATAACTTGATAGGAGTATTTTTACCTTAAGTCACAATTGAACATACCTTTCACGGAATACATACTCACAGTAGCACTAGAAAAAGCAATCGCTACTAATGGTTTGAAACGCATAAGCAGAAGTTAAAAATTAACTTACCACGACGCCGACAAATTGTTTTTCTTAATTTTCATACGCAAGCTTGTAGCATCAGTACAGGTT
This sequence comes from Acheta domesticus, assembly GCA_031308135.1. NCBI lineage: Eukaryota > Metazoa > Arthropoda > Insecta > Orthoptera > Gryllidae > Acheta > Acheta domesticus. Next base: position 124,830,968 of record JAHLJT010000631.1, on the reverse strand, counting down.
TTTTGCTTGCTTCACGTCTTACTTTTGGCGAAATTTACTGGCAGTCGGTAATACACTCGCATTTTACTTCGTAGGGTGATTGTTTATTTTTACACTTTTGATACGTGATTATTTAGATTTGAGTATCATGCAAAAATTTAAAACAAAAACTATAGAGATTTGACCTAATTAAATTTTTATCGTGGAAGATAGACTATTGTTCATCTCCCGCGCTTCTGGGAAATGTATTATATTATTTTAAATTATTTCCTTTCCATGAATTCGGAAATCTATTGTAGTTTACTAGCAAATGCCGATGAAAGACCTAGAGTTATGTCTTTTATGTTTGAATCTATTTTTCCGTTGATAATTCTTAGGATATCAGAGTTTCAGCGAAGGTTTCTGGGCGCAACAATTATGTACCGTGCCATCATGATTAATATCCTTCCTAATTATTAATTTCATTTTCGTATTTGCTTCACCTTGCCTGTAATTTGTAGACGAAAACATGCCACTTTACACTTGCTTTGTGACAAAACATTAAGTTTTGCTTCTAATAAGAACAATTCTCCATTATAATCAGAATGAAATAATGGAAAGGAGTCCGTAGAAGCAGAATGGTAACGACAGTTCTACGTCATTTACATCGCGCGCAGAGGTTTTCGTGGTCGACCTTCGTTAATGGCACGGAGAATCCTGCAGAGGCAGGGTGGGCTGGTTGCGGCCAAGAAGAGTGAGTGAGGGGAGATAGGAAGGCGGGGGCGGGGAGGGGGGACGGCCGAGCGGGGGTGCATGATGGAGCACGTGTTCCTTCCGCCCCGTGATAATGCGCCAGGAGGCCGTTTGGGGAGAGCACTAATTTTTCATCCCCGCACCCCCTCCTCCGTATTCCTGTGTTTCCTCCACGTGCGCCTACCGAGGATCCCCCACTGTCAGCTAAACCGCGTCGAGTTCCGGAAGTGGGCGCCTATAGGTTTGTTTTATGTATGTGACTGCACGAAATCTATGAACACTGGTCTGAAACCACTGAAAAAGAACATGGCCATTAACTCTCAGAGAACTGTCCTTATGTTTGTTTACAGCTCTGATACAGTGTTCTGAAGGGATCCGAAAGGAAGTTCTGAAGTGAGATATTTAAAATAGTGTGGCCTTTGTAACATTTTTCAAGAAAAAATATTCTTTTCAAATGTGTCAACACTTCGAAACAAAATAATTTTTGAATGAAATATTACTCATAATTAGGTACCAGTTGCACAATCTCAATGAGGAAAATGACAAACTTCATCGTGAGGGAATATTAATGAACAATGAATAAAGTGCAAGTTTCCATCTCGATTCATTAGTTTTACTAATAGATAAACAAATATAAAAAAATTTATGCCGATAAACTTCAAATTTGTATCATATAACAATTTTTACCATACTTCAAGTGAATAAATATATAACTGTCAATCAATATCTTTGAAAAAATTAACCAGAATCAATGAAGGAAAGAAGAAAAAAATGTTGACTTTTAAACATACCAAAAACGGCAATTATTTTCTAAATACATCGTTACTAGAAGAACATAGAAAAAGACATAGATTTCTTTCGTGATTCGTGGAATCTTGAAACATACTTGAGACAACGAGCGGAAACTGATGCTTCTCAATGAACAGCGAATAGTACTCCACTATCCTATTAAAGATTGTCATTGCTCTCTCAATACTCAACACGTTGTCACTATCTAAGTCCTCTGAAAAGGACCACTTTAACCGGAGGAGATGGGGCGACGTTCCAATGCATCAATTTCCTGGAACCAACACCACACGGCGTTGCGGCGTTCCAGAGCTGTAGCGGCGAGACACTACAACGTTCCCTGCTTCAATGCTGAGAGTGCGCTTGCAATAACAATCGTTTCCACCAGATTAAACCAGCAGCAGACGAACTTCACTATCTTCAAGACGTCCACAGAGAAGGATACGTATATTCACCCATGTTCCAACGTAACAAACATATACGGGGGTTTATAATGACAAATAAATTGTTTAACTATTCATCTTTATAAAGTGATATTGGAATATTTTGACAAGTTGCTAAATTTAAATTAACAATAATAAAATTTTCTACATTTTTTTCGCAATCTTTATCGATTAAAAAACCTGAATCAAGAACTTTCTTAGAAATAAAGTCGCAGTCGCCTGTAATTTTTCATCTACAGGTTAATGACTAAGGAAGTCTGCAATTACTTGTTACAATCGTCCATTCAATATACGTACATTCGAACACAATACCAAATGAACTATACCAACAATGGAAAATAATTTTCAGGAGTTAATATTCGATTACTGTAATCGAATATACACCACGTATTCTACTTCTAAAGGGTAAAACCTCTCAACCCCATCTCTGATACTCTTCTAACCACAAATATCTTCTCGGATATAAAAACAGTGGATTTTTTATCTAATATAGAAAAACCTCGATTCATAGAGTATGAATTGGACGAAATGTAATAGAAAATTATAGGGAAACAAGTGAATTCGTAACGAGACACAATGTATTGTGTCTCAGATGTCGACTGCTAAACATCAGCTGGATGCTGTGTATTATTGATGAAGTGCTTTTTGAATTCTTGAATTACTGCGTTATCCCTTTCCACTGAGAACTCTACATGACCCCGATCTTTCGTAAAGGAGTTCGTTCAGCGCTGGGCACGTGCCTTCTCCATTCACGGGACGTCACATCTGGGGCGTGGGCGTTAAGAGGTGCTCGTGCCACTGCGCACCGTCTCCGCGACGCAGTAGCAACTCCGCTGCTAACGAGATTAAACCCGTCTCTACCACCGCCCTCGGCTCCCGCTGTCAGCCCCCCTCCCCCCCCCCCTCGCATGTTGCCAGGCGCTGGTACACTCGGCCTCCGTGATCTTGGTCGGCTGATCTATCTCGCGCCCCACGGTAAGGAACCACAATGACAAGTATTTTGCTTGTGAACCACTTTCTGCTCATCTTCTCATTCGGAGAAGGCAGTTTCTTCTCACTTTCGACTTCACTGGCAAGCAGGTCCTCCTACCGGCGAGTCCCTCAATCATAAGTTTATTTATTTACTATGTAGTAAAAACGAAATGCCCCTTCGCATACCCCTTTCAAATTTATTATTTTTTCCATAATTTTAAACTACTCGTGAGTTCGTCTCATATTCTCGATAGACATTATACAAATGAAGACAAATAGTCGTCATACAGAAGGATAAGCTCTTATTTCCATTTGTCTAGTTATTCTAACGTATTGTTCTCTACTTACATTTATTCCTTAATTGGTTATATCATGTTGTTTTCTTCTCTCCATACATTCTTTGCCGATTTGTACTCAGCGCCATTTCATTCATGCGAATAGTTTGCAACTCCAAATATTACGCGCAATTGTAAATTAAAAAAACTAACATTTTACTTTAAGACCTCTACTTTTTGCATTTAGTTGTTGAAATGTTTTATTATTCCACTAGCGAGTAATTTTCATTTCCAGAATACTTCATTTCCTTACTTACAACAAACTTTCTCATTTACTGGCTTTTTAGTAGCAATCCCCTTTATTCTTTGTAGCTCAGTCATTGCCCCTGTATTCTTTGTATTCTCAGTCATTGTTATATTTCTCTCATTTGATTCTATTTCATTTCTTTCTTATCTTTCATTGACATCATTTTTCCTACTTTATATCCCGTATTTTGGTTTTTGCACGATTCGAGTTTTCTTTTCACATTCTTGAACTGCTAATCAATTTCCGTTAATCACTTTCTATCGCTGCTTCAGAATTATTTCCAACTCCCCATCCGTGTTAGCCTATTCATAACTTATGATCCTCAGCCCGGCGGTCCCCGTCCGCTGTCTCCGCGCGGAGCCTCTCGGCGACGCAAGCCCCCGCGCGCCGCCCGAGTTGCGCCTAACTCGATTGCTCCCGCGTAACAACAGTAATCACGATTTGGGTAACGCTATTATCCGGCGCGCAGCCGGTAAAGTAAATGGGAGCTGCCGTTGCTCAATGCAGTTATGAATTTTCGAACGCTTCTAGGTCTGTCGCTGGGGAGCCCGCGAGCTGACAGCGCCGCGAAGCGGGACAGGCCCTCCACGTCACCCGCCACCAGCGCGAGCGGCGGCGGCGGCGGCGGCGGCGGCGGCGGCGGCGGCGGCGGCGGCGGCGAGGACACGTTGGAGTCGACGTTGCTCCGAGGATTTGGCGGTGCAGGTGGAGGGTGAATGAAAGACGGTGGATTACGAAATGGCGGATCGCGGAATTAGATGAGGGTTGAATGAAGTAAGGTAGTACGTGTATGTTATTTACATACGTTACCGAACATCTGACAAGGAATGTTGAATACGAATTGTACTTCAATAAAATAATATTTTGCTTGTTTGTGGCAATGGGGAGTGAAGAAATTTTAAGAATGAAGATTTTCTTGAGGAAATATTAAAAAGTAAGTTACAGGTTAATACAGAATATTGCCGAATCATACTTTGCAAAAGTCAGAGGAATTTGACTAAAACAAAAGTAACTGTTGTAAAAAATTAATAAGCACTAATTAATCCTGAAATATAACTACATCTTCTGTGTCTTCTTAATTTGACACTGAAAGAATGGAATTAGATGCAACGTATGATGTCCCCGAGAAAAGACTTGCCTACTAATTCTACATATCGGGGAACGATTTCTGCCCCCGATTTTATTGCGAACGGAATAAAGTCGAAATAAGTTTTATGAATGTCAGCATCATTCCACACACAATTTACAATCATCCCGCGGACGTGAAAGAAAAACGAGCAGGCTTAAACATAGTTCTTGCACCAAAGCTCAAATAAGTTAGAGAGTTGTTCTATCACTTTCAATGTTTCGAGAGGTGCTGCGTTCAGCGTGCAAGACAGAAAAGGAGAAGGAAATTGCGACAGACGGCTTCTCGGCAGCGCAGCAACGAAAACCACTTCACTGAGGGCAGGGGTGAAACTATAAACGCGAGAAGAACGCCAAGCGTCAGAGTGCAGAAAAGCGTGAAGAGAATGCTGGAATGAGAAATCGACGAGACCAAAAATTGATGGCGTTGGCATGGGCATGGGCGGTATCTAGAAGGTTGGAAAAAAGGGGATGTAGTACTTAGAAATGTAGTCAATACATCAGTTCACAAGAAATGGCATACGACTCAAGAATTGTGATTTCGCAGGAGAACTGTTTTAATCAGAGTAGGGACATCTACTTCGGACAAAGTCAATATATTACACCGCATCTGGGCCCTTTGCAAATTATCTGTGTTAATTTTTACTACCAAAATATGCAATTTTCTACATAGGTATATATCTTCACCTTAGAACGAAATGTCCATTTTTGAGACGTGCCACAAGCGAAAAGAGCGAGGCGAAAAGAGCGGTGCGAAAAGAACGAGGCGAAAAGCGCGGGGTGAAAAGAGCAGGGCGAAAAGAGTGGGGCAAAAAGAGGTAGGCGAAAAGATCGGGGCGTAAAGAGCGGGGCGAAAAGAACGAGGCGAAAAGAGCGGAGCTAAAAGAGCGGGGCGAAAAGAGGTGGGCGAAAAAAGTGGGGCGAAAAGAGCGGTGCAAAAAGAGCGGGGCAAAAAGAGTGGGGCGAAAAGAGGTGTGCGAGAAAAGTTGGGCAAAAAGAGCGGGGCGAAAAGAGCGGGGCAAAAAGAGCGGGGCGAAAAGAGGGGGGCAAAAAGAGCGCGGGGAAAAGAGCGGGGCGAACCAAGCGAGGCAAAAAGAACGGGGCAAAAAGAGCGGGGCGAAAAGAGCAGGGTGAAAAGAGCGGGGCGAAACAAGTGGGGCGAAACAAGTGGGGTGAAAAGAGCGAGGCAAAACGAGCGGGGCAAAAAGAGCGGAGCGAAAAGAGTGGGGCAAAGAGAGTGGAGCGAAAAGAGCGGGGCAAAAAGAGCGGGGCGAAAAGAGCGGGGCGAAAAGAGCGGGGCGAAAAGAGTGGGGCGAAAAGAGCAGGGCGAAAAGAGGGGGGCAAAAGTGCAGGGCGAAAAGAGCGGGGCAAAAAGTGCGGGGCGAAAAGAGCGGGGCGAAAAGAGCGGGGCGAAAAGAGCGGGGCGAAAAGAGCGGGGCGAAAAGAGCGGGGCGAAAAGAGCGGGGCGAAAAGAGCGGGGCGAAAAGAGCGGGGCGAAAAGAGCGGGGCAAAAAGAGCGGGGCGAAAAGAGCGGGGCAAAAAGTGCAGGGCGAAAAGAGCGAGGCAAAAAGTGCAGGGCGAAAAGAGCGGGGCGAAAAGTGCGGGGCGAAAAGAGCGGGGCGAAAAGAGCGGGGCGAAAAGAGCGGGGCGAAAAGAGCGGGGCGAAAAGAGCGGGGCGCTGACCAGGAACGGCCGCGGGAGCGGCGCGGGCTTGAGGCGCGGTCGAGGTGAGGAGACTCGTGGCTGTGAGTGCGCGGGCGCAGCCCGGGCGAGTGGTGCGTGGGCGAGCGCGCGACGCGGTGGGTCACGCATCCTAATGAAGTGGCGGTGGGTTCGGTGCGGGCTCGTGCTCTCTGCCGCGCCCGCGTCGCTCCCCATCGACCCAAGGTACGCGTGTCCGCGGCTCGAGAACACTTGCCCGCCCGCGGCGCCACGCCCCCGCCCTCGCCCTCGCCCCGCTCCCGCGGCGGCGTGCTGCTGACAGGCACTGCCGCCTCCTCCTCCGCCATCGCGACACTTGTTCCTGCCCGCGCCACGCCGCTCCGCGCTGCCGTGAACAATCGCCCCCGCCCCGCTCCGCCCCGCTCCGCCCCGCCCCGCCCCGCGCCACACCGCCCTGCCCCGCCCCGCTACACCGCTCGGGTCCCCGCGGTGCCGAAGGGGTGCCCCGCAGCGCCGAACAATGTACCGCACATTGCGCCGCCAAATTAGGGAGGCCGCCCCACGCAAATTGAGCTATAACCTCATTCTTGCGCTCGTGGTACAAGAATAACGACATTAGGGTGGATCAGTGACGTCCCTCTTTTCGTTGCCTTATAGTCTTTCTCGGTCAATTCAATTGCTAGTCTAAATAGCACTCGATACACAGTATTTCTTTGACAGGTCAAAATTTTCAAATAATTTCCAATACTTCTGTTTTAGTCTCAAATACAAAAATCAACAAATCATTGATTACAATTAATACACATTGATCGTTGGGAAAAATTTAATACGTTTCAAATATTTAATTCGATACGTTCAAAAGAACTTTCGTTTATGTAAATGTTTATGTTTCGTTTATGTTTTTGTAAAAGGGGAAAATTTGTTGTTGCAATTTGTAAAACTCAAGGAAACATAATGGAAACACCACTTGAATGTAACCTGCTATAACTTATTTTCTTATTTTTCATTAACAGAAAAACAAAAGAAAAAAGAATACTGGATTTATAAAAACAATGAGACAGAATTGGCAAGATCTGCTACCTCAAGCAAGAAAAAGCATACATATTTAGGGAGTTAAGGAAATCTAAGTCTGAATCATACTGAATTTTCGGTTAAACTCTTACACATTAAGTGCAAAATTAATGAAATGTCCTAATTATGAACAGCTCGGCGTCAGCATACAAAGCGCTGGAAAATAGAAGCCGGAGACCGATTGTTGTGTAACGTACAATGGATTCAATGCGGTGGATTAGATGCTTGATAGATACTCAGTGCGCGCAGGAACAAGAAGATGGCGAGTTTACATTTTATAAAATATTCTAGGTCTCGCAAAAGTAAATACATGGATAAATCTTTTCCTATTAATTTGTAACTTCAACATTTCTTAAATATTATATTGCATATTAAATGAATATTTCAAAAATATATGTTTATTTATTTATCCATTTTAAGGTGGCAAGTGAGAAAAACATATGATATTAGCTTTTCAAATGCGCATTATGTAAATGGAAACCATGTGTCAAAATGACACGCAACGACCCACACAGATGGAACGAAACGCGGGTCCTACTAGTAATATTTATGACTGTATGCGAAGACATTACTATAATCGTGATTTAATTAGCATGGCTATTATCAAAATAGATATATTGAAATTACAAATAACTTGATCACGTAGATTATGATATAAAAGTTTATTTTCTTACTTTCAGCTCGATAACCTTGTAAATTTTCTCGACAAGAGGCAATAATGTCACCAAAAGTCATAAAAGGTTTTGCGTAAAGTGGTAGGTAAAACCTTCCCAGAAGCAAATAAAAGAAATAATCGTGTCACATCTGCAACATTCACGAGCAATGAGAATGCAAGATCTGCAACAAGGGCTAAACGCAGTAGTGATTTGTACAATGAGAATGAAAGAAATAAGACACGATTTAAGCCTGACTTGAAAAACACCTAAAATCGTCCATTTACCATCACAAAGAGCAGAGATTCACACCTTGCCGCTGACGGCCTTTGAATCACAGATTCACGAACCGTCGAGGCAGATGATCTGTCCCCTTTGTACACTCTAACACGGAGTGAAGGCAGTCGCCACTACGTAACCGCATGGGAACTGGTCCAGTCACTCCATGTCACTAACGCTCTTTGCCCCCAGCTTGAATCAGTTTGGGAGTACTTAGGTCTGACCTCTGCTGCTTTCTCGACATCCACTGCTGTTTCCATCAATACCGCCTCTTACCACCTTCGTTGCCTCCTCCGCCACGGCACTCTTGCTACTTTGATGGATTTAATGGCAAATTCCATAATCGCTTTTCGATCACCGCCACAAGCCCAGCTCCTACCCTCACCCTTCACCATCCTTTCATCTCAGCCATTATCCCTATCTCTGCCGCAAAAGCTTACAACGTTTTTAACACTCTGCCTGTCAATCAAACTCTGAACTAACATTGCCGAAAGTAATGGCAACGCTACCATACCTGGCAATGCAGCTAATCAAGCGAGGACCTTCACTGCTGTCTCTTCGACTATTACTGATGCTGCCAGTACATTAACAGCCTTCACTACGGATGCTGCGGTTCCTGAAGCATTTGCTGTCATTTATCGACTTCACCTCCAACCCTTGGTGGTCGTCACCGGACGCGCATTCCGCGCCGCAGCCCTCCGAGCAGGGTTGCCACATGGGGGAATTTTGTCCCCAAAATAGGGATCTGTTTTGTGGTGAGAAAAGGATGGGGAACGTAATGGACTGGGAAGTGTTGGGGAATTTTTGGGGGAAATTCTTTTCATCCGGAGTCGAGACAGAATTATTCTCTCAATTATTATGAATAATAAAGAAACAATAAACATTATTCTCTCTCTCACACACACACACACTTTTATGTATCAAAACGAGAAGAATTAACGACAGGCATAGAGAAAAAAGAACATGAGAAAAACGAAGATATAGGGCTTCGATCAGCTCAAAGGGCGATGATTGGTTGATTTGAATTATTTTAATTGAAGAGGACAGCCAATGGAAACGTCAGGCACAGCTCATGTTGTGTCATGTTTCATGCGTTATCTGTGAGTACATAAATTCAGAATTTTGCAGAGAAGGTGGGCGATTTGTAGAATATCGTTTCAAAATTGGGGAATTTTGTTTCGTGGAAGAGGTTATTTGGGGAAATTCCGTGGTGGTATTATGGTGTGGAAAGAGCTCGCAACACATCTCGCAAAGCTGCCTCCGAGGTTCAGTGGTGTCGCCGCTCACTACTACAAGAGCGGCCCTTCCTATAATTAGAGTTGGTGCGTTGCGTCGCAGACCAAAAGGACTCTGATACGCAATTATGAGTCCTCAAATGAGCCACTCGAGTCGCGAGCGGCCTCTGCGCGTGCGGGCAGAAGCGGAGCCGGGCAGCCGTTTAGCGCGAAAGGACGAATCCATCGAGTAGCGCGCGCACGCGTGCGGCGTGCGTCACGACATACGCAGCACGCACCTTGAAACCGCAGCCGGTTAAGGGCCACTGGACACATTTGGCGCAGCGTTTGTGTCACGACGCGCATTGAGATAGGATTCATTGGGCTGGAAAGGACGAGACTGTAATTAATGACTAACACAACGCCAGTTTTGTTAACATATAGAACAATAATATTAATCTAATATTACATTGTTGGGAAAATGTAGAAGCCGACCACGAAAATAGGTAGAAAATCATTCTCGCCAGTTTTGTCAGATTGTGACACAACGATCATCATGAGCTCTCTTGCAGCTTTGCGTCTCTTCAATGCTGACCCAATGGCTGTTTAAAGAAAAATATACTGTACTTATATTTTATGCGATATACTATTTGTATACGAAAAATATACTATGCGATATACTATTTGTTAGTTCATATTGTATACTCTATTGACTCATAATAATTTGTTTCTGTATTTTGTGATTTACAAATATCAAATCTAAACGCGGAAGTAAGAACAACAATGGTTGAAAACGAAAGGTATGACTACTTGAACCTTAAAATGGAAAGTTTCCGACACTACATTGACACTGTTAATAGAATTGAATATTGATTAATTTATCTTTGTTAATAAAGAACGTTTAGGCTTATTTCTGGAAAATAAGGAGAAAAGTTAACGACAATGTATGTGGTTTGCGCAGTTCCACAGAGGATTGACCTTCTGACCCGTTTCTACCCGGAACAGAGTACCACGTGACCGTCGAGCTTGCTTTTCCAAATGTGCTTGTACATTTGATAAACAGAAGAAACGGAACGAGATGAGAACAAGGAAAGTAGGGCTGCATTCAGCCCGCGGTTCGTTGGTCAACGGCAATTTTTACTTTATTTTCCTGATTTCGAAACTCTTTAGAGATGGAGTATTAACCGAAATACGCCTAGCCTGATGTAAGTTTACGAAGCTTTATCTGCATATTACCATACGCTATAAAACCGCATGCTGTGTCATAATGAAAGTGTACCGCCTTATTTCTTTCCTTCTGAACGCTACCACGCAAGTGACATCGATAAATAAAAATGTGTATGCGATGCGATGCAGTGAGCAGTATATTGATTTCAAAGAGTTGACCAGAGAACTTACGCTTTCGTATTTTCCTCTTTCCTGAAGAGGTGTTTACAGTGGTAGTTTGCCTTTGCCATTCAGTATAATAGGATACTCATATAATGGATCATAGCGTGGATGAAGGTGATGATGATAATAATAATAATAATAATAATAATAATAATAATAATAATAATAATAATAGTAATAATAAAAATAAAGATAATAATGACTGATAAATATGACCGGGATGGCGTTCAAGAAGAATATTATAAATGATGTGAAAAGCAAGCGCGCCTGAAATCGCAACGAGAAAACCGCTGCGTCTCACGCGGAACTGGAAATCGCAACCCTCGGCCGAATACATAAATTCTGCTTTCAACGCTCTTCTTCTCTGAGGCCGGTAACACAAACGTTACCGTCTTTAAATAATTCTGAAGAATTTATAAATATGAAATGTAATACTGTAATAGTAGTAATAACGAATTGACTGTTGGCACATTTCGCTCGGTGCGGAGAAGTTCCTGAGACTTCCGCCCACCTGGGCACTCCTTGCGGTAATCCCGCAAAATTATGGGAGTTCCATGCTACACCAGTGTGTTATGGGGGCGCCAACTCCAAAGTTCGCGCGTCCCACTTAAAAAAAAATTCATCATCAATCAATCAATGAAATGGAATGAAAACATTAATTGAATCATTGTTTCCCCGCGCCTTGAAGCATGTGACAGTTCTTCCGCCGCCCGGCCAGGTTGCAATCAGCTACCCTCGCCGCCGACACCGGTGACGTCACTACATCGCCACCGTCATCGCCGCCACCAACACCATCGCGCCGTCGCCGCCCGTATCTCTCCCCCCGCCTGCGTCCGCCCCCCGCCGCCAGCTAGCCGGCTGCCCGCCCCCCTGCGCCCTGCCCGGGGTCTGAACCCGGGGCAGCGCCAGAACACGGGTGGACAGCGGGCGACAGAGCTGGTGGAGTGTAGGCCAAGCGGAAGGAGCTATGGTGGACTGGGAGCATGAAGCATCCACGGCGGTGAAGGGCATTTTTCACGCTTTCTGCATTTGAGACCCGATACTAGACAGCTATGTGATTTGTAGGAGCTGTGGTGCTGTGACAGTGATGTGGTTCGACAACCCAGCCATGTGTGCCTCGTAACCTTTCAATGTTACATTCATTTGGTTTTTCTTTCTGTGTTAGTCAGGTAGCATCGCTTGGTCAGTGTGTGCCTTTAATTTTGTGTTTCGCAACATTGCAAGAGTTTTGTGAAATTGTTAAAGTTTTTTTTTGTATTCTTTGACATTGACGACTAAATGTTTTTGTTTTCGACCGAGATGTTTTCGCATGGCGAGAAACGCCAAGTTTTAAAGTCTGTAAATTGGGGAACAGAAAATGAAAGTGCTGTATGTATCATCAGAAATCCTTGTATCTCAGCGTATCGAGTTCTTTAGAGACGTGGGGAAAACCGGTTCTCATTGTAAATCCAGACTTTACAGAATATTTCGCAATTAATGATTCATTTAAAAACATTTCTAAGGTTGGTAACTGCAAGAGAGTTAGGTTGAAAAGAGAAACGATCGAGATATATTTTGTCATCTAGTTTAAAACCCCTGTGTGAAGAGTTTATGCAGCTGAAGTGACTCTCTTAGTATTTAGTGGTAACTATCAATAAAGAACCGTACGTTTGTCTTTAGTTTCACTTATCATTTACTAAGAATGCATGTGATGATCCCATGTACAACCAGTGTTTCTTGTAGCTAATTCTTTGTTTTGCTCATACATTTTCTTAAAGCTACTATATTGTTTCTTATAGCTATTATTTTGTTTGTTCACTTATTTGTTATCTTATCGTTTGTTTTACTATATAGTTTTGTATAGCTACGAATTGTTTCGCTTTATATTGATATATTATTTAGAAGATTCTGATGATCTACTTCAGTGATTTTACAAATATCAACCTAACGTAAACCTGCTAAAGCAAGAGGTCTTTGCCCTTTATGGGATGTTATAGGCAAATAATAACAATAATAAAAAATAATAATAATCATTTACTTAAATTTGGGAAGCGAATTATTTCATCTGCCATCGTAAAATCCCACTCGGGCTTCATAAGCATCTTGCGCAGCGGCGAGAGCAGAGCGTTCAATGCGCTGAGGAGCTTCGAATTCCCTTGGCTTTGAGTGAGGGCGGTGGTGGGGCGGGGGGTGGGTGTGCGCGGGCGCGCGCGTAGGCGGCGGCGGCGGCGTCCAAGCCAGGAGGCGCCCTCAGGGAGCGACCGGGGAAGACCCCAGCGAAACAGCGCGGGCCACCAACGCACCCGCCACACCCTCCTCGCAGCGACATCGCCTGCCACCACGAGCGGCTCCCCATGGGCACCACTGTTCCCTTGTAAACGTGCACGATGAAAACATACTTTTTACGTAATTTTAATAAACATACCTCAAACCAACACCGGTAGAGGCAAGAGTTAGCCTGACAGATAAGTTTTTAAAGCGGCGCAATCGATCTCCGCAAGGTGCCAGAAGTAGACTTGATGTGTGTAGCATCAGTGAGTTTGTGGTGCCTGCCAGAATCGAATTTCACCTAGTGAACAGTAATTTCCATGATTCCCCTACTCACTTCCAGCAAAATGCCAAAGAAGCGTCCATAGACCACGCGCGATCTTTTACTTGCTGTCTCATTATTACCATCATCATCCACTCAATTCGGACAGAGGCAAAGAGGGTTAGAAGGTCCCGTCCTATCTCCTTTCGTCAGAACTGCTTTACGCCGGCGGGGCGGCCTTGATGGCACTGCATCTGCTGAGGACTAACGCTAGGGAAAAGAAAAGTATTATAAATATTATTAAGGTACAAAAAATATTTTCTTTTAATAACATTAATAATTAACGTTCTTTTAAAATGTTTGATTTTATACGTTGTCTTCGAGTTTAAACTCAAATTATTTGAAATAGAAAAACTAGTACTAGCGAAAAGGTTGTTATAAAATTAAAGACACACGTTGAAAGCAACCTATAAATTGAAAAATTACTACACAAAAAATTAAAAATGTATTCTTCAGTTTATTGAATTGCCTCCCGTTATAGATTTCTTGAAGCCGGTCTTGACCACCGCCACCGTCCCTGCAGCCCCGCCTCCCCCTTCTCCACAGGTGTCTCCAGGGCCTCCCTGCCACTCGCAGGCGAACGGTTCAGCTACCGCCGCGTTGTCTCACCACTACGCTCTCTGCCTTTGTCTCGTAGCAATACCACCGTCGCCGCGCACATCTCAAAACACATCCGCCGCTGCCGCTCCTAAGCAACACTGTTGCCGACCCAGATACCCACCATCGCCTTGTTGCCACATCGCCCTGTTCCGACTCGCGCGTTGTCTAATGTTCTGACCACTCTGGTTCCTTCTCACACTGCAAATGGAGCCTCCAGTAGTCCATCCGGCGTGCCGTTTGGAATGCTGCTGCACTTGTCCTTCAAGGATGATCTCTTTACAGTTTTACTCTTACACAGTTCACATAGTTTCTTTACTTTAACATGCACATTTTTTATCATTAGTAAGAACCTTTCCGTGTCTAACCCATACCAGCGAATCCCTTTGATTAAAACAAAATTGATAGCATAATTGTCACTTATTTTCATTAAAAACATTTTTCTGATGTCATGTAAATAGGACACTATCATATCATATGTTAAGAATATGGAAATTTTCAACGCTATTTAACATACCGCAGAAGCATTTGAAGGACTATTCCACTTATGAAATTAAGACCCATGATTAAGACCGAAATTAAGAATGTATACAGTATTAACAAATCATAGCAGTGATTCACAAAACAATTATCAGTTTTCTTTATCGATTTTGTTTACCATTTCCCCCTTAGTGCCCAATCATATACTGCGATTGATTGGTCTTAGGAGGCGGTATGTATCGATCTCTGTGTCGATGTGCACTAAAACGCATTTTTCCGTTGTCTCATTCAAAAGTTGTGAGCTAAAGGAAATGGCGAAAAGATTTGGTATTCCGTCAGAGAACGAAATAGACGATATTATTCGACACGCTAGTGCAGAGAATAGCGATAAAAGTAGAAAATATGTTTGAAAACTGTTCGAAATTTTTTGTAAGGACCGAAGTAATACATTTGGAAAATATTCACCATGGAGGTTGATGCACATAATAATAGAAACCTATTTAACTTAAATAACGAGTCGGATCCTTAAATGCATATTTCATTCGTGAAATAGTCCTAATAAATTTCACTCGTGCTTTGGAAATTCTTAGGTAAATCCCCACGTTGTTTCGCCGCACGAGAATTTATCGATAATTTCCAAAGTACTCTTGGAATTACTCTTGAAGTGTCACTTTATTGTCTTACCAGTCCCACGTACCCCAAACTAAAGTTGTCTTGAAGCATTTGATACAAAATTAACGTTACGTGCCAAAACCAATTATTGACGCCACCCTCTCCATGTTAGACTGCATTGAGACATTTCTACAAATTTGAAGAAGCATTTAATTATACTTCCAATATCATTCAACAGATGTGTTTCCTTACGCCCAGTTATCATTTAACAGTTTCCTCGTCCCATCCTGTCATTTCCTGTGCTTCGCTGTCTCCTCAACTCACTCGATTCGAAATCCCTTTCCGGGACCTCTGTTCTATTGCCGCTTGTCTTAAGTCGCGCATCGCATCCAACTCGCGCGCTAGCGTCGGCGAGGGCGGAAAATGCAAACAGCCTCCCGGCATGCGGGCGGCGGGGGCGAGGGGCGGGCGAACGCGCTCATTTCCGACGCGAGTGGCGCCGGGCGGGGCAGAGCGCGGCGTGGTGTGGCACGGCGCTGAGCATGCCGGGAGATTGCGCCAGTCACGTGACCTCCCGCCCGCAGCGGGACTTCCCCATTCCGCGCGATCCAAGTGCCGCAGACGTTGCGGTGGCAACGGCGCGTGGGTGCATGTGGTAGATGCGGCAAAACCGAAGGAATTGCAGAAGACGTTGAGATGAAATGGAGACGGCAGTGAAAGGACTTGGACGTAGGCATAAGCACATAAGGACAATACAAACACATTAAGGACAAGACTAGTGTTGTGGCAGTTAGACAAATTAGGTCAGGAATAATAGAGTTCGTTACGCTAGGGAAAGAGGCTGTAGCCTAAAAAAAAACAACTACATGTTACTGGAGTAGAAAATGATGTGAGAAGCAAACAGTCCTAGAGGCAAAAAGATCTCAAAGAGATAGATGTTCCAAAGAAAATATGTTTTCATGGAAAGATAATTCCTTATAATATAGCAATCATAACTAATTGGTTATTTAGTGTGCCTGGGCGTGTCATCTACTATGGTCATTAGTCTCGTAAGTGTTGTTCATGTTCTATCCCTGGAGGTGGGCAGGTTCCGTCTCGCTGGAACGCGGGATTCGGCGACGACCCATATGTCGGTTTGTGGGGTTTCCCCGTCAATGTATCTTCCCAAGCACCTCATTCGAGGAAGCTCTACACTCACGACTGATCACCCGACTGTTGTGGTAATGAAATGCATCGAGGGATGTTTGTATGTAAAGGGAGACGAGGAGAGAAGGACGAGGAACGATAAATTGCACGTGGTCCGCGGCCTTTTCGTTAAAGTACTGCTCCACCAATCGGCTTATATTGATCAGAGAAATCAAGTAAAGCTACCGATCACAGACGGCTGCTACAACCACCCTGCGGACAGTAGATGAATCCGACCTAGCTATTTATCTAGTGTGGAAAGAACACATCATTGGAGCTGGAATCCTAGAATTTGTAGGTCAGTGACGCTGCAGGAAATGGAATCGTTGCCGTCGACGAAAGAGGTTGGAGGCTGTAGAAGACGAGATGTAGGAGAGAGGCCGTAGGGGCGGAGTTGGAGGCGGACGCAGGGTTTCGGGAGGCGGCAGGCTGCAGGCGGAATGGAACTCACGTACCGCATGAATATTGGGCGACCCCGCTCCTCCGTATGGATGTTACAGCGCTCTGGCGCAGTCGTTTACAAGTCGATGAGTTTCAAGTGGGGTTCTTCAAAGGAATAATAATTGAAATAGGTCAAGAAGTAGACAATATATTAAATTTGAATGCCATTTTAACATACTTTTAAGAGTTTCGAAATTATTGTTTCTCAATGAATATGAAAAATTGTACATTAAAAATCAAGCAGAAAAGGTCAATTAAATGAATCAATATTTGTATCATGTTTTCTTATTAAACAGTGGACAAAACTTGAAACATTTTGTTGTATTCGGGGTTATCTTATTTAAATTTGAAAAAGTGAGAAAAGGGGGAGAGAAATAATTTTGATGTACTGAAATTAATTGCATGCCACACGTGGATATATGAAACAACATTCACATGAAGTATTACTTAATTTATTTTTTAAAACTGCAGGAGCAATGCTGTTTTCTGATTTATTATTTTTTCTCATCACTTTCTACACCAAGCAGCATCGACAATTCATTCCATCTTCAATTCAACATACAAACTATTTGTATTTTATATTAATTTCAAAAGAAATGCAAGGTTACAAATCGCCAGCAATGCTCCATCTCATTACAGGCAGACTGTGTACTTTTGCACGTTGTTGCCATGCGTTACGGCACCGTATACGATTTCCAATTACGAAACGAGTTTCCCGCAAAACTTCACGTAGTTAAATGACAAGATGAAGCGTGAGCAGAGTGAAACTTGCCTGTTCGTAATCTTAAATTCCTCCTCCTACACCCCCCGCCCCTCTCCGCGCTCCCATGCGCCCGCACTGAGCGAGTGAAAAGTTTGCCTCTCTGCCTTGTTTATATTTCACCGGCGCAGCTCTCCCTGTCATCGACTCACGCAGCGTGACCTTTAAACTGACACATGCCTCATTTGCTTTGTGGGTCGCCAAAGGGTGAGTCGCTATCTGGAGCTCTCTCGCTACCGATTTTACTCTCCACTGTATTTTTGTTTCTGTGTGATTTAATCGTTCGTTCTTTCCCTGTGTCTTGTTGCCTTTTCTACTCTCTTCTCTGCTTTTGTATGTCCGTATTCGTGACGACTTCCCGCCTAGATTTTCCACACGTTCTAATTTTCTTTTGATTTATTTTCCTTTGTCAGTGCCCTATTTTTTTCTCTAGATTTATATATATTGTCATCCGTTTACTGACCAATTCTTTTTAAAGATACTCTGACGCATTGTCTTTCACTTTATCTCTCCTTTCTTCTCTCCTCTATGCCTCTCACTGTGCCTATTTGTCTTTTTTCCATCTTTGCCTCTCTCTTCAACTGTTTGTCTCTGTGTCTTACCGGTTCTTTCTCATTGTCAGTCTCACTGTGTATGTCGTACTATTCTCATTGCCTTACTATTACGTTGCCTCTTGTCTCACTGAATCGTTGTCTCTTTGCCTCTTTATTTCTTTCTGCTTCTATTTCTTTCTTTCTCTATTTATCTTTGTCTTATCAGCGCTATCGTACGTTCTATTCTTTGTTTTCACTTCTTAGTCTTTCTTTTTACTTTCTCATACACGTACATATATAGGGAGTAATATACGTACTATAGAGAAAGATATGTATGAATGCGGCAAAAATTGTGATTTTCAACAGAAAAACGCATATTGCGAGGCCCTGGTACAGAAAAAGTGAATAAATCCGATTCCAAGATGTAATAAAATAATCCGACTAACTCGTTATGTAGCCCGATTTCACGAATAGTAAGTCCTTGATATCGGAAAAGGCAATTTCAAATGGCTGAAATTTCCCTATAAAACGACGTTTTCCTTTTCTATAAAATTGTTAAAATAATAATTCGATTCTATCATTAGTAACACGAAAAACTGAGAAAATTTCATCATTCACATTCTATCGTAACTCCCAGTTGTTTTAGATCTATTTTATTGAATATGTTTTAACTTTTTTTGTTTTAGATATCTGTTTTAATATGTTGTAGATGTTTTATTTATTTAGAGTTTTTGTTTTAGATATTATCTAAGTTTCAAGTTTATTCTATTGTAACTCCCAGTTTTACCTTTAGATCTCCTCCCCCTCGGACTCCCTCGTGTTCTCGTCTCTCGCCCGCAGGGGTGGGAGAGGGAGTGGAAGTGAAGGTCAGCGCGCGTTCGCCGCGGGCGCCAGGGGGAGGGGTCACGGCGCGCGCGCGTTCGCCTGCGTGCGTTGCGTGCTCCGCCGGCGCAGGAAATAGGCTCGGAGCTGCCCCTGCGCGCCGCGACCCGCTGCACACGCTGCCAAGTGGACGCGGGCGGGGTGCGTGCGTGCGTGCATGCAAGCCGTACCGTGCCGTGTCGTGCGAATGCATTACAGACCTGATTACCGCCAATCAACCCCGGGCGTACGAGTGACTCACCGAGCGCAGCAGGCGAGCTTTCTGCGAGTAAGGTAGTTCGATCAGACTCTTTGATCGCAATTGGTTGATTTCAAGTACCCACTGCCGTTTTTTTACCCCAGTATCATGAACACCACAATATACCATTTATCATGTACTATTTACTTAACTCCTCGAAGGATTTTGATTACTCTCTTGTACAGAATAATGTGCACAAAAAGGCACGATACAAGTCTGAAGTATCTAGTCAACATTTGAACCGCTGAAATTAAAAATAAATTTTATCCTTCTCGTTTTGAAATCACACCAATTCGTAATATCGCCTTCCAGTCCCGCAATCAAAGCAAAAGATATCATGGACAGTGGTAGTGCATATGGTGACAAATGAATTTGAATAAAATTCTTGAAAATTGTAATTGAGATTGATAATGTTAGGAAGTAAATTGCAACTTATGGTTTCTACGAATTTTTGTGTTCATATGATAATGTGTTCTCGTATGTTGAGAGTTAACAAGTAATAGATTATTTTTACACGTGTGATCGAGAATTAATTTTAACATCTCTTCAGTAAAAAATTAAGCATTCTTTAACCACGATGATGACACCACAGTGTACACTGTCACCGATTATACAGATCGTCGTATTCAGT
This sequence comes from Acheta domesticus, assembly GCA_031308135.1. Taxonomy (NCBI): domain Eukaryota; kingdom Metazoa; phylum Arthropoda; class Insecta; order Orthoptera; family Gryllidae; genus Acheta; species Acheta domesticus. The sequence goes on along the minus strand of JAHLJT010000631.1, from coordinate 124,811,153 downwards.
AATTACCCTACTTGTGTGCAAAGCTGAAAATAGAGTTGCGTGCAGCAACAGGCATAAATGCTCTCTGGGAAGCATGGTTACACTAATGTAAATGCGTTGTAGAGATGCATCATAAGGAACTTTTTTTGTTTATTAATTTTTCTTTTTTAATTAATATTTGCTTCGTGAAAAAGCTAACAAATATTTGTCTGTCATTGAAGAATGTTAAATTATTATCATTTATTTATCTATCATCCTATATCTGAAACACTAAAGATTTTGGTGTAGGAAGTAATTTGACAGTTTTACTCAAATGAATTTCAATTTTTTTTAAATGAAAGGTAGAGGAGCCTGCATAAGTTATGTATTGCTCCTATTATCTGGTTTTATAGGTAAAACACTAACTTTTAATATTTGTTCCTCTCGTCATTCTCAAGAACATTTGCAATATAATTACGATACAATACAATGAAATATTGCGTTTTTCAATTTTTACTGGATAGTATGCTCTGTTTTATTCTCTCTTAAATACTTCAAATCGTTTCTTGCTCTGTTTCTAGTTTTTGACAAAATTTTGTTTTTTCGAAGCGAGTGTCAACTGTCAAGCCGTTAGTGAGTGAACTTCAGCTGGATTTTCCCGAACTGAGAATTTTCAGCACATTCATGCATGTCAAACAGCATAAATCATAGACTATTAAAGATAATATATTTCTTTTTGAAGCATGTAACCCATGATTTGCTCTCATGAATGAACTAGAGTAGTTCATATGTCACTAAAAGTTTCAGTTATATGAACTTAAAAGTTCAGAATAAATTTATAAACAATTATGTATTCTCAAATAATTAAATCATGACTCTTTCATTTTCACGGTACCTTTACCATTGTAGTTCATTCACTAGAATATTCAATTGGGATTAATTTAAAAAAGAATTATCAAAATATATCAATTTGTTGAAGAGTTGTGATATTTGAAGTAAAATCTTAAAATTTGCCAATTATTTATAAATAAAAGAAAAATAATTGTTTGATTTCTAAAACACAAAAGAAATGCCTGAGAAACCAATTCTAGAATTTTGGGACTATTTTGTTTGTTTCGGGACTATATATATATATATATATATATATATATATATATATATATATATATATATATTCAATACATAAATTTTGGTTCACAAGAATAATTGAAGCAAACACAATCGCCACAATAACCTATAAAATAAAACTGCACACTCTTACCCTCCTAAAATAGATACTTTTCTTCCCAAACGTCCTCTGTAACAGCGCATCTGAGTAGTGAAGACAACAAAATATAAAGACTAGAATGAAATGAGAAGCTAAGATCCATCAAAAACCTTTTGCAAATTTCCTTACTTATAACAAATTCTTAAATGAAGAATTTCCCTTTACCAACCAACCGGATTTCGAATCGCTGTACCAGAGGTGGAAAATAGTGGAAGGCGACCGATACGCCAAGTTTTCTTACTTAATGTATGGTAATTTGCAACGCTCTATTTCCAAGAAATAAAATACCAAGCTCCTACAACAATAGTAAATTCTCGTTTATCGCCAATCGCGCCATCGCCCTCCTTCTAGCCGTCGTGCGCCGGAGACTTACGTGCGCCTGGCGCGCGCGGTCGCGCGCATTACTCACGCCGCATTACTCACGGGCGTGCGTTGTGGCGTCGACCAGGAGGCCTGACAGGTTGCACATGTGCACGAGTGGCGCTCACGTGTTCGCAAGGGTTCAACAAAAACAGGAAACTCATAAACAATAAACGCACAAAAGAATAAATAAAAAGAATGTATAAGACAAAACGGCAAAGTCTTATTTGAAATCTGCAACTGATAAGACGAAACAACCTTGAGCAAAAGCAGAGTGAATTTAAGTCAGTGTTTTCAAGGTCTATGCCACGAGCGGGAGTCCATGGCACGCGTGCCACGACGAAATCGTCCCTCCACTCAGTTCACTACCCCGCCACCAGAGACAACGCCATCCCTACTGTAAAACGGCGGGGTTACTAATAGTTCCCTTTCGCGACGCTAGTTACGCAGAGAAGCTCGTGGCATGGTACGATGCTACAACGCGTGCCACTGTCACCAGTAACAGACATTGACACCACTGATTTAAGTTGTTAATTACGTGATACAACAAAACTGCTTTGGTTTCAACTACTTGCTACTGATAAAGATGATACATTCCACCCGCAGAGAAAAATTACATCTCATCATCACTGATCAAATTGCAACATATTGTCAAATGGTGATGAAGAATCCCTTCTCCTCGTGAGTAAAGTATCTCTTCACCGTTAAGTATAATAAAATAGTATTTCATCGTTTATAAATCTAGTTTTGGAAACACACGGAATTACGAGATGCGCACTTGATGCGGCCCTGGGGCGGCCATGAGGCGCGCGGCGTTCCGAGGCCGAGCTTCGAGGCGTTCACACGCCGCCACCGCCGCCGTCGCCGGCCTCTGCGGCCAATCCAGCGGAATCCCGCGCAATCCGCTCGTGATGCGTAATGCTCACAGTCATTAGCCCCACCCTCGCCTCGTGCGCAGCAACGCCCCCTTCCCATGCGGTGACAGGCCACGCCCCCTCCAACTCCCACCTCCCACCCCCGCGCAGCTTCCGATTCCACTCCGGTCGACACCGCAACCGCCCTCCATCACTTATGCTTCTTCGGGCTTCGAAATGGGCGCGTAGTGGATAGGAAAATGAAGGTTCAGAAATGGTTTAATATAAATATGACATAGCGTAAGGAAATTTTATTTTTCCGACATTTTAGAATTGCAATTTCTTGAAGTTGTTTGAGAAAGATACGAAAAGTGAGAATTATTATCATTACTTTTAATAATAAATTCAATGATATTTCCAGGCACATCATTGGTCATTAGTTCCTTTAGTGTATTTAATGTTTCATTCCGGGAGGTAGCAGTATTCCTACCCCGTTGGATGGTCGGATCCGGTGCCAAACTGCATTTTCCGGTATAATCACTGTTTATTAATTTATGATAAGGTATATTTTATATTTTTCTGAAAGAATCATGTCATCAATAACAAATATAACATACACAATTTCATTTAAATAAAACATAACTACCATACTTATCACATTGCAGCATAACCATTTTCCTAAATAGTGGTATTGCTTTTCTTTAAAAATGAAAATCCAATTCCAACAGCGACTTTTTCATTTGAACAAATAACCCCCTTCTCTGTAGTGAAATATAAAAGGATACTAGCCGCGCTAGAACATAAATTAATCTACCGCGCCTGCCTGACAGCGGCGACCGACAAGCCGCGACCTGGCGGTCCCCGCGTTGAACGCGCACCGTCCTGTGTTGCCATGGCAACCACTCGCCCTGCACCGAAGTTACACTTTTACTAAATACCGCTAGACTTAGCGCCCGAGCCAAAGCCAAGGCGCGAACAGTATGAACAATGAAAGGAGGTCCATTAAACCTATTACAGTATAAAATATGAAATACATAAACGAGGACCACGCATTAGAGCAGTAATATCGCCATAATACCGTAAGAGACACGATGTAATTACATTAATAACATACAAATTAGCACAAGCTCAATTATAAATTTTGTTTAAAATCCACAGGTATAAAGAAGAAAAGCTCTCTGCTCTGTATCCAACACCACTTTTCATATACTAACCATTTAAGGAAAAAATATTGAAATTATTTATACCATCAACATCAAACAAAGTTGACAAGACAAAATTGAAAATTGTAGATTCTCTTGATTTCAACAATGAATGACAAAATAAACCTAGTAAAAACCTCTGATATTGTGTGTGTCTATATGATTGTAGGAATAGGCGTTTTTTAAAAATCTTTTGACAAATGAATCAAATTATTTACGAACTCTGAAGTGAATAGCTTCTTCTCGGTCAAGAACATTGATAGAACCGTATTAGTTAAATGTTCCTATGGACCCAATTGCCCTCTCCGCAAGCTGTTCCAAATTCCCACATTAGCCGTGCGTGGAGGGCGAGGGGTCAGCGGCCAGTTGCATCGTCCCCCTCCCCTTCCGCCCGCCGGGGGCCGAGCCCTAGGTGCCGCCGCTACCGCTGGCTGCGGGGAGACAAGCGAGCGACGTTCCCTGGGGACAAGCGCGTTTGACTGCTGTCAGCGGGCCCTCGCCGCTTAGCGTGGACTTACCAAGTGCGTTATTAGGCTTAATGCTGCGCGCGACTGCCTAAAACAATGCGCATAGCTCTGAAATGGGAATAGAATTGGAGAGAACTGGCATGTCAATCCCGGGATTGGTCTCATTTTCAACGCTACTGCATAGTAATGAAAACGGTGGTCAATATTATAATACATTTTTGGACAAGACACATTTGAAAATTCATATATGATAATTCTTGTTTTCCAAGCTTTCATTGTTTTTTATACCAACATAAAGAGAGGATGTTAATGGGTAAATATTCAACAAAGGTATTGTTAAATATTTTTGTTAAATGCCTGTACGCAATTTAGTTATTATTTAGTTTTTACAATTATTTTATGTTACATTCAATTACATTATTCGTTTTTGATCTTATTCTATAAAACTTTTTTCTACTTTACATGCGTCCTTCATTTTGGCCCATTTCATCAGACAGACGACAGAAATTTTTCAATGTTTTATTTTTAAGGAGCAATGAAGAACAAAATACTACCTATAATGAATCAATTTTTCGTAATTATTACAAGTGTACTTATGAAAAACACACTTCACCTACAAAACATTCTACAAATATTCATACTGTCGAAGTAAAAAAGTAGCAGAAGAACATAATAAATCACATACTAAGTCTACTGGAGTCGTTTTTACGTTGAATAATGAATCCATCTCACATCTCAAACTGACTAAAATATATGCTTGCTAATAAAAAACAAAAAAATATATTAAAAACTCTGGAATATGGATAAATTGAAATGTAAATGTTGTGTTTACATAATTTCATGTCATTTCATGCAATGTGTCTCTCACACAGCTTTTCCAAAGCAATTTGCTTTTCTCTCGCTTTCATCTCATAACACCAGTATCGTAAAATGAGCGAGCGAAACTACACCATAAAAAGTAAATATTTAATCAGCATACAAACAGAATGAACGAAACAAATGGATAAACGTTTAAATAAAGTGGTAGACTTTTTTGTGAATCGGAATGTTCATATAGCTATGTATGGTAATCATGAAAGAAGGGAATAACCGCATTGTATGAGTATAAATCATTAGTGATTAACTATTTGTACTCCAATAGCACTAAAGTTATTACGTTATTTAGTCTCATTTAGCGTAATTGTTTAAAGAAAATGGGGATTTATTATTCATTTATTTTAATATTAAATATTTTTCTTTATATTTTATCCCTGAAACAAATCATAAAAAGGGGTGTTAAATTTTATCTGCATTTTCTAGAGATATTCGTACATTTAATGCATTTTACCGATGAAAACTGTAAAATAACCAATTATAGTTTCTGCAATTAAGTAATAATGGCATAAAAATGATTAACAAACGTATTAAACTTCATTCCTAAAATGTGATAAGTTTAACCGCCAAAAATTTGGAACAATAGTAACGCAGTGTTTGAAATGATCCACTTACTGATTTTTTCGTGATAATATTTAAATAAACAACAGGTAGTGTAAATTTGAATATGATTCAAATCTTATTTACTTTATTAATCCAAAAATCCCTAAATTTCTCAGTTTATACAGTCTAGATTGTTTTCTTTACACTTAAGAACTAGAGTAACTGTTTTGTAAGAATAAAATAATGTTTTACAATTTTACTAATGACAAAGTGTTTTCTATGTATTCGGCTTGAAACATTCGTAACATTTTTTCCGATCGTCTCTGTGAGTATTTCCAACTCAGATCATACATGGATCATTTGGGGCTATTGTTCCAAAGACAAGAGGACGGTTCCTTCAAACATTAGTGGAAGCAAGAATCGTATCCTGTCCGTTTGGAATGCCATCAGAGGCAACTGCGCCATTAGCACACGGAAGCGAGTCGTTCATAAAGTACTTAACAGTTAATTCCGAAATAAACGTGTGCTTTTACGAGACAGGCAGCCGTTGCGCGATTGCAGCGCCGTTGTGCCAGCGTAACCGCTAATGAAGATGGCAGTAATCGCCGCGGTGCCATCGCGGCGAGAGTGCGCCGCGGTCGGAAACGCGCCTATCGCTGAGGGCTGCTAAGCGGCGCGCCCTCCTGTGTGGCGGGGAAGGCGGTGGGGAACGGGGCGTTCTGTGCGAAGGATAGAGCAAGGGAGCACATACCGAGTTGGGTTCAAAGATTAAGGGAAAGTGGGGTGTCAAGGTTTTTATGAGAAGTGAGAAGAGTGAGTACGTGTGCAAGTACTCAAAAAAACATGGATCTTAAGTCTCTTGTTAATGCTTTGTTGTTCATAGACTATCAGAAATGTTAAATCTGAACCCTAGGTAAGCTGTGGCAAAAAGAGACTTCACGAATTCACTTCTTAGATGGTTGCTAATCAACAGCTTCTCATTTTTTGTTTTTACAATGATTGGTCGTGATTATGATACGAACTATTGTTATAAAGCTCTTGTAGAGTGCGGGCTTCAAAGAGTCTTCGTTTTTTGGGGTGAATGGCTCCGGAACGACCGTCACCACAAAATAGAAGACATGGGCTCTAGATGTTTCGGGAAAAAGGAGGTCCGCTTAAGATGTTGCGCGTGTGTAGAAGGAACTAGTGGTGCTACAGAATGGCACAGACCTTCCCGTATTAGTTTTTCCTTGGGTCTTCGCTAGCTATTCGGAATTGCGACATACTCTTTCTTGCCAGCTACCATCTATCACCGCCAAAAGTACATTTTTTTTGTCATTTTCTTAATTTTTCGGTTTCCTATTGGTAGAACGAAAATATTAATTTTAGAATATTAAAGAACACAGAAACCTAACCGTAAATGGCAATTTTCTTTTAAAAATTATGTGCCGTTTAAGAGAAAATGGCATTTTAGCACTACTAAAAATGCAAAATTTGAAGCTCATTTTCACAGAAAATTTTTGAGTTTTCGAAATACTTTATTTGAAGTTATTTGAAGCACATACACTCACAAATATAATAATCTTTACAAATTGCTGGTAATGTGCATATTAAAGATGTGAGAGATCTTTCAAAAAAATTACAATTATGTAATTTTTGAAAAAACAAAAAAATAACTCAAAATAAACTTTACGCTGTACTAAAGAGTGTAATTAGCACTATCCGTTGCAAAAGTTGCAAGAAAAAAATTGCAGCCATATACGAGAAAATGGCGTTTGAGATTTCTGAAAATGCCGAAATTTGAGCTACTTTTCACAGAACACGGTAGTGTTTTCGAGAAACGTTACTTAACATTATTTAAAGCATATATACTCGTAAATGTAATAATGTGAAAAAATCGCCGATAATGTAAATATTAACGACGTGAGAGACAAGTACAAAAATTTACATTTTTGTAATTTTTGAAAAAACAAACCGATAGACCAAAATGACTTTTATGTCATTGATAGAGTACATTTAACACTATCCCTACCAGAAGTTTAAAGAAAAAAATTGGAGCCGTTTTTGAGAAAATCTTGTTTTTGTATTTTTTTTAAAATTGCACATATTGCACGCAATATTGCACGAAAACTACTCAAATTTTGAAAAAACATTTACATAACCTTTATTAAAGAACTCAATATGCAGAACAAATTGTATTTGAAGAAAAAATCTCTATCTTCAATTTTGTAGCTGGAGAAAGACGCCGAAAAAAATTCAAACTTTCAAAATTGTCAAAAATTCAGAGCCGTTCGTGAAAATCGGACCTATACCATGTTAAAAAGTGTATTTTACTCTATTCATACAAGAAATTTAAAGAAAAAATTTGGAGCCGTTTTTGAGAAAATGTTGAAAATCCCCGGGGGGCTTCATATAAAGTACCCCCAAATTTTGAAGAATCTTTTTCAAAATCTCAAAGCTTTGACTAGAACCAGATCGACCGGGGAATATCTATTTTGGAAGAAATCGTACGTATGGTTTAGGCGCTAGCAGTGTTCACAGACGGACAGACGGACGGACGGACAGACGGACGTTTTCCTTTCAATTGGGTTTTCGGTATCAAGGACCTAGAAAACAGGGTTTCTAGCTACACCACGTGTTAGGGGATTTTTTTTCTTAATTTAGCAACTGGTTTTATCCACTTATTCGTTTTCACGGCCCGGCAATTAATTTTTTTCCGCCGAAAATTGGCCATTTTTTCGCGCAGCATTACATAACTTTCCCTATACTACGTATATCACTCCGTGTATACGTACGTATACGGGAAAGTAATAATTCTGTATTACTCAACGGGGCATATTTCGTTTATATTGGTGCTTATGGATGCGCGTGAAGTGCGCTCAGAAGATAGTCATTGAATATTGTGGAATGTTCCGGGAAGTAGGCTGATGAAGAGTTGGATGTTCAGATGAGAACCAGTAATGAATGTGTTTTGACACGCTAAAAGCTGAAGCCTTTTGATAAATGGACCACGAATGACATTATCTGTAAAATGAGTGGGAATCCAAAACGTTGAACGTGTTAGGGTAGTTGAGTTAAGTTAGCGTAGCAAACACATCGCGATTTTGAGACAACTGATTCACTCGCTTAGCGATCGTATTTCCTAGTCGACAGCATGGCTCCGAACGTCCACATTAAAAATCCGTGAGTCCGTCCTATGGCTCGACAGTACGCTACGGGCCTTGGCCGACTAGTGGTGACCAAGTCTCTCGGCCAAGGGATAAGCGATTTGTGTGGTTAGCACGAAGACATCCTTCACCGTATATATTGGTCTTCATAATCTTAGTGTGAGCTTCCTCTTCGTCACATAGAAACAGATACTGGAACATTTGTAAGGAAAGCGCATTATTATAATTTACTCTGCCGAGAATCGAAAACGGGATTGCGCCATGGAAAACAAGCACGCTAAACAACGAGCCACCTAGTCGAGCATCCGTGAGTCCAGCCAACACAAAAGATTCAACGCATTTTACACCGACACACAGTACGGCGTATATTTACTTTCTTCCCGAGGATAGCTATTAGAGCTTTGCAATTGATAGAAAACAACCGCCTGCGGTCGACCAGTTATCTGCTGCCAATCCCTGCAGCAGCGACGCTCGAATGCTTTCTGCAAACGGTTGACGAAAAGCGGACGGGTAGGTCGGCAACTGCAGTCACGCGACACAACATTCAGCAAGTCGGTGACATCATTCGTGGAGAACGTGGGGTGTCAACAGATGAATTGTGTCACATTTTCTCCCTCAATTCATCTGCAGTCACCACCGTTCCGCTTTTCATCAGCCAACGATGTCTGCCTTTCAACTTTGTTACAGCGACAAACCACCTCCACCTATCGTCTAACAGTGCAGACATCCATCGTTACGTCACACATTTTTCAGTCCTTTGTGAATGACAATAAGCATTTCACCTTCTACATTCAAGAATTCAAACACGCAATGCTTTCTCAATGTCGGCCATTCTTTAAGCGACTGCTGTGCTGTCACATGCTGACACAGAAAGTTACTACTGCAGTAGATTGTAGGAGAAGGTTTTACAAATAGTTCCAAATTCAAATGTTTCACCTAATTACTTTTATATAAGCAGAAAAAAAGGAGTTATTACTTTTTGACTAACCTACGTACATGATAATCAGGGAAGTAATTCCGGAAAAGGTAGCTGAGTGGGTTTGAAAGAGTTCTGTATTGTCTGAATGCACTGACCTCTCGCAGCGCCGGACGCTACGCGAGAGATGGCAACCGAGCGGCGGCTGGTCGCCGCTCGCACGGTAGTTTTGAGGTTCAAAGAGAGGCGCGTGCGGCAAGCGCCGGTCCGTCCCTCCGAACGCTCTCCACGGGAAACCACGAGCTGCGGTCGGTCGCCTGATTTCCGCGGAATGCAGACCTCCAGGAACTGCTTCTGAAGTATGTGTGCTTAATTAAATACGCGCACTCCATACACATTCCATTGATCCATCCGCTTCTGATGTTTGACAAAAAATACGCTGGCGACCGGTGGGGGCGTGGGAGAACAGGATGCAATGGGACGGGGAAGGGCGCGCGGGAGACGACGGCAAATGGAGATGCGTGAACGCGGGCGAAGGGGGGTGGGAGCGCGGGGGCGCGAGCGTGGGTGGGAGCGCGGGGGCGGGCGGGGGCGCGAGGGCGGGAGCGGGAGCGCGGGAGGGAGTACGGGAGGGGACGCGGGTGGGGGCGTGGGTGGGGGCGCGGGCGGGGGCGCGGGCGGGGGCGCGGGCGGGGGCGCGGGCGGGGGCGCGGGCGGGGGCGCGGGCGGGGGCGCGGGCGGGGGCGACGGTTGCGCGGGGGCGCAGGGGCCCGGGCGGAGAACAAGCCGAAGGCCGTCAAGTGGAAGGGGAGGGGAGGCTCCACGGTAACAGCATTACCGGCCTCTGAGGCGCTCTCTCAGCCCGGGGGCAATGCTAATGGCGCACACGCAGCGGCGGCGGCAACGAGATGGCAGGGGAAGTGGCACGGAGTAGACGGAAAAGGTACAGAGATATAAAGCAATAAACAGAAACTCAGGAAAAAATGATGAAGCATAGTAAGACGGAAACAAAAGGCTTATGGGACACAGGTTATCGAGAATATATAGATGGAAAATGATCACTTTTAGGGAATTGAGGAGATAGAAATAAGAATGAATGTAAAACACAATAAACGACAATCTTTCGAAACAACGTTGTATCAAATATGTTTTGAAAATATTTACAATTGATGTAGAAGAATTTGAGACCACGGTTCAAAATAAAAAAAATATTGCGAAAGATGGCTTACTACGCAAAAACATGCGTATAGATAGATAGGAAACCAATAATGTAAAAAAAGCATTGTGAAACGCAACGTAAGGGAACAAAGTAAAAACAGGGCAAATAAACTAGAGTCTCAACGATTCCCAGAAATGGGTCAGAGTAATGTAGACAAAGAACATTAGCAAATTCCTAAAAGTCTTCAGGAATACCTTCGTCTCCAGTTGGACAAGATTCAAGGATAGTAGTACCGTCTGATTTCAAAAGGCGGTGAGCGTAGACGTGTTGAATGCAGGATTTGCGGAAACCGTTTCTTTACCGAAGGAATCTTATTTCTTAAGCATTACCGGCCGAACTCTCCAGTTCTCATAAAAATAACAAACTTTTCATAAACGAACATGACTATTGGTGTAATAAATAATAGGAATCAGATCCGATTGTATTGAACAGAATGAAAGGTAAAATTTCAAACCTAACAGATTTCATTGATCATGTAACAAACCTGTACACAAATATCTTACCCCTCATGATCTTACGAACAGCATTGTTAGCGTGCGTCAAACTAAGACAGTGAGAAATCCTTAGCCACAAGACTGTTACTTTAGCGCAGTGGTGTCAAGATCTTCTACTGGTGGCAGTGGCACGCGTCGTGGCACTGTGGCGCAACTAGCGTCGGGAAAGGAAACTATTACGAGTAGTAGTAACTCCGCCGTTTTACAATAGGGATGGCGTTGTCTCTAGTGGCGGGGTAAAGAACTGCGCGCAGGGGTGATTTCGTCGTGGCACCGAGCTTGACAACACTGCTTTAGCAGATAAACGTACCAATGAACTCGGATATATATGTAACAAAAACCACGACCACTTCCCCGGAGGCGTTGACCCCCGTCTTCCTTCCAGCAGCATCTTCTTGCTCCCCTGATACCTTCGGCGGCGCTGTGGTCTCCACGCAGTTCTCGGCGCCGCTAAACCAATTTCCCGCGGGACATTGCATTTAGCCCCCAATACTTCCTCGGCCGCCGATCTAATTAGAGCACTGCGCCGCCGCCGCCGCCGCCGCCGCCTCCGCGCCGCTTTTAAAGATGAATTGCGCGCCTTTGTGCGGAGTTTTCGCCCCGGAAGAAAAAGGGAAAGGAAAGAAAACACCCGAGCGGGGACGAAGTTCTGCTTTAATTATGATAATACGTTTAAGCGGCGTATTTGAAGAAGTTTCCCAGGGGAAGACGAACCTCGTTAAGCGCAGCCTCGATGCAGCCCTGGGGAACGCCACGTCACGCCAGTGCGATCAGGGGAGACGGCGGAATAACGTTGACTCGTCATTACGGTTATGTTTGGGAAGGCAAGTCCTTCACTATGGTTCATTGGGCAAACGTTCAAAAATACGATATTCTTATAATTCTGTTTTATTTAGTTTATTTATATATTCAGCAAGTGTGTCTTGGAGAATTCTTTAAATATTTTAGTTCGTATTCCATTATCTTCTATTAATGACTAAGTTTACTCTTTTATTTCTAATATTGACTTTACTAATGAATAGTCATGGGATTTTTATTAATTACTTTCATCTATATTTTTACACTGTCAAATTATTTTATTAAGTATACGTATAGTAAACTGTAAAAGAAGTAAGAAATATGCAGATGCACTTTTTTGAAGTTAGAATGTCATAAATCGATAAAAAAAATTACGGATTTCGTAGCATTGAATTGAGAGGGCCGTGTTTGCCGATTGATACAATGCTACAAATAAATTATTCAAATGATAAATCACACTCAATAGTAAAATGTTATAATAAAAATACCTTTGATTTCGATTGACGCCATTGTTACATTCTTAACATTACTACAAAGTATATTTGGAGAAAATTGTATTTATCTGAAGTGGAGTTGACCATTATAACAAAGTTCACTTGCCTTTTATTAACCATATTTTATACTGAATACAGTAATATTTTATGCATACATGTAAAATAACTTCTACAAATTTAACTTCCTTTCGTTTGACATTTGACACACTAATGTTACATTTAATGAGTATTAATTAATGAGCATTAACTTTCTCAAACAATGATGTCCTTCTGTCAACAAAGGTACTTTAAAAATGTCTTAATTATGTATTATCACGACCGTAGTGCTGCATCAGTTAAACTTTACTCTCATCCATGAATAAGAACGGAAATTCCACGTACATTACGTAACGGGTACTCATTCACGTCACGTTCGTGATTACGAAAACCCTCGTCACATCCGAGATAATAACTTCTTTTAGCTAAGGAGGTGTGGAAGACTACCATTTATAAGATCGCAACGACTACTCGCAAAATTTCTAAGTACCGTAAATATTTTATCTTAAGTTTCCCAGTTTCAATGGAACAAATGAAATCTAGTTGTAAATGAAACCCTGTTTCTTGTAGTTTACGGGAAGCTGGACACAAATACCCTTTTACAGAAGAGATATGTCCTGTCGTACTAGTAAAGACGAATGTATAAACTTTCTTGAGCGAAGCCGATTGCAAACTTTCAGCCTTTCCGAGTCCAAATGGCGGACAAAGTAAAGGAGATATGTCCCCAGAAGCCAACGGTACGAACACTGGGATCTCGAGGGCATCTCCTCAATCAGAATATAGAGGTGATGTTGGATTCGTAATCCTCTGGATTAGGTGATCAATCGATTCGAATTTAGGTCGCGGCAATCCCCAGTCTATTACTCACACGAAATTCAAGCTCCGCATTTAGATCATCCCACCCTTTCCACATCAGATTCACATCACTGGCATTTATCCTCATAACAGTTGAACAATAGTGTGTGTATGAACAGAGATAGGGATAAATGTTGATTTCGCATATAATTTGATGGAGTTAGAATAAAACGTAATGTTGAAGTCTCGGAGTCTACATTAGCATTTATAAAAATTCTTTAATTAGAGGGGATTCAATAACTGAGAAAATACACGAACTTGTACGAAATTCACATAATAACTTAAATTGCAATTTTCAACAAATTAAATAATAAGGAAAGTTTTTCTTACGTTTTATGACATACTTATTATATTATAATGTTCTGTGATGGTGCTATATATTTAGAAGTTATGAAGTAATCCCAAATTAATTTTGATTGCCTCATCAGGCTCGAGATTGTTTTCTGCAGAAAACATAAATAATCGATGTGTGATAAAACGTTGAAAATATAAAAATTGTCTCACATGCGAGAGGAAGTTATAGAAGTTGTCACTGAATTAATTAAGGCCATCACGCCCTATTTAGAGGCAACGCAAGGACGTGACTGAAGTTTGTAGGTCAAGACGATAGCTAAGATTGCCTCAGACCGCTGTATTTACGCGGACAACTTCTGTCGATAAATATTGTAGAGAATTGACATATCAAAACGCGCATGGGATACACCAAATTGAGTACGCACTGCATATAATGAAGTGACGGTACCCGAGAAATGCATTACCAAAGTAACCGGGAAGTTATTGATGGCCCATGGGAGCGGTTGGCTCTTCAGCAGGGAGGTGATTGGGTGCGAGTACGAGTGCGGGGGAAGGGGGAGGGCGGAGGTGGAGCGGGCGGGGGTAGGGTGGGGTGGGGGCGGGGAAGGGGATGGGGAGCCTGCGGCAGGCGGTAATTGTGCAAACAGCGAGCGGCGAGCGGGCAAACAGCTCAATACGGGAGAGAAGCGCGGGCGGCAGCGGGCTGCAGCGGGCGACGAAGGCGGCGGCGACGAACAGCAGGGCAAAGCGAGGCGTTGCAAAGCGACACTTGGATACAGAGGCAGCGATGGAGCCAACGGACGGAGCAGTATACGAGAGGGAATAAGAGGTGCCTGATGGTCAGTTACAGGAGACGGCCGGGGCAAGGAGACGAAAGAGATGTAGGCTGGTCGGTGTGGCACTAGTGGGCGAAGGGTGGATTATGGAATAGGTGTGCTGGGGAGGGATTGGGAAAAGGGTTGGTTGATGAGATAGAGGCAATTGAGCAGGATAACAGAGGCGGTAAAAGCGAGGAAGAACAGACGGGGAAATAAGGTATGAGGAAGAGTGGTGAGGAGGAAGAGCAGAGAGGAGAATCAGAGAAGTAGGGAGGTAGAGGAGGCTAGAATAAACAGAGAGAGAACAAAAGGAGAGAGACGGTAAGAAAAATAGTGCAGTAAAAAAGGAAGGGTTTATAAGGAGTGAGAGTATGCGACAGGAGAGGAAGGATACGACCATGTCAGAGATGTTACATTGGCTTAAACTGGCTCTACGTATGGTATATGACGATTACTTTTGAAATTCAGATTAAGATAATAACTTCAAAACATTTCTAACGTAAAGATCATTTTCCATTTATGGCCATAATTTAATTGAATAGTGGTGAATTTAAGATTTTTATTTAATATATAATTAATTCCAAACTAATTGCAAGCTAATTGCAAACAGAACTAGTTACTGAAAAAATAGCTTTTACTAAGGGCGACCCTGAAAGTGACAGCTTACGATTACAATTCAGATAATCCATTTAAGAAAGTTTTACTTTCAATGTGCTTTCTGAAACTTTTTTAGTAATCGAAAAAACGTAATAGACCTCCAATTGCGTAATTTGCAGTCACTTTACAGGAAACCCCATTCGAGCAGAACTCCTTATTTTCCAGCTGAATTACCAGCAGAATGCAGAATGCATGCGGAATTAAATTAGCATTATGTTTGTTCTCTAAATACAAATGGAATTAGATAAATGATATTTTGCATACAATGAATTGAAAATTTGAATTATAGTAACAAACAGTTTAATTATGTTACACTGATTCTCTGATCTTCATCAGCAACTCAATTATAGACACAAGGAGAGAGGGTTTGGGTTTATTTTAATAATGCAAACAAAGAAACGCATACATTATACAATTTATATATATATACATATTTACACATTTATTTATGTATATATATATATATATATGAAATGTAATTAAAATTAATTAACAGGCTAATAGTGAAAATATATGAAAATATCAATTATAGGAAAAAATCATTTTTGATCAACAATGACCAATTACAAAATTATCTTCAAATATTTTACGTTTGGATCTCCCTCAAGTAATTTAATGAAAAGAGTAATTTAATATGGAAATTGTGAGAAAAATAAAATTTGATTTGGCCAGAATATTTTAATATCTTGAACACTTTCTTATATGCAAATGGGTTTTACGAACTGAAAGTAAAAGTGTTCTACCATATTGTCGAAGGGATTTATTTATGAGTTCTACATTTATTTCTGTGACTTTTACGATGTTGTTGGTTACCACACAGTCTCTAAGACGAAGGAAACTAACTTCTACTGCCTAAAACGCATTTTTACAACGCCTGAATCAGTGCTTAACAAGTCTTAACCCCAAGTCCTTGAACAAGATCCATTCAGAGAAGGCACAAAGGATTTTGCCAATTTGACCTTCTCCTTTTGCAAATGCGATGCGCAAACTGCGCTGTTCGCCTGTGCGGCGGGCGGGGGCGTTGGTTGGGTGTGCTTTGGGCGCCGCAGGGACGGCGAGCTCTGTAGGCTGACCGCTCTCGGGCCGCGGAAGCCGTGACGAATAGAGTTTGCGCATCCCCGGGTTCGGGTCTACTTCTTCGCTCTCCCGGCCGTGACCTCACAGAGTGCTCTCTGCCCGCGACGAGCCGTTTGCCATCATCCGAAGATAAAACGAACGTAGTCAAAAGTTATTTGCCTTGGTGGCTCACGCTACAAAGGTCATAAGATGAAATAGACCACTGTCAGATTGATGGATAAGGAAAGTTAACTCTGAGCTCATAAAAGATCCATGCATGGAACAGATTCACTATCGTACATTTATTGAGCGTTGTACATTTATTGAACTACTGTCAAGATATAAAATCTACAATAAAAAATTCCCAAGCAGTCTTGACTTTTATTTCTGAATTATCCATTTTGGTGATGTTAGAAGAACCAGTTTATAAAATAATATATCAAATTTTGTACTATTGAAATGAAATTCAATGCATAAGCAAAGATTTGGAGCCATAAGACACAATATTTTATTTTCACTATATCATTTTCTGTGAATAACGTACGCAAGGAAACATTATTGTGTGCGATAACAGAAATAATAATTCACATTACTAAAAAAACATCAAAAGACATGAACAAGTGAAACCCTGTTATTTAACATATAACAATCTCTTGCGTTTAAAGTACCTCTGCACGTGAGAACTTATGCATGTGAGAGCTTTTGTCTCTTTGCCAAAGAAGTATTTTACTCACATTCACTACACGCACGTCTCTTTACATACTTCATTAGAGGACAAACTTGTCGGCTAAACTTTGTTGTATACACACGTCTAAGACGCTGAGAGTAAGTGGCAAGCCATATCTCGTGTAAGAGCAGGGATGCGGATGAGCCACCGAGTCACGGCGCCTGCATCTTCCCCGCGCTTCCGCGTGTCGGCTGTTCAGCCGGATTGGCGAGCGGGAAACGCTGCAAGTGGTGGTGGTGCAGGCACTGGCAGTGGCCAGTGTTGGTGACGGCGGGGTGAGGTCAAACGAGCCATGAACCTTGCGACCGCCATCATAAATCTCCGAGTCAGCCGCCACAGACCTCGCCCTGCGCCTGGCCAACGCCTAGATATGCAGCCCGTCGCTCCCAGAATTCACCGCTGTTGTTGAGCGCCTAACTTCTGCTCGAGGATGATGTAAACATGTTTACGTCCTTGTTTGTCTAGGTTTACATAGCTTACACCTTTTTAAGGGTTGTAATCACTAATTAGCTAGTCTGATTTGATATTTGAATTCGAAAATAGAAAGATAAATCCCGTAAACTGAAATGCGCTATTTTAAATTTTCCTCTTCTTCTAGCATTCATTCAAAATTAAAACCTACATAATGGAAGAATTTATGTCTCAAACGTAGAATAGAATTCTTTATAAAATAAACTCATTATTCTTTGTAAAAAAAATTCATAATTTAAAATTATCTGTATTAATAATTGGTTACGCGCACAGAGACTGAAAGGAAACCAGGCAGCCTCTGAACCACGCCTCTGGAGAGGGGTCTGTGGTTTTGTTAGATACCTAGGAACTCCGGAAAAATTTAAATACACCTAAACAATTTTGATTTTGGCAGAAAAAATGCACATTTTTTGACTGTTATATCACTTATTTTGCAATAGAACTCTCATACTCAGTATGTCTAAACCTGTTGCAGTATTATATGGGAGTATTTTATTAGTTCTTGAGTAGCGTGCATGCTATTTTTTATAAAACCATTTTTTTCTACTCCCATTGTATAATTCCGTCATTTGACGGCTGCAACCCATTGCATCATGACATTCATTACGATACAGTTTTCATTATACAGGTTCTTGACTACTCACAGAGAAACCAATAACATACAAACCAAGTATTGACACTTCATTAATAATTTAGAATCTTTATTGTAAATGTTTCGTTCGATTGTATACATTAAAATTGGATTTAATATTATATTCTGCTTTTCAGTTTTAATTTCTTTTATTATTAGTAATTTTGAACGTAAAATATTATTTAAAATAAATTGAATCTTAAAATCACTTTGATCCTACTTGACTAGCGCAGTGGTAGTTATTGGAGAGAGCATTTGAGCAAGGTTAAGATTAGTTAAGACCTGAACGCAAGTCATTTTGGGTTATATGTTTCTGCCGTGTGGTTCTCCAAAAAAAGTCTAGTTTAAAATGTATAATGAATCAAAGATGGACTTGACACCTCCATAAATCAGAGAAAAATCAAAAATGGTGACGTCGAAATTATTGGTGCAACTTCTGTACTCCCTCGCAGGCGTTCTGGTGGTACAAAGCCACCTGCGGTGAATAGAAAGCTGTCCGCCAGGTGGCCTCGGCTGAATCCTGCATGCCAATTTCCATGAAATAATTCACATATTTAACATATAATAGCTACCATAAGTCGTAGAAAAAGTACCGTATGAAACTCGATGTAATGGTTATTAATACACTCGTGTAGTTTACGATA
Organism: Acheta domesticus; assembly: GCA_031308135.1. NCBI lineage: Eukaryota > Metazoa > Arthropoda > Insecta > Orthoptera > Gryllidae > Acheta > Acheta domesticus. The sequence continues at coordinate 124,792,373 of JAHLJT010000631.1, read as the reverse complement.
CTCGCTCGTATCGTAATATTCCACTCGTGCATTAATACCCATCATTACATTATCGTTTCATAATGTACTATTAATTATACAGTACTCAAGCGTCTCAGTATAACAAATGGAATGTTGTTAAAAAATCTCCAATTACATTACAACAACAAAGTAAGTGATAAATAATATTGGAATATTATAGGGCCGTTCACATAATCAATAGCTATTCTAATAGAGAAGAATAAATATTGAGTAATTATCAGACAAATACGTTTATCGCTCATTAAACCTATCAGAGTGTTGCCAACTGTTGTAAAACATTTTCGAGATCATATTGCTTACAACAGAATGAATCATCTTAATTCGCACATCTGTTACGCTATAAATACCCACATAATAAGAGACTATCTTGGATTTTCCTTCCTTTCTTTTTACTTTGGTAATTGTCTTAAGATTGTATGCATTCCTGTAGCTCGCAAGTTTTATCGTTAAGTTCGTTAATAGAGTTAAGCGAAAACTCATTAAGTAATGGTAGCGTGAGGCACCCCGAAATCTCTCGCACGGAGGGCACAAAGCAGAAGCGATTAGGGGTAAGTTATGGGGAAACGGGGGCCCGGTGGCCTTGCGATGTCGGCCAAAGGAACGGATGGATGGGGGGGGGCTAAGGGGGAGCTCGGAGTGGGGAGCGAGGGGAGCGCACATGCACCCCGGCGTCGCGGAGGTCGCGAAGGCTTCCGTTTAGTGGGACACGACGGGGAGGGGCAGGGGAAGGGGCGGGGGATTAATTAGAGAGGAATAACAGCCGGCGGCGGTGGACGGCCTAGCCATCCATATGCATGGGGCCAGTGTATTGCGCGTCGGAGCGACGGAGCTGCGAGGCGCGGCGGGGCAGGGCGGGGCGGGGCGGGGCGGGGCGGAGTAGGGCGGAGCAGGGCGGAGCGGGGCGAAGCGTGACGGAACGTGGCGGAGCGGGGCGGGACAGGGAGCGACGGGGCGGGGCGAGGATGGGCGGGGCGGGGTGGGGCGCGGGCAGACGAGGCCGGTTGCCGCGGCCGCATATTCATCCCGCCGCGGCGGTGCGGCGCGGCGCGGCGGGCAGAACTGCCTGCAGCCGCCCTGCGCGGCCGCCAGCTCGCCACCTCCAGATGGCGCTGGGCGCAGCCTCCAGACACGCGGCGAGGCCCTCCTGGAACGGAGGCTGGCGCTTTCCACAAGGGCGACACCAAAAATGCCCAAGGCACGGTGTGAGTTTGAAACGCAAGTCAGCGAAGTATAATAATCAGATCACGGTTGGAATGTTACAACAAGTGACCTGCGGCTCGTCGCATTGATAAGAATTGAGTTGCCATTGATTGAATAGGAAATTATTGCTATTTATTGAATTACCACTCACAAACTTTAAGAGCTAATCAAAGAATACCATTCTTTTCAGTAAATTATTTCTAAGAGTTTGCTCTAACATCAAACTAACTTCCTTCGAACCTAATGTTAGCCCCCGACGGTGGCTGTATAAGTGATATCGACCAAACTTTTCTCTAAGAAGACGCGTAGATGTTTTAATACGGAAAGCGTCGTGCAGTCACAGGGCTAAGCGTGTAACTTTCGCCATTTCCAGATCCATCGTTTTGATAGGAAAAAGCTTCGTATTTCCCGACTGACACCCTCTGGAAATATGTATCGAAAGTTTTCTCACCGTGGCTTACGTCAATATTCGTCGCTGTTGTGAAAACGCTTACAATGTGGCAAGAGTGGGATGTCACAACGACTGATCGCGTGACGTAGCCGACTAGAGAAGTTCAAAGGCAATTTTTAGCCATCCTGTAAATGAATTATTGACGACACAATGAGATTTTGTAATCATGGAACTGCTAACCACTAAAATCAAGAGAAAATATTCATAAAAATAATCGTCATAGCTTGCGATATCTGTACAAAATTATTAAAGGGTTCCATATGCAGTAAAGTACATTACTGGGTAAGAAATTCTTGCAAATGGAAACTTGCTATGTAGAATGCATAATATTTGATACGAAGTTTGTTATTAGGTTTTACAGTCGTTTAACGTTTATTATCAACTATAACAAAAATTAACTGTTTACTTTTACCTAATTTACTGCTTACCTTTGTGAATTTTCTTTGAAGCACGGTGAAGCTCCTGACCGATCTCCCTTATTAAGCAACTAACTCTCATGACCATCACAGTTCTGAAAACCTTTAAGCGACCATAAATCCATCAATATATAAATAACAACAACAGCAACAACAGTGTGGCTAGCTGGATATATACAAGTAAATCTATAAAATTTCCAAGTTTCTCGAAAATCTTCATTGATCAGTCATGCATGCTAATGCACCGTTTTATGATGTACCCATATTGTCTCATTCTCGAAATAAAATGCCTTTTCGAACGCACAGACGTACCAGAAGTTTTATCGTGATATACAATACTAGATAAATTCTGGGAGGGTAGGATACGCCTCTACTCCTAGAATGACGTCCAACTGGATCTGCAAGGGAGACATTTGGAGGTCCCCAATGAGAACACATCACGCCGATCAGCACCAGTAACACGGGATAATTAGGTGATCGAAGCGAATCTACTCAATTGGATTGGAATTACATTCGATGGCTGCAGCACCATTTGCTGATCCAGAAGGGTGGGAGCTTTAAAAGTGGATGTTGCAACTGGCCATGGTAACCGGGGTCGAGTTCATTAGTGCTTCGTAATGATATTTTAAGAGAAATATATGTTTCACTATAATTTATATTTTAATATCAGTTTTTTATTTTAACAAAAAGCTTATATTTACGTATTCAGCATGGCGTAAGTTCATTAAAATGTTAATGAGTAGGGGGTGGACTTTGATGACCTAAAATATCGCCAAAAATGATCAATAAAATGCTCTTAAAAGTCCTAAAAAAGCAAAGAAAAATGAAGTAAAAAATAATATCAAACCAGCTCGAATGAACATCTCAAGCTGTTGGATATGATACTGATGTAATCGAGGCTTCTTCCATTCGTTCAAGTGAACTGAGATCTCAAACTTTCGGTTTGGACTGTTCTTTATCTCTCCCTTTAGTTATCCCAAAATCGGCCGAACCGACAATGTCACTGATAGGTGTCACAGGAACTATTAGATTACATACTCAGAATGGCTGAAATTACAATTTCTGAGCCAAATTGAATATAGTACTCAAGAATTTTGTGGAGAACATTTATTGTATTTCGTAAATATTATTTGAAGCAAGTACCATGAAAATGATAATAAAATCAATGAAATCTATGAAAATGCAAAAATATGACGTATAAACTGGGTCGTTTCTTTTTTCGTAACATATAATTAATGTCTACACTGCACGGCAATGTTCTAAAGTGAAATGAAAACTAGTGGTGTTACAGAATGGCACAGACTTTCCCGGATTAGTTTTCTATTTCCTTGGGTCTTCGCTATCTATTCGGATTGCCACATACTCTTTCTTGCCAGCTACTATCACCGCCAAAAGTACTTTTTTTTTGTCATTTTCTAAATTTTTCGGTTTCCTATTGGTAGAACGAAAATATTAATTTTAGAATATTAAAGAACACAAAAACCTAGCCGTAAATGGCAATTTTCTTTTAAAAATTATGTGCGGTTTAAGAGAAAATGGCGTTTTAGCCTACTACTACTACTACTACTAAAAATGCGAAATTTGAAGCTAATTTTCACAGAAAATGTTTACCTAGAAAATGAAGCACTTACACTCACAAATATAATAATATTTACAAATTGCGGATAATCTGCATGAGCGATGTGAGAGATCTTTCAAAAATTTTACATTTATATAATTTCTGAAAAAACAAAAAAATAACTCAAAATAAACTTTATGTCATATTAAAGAGTGTAATTATCACTATCCGTTACAAAAGTTTCAAGAAAAATTTGCAGCCATATATGAGAAAATGGCGTTTGAGCATTTCTGAAAATGCCGAAATTTGAGCTACTTTTCACAGAAAACGGTAGTGTTTTCGAGAAACTTTACTTAACATTATTTAAAGCATATATACTCGTAAATATAATAATGTGAAAAATTCGCCGATAATGTAAATATTAACGACGTGAGAGACAAGTAAAAAAGTTTACATTTTTGTAATTTTTGAAAAAAAACAACCGATAGACCATTATGGCTTTTATGTCATCTGATAGAGTACATTTACGACTATCCCTACTAAAAGTTTAAAGAAAAAATTTGGAGCCGTTTTTGAGAAAATCGTGTTTTTGTAATTTTTTAAAATTGCACATATTACACGCAATATTGCACGAAAACTACTAAAATTTTGAAAAACATTTGCATGACGTTTATAAAAGAAAATATGCAGTATAAATTTTTTTCGAAGAAAAAATCTCTATCTTCAATTTTGTAGTTGGAGAAAGACGCCGAAAAAAATTCAAACTTTCACAATTTTCAAAAATTCTGAGTTATTCGTGAAAATCGGACCTATGCCATGTTAATAAGTGTATTTTACTCTATTCATACAAGAAATTTAAAGAAAAAATTTGGGTCCGTTTTTGAGAAAATTTTGAAAATCCCCCGAGGGCTTCGTATAAAGTACCACCAAATTTTGAAGAATCTTTTTCAAAATCTCAAAGCTTTGACTAGAACCAGATCGACCGGGGAATATCCATTTTGGAAGAAATCGTACGTATGGTTTAGGCGCTAGCAGTGTTCACAGACGGACAGACGGACGGACGGACAGACGGACGTTTTCCTTTCAATTGGGTTTTCGGTATCAAGGACCTAGAAAACAGGGTTTCTGGCTACACCACGTGTTAGGGGATTTTTTTCTTAATTTAGCAACTGGTTTTATCCACTTTTCCGTTATCACGGCCCGGCAATTAATTTTCTGCCGCCGAAAATTGGCCATTTTTTCGCACAGCTTTACATAAGTTTTCCTATACTACATATATCCCTCCGTGTATACGTACGTATACGGGAAAGTAAAAATTATATTTCATTAAAATCCGACCCTTTTAATGAGAAATATCACTTGAGATTTGGTAATTTTAATACAATTAGTATTGCATTTGAAGTCCATTTGAAATAATGAGCTACATTTGGAAGAATTAATGCAAACATTCAATTCATTCACGTTTTGTAGCCTGTTGCAACAAAATGAAAAAAATACCAAGTGCCTACACACTCAATTTTTTTGATACGTACCACACATTATTCAATAAAATTCATATCTACAATCTTGAAAGAGAATGAGGAAATACATCAGGAATTTTTAAAAGTGATAAAATTAAAAAAGGAATTTGGAACAATTGAATATAATGAAGAATAAATAACGAGTTGAAATCCTTTCCAGTAGTGACGTCAGAAAACAGTAACACTTTTTCGAAAACCTTTCTATGTGGTTCTGTTCAGCAGCATTTTTGCTTTCGCATCCTAGCCTAGTATTTTTGCTACTGATACTAGTCTCCTATTGTGGGCTCATGGAAACAAATATCCTCACGATGTACACCCACGAACTATTATGTTTTCGAGTTCTTCATACCCTGAGAGTTGTTCGCACACAGAATTCTAAGACAGGTAGCGCATAATGTACAAAGATCCCGCCCCCTGTCTCCGGCGGAAGTAGAGTATGCAGCGCTCATTATAAGAGGAGAGGCATCGGGCACACGTCTTGCCCGGGAAACAAAGGCCACCGAAGGCGCGCGTCGCAGCGCCCATCGCTCTGATGAAGGCGGCGCTCCCTGGAGGCGTCACGGCGCCGCATTGCGGCGGCGATGGCGGCGACGACGACGACCGAACGGCGCTGACACTGCAGGCGCAACCGGGATCTACGGCTGGAGAAGCCCCGTGGCGTAATTGTCATTTTGATCTTTAATATTTTAATTGTACGTAATGAAATGGATTATTTATTTCTCTTTATGGATTGGTACTTCTTATTATTTACTTACCGACATGGATTATTAAAGGATATTTTAGTTATTGGAATATTTGTATTTTTCGAGGACTTTTTTGAGGAGTAATCCACTTACGTATATCTCCTAGGGATGAAAGCTTTTTGGGATTATTAAGTGCAGTATAGCTCTGTATGTAGTTTCGTTTCATTCGTGCTTGAATTTAGTACCACTTGCTTGTTTTAGTCATATTTGGTGTTTCTTGTCAAATAAGTTATTTTTTTATTGATTGTTATTCTGAATTCGTTCGCACTTATCAGTCCCACTTATCAGATTTCACAGAGTATCTTTCTTTGCCATCCAAAATGTTGGCTACAAACATTAATGTTCCGATTCAAATCAAATGATAAATAAGGGTCTTTCCTGACAAACATCTTCCGTCATGTATCACCTCCTTCTTGTATATTGACTATTTTATTAAGACCAACTAGTGGTGCTACAGAATGGCACAGACTTTCCCGTATTAGTTTTCTATTACCTTGAGTTTGGGCAAGCTATTTGTAATTGCCACATACTCTTGAGAGCTACCATCTACCGCCGCCCTAACTACATTTGTTTTTACATTTTCTCAATTTTTCGGTTTCCTAACGGGAGAATGGAAATATTAATTTTATAATATTAAAGAACACAAAAACCTCGTCCTAAATTGCAATTTTTATTTAAAAATTTGTAGCCGTTTTTAAAAAAAATGGCATTTAAGCGTTACTAAAAACGCGAAATTCGAAGCTCTTTTTCACAGGATTTTTTTAATTTTCGAAAAACTTCATTTGAAATTATTTGAAGCACTTACACTCACAAATAGTATAATATTTACTAAATTGCTGGTGAGGTGCATATTAAAAATGTGAAAGATCTATTGTTTTGAAACCGTTTTCGATAAAATGGCGTTAGAGCGTTTCTGAAAATGCGGAATTTTGAACTAGTTTTCACAGAAAACGGTAAAGTTTTCGAGAGACTTTACTTTATATTATTTAAAGCACATCTACTTATAAGTATAATAATGTGAACAAATCGCTACTAATGTAAATACTATCGACTTGAGAGACAAAAAAGTACTTTTGTAATTTAAAAAAACAAACAAAAGATCAGAGGAATATAGCGTTTATGTCATCTCATAGAGTACATTAGTCCCTATCTCTACTGAAAGTTTAAAGAAAACATTTGAAGCAGTTTTTGAGAAAATCTTGTTTTTGTAATTTTTTAAAATTTCACATGTTGCACGCAATATTGTGCGAAAACTACTATTTTTTAAAAAAAATGTACATAACCTTAAAGAAAGAACTCACTATGAAGCACAAATTTCATTTGAAGGAAAACTCTGTATCTGCAATTTTGTAGTTGGAGGTAGACCCAGAATCAATTTCACTTTTGCAATTTTCAAAAATTCAGAGTTAACCATTAAAATTGGACCTGTGAATGTGTATTTTACTCTATTCTTACAAGAAATTTTACGAAAACAGTTTTTTAGATACTAAAAGACTTGCTATTAAGCAAGCCACAAATAACCACAAACATCATCCGGAATACACAATATTCGCCGATAGACCCAAGAAGAGTGCGGCTGCGCTAATCGGTTCATTAGGCGCATGGCAGTAACTCCGCGCCAAACACTATCCTGATTATAAGATTTGTTCGAAACCTGTTGCTCAATATCCCCGCCGTGGAAAGTATAAAGCGGCGTTGTCATAGTTTAAGAAATAAATTTGGTTTACGAACAAGGAAATTAATAGTGTGGTATTTCCCCAGCAACGCGCCTATTTCAGAATGAATCCCATCGTGGGTATGAATCTGACTGTGGTGGGATGTGAGAGTTAACGTTTGTGTATTTTTGTGGGTGCATGATAAATAAAGGGTTGCCTGACTACGCTAACCCAAAGTCTGCAAATAAGACAGAGTATGGTCAGTGTAATATCCATTAAATGAGTGGGAAAATGTCTTCATAAAATCAGGCGAAAAAATGAACACTGGAAAACAATGAAATATCTTTCCTGAATCACATTTCATACCAGCTCTCTTAAAACTAACATTTCCATTCACAACATAATTTATTTTTAAAAGATTTTTTTAATAAAGTTAAATAGAATATTCATCTGGCAAGCTGTGCACAACAGAAATACGCAGAAAAGAAGCAAATAATCACTGCCCTAGCAGTGATTATTTGATTATGTGTACACATCCTCCAAGGGCATTGTGGCGAAGATTAACATGCTGCATTTTTGTCAACACAACGGCCAACTTGTAAGCTGGATTACCTCTCGGTGTTGAAAAACATTGTCCTTCACGGCGCGGGTGTTTCAGCCTGGACAGAACCAGGGCGCGGTGCGGCGGCGAGAAAGAGGAACACGGGAATGACGTGGAGGCCCGCGGGATTGGGCAGATTACTCTAATTGCTCGACTTTTAATTAGACGCATTTCTCTTGCGTCGACAGCGATTGTGGCAAAAGGCGTCCATAGATGATTATCATCAGCTTGAATGGCCAAATGGTACACTAGTACATGAATCTGCTTTTAAGTAATGTAAGCGCTTTTTATTTGTTTAAAGGTGAGTTACTTTACCGTGTCCTACTGACATTATTTGTTTTTCGGATAGCATAAACCAATTACGAATCGACCGACTATCGTTACGTAAAAGGAATTTATTGTGTTAAAGAACTTTCACCACAATTTAAAACATTCTTCTGTGAAATGATTTATTAAATTTGTTGGATGAATAAATTGTTATAATTTTTTTAAGTTAATAAATATTTTTGAATTAACTTTACAGTCATACATTACAGGTGCATCGTAAAATATTTAATATGTAAATATAGTTATGTGAGACTTGTTATGTTCTGATTCATTAATCATTCATTACAGGCAAGTCTCCACTACCTAACTTAAATTTTTTCAATTGATAGGCTTCCTTACATACAATACAGCTTCGAATTGTTCCAAAAGAAATGCCCATATCAAAAGAATACACAATAATATACAGAAACACTAATTTATAATAGCATAATCTATGAAAATAAAACTGAAATGTCTAGCTGGTTTCAAAATAACTGAATTTTTATAAACTCATGTAGTTATTTACATAATAAAGAAACATTTTCAATTATTTTTTTTTAGAATTTTTGTTTATTTTTCGGGCTTATCTCGTGAACGTTTAAACCAATTTTCATCAGATTCTTGGTTAAAGATAGAATATTTTTTCGTGTATGATTTTTAAGGAATCATTTACTTTTTTAAGATAATTATTGTTTAATATAAAAAGAAGAAAATTTTTGGTTCCTTTTTAACACAAATCTACAGTTTTATTGTGACCTAAATTAATGTTTCCCTCATGGCTTTCTGAACAAGGAACAGTATGTTTCTACGTAAGATTTCGGTACACCTTGTGTCCCTTTTTTACCGCTTAAACTTAATTGAAATGCGCACCCTCTTACATTTCCGTGAATTTACTGATAATGGTGAGAAAATTTACAACGAGAATCTAGAATTTCTTAAATGCCATATAACTGTCTACTAAATGCAATTTAATTCGGTCCTACAACGCAAATAGACTCGGAGTAACTGAAATTCAAATGCGTTATTAGAAGTTCGCCATAAGTACGAAACATTGTCTTTATATAAGAGCCCCTAGCAATGATAATCGCAGCCACTAAGGCAGGGCGGAACCCGTGACGGGACGAGGTGAAGAGTGAGTTGGAGGAGCTGGCCGAGTGGTACGCGGCAATGACATACAGGATAGAGTAAGATACGGTGGGAATACACTATGCATATGTAGAAGTTTTTTTTTTCTTCTAATAGATGATTGCGATTAAAAAACTTGAACAATGTAGGGGGCTTCAGTTAGTATAGAATTGTAATAAGAATATCTCCAAGGCTTGCTAGTTGAAATGTAGAAGAAATATAAAAATCTGAAAGAATAATATTGAAAATTGTCTTGGATTTTCAATTTCACATAATGTAAATGATACAACTATTGTAGTGAAGACCAGGACTGGTTGGCACAAGAGGCTAGTTAGCACGCAGGTTCCTGTATCAGCCACGAAGTTTCTATTTTCCTCAGATCTGTAGTCACGAGTCCTCTACGATCTAACGAACTTATCAGAGAAGTCTTACTATCGTCAGTGCAATGGCTGTGGAACCGTGATCTCAGAGACTTTCAGAGCTTGAAGAGTATAATTTTTAATACAAATGTAATAAATTTATAAACAACCATGGGGTCTTCATGAAAGAGTCAACATCAAAATGAGATGGTGTGTAGTTCCGTAAAACACTCCTACCTCTCATGCATACAAATTATCTTCGCAAACAGCGAGCACAGAAACTACGCACATTCAAGCATTGTTCAGTGCAATTACACAATCGAAGTTTTCAGCCTCTGATAGCAGCGGCGTTCTTCAACGCACGCTCTTAGAGGAAAGTAGGACGTTCTGCTTCGGAATGTTTTATTTAAAGAGCGAAATTAAATTGAAGAAATTCGGAGAACTCGAGGGATATAGAGCAGATGAGATTATGCGACAAAATACGGTAATTTTATGCTGCACGAGCTGAATAGACAAACGAGAGAATCTACGGAGGAAGATTGTTAAAAAGAAAAGATGCCTTTCTCTCTCTTTTTTTATGTCAGTATTCTTCTTTTGTTAACTCTTCTCTCATATATCTCTGTAATGCTTTTCCGATTATTTTTTTTTTCATTCTCCATTCCATAGAGTGTCAACTTCTAATAACTGAGACCGATAAAATGATAATGACAAAATTGAATTAATATCTTATTCAAGTACATGTACACGAAAATCGTGAAAAATCATTATATACAGTTATGTTGTCATTCTAATAACAGTAACTGATAATGAAGACTTGATTTGATCCAGGAGTTATTTTTATTCATTTCATTCATTCTGAAGAAGAGCCATAAATCCTTATTCTTGAATTAATTTTAATTACTTAATAAATTAATTTTCACAAAACATTTTCTATCATTCAGTTACTGAATTAACAAATAAGTCACCTGCGAACACATGCTTTCAAATTAAGTGGCTTATTGTGAAATGTGCGTGAAATGTCTTTCTCACGAGGAGCCTATCATGAAGCATGGATTACTCACTTCTCTTTGCGAAAAGAGAACTACTAAAATATTAGGTAGAATAAGAGGGTTGAGCTTTGAAATAAAAAATCTACTTCTGAAGAAATTAACAAAGCCTCTGTAAAGTAGCACCATAATGTTAACACTTCTCAGAATATTATTCTAGGGCTTATGGTGCCAATATCAGAGTCTTCTGCACCAACGGGCCGTGCAGGCAAAGCAGAAGCTCGATATTGAATCTGCTGAACCGTTCACATGAAGCCATGAATACGTAATATATTAATTTCAAAACTTAATTGGCGAGTTTTGATGTGATTACAGGCTGTTAACTGCATTTGATTGTATCCATCCGGTTCTATGGAGCTCTCACTTCATTAAGCGTGATGCTTTCAGAGCGGTGAGATGTAAAATTCAAAATTCAATAAAACTGATTCGCGAAATTGTGTCAAACATACTGGCAACGTACATGTGAACTTACGTTGAGGATGACAACGACACTGGATCTGCGCTTACCTGCAACAGAAAAAGCTGATGTTATAAAAAATACATTTATTAACACATTTTACAACTTAAGGAACATACTAGAAACACTTGAGTAGTGATAGCAAAAATTTCATTCCTTAATAGATACAGTTTCAAATTTTTTAACATTACGTATGTATCTTACGAAATATATCATTGTTACAACAATTTTTATCCACATAAATTTTATCAAAAATATTAATAGCGAACTAAAGAAAAAATCATAAATGATCTCAATATGTTTACTATCATGAAATAGCACAAATAATGTAACTATTTTCTAGCAGTCGGGAACATTATTAGAAACCAGAAATTTATAACTATAAAATTAGATATACACTAGAAAATTATACTTTCCTATTATTTTCACTTGCGAGAATTTCCATATTTGAAAGATTGATATTTCTTTATTTACAAGAAATGCTCTTACATTCTATGAGTCATATTTCTTCCTTATAACCATTTTCCAAATCCGCTTTTTATATTTTGTTACAGGGGTTTTATCAATCAAGGTTACTGACATTTTCTCGCCCAGAACCTAGATTACACATCCAAAGTCTAATTCTAGATACTTCAACTCATGCAACATCTTGAACTGCACCAGCGGGCCGTCAGAAATACAAATGGCCTTCCTTCCCGGACTTCCCGATTCCAGAACTTCCAGACGCTGCCAGTCGTGCGGAAGCGACGTTAATCCCGGAGGAACGTGCGATCGCGCGGGGCGGGGCGGGGGGGGGGGTCTGCCCGGCAAGAACAAATGCGAAGGGCGCTCGCCTCGTTGCTTCACGAGCGCGCGTTTCCACGGGCGGCCGCCGCCCCCGCCCGGCGCTGCGGTCGCCCGCGCGGCCCGTAACGCGCCCTCATCCGTCAGCACGTCCAATTCCGGCACTGCGCCTCCCGCCCCCCGCGCGCCCGCCGTCGCGGCGCCCGACGACCTCGCCGAAAGGAACGCTCCCTCTCCCAGCTTCGGACTTGTCGGACTGCAATTCCCCAATCTTGAAGCCTTTTCACTCTTTGTCCCGGTTACTCTTTGCTCTCAGTCTCCACTGCTCTACTTACGCTTACTGTTGCCTATCTGTGATTTGATGGATTGATTGTCAGTGATTCCGGGCGCGTCAACTACTACGGTTATTAATGCCTCAAGTGTATTGTATGTTTTCCCTCAGGAGGTATCAGTAGTCTTCCCCCGCGGGATGACGAGATTCGGCGTCGATCTATTATAGACTAGCGGGGTTTTCCCCAACCTGGTATCTCCCACTAGGGGGGCACCGCCCCAGCCGGGACAAGCTCTAAGCTCCAACGGCCTGCTGGCACGTGTGGTAATGTAGTGCATATTAATGCAAGTATGTTAAGTAAGGGTTTAGAATAGCACAAAGTGGAGGAAGGAAAGGTTGCGCGCGGTCCGTGGCCCGTTTGTTAGGGTACAGCTCCGGCATTCGCCTGGTGTTCGAAGAAACTACAGAAAACGATCGTAACAACCGGCCGCTAGAATTCTCCTCCAACTAGAACTGACTGTATTCGACCCAGGTGACAAGCTAGTGTTTCCTGCCACAATCGGGACTTGTACCTAGGACATCCCGAGCAGAGGCACTGCAGTGACTTGATGATCTAAGCCACCTCTCCCTGTTTGCCTATCCGAGATCATACCAACTGACACGTAATCATTATCATCCTTACCATCCACCCTGTGATACATCTATATGCTGCTCATTCGACATTATCCTTAGCAGTACCCTTATCCATATCCTCAGCAATAATCCTTTCGTACTTCAGTCATATTCCACCCTCGAAACATTCATCCACAAAATATTTTTCTTATATTCTCCAGACGAGGCCATTAATCTTCATTGCCACCTTCCCTTTCAATCATCTTCCGTGAAACGTCTAGGTTCATCTGAGCCTCCCCTCGCCCAATTCGTTCGTTTGACTGTGTTCATCTCGCTTTCCGCCGACATATTGAATTTTTTCTCCTCTTTCTCCACCCCCCTCTTGCGCGGATCGCTCCATCACCCCCACCCTCCGACCTGGGCTTACCCGCTGCCCGCGTGATACGTCACCCGACGGCTGCCGCTTGTGACGTTAAGATATACGTCACCAGGGAGAGGTGTCGGGCGGTGGGGGTGGGGCAGGAGCGGGATGGGTGGGGCGAGGGCAGTGTGGGTGGCTGGGCATGGTCGCGAGAGAGCGGAGCTGGGGCGTGGCGCCGATGGGGCACGGGCGGGGAAGAGCAGCGAGCAGGTGTGGATGGAGGGTGCGCTGGGCGTGCTTTGGGGGCGAAGATACGTTGTTGGGACGCTGTGGGGCTGCGTACGGGACACTGGCGGGGCGTGGGCGGGGCGGAAAGCAAACGTGGGAGAGGCTTGGGCAGGCCCGAGCGAGGCGCGAGCGAAGCATGGGCGCGGGGGCGAGGTTGGGGCGCAGGCGAGGCGTGGGCGGAGCATGGGCGAGGCGCGGGCGGGGTGCGGGCGGAGCGAGGGCGGAGCGTGGGCGGAGCGCAGGCGGAGCGCGGACGGGGGCGGGGCGCGGTTGGGGCGCGGGCGGAGCACGGGCGGGCGCAGGCGGGGCATGGGCGGGGCATGGGCGAGGCGCGGGCGGGGTGCGGGCGGAGCGCGGGCGGAGCACGGGCAAGGCGGGAGAGACGAGGGGATGTAGAGCGAGCGTGGGCGGGGCTCCAGCGGGGCGAGAGAGGAGGGGGTGGGAGAGGGACGAGGTGTAGACGGGACGGTAGCGGTCCGGGGGCGGGGGCGGGGGCGGGGAGCGAGCGTGGGCGGGGTCCGAGCAATGAGCGAGCGGAGCGTGGACGGGGCACCCGGTGGGAGTGGGCGGGGCGCGAGCGGGTTATGAGCGGTGGCGAGTGAGTCGGGGTGGGGCGAGCAAGGCTGAGGAGAGCTGGAAGAGGGCAGGAGGAGGAAAGGCGGGAGAAGAAGATTCATGGTCCCGCTGCGCTGGCAGCTAAACGTTTCGCGAGCTGCAAGTTTGCGGCCGATATTTATGTTTGAGGCGTGTTCTCGCGTGGGCTCCCCGGTGGCTCACTCGGAAGCGACGACTGAATCTGTCTCAGAGGAAAGTACGGGAGGAGTAATGCAGAAGACAGCATCTCATCTCACCATCGAAGTGCAGAAATTTTTCTTTAAATGCGTACATTACCTTAAATACGGAATTTACAGGACTTTTCCTTTTGGTAAAGAATAATTTGTCAGTCTAACATTTACAACTGTAAATAATTATAATTGTCAATAAACTCTTACTAATAATAAAATGTATTAATGAATGAATCGAGGGAAAAATTTAAATACTTGGATGAGATTGGAACATTGCTGTTACAATAACAATGTGCATATCAAAATATAATTTAGTAGGATAAATATTATTTAGTAGAATGTATGTTATCGTGGCTGTGATAACAAACACAATGACAATAACAATTTTTATTATTATAATCATTATTGTTGTTATTATTATTAGTACTAGCGTATTATAAGTACCGTGCGAGAACTCTCGCATGTTAAATCCCCCCCCCTTTCCATATCCATTTGTCTATCCTTTCCATAAAGGAGAGGAAATACTAATGTGCTAACAGAATATCAAAAAAATTAACAATGCAATTGATGTTTGAAACAAATTTTCAATAAAAGTTTATTCAGCATTATAGAGGGATGTTCTTGGAACAATTCATACTCATTTAGTAACATTTGAAGAAATTGTTCAATCTTCCTTGAGAGTTAGTTTTTCGATTTCCTTGATAGTCACAACAATTATAGAAAAGGTTTTTACTCTGAGAAAACCGGCGAAATCATGTTTCCCCCAAGGAAAGTAGTGCGAAAATACCGGATCGGGCAAGTACAAACCTACTCATTGCAATATTCTTTAACTTTCCTTGATTTGTTATGAAGAATCGAGTGGGTTTTGGAGAGTTTGGATGTCAGCTTGCTGGGGTGCGAAAATTGAAAAATTATTTGTATACTAAAAAGTATTGGATTATTTTCTGCTTCCTTACGTACCTCAAGAAAAGCAATTACGAGCCAAAAAATAATCAAACTAATATTTTCACCTTTGAGTACTAAATACCATTTGTTAGCATTAGAAACAATTTAGTAGGCCCTCTTCGGTACATGGGAATGTTGCTCAAATGATGTTTGCATTTTTAATGTCTTAACGAACCGACACCTTGAGTTTAATATCAAATGGTGTGTTATTTACAATATGAGTTTGCAATTGGGCGTTGATGTACATACTTCCAGATACCGCCAACATTTAAATCGTGCGTTTGGACTGCGAATGTTGGCAGTTGTCGAGTGACTTCTCCTGTTCTTTTTACAATTTTAAATGTAGTTTTTTTAATTGATTCACCTAGTATTGTAGCGCGTTTTGATTTTTGTTTTCCATTTATTTCAAGCTATTTTACTTTAGCTACTTTCAAAAGTTTGTTCTTTGTGTTGTGCCATAGCACAAGTATGCCCCCCCCCTACCTTAGCGTACCCGTGTGAGAACTCCCGCATGTTAGACACCACACTCATCCCTATCCTTCTATTTTCATTCTAAGAGGGAAACTAGTTAACGAAACGTGTTTATTTGTTTAAAAATCTATAAAAGTAACTTGCAATGTACTAACACAATAACAAATAAAAATAAAAAACAATGCAATTGATGTGTAAATAATTTTCAATAAATATTTATTCAATATCATGGAGAATTTTCTTGGAACATTTCCCAACACTTCCTTAAAGCCATTTGAAGTCATCATTCAATATTCTTTGTCAGGTTTTAGCTTTTCGTTATTGTCATAAAAATATTAGCTTTTTTTACTTTTGAGAAAGCTATGTATCTGAACCCGCTAACTTGAAAATTTCATCGAAAATACTAGTACAGCTAAAACACAAACATAGTCTTCACTCTTCACTGTAAACCCACATCCCTCCATCATTAGGTACACAAAACTTACAGGCCACGGCAAAACGTTAATTGAATGGTTTCACTACACGCATAAGAAACAATCTTCATAGGTATCAAGCGACTATAATAGTACTTCTAGTTGTTGCTGGAGAGCAAATCTTGAATTAATGATTATGCAAATAAACCTAATCAGATTGCACAAACCACGGTGTATACAGAAAGCGTAAATATAACATTGAGGAATCTAAGCCTTCTAAGCGTGTCGTCACAAAAATTGCTACCAGCATCAAGAGCTGGTATCCATTGTACGCATATATGCGTAAGAGAGAAATAAAAATTGATAAATTTATCGACGTAATTTAAAGTGCATTTGAAGTGCACCATGCTGCAATATTTAAGAATAGCTTGATAAATCACCCAGCTCGACAATTTTTTAAAAAAAATCATAAAGTAACAACGAGACATAGTAACCTAATGCAACCTTAACAATGAACTACCATGAGAAATAGGGAATTAAGGTATAACTGCATGCCGTTATGCAAGCCCATTTGAGAGGTAGACTACAGTAGGAGATATTAGGAACATGCAATATTTTAGTCCTCCTCTTTACAAACAAAAATAAGTTCATGAAACTATTTTGCCACTACACAAGTATAGTATTAACTAACATGTGGGTAAAAACAGACACGGAGTATGCTACAAGATTCGGAATCAGTATAGATCCAATTAAAGAATTAAAATATATCCCATCGACGCTTAGTGACTAAATATAACTATAAGGGATGTCGGAAGGGAGATAGTAAACTAAATATCGTTATAGGGGAGGTCTCCTTTTTCAGTCAAAACCAATCAGATAAATGTACGCCTCAACAGATTTTGTGAACAAAACAGAATATTCAGCCAAAATAAAGTAATACCAACTGACTAAACTTAAATAGTGATGAATACTTTTAATGTAAATGATGCTGTGCCGCAAAACCGCAACTTAAAATAAAATTAATAAACGTTTCCAAAATAAAATTCAACAAAATGACAATTATGACACCAAAAAAAGC
The DNA here is from genome assembly GCA_031308135.1 of Acheta domesticus. Lineage (NCBI taxonomy): Eukaryota > Metazoa > Arthropoda > Insecta > Orthoptera > Gryllidae > Acheta > Acheta domesticus. The sequence continues at coordinate 124,774,908 of JAHLJT010000631.1, read as the reverse complement.
ATTTTTCAACGCATAAGTTTCCCAAACTAGCTTCTCTGTTTGTCCTAGCGGTGACGCGGAAAATGCGACATGGAGATAGGGAATGCTCAAAGGGTAACTCGCGGAGGCAGCGCCGGAACGCGACCGCCCGAGGGCCCGCGGCAAAGGAAGCGGTCGCCGCCAGCGCAGCCTCCGCGCGCAAACGACCTGCCGAGGGACTGCCGGCAGCGGGTGCGAAAGGCTCGCGACCGCCCGCTCCCAGCGTTCCATGCTGCGCGCGGGGGGTGGTGGCGGAGGGATGGAGGGAGGGAGGGTGGCGCGAAGGGAGGGGTAGGAAACGCGCCACCGCCGCTTGACCGGCGCGTGGGAGGAACTTCAAAGGCTAGGGGATGACGGCGACGACAGCGACGGTGACGGCGGCGGCGGCGGCGGCGGCGGCGGCGGCGGCGGCGGCGGCGGCGACGACGACGACGACGACGACGAATGCAGTAGCGGCGGCGGTGGAGGCAGCAGCGGCGACGGCGACGACGGCGACGACAGCGACGATGGCAACGACTGAGCACACGACGACGCACGCCAACGTGCCACGCACGATGGAGGACACGAGAGGAGAGAGAGAGAGAGAGAGGGGGGAGAGAGAGGGAGAGGGGGAGAGGATGGGGCGATGGGGAAGAACAAGAACCAAAAGAAAGATAATGTCATAGGTGAAAAGGACGTAGAGTGTTGGGACGTCTAATGAAACGGTTCGTTTTTGAACTACGGTCCATTAGTCCATAAAGATTGATTGACAAGCATGAAGTTTCATGAGCAAAAAAGATGATGACAGAAAACTCAAGATGGCAGGTAATTACAAACCAAGTAGGAATCTCACATACATATAAATACACGGGTCAACTGCATTTTTGTATAGTGTGAACGGTCTTCTTAGCTACGACTTGGACACTGAATTCGAATATGAAATCAGGTTTTTGCGTATCGGGCTTAGTTTTCTTGTTACTACGCTACTCTCTATTTACGGAAATGCTTGAAAACACTGCCATATTGGCTAGTTTAGTTGCTAGGCTTTATTTAATAATTATGCAGATATAATTGATCAGAAACAATCGAAATTTGTACAAGGAATACATGACAATGAATTCAGAAAATTCACCTTTAAGAAATGAAAAATGTTTGGCAACATTGCTAATGAGTCATGCTCTAACAGAATCGCGTTGGGTTTCTTGCCAGTTGCGTCCCAGCATTGAGAGATCTGACAGTGTGGAAAGCAGCTTGGATGTGACTGTAGTTCTAGGTTTGTGTTTTGTATTAATTCAGAAGAAGAAAACGTCTCGTAATTGTGTAAAAAATCCAAATACGTTCGTTACATCTGTGGAGATAGATCCAGATATATTTCATACACATCCTATCATTCTCAAGCGATTCTCTATCCTCCAAAGTATATTTTAATACTTTGAAGAATATACTAATTCTACTATAGTAGAATAGTATATTCTTCAATGAGCTCATCAGTTGCATCTCCTGGCTAGTAGATTTGGGGGTGCGATCATGATATTACAGGTTGAACGCATAATTCCAAATATTTTAAGGTCTGCGTTATTCTACTTTACTCTGTAGTATTTTAGAAGTTTATTTTTGCCAATTAGATACCTTCTGAATATTCCTTGAAAATCACAATTTTCTCATTGAATGCACTAACTTACATAAACAAAACAATAAAACTAAAAAATAACCATAAAAAGTACATACCTAATTTTTAACTCGAGATCTATTTGCGTTGTCTTGGTTGTACATCGCTAATTACCTGAAGTTTTTCGGAATAGGAGAAAGAAATATTATCCGCGCATGTTTTCTTGAGCTCTAGCTTCGCTAGTGGCGAGAGGAGTGGGGAGTTTGGTTATTTGGACAAAAAGAATATTATCTCAAATTTGTAGTTTTTTTTCGTTGCAAAGTAGTTTCTATTACACGAGAGCGAACATTTCCAATTATCAGCTTTTGTCAACAACGCTCGTTGCTGTAATTTATTCTTAATTCAACTAATGATGGCAAAAGGGTGGGGGTAGGTATCCCGGGGTTCAAGAAAACATGCGCGGATAATACACGGAATTGTAACTATCTATAGCACAATGAAACGTTTCCCCATGTTCCCTGCCACAAGTAGCTCATCCACTGCCACAAATGAATTGGATGAGCTCGCCATGTCGCGTCCTTTCACACATATACAAGTTTTATTCTTTCGCGTTACAATTTCGAATTCATAATCCTCTTCAACGCATCACTAATTAGACAAAGTAGTCTACTTAACGCACATTACGTAACAGCATTTACCCTAGAACGCAGGACACACATGACGAACGAAATAACATTGCACGCACCGTTTCGACTTTACGACTTTCACTTCACTCTGTCATACCATTTTCTTACATGATGGGAGTGACGTTGTTTTGTCAGGCCTGCTAACTCACATCGAGTTACCCAGATGTACTGAATCAGGTTGATATGTGCTTAAGCATAGTTGGCAGACTTGCATGAGTTGTGAAGAAAGACAGTCGTACTGTCTGCCCCCCGCTCTCCGCTCAGGGGTCATCAATCGTGGCACGTGACTTTTGGGATTCCCAGGCGAGCTCCTCTATCAGAGGAGGGAGTATGGAAGGTTATAGGAAGGGGATGCACCAACGCCATTGAGAAACCTCTGATGTGAGAGGTGATGTCTTGTCTCTGGCAGTCGAAACCACACAGCTTGTACATAGTACATGGCCGTGAGTTCAATGACCTCGCCAACGAAGTGAGGTCGTTCAAGGGATGTTTATCGACCCGTCACATCCAGCGAGAGGGCTAACATCTATTGCACAGCGCACGTAAATGACGAGAGGGAATAGAGAATCAGAGGGACATACTGAGGGAAGAAAGTAAAATACTTTACTGAAAATATTTTTAAGTGATGGAAAACTAGGGGATGTAACACACCACTCGCATACATTGAGGCTACGCCACTGGAGCTCATAATGATTGCTATTATTAACGAGTTGATGTTTATGACACGAGCGACGTAGGAGTGAGGGTTGTAATTTCTACAAGTGAATAATGGCCAGTATACGTGAGTAGAAGTCTATACTTTTTCTACGACCTAGAAATATTCAGAACAGATTTTGAACAGATTTTGTTTGACTTGAAGTAAAAGGATGTAGAGTAAGCTTCTAATTTTCTTCAATGCATATGTACTGCAATGTGTTTCCTTAACATTGAATGAATATTCCATAAAATAGATGGTTTATATTATTGAAAAAGTTGTGTAAAGTTAGCCAAGAAAACGCTCTCGCTAAAAAAATTCACCCTATTACTCTTTCTCCACTCCATAAATGTTGTACATGATACTTCATAATACTTGCTTGCTTTTTCTGACAATAATTGTAGAGTCATCGAATTCGCTATTACCTGAATTTCAGGTAGAGTACAAATTTCATTGTCACCGTCGCTGGCTTCAAAATTCAGTTCCTGAAGAATAGCCAATGCGAAATGTAATGAGAAATGCGAGTACAACAATGTCTAGGTACATGAAACTGCGAAATCATTCACTTGTCTACCGCGGTTCAAAAGAAGCGCGAATTGCAAAGAGAATGCAATTCTTCCTGTGGATTCCAAAAATTCTAGCAATGTGATTGGTCAGCAAGCTGTGGACTTCGAACTGGAATCCATGAGGTGTGTAATCAATGTCATTCGTGAATTAAATATATATCAGGAATACATGTATTATTAAATGGTCGTAGAGAAAGAAATATCTCGCGTGGAAGGGACGAAGATGGGAGCGAGGGGAGGGCAACGCAGCGCCCGCAGTGCTGGAGGGAGGGGGCGGGTGTGGGCGGGTACATGGCAGCCGCTGCGGCTGCAGACCCTGACTGCCGTCGCGCGGGCGCTGCGCGGCGGGGCGCCTCGCGTGCGGTTGCCAGCGCAAATGAGATTGCGCCGCGCTGGGCGGGGCGGGGAGGCGGCGGACGCGGTGGTGCAGGAGGTGCTGGTTATGTTGAAGGAGGAGAAGAGGAAGGAGGAGAAGGATGAGGAGGAGGAGGAGGAAGGGTGAAAGGCGGCAAGGGAAGGCAATGGAACGGAGCGGAGATGGACCCGTTTGGGGCGCACAGCGAGGAAAGGGGTGGAAGGTATTGAGGCATCGATCTCGCGGGGGCGTCGTTGGTGCGTGAGGGTTGGTTTTGCGAGGGTGGCCGTGCGGAGGGGCGGCGGTGGCGCGAGAGCCTCTGTGGTGAAGGAGCGCCGCTGGTGCATGGCGCTCGGTGGTGCGTGAGGCCGTCTGACGTGGCCGGTGGTGTTGCGAACATGGCGGGGCGGGTCAGGGGCTCCATAATCAGCGAGACGCTGAGTGTGGTGGCGAGCTCAGAGAGCCGCAGGGGGCGAGAGCGTGGGACAGGCCGGTCGCGGCGGGTGCGGTTTCGGATGAAGGGCAGTGGGAGTGCCCTCGACAAAAAAGCGGAGGCGCAAAGAAGTAATTACTTTGCGGCCCGGGCGGAGAGGTGTAAAGGCCGCTGTTGTAAGGTGACTGGTACCGCACTGTGATGTTGTGTGTATAATCACTGATTAGTGGTACAGGAGAAGCAAGCAGAGGAAGAAGAAGAAGAAGAAGAAGGTAAGGCTGCGTCAGAAATGGTTGAATGCATTTTTTTCATTCAAGATCAAGGCATTATTTCACCTACAATTATATTCAAAAGTAATACCATTATGAGTGTAATATCAACACTTTGGATCTTTTACATTAAATTTTCCAACGAATGCACCCCTTGAAGAATAAGGTAAAATAGAAATATACAATACGACAAGATACGCCAGACACCAAATGCACAGGGTCCAAACATTTTTTGGGACGAAATACTTTTTATGTGGAATGATAATATTTCGTAGCACGTACACATTTTAAAGCAGGTAGTCATTTACGCTTCAGATAATATTTCTTGGCAAACAGTTTTTAAATAGTTCAAAGCTGAAGCGAACCCAGGATTTTTTCTCAGGGAAGGAGTGTACGTGTGAAGAATTCAGCTGACTTAATTGTTCTTATAAAAAAATTTTCATTGATGATGAATACAAATGTATTTTTGTTGATGTATAGATAATATTTATAACGTTAACAATATTGATGTTCTGAATGACTTTCTTGTGTACAGAAACTTAGTAAAATCTATTTTTTTTAAAACATACCATGGGGTTTAATAGGGGGAGCTGGAGCGCCATTTGCATTTTAGTTCGGTGCGCCACTAGTTATAATATTTGGTGCACTAGACAACGCATATTAGTGACAAATAATAAAAAGAATGTACTTCTACAGTAAGTGTATATATACATAATTGTTTTTAAAATGACTGAACACTGAGGTGTATGTGTAAGAAGAACACAGAATTGTTTTCGTGAACGCATTCCAAGAAGGGATTTCGTGAAGCAAACCGCTCTCCAGCGCCACCTCCGCGAGGTGGCTAATCTGCGGAGGGCTCGTGGGGCGCGAGCTGAGAATCGCAGCAGCGCTGCGCGGGCGGGGGGGGCGGGGCCGGGGGCGGTGGCGGGCGCCCGGGGACAGGTGCGCGTGCGGCGACTCGCGTGCGGGGGCGAGGGCGGCGCGGTGAGCGACCCGCGCAGGAGAGGGGGCGGCGGGGCGGAAGTGGGGAGAGCGTCGGTGCGACGGGTCGCGTGCAGCGGTGCGCGCTCGCGCCCGCCCGCCGGGCGCCGACGCTGGCGCTGGCGCGGCCGCCTGCACGCCGCGCTCAACTGTTCCTTCCATCGCTACAACGTCGCTCGGGTAGCTTTAGTTCCGCCGTGTCCAACTGAGAACGTGCACAATCTTTGTTCGTCAATCTGCAGTATTATCTAAAATGTGATTACGAGTACCTCCGTCGAGCCAGCATGCGTTTATACCCTCTGTACACGTTTATACACTGCAATTTTGTGCTTGTAGATATGAGTAAGCGATAGATAATTAAACTCAGACAAATTAGTGTTTTCCACGAAAATGTATGCCCAGTTCCACTTTTACAACAAACAACATCAACAGGAAAACGGAACAGGAAAGTAAGATTATAAGTATGGTTTAAGTTCGTTTATAAAGAAATGATATATATAGTTTTTTTGCTCGCGTATAGGCCAACTCGGACCACGCGTACATGCAAACTGCCTTTTTTCGGGGCTCAGAAACATTATCTCGGAGGCAGGACATGAACCATTCTTAGGCGGGGGGATCAGCATTTTAGATGAATCCCATTTTCATCTCCCAGGGTTGTTAGCCCTGGGGGTATGGAAGATGAAATGATTATGATAGTGAGGGGTGAAAGGACGGCACACACATATAGACACAAATACACCCATGTCCGAAGCGGGACTCGAACCGCGACTCGACGATGTCGTGGCGATCTCGGACGGCGACCCTGCGGTCCGAGATCGCCACGACACTGCTGCCTTAACGATCTCGGCCAAGGGGCTGGCGAAATGATATATTTATTATTATTATTATTATTATTATTGTTGTTGTTGTTGTTGTTACTAGTACAACAGTGTGAATACATCGTATTTACTGAAGATCTTTTTTCTGTTGGGACGAATAATGAGCCATACATTATATTCATCAGGATGATTTGTTTCATGATATCAAATATTTGACAGACATTTGACAAACATTTGCTAAGGTGGCTCAAGGCGTTTATTGATGTCACAGCAGTGGCTCTGAACGGTAGACCCAACCCTCTGTTGGAGTCCTGACCGCGGCTAGAGTTTCGACACTAGCTAGATAATTAGCTCGAATTCAGTTGGTCTCCGGAGGAGAATACTCGCTGTCACCTGGTTTAATAGGTAGTTTTGGGTGGTTTCTCCGTTCAGCTATTGGCGAATACCGGAGTAGTACCCTCACAAACGGGCCAGAAACAGGGTGTGATCTTTCCTTCCTCTTCCTTAGCCTACCCTCTCCCCGTTACATACTCTGAACTACCTCCACTGGGAGACCAGTCGGGAGCTTCAAGCATGTCCCGCCTGTGGCACAGCGCTACTGGGGTGAAGTACCTGGATGGGGAAAATGTCGCAAGCCGACGAATAGGTCTGCGCCGGATCTGACCGTTCAACGAGGTAAGTACACCGCCACCTCCTGTGATAAAAATAAGCAATACACTTAAGGGACAACTGACCATAGCTGTTCACACGCCCCGAAACAGAAAATAATCAATCATTTGGTATACTTCCAGACTTCCATAACCGATTTATGGAATTTCCAAAGAGTGGCAACAATATCAAACTATCTCCTCTTGAGTACACCTATAAACAGAATGACAAGTGTCATGTGTTATTCTATCGACAGGATATACCGTCAATAATGACGTTGTCATTGAGATATGCTAACAGCATTCCTTATCTATACTTGTTTGTTACGCAGGTTTGCCGGTTTTTTATCTATGTGCGTATGTATTCCTTCTACACTCATTAAAACACAGTTTACATCCTTTTTCTCCTAAAGAGATATAACCATTCCAAATATAAAAACAAAATAATAAAACCAGAACAGAAAATAATTAATACTGTAGCGATTATAAAGACATTTAGATCGCAATGAAAAATAGTTTTAAAGAGGAAACACTTCAAATTTACACTTCATGTTATACCAGCGACTTGCTCTCGTTTTCGCAAACACATATACAGGTGACGTATGACAATTCTCAACAGATATAGATTATCTTAAATGTTCATGCCAATTGTCTAATATATTGTGACATTAGTTATAAAATAATACTAATAATAATAATAATAATAATAATAATAATAATAATAATAATAATAATAATATTGGTTTTCTTTCTACATATTTTCATTTCACATCCAGTTTCTTGAAGCTCTGTTATGACACTCGCTGTCATTATACTCATACTTCTCCCGACACTACATGTGATTTTTATTTCGTCATTTGCAGAGCTAACTCAGTGCTAAATGGTGTAAAGGGACGGTGTCATATTTTACTCTAAATTTCAGAATGTCGCATTGTTCAGAAATGTAATGGTTCGGTTTGCCCTTCTGCTGTACTTGACTTTAACACTAAATCCACACCGAGCAATAAATCCGCTGCAAGCCCTCCCACGATCAGTGGCCGCTACCTCGATCCCTCACCCACCCACGCAAATTCCGCGCTAGCCCGAGTAATCCCGACTTATAAAGTACCGCATCCGAACAGCAACGATCGACAACCCCACATGATCCACCCACTCCCATTCTGTTCAGTCAAGGCTGCGGACTCATTGTGCTCATTTGAAAAGAGGCATACCCATGAAGAGAGGTCTCCATCCCTCTGCGTTCTTTGACAACAGCCAGCACTGTCAAGAGCAACGGCCCTTACTGCAGGAGATCAGGCACTGAACATTTGAAGTTCTAAATCCAAAGGCACAAGTACCTTGGACTTCTTTGATGAGCTGTCCCTAGGCGCTGTTACAAGGAGGAATTCTTACTTACGTATAAATTGTATATTAAAAATTAACATTCAACAGGTGACAATGAATATTAGCGATGGAGCAACCATTACCGTTAAATCAGTTTTTACTTTACACGGACACTTGTAGGTTTCAGATTTCTAGTATCAAAGGTTCAAGCAAAAATTAGTAAAATATATTTAATCCAAAACATGAATGCGACAAATAAAAGTAACTCCAATTGGAAAATACTTTGCGTGACACAATTCAAGAATTATACATGTGTTAAAAGAGAACTCTTTTCATTCCTAAGTACATATAAATGGAATTTATGACTCACGGGACTGAAAAAAGAAAGTGGCTCCGAATATTTTTGAAAGAAGATGAAGATGAAAAATATTGCAGACTGTATTTATCATATATTTCGACATGTCACGCTTTTAAAGAAACGTTACAAGAAACTCTCTTTCTTTATCATGTACTATTAATGTAGTACAGAGAAAGTATTTTAGAACGCAGCGAAAAGTGGCGATTTTTCGACATAAAAAACTCGTAATGTGGGTCCCTGAAAGCGAAAAGTAAATTATTCTTGTTCCTACACAAAGGAAATTTCTCTAATTTCTAGCATTAAGTTTTACATGCTACATTTGACTGTAAGATAGAATGGATAGATGATAGTTATGAAAAGATAATAACGATTACGAAGCAATGGAATGATAAGGCAAAAGAAGTCTAAGAAACACGAAAAATCTCCCACAAATCCATTTCGTCTACGACAAAACCTGTACGGATCGTCCCGGATTTGAACCCCGGAGCCTTCCGGTGTAAAACTAGCTCTCTGAACCCTTCGCAGCGGGTCGCCCAGACGCAACAGAACCACAAACATCCGTTTTCTCCTCCAAATTCATCTTCAAAAGTTAAAAAATGCGTCACTTAATCACCACAGCGAACAATCTTTATCCTCCGTTGGTCCCGAAACAGAGCGCTTAGCGGCGGCCGCAGCGGGCTCGTTTGTTCGGAGGCGCAGGCCAGGCAGAGGTGGGGGCGGGGCGGAGAGAGGGAGGGGCGATGCTGGGCGGTTGCGGGGTGGGAGGGGCTGGGTCGGGGCGGGAGCGTGGCGTGGTCGGGGGCGGGTCGGGGGTGGGTCGGGGGTGGGGCGGGGGCGGGGCGGGGCGGAGGCGGGGCGGAGCGGGGCGGGAGGGGGTTGGACTTGGCGGGCGAGGGGGGGAAAAGGAAGTGACCGTACCGCGTTCCGTGGCTCGCAGCAGCTTCCGGCGGTGCCCGCGCAGTTTCCGGGGCGAACCATCCATCACAGGGCGCCGCCCTCCGCGCCCTCTTCGGCCGCTCGCGCCGCCCTCCCGCCCACGCCCCCGCCCCCGGCCGCTGGCGCCCCGATGAGCATTTCTCGCCTCGTTTCCATTGGGCTCGACTCGTTATTGTTTGCTCTCGCATTTCCTCTACGAGCTCTCGTGGTGGTGGAAAAATAAGTATTGAAAAGCGATATATCTAATATTGTTTTAAATATCGGCAGATGTACTCCCGTCAGGCGCTGGTCATGGTTGTTAATGATCATTAATTTCAAATGAAAATAATAAAGAACGCGTATTCTTGCGGGAATTTTGTAAGAGAGCGAGTAAAGTCTGGTGACATTCCCTAGCATATAATTCTATTATTTTTAGACAAAATAGGCAGAAAACTCGCGACAAAGTTCATGATGTGACTTCTCTGAATTTCTATGATATTACAATAAGCTATTATTTTGTCACGTGTGAGTCATAAAAATATTATTATTTTAATTTTCAATATCAGAAATGACTAACCTTTAGCATTTTCAAATAGCATATTACAATTTCACATATATAATGAGGAAATTTATTCTCAAAGGGTACTGCGACAGGCTTAGGTGACTCAGGGTATCAACTGATGTCACTGCAGTGATATGACTGGGAGATCCTAGGGTTCGAGTCCCGACGGCGGCAGGATTTACTACACTAACTAGATAGCTATGTCGAATTTAGCTGCTGCCTGGAGGAGAATTCTAGGAGCCGGCTGCTCTGATAAGAAGTGGTTTCTCCGATCAACCCAAAGCGAAAGCCGGAGCAGTACCTTAGCAAATGGATCATGGACCGCGCGTCATCTTTCTTACCTCATCCTTGCCACTTCCTTTCCCCTTACCACACTTACACGTACATGCACTACACCACCACACGTGTCGGGAGACCAGCCGGGAGCTTAGAGCGTGGGCGGTGCCACGCTGCTGGGAGATACCTGGTTTGGGTAAACCCGTTATATGATGTGTAGCTCGGCGCCATATCTCACCACCTCCAATGAAATAGATGCCCCACACTTACGGGACTAATGACCTTAGCAGTCGACGCGCCAGTAATCGCTAATCAATCAAAGTGTAATGGGTAACCCAGAGAATTCGACGTCATGTAAATTCAGCAACCTACAATTCTCTCTTAACATCTTTTCAAATTATTTCAAAGAGCTACAACTTTTTAGAATCTTTTATTATTTAATTTCATTCATAACTCATATAATTCGTCTGTACTCATCTTTATTCTTTTAATACATTTCTTATCGATAATATTTAAGTATCTTGTACGGTTGATATTTTTGTTTAATGATCTGTCACGCAATTATCTAATATATTAGAGTACTAATTCTTGAAGAATCTCGCAAACACGTGAAGTAGACTTCTAGACCCTACTCTAAAGACAATGTTCTCTACGCTAGTTCTACTTTGAGCCTCGTAAATTCCGTTTCGATACATCATCCTTCATTCCTTTGTTCTCTCCACATACCAGTGAATCCTCATTATTTCATCCCGGTATTCAGAAGACGCCTTGATAATACAATCTTTCCATTTTCCAACCCTTCATTTTCCTTTCCTAGTATTGCATGTTGTCATTTCGTTTTCCTTTCACAAACCTTCGACAAAATATAAACATAATATTTATTATAAACAGTGCCAAAGTCTCTAATCATTCTTTTAACTTTTTCTGTAGGTTGGCCTGCCTTTTCGCAGAGGAGCCCCTGCCAACGCCTTCCCCCGCGCATCGTCCCCGCCCCGCGCTCGCCCGCGATCTCAGGCAGGCCGCCCATTTATCAGCCCGTTTCATTGGGCGCTTGTCCCCCGAGGCGATTCCGAGGCCTTAGCAGCCGTCCGATAACGTCCGTCACCACGCGGAGCGCTGCTGCTGCCGGCGGCATCTGATTCTTCGCTGCCAACTTGGGGAGTTTCTGAAAGCACGCAGAGCTGCCTCTCACAGAAATTATCTAGCCAAGGACGGAGATGAAACACGTGAGACTTATGACAAAAATGCCTTATTAGACACACCGAGATACAAGACTACAGACTGTTCGTCTTCAATACAATTAAAATTATTTTTGAGACTTATATCGTTAACACTTAAAATAAATGTCATTTCGCAAAAGTATTTGCATAACATGTGGAGGAATTCAGAATTTCCCCCTAAATTTCTGACGTTATATTACAATATTTATAAATTAATTCTTTAAAGATAAAAGCTATCCTATTTTAATAAAGTTTTAAATAGAAACAATAAATACCTCGAATAATTCAAATATTATATAACATCCATGCAAACAAAAGACCTACTAACATTTTGAAAGTAGATTAGGTGTCCAAGAATGAATGTGACTGGTTCCATAACTCATCTGGACTCGTCCATTCCGTTTTGCTAGTACTTCGTATTTTAAACATTTCACATCACCAGTTACAATGTTTGTCATACAATTTGAGGAGTTTAATCATGAGTTATCAGTGCTTCACTCTTCACTGCTTGATTGTCTGCAAGTGTTTGAAACGTAGCGGACGAAGACCTTCCTCCCTTACATGGTTTGTACGTTTCTGCGACCACGCTGCGCTTCTGAAAACACATCTTCATGTTGGTTTTACCGCCATTTTCTAAAACAGTTCTTTGGCGGTTGTAATGCACGACCCAGCTTCAATTGACGGATTGATTAGTGTTTCCGAGCGCGTCAACTGCTAAGGTCATTAATAAGGCCGAATGTGAAGTGCGTGTTTGTGTGGGAGGTCGCTGTGTTCGTCTTCGCTGGAAGGTGATATCCGGCGTCGATCTACGTAGGCTTGCGAGATTTTCCCCATCCAGGTATCTCCAACCAGCGTGGCACTTCCCCAGTCAGAACAAGCTCTAATGATCTCCTGACACGTGTGGTAGGGTAGTGTATGTGAGTGTAAGTGTAAACGGTGAGAATAGACTAAGGAAGAGGACGGATAGATCGTGCGCAATCCACGACCTTTTTCATAGGGTACTGCTCCGGCATTCGCCTGGTATTGATCGTAGAAACCACGGAAAACTACCGATCAGAGCAGCCGGCCGCCATAATTCTCCTCCAGTCAACGGCTGAATCCGACGTACCTATGTAGATAGTGTCGAAAAATCTGCCACAGCCGGGATTTGAAACCAAGCACCTCCCAGTCACAGGCACTGCTCTGACATCAGTTGATCCCCTGAGTCACCTAAACCTGTGATACCGCAACGAGACCTTCCGCGGAAAGAGCGCAAATTTCAAGTTTCATAAAGCTATCACTCATCAACGGATACCACTGCGTTACAAATAGCATTCGAACCAGATCCTGGACAGTCTGTGTTATGAAATAAAGAAGTTAGCTATTTATGTTGTTTGTTGAGAATATGCTGTTTTAAAGTATATATATATATATATATATATATATATATATATATATATATATATATATATATCTTATAAAACTAAATAGCATTATTTTGTTGAAGTGTCACCTGCAAGTGTCAAATAAAAGAAAAGCAATCGGATTAAAAAAGAACGTATTGCTAGACTCATCCACGTGATAACGTATATCAACTAAAACTCGGAATAATATTTATATTTTCTTCAAAACTATAGGAAGAACTAAGAACATATCCACATCCCTTTTAAATATTTATAATGTAAGGAAAGGAAATTAAATACCATTACTAATATGAAAACTGAACCTAATCCTTTTTCTGATCAATAAAATAATCTTGAACGCGTTCATTCTATGACACTCTATTTCAAAGACATCTTCGACAAGAAACTCGTCCGGCAGGCGAGAAATCTACCATTCAAGTTATTCACATCGCGCCAGGCAATATTGCGAATGAAAGCGCCTTGACACACACACACACACACACACACACACACACACACAACAAACAACACGCAGTGGCACCACTATCACCACTCTCGGGAACACCATGCAGGGAAATCCTGCCACAGCAGTCAACCAGCACCATCTCTGCAGATCCCACTGTCGCATTCCGAAGCAACAATATCGTTGCAGCAACCGCTTCCTCATTCCCTCCCCGTTTCTCTTGCCTTCCTCCACCGAGATACCCACCGCTCAGACGCCAGTGTTAGCCGAAACGAAAATAACGTCGTTACTTTCCCCACAACTACTCCATTGCCGCTCTCTACCCTTCACCTACTCTTATCAGAGTCACTTCAACTGTCAAAACCAGAGATACCTCCATCTACTATGAACGCTACCGTCATGCTCCCGTCAACGGTGTACCAGCATCACAGTTTCCGTCGTTTCACCACTTCCAATAGCTAACAAAAAGATGTGATCATTATCATTTCTATTACTTTCGCCAGTGATTTACTTTATAAACTTTTGTAATTTTAGTTAATATTTGATAATTTAGAATTTTAAAATTGGTAGTAAATAATTTATTTTGTTAGAAAGTTAACAAGCGTTTTCACTTATGCATATAAATTTCCGTGGTTGCTGGAGATTTAATTAAATAAGTTAGAAATTGATTTTCAGTAGTAGTGTTCATGAATTCAAATAATATTCTTATTTATTGAAATAACTGTCGGGAGTAAATTGCTGAAGAACGAAGACCTTCATGCTGCCCATTTGTCTGAGGTAAGTCATAGAAACGTTTATTTTCTTTTATGAAAATAACGACCTCTCCTCGGAACGTGTCGCAAAGTGTCGACCTGACGTCAAGGTCTGGGAGACGTAACATCAAACTGACACAAATTCTAGAGTTACGAGTTGCCCCATGCACAGAGCAAACGCAAGCCAGACACCACCATTCCGCTCACTGGCGCTAATACAGCTTATTCTGCAAGTGGTTGCCGCCGCTGTCGCCATTTCCACCAGCCGACCGCCCCAACCCTGTGGGCCGGCCGACGCCTCAGTTAATAAACCCGTTATGAGGACGCCCGGAGCCCATATCGCCGGGCCGGAGTATTTAGACATATGGAGCGCTATGTATTCCGCCCAGCGTGTGCCTACACCCCACCCCACCCGCAGCGTCATCATCTGCAGCTTCCCGGTGCCTATTGCAGCAGCACCGTCTCCCTCCCCCAACATTTCTCTCTCTCACTCTGGGCGCTCGGGGGTTATTAAGGTTGGAAAACGCCTCGCCGGCTAAATGTATTAAGAAATTCTTATTACCCGTGCGGTTTCTTTTGTTTTGCTTTAATTCCCGAGCGGGCCGCCTGCGCCGCGGAGGGGAGCGGCGGGCGGAGAGCGCTCAGCGTAATAAGCGGCCCGCTTCAGCGGGAGGCACTAGCCCGCCCGCACCTCCACGGCCAGTGCGGGCGGGGACGTAGACGTTAAGTGGGTTGTTCGAGCGTATCTCGGAAGCGTCCCGTCGACGTGACAGTGGAGTAATTGTGTTTTTAATCTTCGTTATCTCGCGGCTAATTTCGGGAACCTTTTTTCCTCCTCCCGCGCGGCGCGGCGCGGGGGTTGGGCTGGTCGCGTGCGGCAGAGTGGGCGGCGGCGCCCGGCTGCGAAGTGGCCCGAGGGCGTTGATGACGCGTCGACTGGCTGTCGGGCGCCGCTGCGGCCGCCGGTTGGCGCGCTGCCACCCGCGTTATGACGAATCAGTTTGAGGGCGTTGACGCCGCCACTTTGCGAAAATATTATCCCTGCTAAAGATGTATATGTCTCTTTTTATCCTGGTCATTTATATGCGCTTAAGGAGTGTCATAATGTGTGCAATGCAGGATCATACGTCAGTAGTTTTCATATGTAGAAGGACACAAGGACACACTTTAAGAAATTTGCCGCGAGACATTTTGAGATGCGGGAAATATTTGGAGCTAGGGTGATCGCAAGTCGTCACGGCAAATGTGAAGTACACATTTCTTCAGAAAAGAACATATCAACATTCAATATTTTGCCTTGTAACTGACATTTCAGTGACAAATCAAATATCTTTTTTTCTCAAGTTGCAGAACACCCTAAACGAACCTAACTCTTGCTGATATAACAACTACCAATTGTGCTTGAAGGCACAGAGCGTGTGCCATTATCAGAAATTACCTTGTAATTTCCTGGAGGAAAGTGAATATTCGTTATCTCCTTGTATAACCTTTCACAGAACTATTGGCTTCCTATACTCGTTTTAATGTCGTTACTCACTTCCGACAAATTGCTGTAAGTATGTATGACATCGGCGGACTGTACTGAGCAGTCTGTGTGCCGCGAATGATGTGTAACTTTTTACGAGAAAATCCAAACTTTCTCTTTATTGGTATGAATATGAAGTCACAATGCACTTACCAGTCATAAATTTAAAGTTTCTAATTTCCAGTATTTTCTAATTTTGTCTACTTTTTGCATCATTCCCATTGTTCATAATCAGGCAGTTTCTTTATCCTCTAATGCAGCGAGTATTATTTGATTAAATGAACAATTCTCAAATAATAAACATAAAACAAAAGTATGTACTATACAATTTTAGAATTGTAAAAATAGAATTCCACAGACGTTGAACTTAGTGTTGCGCGATACACGTTCACTTACGCTATGGGATCACTTATGGTGATATGGTGCGTCGCAGTAATAGGATTAAGGTTTAGTAAATAGTTTAACTAAATAAGAAATACTTCATTTACACAGTAATGTTTTTGAATCGCAGGAAACACAGTATGTTTGTGCAAGTCATGGTATATTTTACATCGTTTTCAATACAAATTAATTACTACACATAATTAATTTTGTATCAAACAAAATTTACAAAAGAATTTTGCAGAACAAAATATTTGAGTACCTAAAGTGCCAAAAAGATAGGAATTAAAGATTTGTAATTCAAGGGATCGTATACGAGAATCGGACCGCTCCACCCCTTATTACAGATCGCACTCGAATGTTGCACAATAATTGAACTACACTCGTGTTTATCATGATTACCTCCCTCGATGGGACTTGAACAGAGCCATTTATTGCAACTGCGCACAATCTCTCTTGGTTCCCAGAGCTCTCGGCTCATAGCTCTTACCCACACCCTGACCATGACACTATATTCTGTCTCCCTCTTGGATTTTGAGCATTCACGGTCTCTAGTTTACAGAGAACAACGGCATAGTTGCAGCGATATGCGAAACACACAAATCATGAGAACTGCACAAAAATCATACTCGTGAAAATAACATCGATTTACAAAGAATTATCATTTTATTCAAAATATATTCACGTGAGAAAAAATATTTCTTTACATAAGTAAATGTATTAAAATTACACTCTGTGAAACTTATATTTATTGTTTGTAAACCTCATTACATTGCGACTCAGATACAATAAATGTTTTTCTCAAATTATTCAATTTCATCATTAAATTTCATTTCTTAAAACCTTTTCTTATTTTTCAATTTAAGAAACTCATCGATATAAAGAGAGACTAAACGATATTTATAACTGAAAATCGATATACTCTAAGTACATTTTAACAATATTTTTGATGTTTAAATAAGCAAAAATCTACTCAAAATCGAACATAAAAATAATAAATGGACCTAATAGTAACATTTGAGGTCGCGATAAACAGAGTGAGGTAAGTGATACATTAGACGAATATAATACCAGCGCAGAATTGGGTGACATTTACCTGAGCAAACCATAGTCATGAATTAATTATGTTCATTTTCTGCGACAGACTTACTACAGAATTATAATGAACAAACAAATTTCTTAGCACGTACAAAGTGAATTCTTCTGTAAGGAAACATGCACAGCATACTTCTAGAAAAAATACGAATAACCCTTCAGAGGAGACAACGTAATAACAGCACGCAATGTGTCGGAATTTCCTTTTACAAGTACAGAGGACCCACCTTCACCACCTCATCTTCTGTTTCGCCCCGCCCCTTCTCCCTACGTCTCACGCGCGTCCGCCCCCACCTCGCCCTACAGACCCAGGCCGCCCCACCCCGCCCACGATTCCTCGCCCCTTCTGCTCCTCTCTCTCCCCTCGTCGCGCTCCAGACCAACCCACCCCGTCCCCCCAAGACCGCTCCACCCCGCCCCGCCCAACTCCACCTCGCCCCGCGCCGCCACGCGGCACTCCCGCGCGGAGCCGGCTCAGGCAGACCTACCCCGCCCACGACTCCTCTCCCTTTCTGCTCCTCTCCCTTCCCCCTGTCTCGCACCAGGCCATCCCGCCCCGCCCCCCAGCTCCACTCCACCCCGCTCCGCCCAGCTCAACCCCGCCCCGCACCGCGCTGCCACTCCCCTTCCTTCCCTCCTCTCCCGGCGCCACCCTATCCCCTCCCCGCCCCCTCAGGCTCGGCCCGCCTCGCCGTCAGTTTGGAGTCTCCGCCTGCGGGAGCGTCGTCGTCGTCGTCGGCGGCGGCGGCGGCGGCGGCGGCGGCGCCCGTCTCGCGCGCACATGAATTCATCATCTTAACCTCGCCCGCCTTAGCTGCTCATTTCCATAGATATGAACCTCCGCCGCAGGCCGCGCCGCAGCGCCCGCGCCGGCGACGGCGGACGACGCGCGAATATGCATAACATATTTACAATTCCCTTAAGCGCTTCCGACGACCGCCGCGCGCGCGGTGCCGATTTCCGGTGGCGAAAACTTTTAATGAATTAAATAAACGCGGCGCTAACTGGATTCGCGGGGCGCCCCGCGCGCGCGGGCGCGGGCGCTGCTTCTGTCGTTTCTCGTTAGAGAGCGCTTCGCTCGCCCTCCTTCATTCCAGCACCTCTTTATTTTACTGCGAAACAAAAAAAATTAAAATAAAGGCCTTGTACTCCTCATAAATTACAAAAAAGTACTGCCCTGCAAACTACAAAGTCCCGTTCTTCATTTCTGCGAAATGCATGTTTCTTTGATAAAGGAGCGAATTTACATCTCAATAAAGCGAATGTTATTAATTAAGCTGACGCGATAACGGATTGCCGTGCGCAAAAATGCAATTTCCGCGCCGCAGCGAGGATCGATGCCTTACGAGGGGGAGGGGCGGAGCGCTTATGCGGAGACCTTGAGTCGAAACCCGCGCTTCGCTCGGCGTCCGCATGTGCGGGAGACATTGGTGGCATCGGTGAACGAAACTTTTTGTGCAATTGCACGTCAAATGAAGAGAAGTACGACATTATATATAAAAAACTGACATACACCAATACTTGAAGATATGAATGTTAAGATATTTCAATGTAATGAAGATAAAGCAAGGTGTAAAAACCGCATAAACCGCTGTATGTTACCGCAGAACAAAGACTACTGAAGAAGGAAACGCAAAGTTGAAGATTATGCTCACGAGGAAGACGGAAACAATGAAAAAGTAGAACAATGAGGTAATATACGAGTATTTGAGGAATACATAAATTAAGACGTGCAATATCATCAGTAAAGCTAGCAGAGATAATTTGACAACAAAAGTACATAAGACAAATTAATAAATAAGTAAATTGTACATACAATAGAGATAGTGAAAAATAGAGTTGCGATCAATTATTAACGGACATTAAAATCTTCCAGAAAAATTAAAAATAGATCGTGTGCATCGGAAAAGTACTGCAACTAGTAAACAGGCAGGTCTGGGGCAGCGAATTAGGGAAGGTATACCGGCCGACTCGACAAGAGGAGTTTCTGAATATTTGTCTCATTATACCAAAATATCCATGCTTATTGTGCGACGTCATAGATGAAACAAGGCAGTTCTAGATGACTTCAACTTAAGTATTTCATGGTTAAGTATTACTACCGGGTTTCCATGGAGACAGTAACAGAAAGCGAATGAAAAGGGCTTCAAAGTAACTTAAGGGAGCAGTATGATGAGTTTCTTAGAACAAGTCGGAATTGAAGAAAAAGGCTAACATTTAAAAACATTATTGAAAATGCTATGTAGACATTTGTACCATGTAAAAGAACAAACCAGAATATTATAATCAAAAGGTTAAGTGTATGATAAGAAAAAAAACAGAGAGGCGTTTTAGCAACAGACAAATGACAGCCATATGACTGTATTTCGATATTACTCAAAAGCATTTGAGATGGAAAAGAAAATAGTGAAGGAACGTTAATTAAAATATATTCTTGATGCAAATGGTAATAATTGGTCGTGACGTTTTAAAGTATGTTCGTAGAAGGAAGGGAAATAATATTAGTGGTTCGTCTCAATAATTCGCCAATAATTGACGCCAGAGAAAAAGCAAACCCTTTTTAATGCATATTTCAGTTCAGTATTCGTGAAGAAAATATACTCAGATAGCAAGTTGTCAGATTGAAATGTATTTCAGGTCGCAAATACTCTACGAAAACAAAAAATTACTGAAAAGCGGAAAATTAAAATTAATTACAGACCGGTAAGCCTTACATAGGTCGTATACAAATTCACGGAACAATTAATTACTAACTATGTGTACACCTGGAAAGAATAGGACGGCAAAGAATGGCTGTATCAGGGTAAGCACGGTTTCAGGAACCGTTTGTCTTACAAACGTCAGCTTGTTTCACTCGTACAGGACCTATCAGTCAAAATTGTTGAAGTCTGACGCGATAGTAATGGATTTTCTTTAAGCTTTTGATCTTGTCCCACATGGCCGTCTTGTGAAGAAATTCATAGATTCAGGGGTGTATACACAAGGGCAGTGGCGTGAGAAAACGAACTAGTTCGTGACAGGAAACAGAAGGTTCCAAACAAAAGATATTTATCAACCTATGGAAGCGTTACGTCAGAAATTTCACGAGGAAATGTCATTTTAATTCTCAAGTTTCTTGCCATAGCTTCAAATGTACTACTCATTGCTTGTAAATATGATATATCGAGCGATCAAATCAGAGGACGAAGATGTTTGCAGCGAGACTTAGATAACAATATTTGGGCGGAAACAAACGGCATGGAAATAAACAATTCAAATAAAAAAGCTATCACGGTTGGAAGAGGTTCGAAGTTGTAGTAAAACTACTTACAAATTGAACAACAATGTTATACCTTGAGTAACATCTTGCAAATACTCAGTAATGCATCTAAACAGAAAATTGAACTTCGAAAAACAAGTAAATGTAGTTGTGGGGAAAGTTTGGATAACATTATATTTTGTTAGGCAGATTCTGAAGAAGTGGCAGAGAGCTAAACAATTAGCTTATTGGGCCCATACAGAATTTCCTAGCAAAAAGATTCAGAAAAGATCCAGCGCAGAGCGTCAACATATACTACAAGAGGTTATAAGAATAAAAGAGTCACTAAAAAATGCGAATACTATGTAAAAATCATACTATCTATACTATGTAAAAAGCTTACAAAGGCTATTCAGCTTGGAATGAAACTCATCGTTGTTTAAGTAAAACTTTCATACGTACTTTGGCTGAACGGATCACATGCACAAAGTTCAGAGAAGAACACAGAAAACGAATGTTGGGAAATTTTCATTCGCGAACAGGAACTATTAGAGACTGGAACTTTTTTGCAACATTCTTTGAACCCTTTCTTCAAAACGTGAGCAAATTTAATTATAAATTACTTTCCTAGCTGTTTGAATATATTACATTAATATATATATATCAATGTATAGTCCTGATAATTTCCTATTGTGCGCAGGATATTACTAGTATTTTCTATAGAGAGAATTTATAGTTATTAATGTTTTACTTACTACTTCAGAAGCAGTGTCGTCTTTGTGAAGTGGAATGAAAGAAATGTAGAAGAATGACATTACAGTTCAGCGAAGTGCAGGGCAGTGAAGAGAAGTGATTGAAGGCTTGCGCAAAGAAATGATATATTTTGTATTATATTGTTGGTCAACGTATGCTTAATGATGTAGTAAGATTTATCTGCCATTAAAATCTCGGAATTAATTGCAGCATTAACAATAAATAAATAAATAACGGTATTCAAACACTAGAGAAAAGGAGGATGAATAAAATTACATTTTATGAATCTTTAATTGTATTGTTATGTATTACACGCACGTTTAAATATATTGTTTTTTTCTGTATTTTGTAAAGACGTACTAATTGTTATATATGAAAAAACTAGTCGTAGTACATAAGGAGTGGAAAAAGTCGAATCAAAAGGTTGCAGGGTGAAGCGCTGTTGTGCCAGTCGTGTGGCTGTTGCTGAATGTGGCCAACGTCACCGGCCAGCCATTAGCATTCCAAACACGCGCTCATTAGGAATTCGACGAAGTGCGATCGTTTCTCAAGTAGGCCACCAGAGGCATTGTCTGGCAGTGGCATTTGTTTTACTCAGAACGCACACATGTCTACACATACACCACGGTGATTGGGGATTCCGATAACACGGTGATTGAGAATATCTCACCAACATATGTACGTACATTTAAAAAAAAGTGCCTGGAATGATGCTTCACATTGCAACGTCATCCAACAAAAATGTGTTCAGTAAAAGTGACCTCTCTAACGTTTTCAAGGTAACATTTTAAAGTATTTAAACGTGAATTTAAAAGTGAATTTTCAAAATTCCAAAAATTATTTACAACGAACAATTTAACAGTATTAAATAAACTAATAAGAATAAATAGATATCGCTGACATGACATATCATGTGAACATACGCCAACGGTGTTACGGCAAATGATATCAATGAGACGATCTTCATGTAATGTAATGATCTTTAAACTTTAAATATAACATAATAAAGAATGTTTTGTTCTTAAATTCCCCGGTCTTCCTGACGCCTTCGGGACGCCACTCCCGAGTCCTCTTGGGGGCCCAAGGGAGCGTCGCAAGGCGTCCCGGCGCTGCGGAGGCGTGAGGCAGCTGCGTCCGAGCGCGAAGCGGCAGGCGGCCACGCTCAAATGCGCGTGTCCGACGGAGCGCCTGTGACGTCAGCGACAACTCGATACTGCGGCGTATCGAACGGTCGAGACGCCGTCGCCGCCGCGGCCGTCGGCGTGGGCAGGGCCGGTCGGCGCCGGATCCGGGGTCGATTTGTCACCGCACGCGCGACGGAAACTTCCGCTCGACAGCGCAGCGAGACGCGCGGCAAGGCGACGCGACGCGACGTGCGGCGCGTGCTGCGCGGAGGAAGGGCGGGGCGAGGCGGCGAAGAGACGGGGCAGGCGGCTCGCCCCCAAGACAGGCGCGCGCGGCGGGTCGGCCTATCTTGCCCCTGCGCTGCCGAGCGCTCGCTTCTAATCAACGCGCCGCGGCGACGGACCCTGCGGAACGCCACTTGCCGGCAGCGAGCAGGGCTGGAGCTGGGATAGAACATGGCGTGAGTGGGACGAGGAGAGGATGAGGGCGGGATGGGGGCGAGGTGGGAGAGGGGAGGGACGGAGTGGGGGTGGGGGGTGGGCGGGCTGAGTGCAGGGTGAGGGCAAGGAGTGAGGGCGGTGTCAGGGCGGGGTGAGCACAGCTCGACGGAGAGAGAACGGGGCGGCGGGTGAGGACGGGCAGAGGGCAGGGGAGAGGGCGGGGCGAGAGTGAGGCGGGGTGGGAGAGAGGCGGGTTGGCAGGCGCTCTGCGGGCGAGTGACGAGGCGCCACCCGCGAGCAGCGCTTGCGGTTGCGGCGCAGCTGGCGGCGAGGGAGGCGCCCCGCGGCGGCGGGAATTCGCGGAAGTGGCCCCGCGCGCGCTGAGAAGCCGACGACCGCGAGCGCATGGTGCGCACTGCTTAAAGGCGACGTGCCAGAAAAAGCAGCGAAAAATAAATGGAATTAAATGAACACATTGTTGCCCTGTGAACACTGCGTTTCAACATTGTAGCAAAACAAATATCCTTATGAAATAATTTATCTAACTCATATCATACTCAGAATACATACTCAGAATAATAACTTATCATACTCAGATATTTTTATTAGATTAAAAAATAATTTTAGAAGAACGCAGAAATTGGTAAAAGCAATTTAATAGACAAATAATTGAAAGACGTTTATCAGAATATAAACTATTTGTGAAAAAATTCAATTTCTTTCTACCTAAGTTATAGACAAATATGATTAATACATGACACGCAAACCAATTAAAGCTGTTCTACTCATTTGTATATCATAATACCATGGATTATAATAATAATAAATATATGTTGTTGTTATTGTTATTATTATTATTATTACTGCCAATAACAGTGCAATGGAGATCAATGGAAGTCATTTTGGCTACAATTGTGGAGGGGTTAGAAGTCCCATGCTGCGCTTGGTGGCAGTAAAATGTGACGGGAAGGGCTACCGAACAGCAACCACCTGATACTCTACAGGTTGACAGCGAGGGCAGGTGCGGTAGAAGGATTAACAGCTGCGGGTAACCACCGGTCAGGAGGGGCGCCGACAGCACGTCCGTATGGTAACATGCATGCGATCGCAAATGCAGCAAGGGACAGCAAATGCACCAGGGGACGCACCGATACGCACCGGGGAAGACGAGTAGATGATATTGGGAGTAGACAGTAATTCGCAACTAGAGCAACTGGAGGAACGAACTGGAGGAAAGTTTGGGAATAGAGGTGAAACGATAATCATAAATAGCTCAAAGCTTATGGAATCCGTAGATGAGGGGAAGCGGCGCTATCGTAATTAATACTCGTACATAAGCTAAGGAGTAGCGGTAGAGAAGCGGTCGAGGATGCAATTAGGCAGTGAATTCAGCGCGCGCCCTGTTATTCTGATAAACGCTTAATTGGCTGCCTCCTCGACACTTGGGGGCGGCCGCCTCTCGCAGCAGCAAATGCAACAGAGGAATTGCTCTTTGGAAAGGTCGCCTTCTAGGACAGGTCCTAGGCGTAAGAAGTTCTCTTAGACTGTACGGTTAATATTTCGGACCTTTTCGAAAGGCATGTGTCTCTCCAAACGGTACCGCCTACCTACTATAAACACTTATAATTATATTGCAAGCATTAAGAAGGATAAATATTTTTATTCCTATGTACTAATAACTTCAAGCACAAAAATGAAAAATTAAAATTAGAGGCTTCCCTTTCCGTCATATTTTTAGAACTTGGAGTTTATGCCTGATAGTAGTCAGAATTTAAAATATGTAATTCATTTACTTTCCTTTATTTTATATTTAAACAATAATCTGAAAATATCTTAGTAATATTAACATTGCAATAATAACATAAATTGGTACTTTATTTGATTTTGTTTAACTTAAACACGATCTGAAGGTATAATATCGATTGTCCATTACAGAAAATATTATCTGACCACTATCAAAATTTTGTAATTTATAAGTCACCACTACTGGAACAAAATCTGGGGTTTGGAAATAAATTAATAAAAAGAGTTACAAATTAAATAAAATTTGACTACTTATAGGCAAGAGATATATTCAGAAAGAAGTATTCTAATCGCTCATTCTCTATCACATTCGAATTTAGTACTAAAGCCTAATAATTTTGAGAAAACTTATCAAGTGCACTTAACTGTGACCACTACCGGTGCTTTCATCTACTAGACTAAAATCACTCTATTTCACTTGTAATACACCAATAGCAGTGACAGTTTAATTTTTTTCAATTCTGAATCTTTTCATGTGGTATTAAAAAACGATATCATCAAATTTTGCTGGGTCCATATAACGTTACATAAATTTCCCTCATAAAATGTTGCAATAATTATTGTATAGATGTTACGAATCTCTTAATTCATATTTTCTGACATATGCAAAAAATGTATTGTATACAAAATTTCTGTTTGGATCTTAGATTTTACAGGGATACCTTTCATTAATTTCTTTTATAACATTGTTCATACGGTATAAAATATACAATGGTACTAATTTTAGAGTAATGAAAACGATGCTCGTATATGCATTTAGTACCATACCTTCAGTATTTATGATCTGGTTTTCTCTTAACTGAATAATATAAATTATAGCCCAATTAGTCGGCACAATCGGATTGTAGAGCTATAATATTTGCATAGCACATTGTAATTTCGCAAAAACATGTTTCTTATTTCTCTTGCTATACAATTAATTTTGTTTCGCTGGATACCAACATTTTTCAGTTACGTGTGACGTGTGAGTGAAGTGACGAGTGAGACATCAGATTCAGACACTTTCTTACTTTTATCTCATTGATAATACGAACGTCAAGACTTTGACGCTTCGATTCATCAAACAAATCTCCCCGAAGGCTTTTGTTGTCTGAGAAACGCAGGAAACAATGATTATTTCCATTCCAAGACAAATCCATTTACGCTGCTATTTAATTTACAACCGACACCGCATCTCCGGTCGCCTTCGCAACCGAGGAGATCGCGCACCCCGCGCCGTCGCCGGGGCCGGGGGCGGGGCCAGGGTCGCCGGGAGCGTGGCGGGGAGGGGCGGGGCGGGGAGGGGCTGGCCGGCCGCCTGCGCCGTTGCGTAAGGCGCCTATTGTTAGCCGGGCAGCCCGCGCCGCTGGGGCCCCGGGGCGCCGCTTCGTGCCGGTCATCGCCTCAACGCGCAATTGTCTCTTGCGACGCCGCGTCGCGCCGCGGGGCAAGTGCGCGCCACCTTCCGCTGCAGACGCTCGCCTTTGCGGGGCGCCGCAAGGTTCGCTTTCACGTCCAGTATTTGCTTTATTAAATAAAATACAGTCGAAATATTTGTTGCTTTATTAAAATACTTTGTGTTGAATACCATGGTACATTCTTATCATGCACAGTCAATAATGTCTTTCATGAAGATAAAATTGCAAGTCTTTGTTCAAAACATTGGTAAATTTTTTTGTTTGAATTGCAATTAAATTAACTATTAGACAATAATTAACAGAAATAAAAGCAATACATTGTACGTATACACTGACAGTTATTTAGGTTATTTGTAAAGTGAAGGAATGAAGATGATTGAATGAGTCCGAGTAAAAATTATTTCTAATTATTTTTAAAAAGTTATGATAAATAGAAACATAAAGATATTAATTAAAATATCTAAGTTAGACATAAAATTATTGAACAGTTTACTTAAGAACCAGGGGAAACAAGTCCAAAATGTCGGGACAAAATTTTTAAAAACCTATTCCTAATGCGTTAAAAACTCAATATTTATATTTCACGAAAACAAAATGCAGAGCTGTTCCGCATTCTTTTTAAGATTTCCTTTACAATTAATGACCTCATGAAATTGCTCTAAGCGATACCCGTTAAAGCAATTTTTCTATTTCGGAGAGATCTACGTGAAGTTTACTATAAAAGTTCTTCTAAAAATACACCAATTTGTAGAAAGATTGGCCATCTAATATGTTAATTGCAGGAACGAATGCATTATTAACATCTTTGAATGACTTATTGCACCTTTGTAACACGTTTTTAAAAGTGATTTTCGTGACTTTCTTCCTTGTCTAAATTCAAAGAATGTTAATTTCAACCACCCTCCCCTAACCCCAATCTCATTTTAACTACCGAATTGTGCGCTTCGAAAACTACCAAATTGTACCGCCAAATGTAGCTGTGATTTCACAGTGAATCGGCACCAAATAATGCTGTGATTTCATAGCAAATAGGCCTGTTTTACTTTCTCGCGTACTACTTAAAAATTATAGAGAAAATATTGTATTGCTACAGCAAAGAGTGTCGAATTTTGGACATAAAAATTCGTTTTATGGGTCACTGATACCGACAAAATGGATAGTTCTTGTTCCTTAAATGTAGTAAATAATTTACTCGAAACAAGTTCTGCAGTCAGAGTTGACATTTTATGAATCTTTGTTACCAAAAAACGTCTGTCTATCTATCTGCCCACCTATCCGTTCTTTTATTCCGCCCCTCCGTCCTGGGAACAACCTAAGCGGTTAAGCAGTCGACAGACTTTTCACCAAAACTAATATTTTCTGATTGATGCGGCTAATGTCGCGGCCCCGTGAATTTGAAACGGATAATTTGATTTTAAGGGTTACGTTACATGAACCTTGACATATTCAAAATTTTCACAAAAGTGTCTCCAAAACCGTTCTTTATCTTTTCCCTCCAGGTAGAGCAAAGTACGGTTATAAAAATGCCACAATTCCGAACTCTGAATTTTCGAAAACTGCAAAAGTTTGAATTTTTTCGGCATCTTCCTCCAACCACAATATTGATAATAGAGATTTTGCTGTTAATGGAAACTGTTCTTCAAAATTAGATCTTCAAATAAGGTCATGTAAAATGTTTTTAAAACACGAGGTAGGTTTCGCACAATTTTACATTAAATAAAGGGTATTTTAAAACCATTTTTTAAACAGCTCTTATTTTTTTGGATAGGGCAAAATACGCTTTTAAGAATGCGCAAGTCCAATTTTGAAGTGAACAAGTGGCTCTCGAAAGAATTGTCTCATTTTTACCGCACTCCCTGATTTTACAAAAAGTGCACAATAAGAAATATTGCGCAAAATTAGAAATATTAGTAGAATGTATGTTTCGTTTTTGCAACACTTTAATTTTTATTGCTTATTATTGGAAAGTCCTCGCCAAAAATATTTTCTGGAAACTTATCCTCACACGATAAGTGCAAAAATAAGCTTTTCGCTTCCTCCAGATCTTCAAAGTTAATGGTATAATAACCAGGCCACAGAAAAACATGTTTAGAATATAATTATTCATTTGTAGTCCGTGTAAATGTGATAACACACAGTTATAGATAACTGTGCACAATTATTTTTAAATAGTATTTTTTTCATAAAAACGTCCAGTGAGCCTCTCTCTCTGCATCTTATTTTCCCGCAGGTCCACCAACCCCCTCTGTCTAGCGCTTTATTACGTCATACAGGACCCATTCATCTAGCGGATGGGAGCAAGGTCAGTCATCTGTCTCCGTCTCAGGACTGCTTCGCGACTTATATCACGTCTTACGAGCGACGCACGTTTCCTGCTTTTTTACTGCCCGACACGTACAACATGGACGCGCTCTCATCACTCAGGCTGGTCATGCAGACAGAGCAGACGGGGCGCCCAGAATTCTAGATGTTGTTCAACAAAATTGAACAGGTGTATGTCAAGAGACGAGAAGCACAATGTGAAATTTTATGATGCTCACTTACACTTTTATAACTTTCTTGGTTTTGTCAAGCGATTTTTGAACATACAGATAGTGAACATACAGATAAACTAGTTGATAAGTTTTATTACAAATCTACAAATTAATGAATTATCATAATCAATTTTTGCAAAGAAGTTTCACAAATGTATGTTTGAAATATTATAGTTCTGGAAATATATTTTATTCTTGATAGATACATTTATATTTTTATTTATATACTATATTTGGAAACTGAAGGCAAAGTTTAGTAGAATAGAAAAACGATTTTACCGAAAATACATATTTTTTAATAAAATTAGAGATATGAGAGAAAAACAACAACAATAATAACAATAATAATAATAACAATAATATGAGTGCTTATCATTTAAAATAAACATAAACGTGCATTGTATTTCGTTATTTCTCTTTTTATTCAATGGCTACGTGTCTTTCTAATATTCCTTATATCAGTTTCAATTAAAATACTATAATTCATTATTATCTCTTAAAATGTTGTATTGCGTAACTTCTTCCAGAAAAAAGATGAAAATAATGTTGAAACAAATATTTTCGACAAATACGAGGTTACAGGAAGTTTAAACATCAATCACGATTTATATTTTTTAACCTGCATATTTCTTAACATTTTGTTCTTGGGGAAAACTAAAGCTACATGAAACATCAAAAATAAAGATCTTATTATTTTGCCTATTCTATGAAACACTTTACATAAAACCCTGAAGCGTTGTTGCGGCCTTTCTGAAGCAACGTATGATTTATATTCAACCTAAATCTTCGGCTTTTATCGCAGTATATATGAGAATCTTTGAAACTAACTTCAAGTACTTAAGCTAAAATAAACTTCACTTTCTAAGTAAACAATATTGCAATTTTTTATTAACCCGAAAGTGCTTACGTAAGTCATTTAGGTCCTTTATGTCTGATTTTCTTTTGGTTCAAGATTTCGTACTGAAACTAAAAGAATACACATTTGCATACGAAATAGTTGTTTTATTTTTATTTACATTATATTACCTCCTTTTAACGCTCCTTTAATCCTTTAAGAGCATCCCATCCTTTTTTCGACCCAAATGACTTATGTGTAAAGAAACTGAAGGGCGCTGCGACATTATATTTTCTCCTCTACAAAGTAATCCATAATGATAAACGTGCATATTGGCATGTTAGACGAGATTCACGGACAGCATTGACATATCCCAGTAAAGGACTTAAATGCTGAATGACTGATGTAATATTTAATGATTAACTTACCTCAAGCTTCTCGTTATTAAACGGTAATTTTGTGAAAATTCAGCTTCTTACTTTATCGATATTCCCATCGTAACCGTATTCTACTAGAAAAAAAATACGATTGCACACTGACCGCAAACAACGCAATCTGGGCTAAGCGCTGGCGACGGAGCTCGTAAATTGCCGCGGGCCGCAGCGAGGCCTCGCGAGGAGGGCAGAGGCCACCAACGAAGCGCCACCCGGATCGAACCCGGGGCCGCCGCGTGGGCGGGCGGCGCGGGGCGGGGCGGGGCGGGGCGGGGCGGGGCGACGCAGGGTGACATCGATTTTCCAATTACCTGGGCGGCGCTAGCGGTGGCAGCTGCACTGCACCGCTCTCCGCCCCGTCCCTCTCCTCCCCAACCCCGCTCTGACACGCCCCTCCCAGCGACACATCGCACCGCATCACATCACGTCGAGCAACGGTATTTCTGGTCTGTCTTTAGAGTCAATTGGCGAATAGCTGCTTCCTCACTTAAAATAATTTAACGGTAGCATTGAGAAGATATAAAATGTCCTGTTCAATGTCAAAGGGAGAATATTTTCAATGCCCACCGGTTCAATTTTGATTTCACTTATCTTTTCGATGATTTTCAAAAATGAATACATTGATATAACAATTGATATTAACGTTCAATCATTTAGACAAAAAGTACAGTTCAATTTCTGACCCTATAAATGAAATAATAATGGACTTTCTCTCAATGATATTTATGTGGTTTATATTTGATAACATATATATGCCAAACAAGGGCGGTGTATCTTATAATGTATTAACTATATTATACCAAGACTTAAAATCCTACAAATAATTCAAAAAAAATATTTTGAATGTTCATTTTTGGAGTGAGTAATATGGAACTTTTTACCAACGCCCGAACACGCACTAATAACTCAAATTATTTCAAACACTTGAGATAAGTTGGATCATATTTTGAACAAAAAGCACATCAGAAACAGTATCAATGGATTGCAACTTCCCCACAAATTGAAACGCATTAAAAACTCACTATCACTTATGTGCCTCTGATTCTTCTTTCCATTGGTAAAGCTAAGATAAAATAAAAGTGACATACAAATGATTGTACGGAGTTGACAATCAAACAGCATTTCCAATGTGGCAAGTGTCAATGCCGTAAAGCTCTAATTTTGGCAGTATTTTTTATTAACAGTTTTTAATTCATTATGAGTAAAAAAGTAATGTAACAGGAAACCATCAACAATTAGATAGGATTTAAGTAAATTTAAACATTTTTTATACATTTCAAAAATGATATTTGATATTCTACCATTTTTACAGATTTCCATAATTTACAACTTGGGTCACTTCATAATTTTAAAATTGCTTTTTGCGAAGATATTCTTAACATTTGACAGATCAATTAATTTATTCGAAACTACATTGATCCATCTTGAGAGAGTCCAGCACAAAATAATAGCAAACGATGTGAGCACAACCATTCAAGAGTAGGTCACAAGCGTTTCCACCAGTACAACATGGAAAGGGTCACAAGTGTTTCCACCAGATCATCTCAAATAACAGCACCGCCCGTGTCTCATGCGAATGACATTAGAAAACACACTCATTGGCTTCATTAGGAATAAAAATGAAATCTTGAAATATGGTTATATTTATAAGAGTCTTGTGATAATATATAATTTTTGTACTTTTTAAGCTAATGTTAAAGAAAATTAGGTGTTTCACACAAGTCCCAACAAATGAGCTTGAGCCTGCGAGTAAGTATGTGCTTGCACACTAAGTGCATTCACGTGTGAAAATACCTACTGTTGTCTTTTGGCTGGTTGTTTCATTTGGATGGTTGTTCATGGTTCTGTAAGCTTACAGGGGCACGCCCTCCAAGTGCTTTGAATCGCAAAATATTTGAGGTTGATTGAGTTAAATTTCTTGTTTTTGTGATTGTGAATAGAGTGTCTTTAATTCATGGAATTGTAGTCGGAGCTTTTTGTCAGAGGTAACACCACTTACCACTGTCAATTTCTTTAGAGTTTATGAGTTTCAATTCCTCCGTAAGTATCGACGTATCAATTCCGTTACGGCTTCACAAGCCCAAGAAGGGTTGGTGTGTCTGTGCGGATAGGGAAGATGCGAACGTCTGAGGTGAAATGTTTTCTTGGCGAAGGCCAAGGATGTGGTACAATTTTCGAAAATTCAGAAAGTTCAATCAAAATAAAATTGACGGCATTTTTCAAAAGCCAATTAATCTATCCCGAGAAACAAAATTACAGAAAAAACTTGGAGCAGTTTTTGAGTTTTTTTGTATAAAGTGCGTTAACATCAAGAAGTAATTTCGCAAAAACTACACACATTTATGAAAAAGTGTACATATTATCTTCAATATTGTAGTTGTAGTATGACGCCGAAGAAATTTTAAACTTTTGTAATTGTCGAAAATTCAGAGATTTAAACAAAAATGGTTTTGCGTCGTTTTTACGCTATACAGGGGCAAAGTTATTCAAAATACTTTAAGCCATTTTTGAGAAAATTTGAAAATGTAATTAAAGCTTGTAAAATTTTAAGTTCTTTGAAGGCCCAATAATTTTCAGGCAGACACACATATAACAACTTTTATTAATCATTTTTTTTAAGTTGTTATATGTGTGTCTGCCTGAAAATTATTGGACCTTCAAAAAACTTAAAATCATTTTTAAAAAGGCAGTCATCGAATAATTAAATTTGGAATTACTCTGTGCAAACAAGCTTATAAGAACCCGCAAAATCAAAATAAACGTTTCGAACTAGCAGGGTTTCTTTAGATCTGTCGGGTAATATCAATTTTGGAGAAAATCATCTGAAAGGTTTAGGCATTAGCGTTGACCACGGAATAAATATACAGTATAACTTTTGAAATATAAAAATGTAATACTATAATGTTTTAACTTATTTATAGAGCTGAGGCGTAAAACATGGTGCACGTGTAAATGCTTCCCATATGAGCAAGTGAAGGTTTTCGTAAAAGGGGTTAAGGTTTTTTCTTTATGGTGATCCATAAAAATTATAAAAGCGGAAGGACCGCCGATAAGCCTGCTAAAATATTTGCGCATGGTTAAGTGTATGGCCAACATAGCAAGAAGGAAAAATTATAGTTTCGCAAATACTACAATTTCGAGAGCTACAATATATTACGTTCGCGCTTTCCATTGATAAACTAGTTTAAAATCTTATTAAAAATGAATGTGTCTCAATTTAACCGAGAAGCTCACATTACAAGCTTAGTATGCTTAATGTAATAATCCAATGCTCGTTTGTTGTCTCTGATAAATGAATCTCCGTTTTTCGCACTGATTTATCTGCATCTTTCTACCTAACTCGGAAAGATAACCAAAGATACAACTTATGAAAATGGAAACTAGTAGCAATCATACATCATAAATTGAGTTTTCCTCACTAAAAATATGTTACAAAACAGGTTGATAATAGTGTAGGTGAAATCTGTTTCTAAGATGCCAGACAGATTTTTGTTGTTGGAATTGACAGTATTAACTGACAATCCTGGTAAGCAATCACCAAATTGCAGAATAAAGAGGTCACTTTCTGCCTCGCTCACTCACGACGATTTCCGTCTTAAAGGCTCCAGGAAAGGTCTACCCCCAACCTTTCACGAGATCTCTTACTCGATCGCTTGTATATTTCAACTAACCTTGAACTAGACAAAATAACACACATGTGTAACGAGATCACAACATGCAACTGAATTCTACTTAAAGGACTAGATTGTTTTCGGAATACTTCACGAAGTGAAAAGTTCTTAATATTTATTAGATTCGAAATTCAATGTTCCGCGAATATACTCGCAAGGAATATGCAAATACCGTCTGTACGCAAATAAAGTGAAATGTATAAAAACTGTAACTTTGCAGAAGAAAGATATCATTCTAAGCGGAGTTGGTCTATTTCACTCTCAAATAAAGTGATTTATTCTCTTTAGGGTTGCCTAGTCAACAATTTTTACATTTTTTCTAGACGTAATAAAGTTTTTTTAATGCATATTTTTCGTTAACTAAGAGACGATGAATAGTTTTGCTAACGTTCCTTTTGTGCGACAGATTTAAGCAAAAATATCTTAAATTAGTTCTTTGAACTAGGTACTAATATAATATCTTACATTATTCATAACAATAGGAGAATAACCTATTGAAAGTTTTATACAGGGGGAACATCGAGGCGAAAAATATGTTTAAAATCTGGCGAACATTGTTTACAATAAAAATGTTCATAATTTTACCACAAGTTCTTGTAACAGAGAATAACGTAAAAATAAGATCTAACATCTGTATTTGAAAGCTAAACCCGGTTGCATAACAATGAGAAAGAAAGGTGATCTCGGCAACCGTGATCGCTAAGTTGAGAGCGCATAGGTTTCAATGGTCGCGAGTTGCGATTCAGATTATGTTCTATCTCGTTCAGTTTTTTCGTCCTATTTCCCGTAATGTATTGAGAAAATGCTGAGGTGAACTTTTTTTTTCTTTTTGAAGGATTG
Source organism: Acheta domesticus (assembly GCA_031308135.1). Lineage (NCBI taxonomy): Eukaryota > Metazoa > Arthropoda > Insecta > Orthoptera > Gryllidae > Acheta > Acheta domesticus. Next base: position 124,740,531 of record JAHLJT010000631.1, on the reverse strand, counting down.
CATGTATGTACTACTAGCTTCTCCGTGCATACGTTTTGTTGAGTTCGCATGTGGACGTGTGGGCTATTATATTATTAAAAATACTATAAATCAAATCTGTTCTTCATTGCTGATGCAAATAGGTTTTAGATTACTCGAGAGCAAAACTTTCTAGTTTTCAAATGCTGCTAACTCCGATTTGTTTGTCCTTTCATTTATAACCAAACTCTTGTGAGTAAAATACCTTCCCCCTAGCATACAAGCTCCCGTCATTTTTTATGAACGTTTCAGAAAAAAACTCGCTTATTCCCCCTCTTCTCTGTCTGTGAGGGAAAGGGCTATATGACAACACAAATTTTGAAAACTTATTTCGCCTAAATTCTAGATACTTGCGTGGTAGGCGTACTAGATACTTGCCACCTCCATTTTTGTTGTAGGTTTTTGGAAAAATGAGAGAATCTGGTTATTCGCGAAATAACTCATATTGTAGTAATAAAGAACCAAATGTAAACAGCAATCTCTTCTGGTTATTGTTGATGTTGGAACGTGTTTGTTTGTTCATTCTCTCTCTCCCCTTTTTATGTCTCTTCTTCTCTGTCTCTTACTCTCTCTTCCTCTCTATCTCTTTCTGCCTCTCCCCGCAACTTTCTAGTGGCCCCTTGAGTACTGACAGGCTGGCTGGACAAAACAAAAGTAGCCTAACAACGGCAACTTCCTTAAAAGTTAGGTTATTGTTCTCTCGCGTGGGGGGGGGGGCACTGGGAGAAGTCAAAGGAAACATGATGGAAAAACAGTGGAATCATTACATCATGAAACAAACAACATACTATCGATATATCGATTCGCCCAACTGGAATCACCTTTCAACTGAACAAAAGATTCTCGGTAAGCGTATATTATTTTACACACTTTCAATAATTTTCAGTATAAATACTAAAAAGCGCAAATTGCATGTGATGATGACACATACGAATCACTATCCTTTATTGAAATAATCAGAAAGATTGGTTCAGTAGAAGCCGCAAACAAACATCTTGAAATTACAATAAATATATAAATACATTTTCCTCTTCATTTTCACCAACACGAGAATGGGCTTTAACGATGATATTTCTCTAGGCACCTTTGTAAAGGTAAACCGATGTAGAAAATTGATTGAACGTTTGTTTTTTACTGTGCAATTAATTCCTATTAGCATTAACCATCCCTACTTGACCTTTATTGTACGATAAACAAGAAATTAATATCGATTGTCAATTTTCGAACCACTTCCCTGCCCGATTTAATTGTAATTAAACTCCTTTAACTTTTTAGTTGAGTGTACTCTGAAGGCCGAAGTTGCAGTCCCTTCCTATTGTTATACGTAAGTCACAAATTGAATTGTTTCTTTACGATAAAACGAATATATATATATATATATATATATATATATATGTGTGTGTGTGGGTGTGTGTGTGTGTGTGTGTGTGTGTGTGAAACAATTCGTCTCTACAATTAGTTATTAATGATGTTTGAAGAAGTTTATCCAATGCAAAAATATCTCTCTCTCTATTATAGAAACGTTGGGCTTCTATCGTGGGTTCGAATATGCAAGGGGCACAATTCGGCTTACCTCATCGTTCGACCACAATCTGCCCTCTGTAGACTCGCTTCCATACGGAAAACGACAAAACCTGAAAGTGTTTTTTTTAATGATGTGCCAGATTGCACAATAATAACAAAATTTGTTTTTGTACTTTCTTTAGCACTAAAACAGTTTGAATTTTTTGTTATTAAAGATTTCATTTAAATCGGAACAACATCCTTTCAAAATTATTATCTTTGGTCATGACAATGAGAAATAAAATAATTGTTCGTACGAAGATTAACCTGAGCTCTCTTCCCGTTGTATCGTTGGATGCTTCGCTCGGACGCCGCGTATCTCCTCACCATCACCTTCGACCAGTCTTGATGCCTTCTATCTTGTATCTTCCGGAAGTTCATTTAGCTTGGTGCTTCACCTTCGTCACTGGTGAAAACTAATTAAAGTTGGCAATTCTTCAAAATTTCTCCCTATCAGTAAGAAAATATTCCAAGTCAATGCACGGCTTCACCAAAATGTTTCAATGTTCCACTTTCACTCACGGAAGAAAAACAGTTAAAGTCCCGAACTGTATCTCTGGAATTTTTTTATAAGTCTCTACTTTCGATCACGAAAAAATAAACCAAGTTGGCACTCGGACACGCACCCCCTAATTCACAAATGACCCTCTCGCTATGAGATCTGAGCTGCAACTAATTTTTTCGTTCTTCAATCCAGGAAAACGTGTTCATTGTTGTCCAAAATTCCGTTTTACATTCCCTACCAACGGATTCTTATTAGGTATTCACTCCTCAACCGAAGTACACACTTGGGCGAAATTTCCACTCTTACACACGCATCTTTCGACTGATTCTACATTACATCCACGGGCTCATGAAATTGTTTTACCTCTGTTACTACGGTGCCCGTTTACCCAAATATCGTGACATGTTAAACATCGGCGTCCTCCCTAGCAACCTGTTACTATGGTGCCTATTCTAATTTAAATTAGCATTAAAGTCTTAAATTATTTAATTCCGAATGCCCTCCCGCATTTGGTATATCACAATATAAGTGGGGGGATGGGAAGGGAAAGGAAGGGAAGGAAAGGGAAGAGGGAGGGAAAGGGAAGTGGGAAGAAAAGGGAAATGTGGAGGAAAAGGAAGAAAACGAAAAGGGAAGGGAAGTGTGAGGAAAAGTAAGAGACGGAAAGGGAAGGGAAGTGGGAGGGAATGGAAGAAACGGGAAGAGAAGGGAGGGGAAATGGGAGGCGCGGGTGCGTGGGTGCGGGGCTGACGCGGGCGCACGCCGGATGCCAATGGAAAGGTCGCGGCAGCGGTGTTTCGCCCCCGCGGGGCTCGTTGCACCCGTCAAGTGCAGCGGGCGCGCTGCCAAGCCCCCTCCTTCCTCCACCGCCCCCCTCGCCCCCCCGCTCTCGCTCCACTCCGGTCGGCCCGTTCATTGCTGGCACGCACCCCCCCCCCCACACACACACACAACCACATCACACCACACAACACCCACGCCCACTTGCAAAGCTTTGCTGCGTTCCGACTCCAAAACCACACATCTCTTTCTCTTATTACATATGTGTCTTTCCGTTCTCGGAATCGTCATTGCAAAATTAACTTTCTCATTCTAGATATTTTTTCTCTGCGGTAAATCTTCGTTCCTCTTCAGTTTTCTGATAGAGGCTAAATTAGCAATATAAATATTAAAAACAATAAAATACTAATTTACTGATATTTTATCATTTGCTTTCATCATTACGATTTAATCACAGTTTCACAACTTTACTGTACTATTATATATATATATATATATATATAGTATATATATATATATTTATATATATAATATATTATATAATATATATTATATATATTATATATATTCTCTGAACTTTCATTTCATTTTATTTCCTGGCATGAATATATTCCCCGAGTGCATATTTTAACTAACTTTATTTCCTATTATTGAGATTTTTTCGGTTTATTGATCCTGTCCTCAACAATATGAACACAGTTCTTCTCTCAGGTTACTAAAAAGTTCTTGTATTACAGCAAATAGTCATTAATTTACCCATTTCTCCGAGATTTTCATTCACACTCAGCGTTTACCTTCTTTTTCAACAACTGTCTACACACACTGCTAATTCATCATTTTCCGATGAGACATCTCATCATTGGACAATTATTCCCTCGCGATGGTTCAGTAAACAGACCTCACCTAAAAAAACGGCCATCCCGTACTAATTTATTTCTTTGCACGAATATATTCCCCGAGTGCATAATTCAACTAACTTTGTTTTCTATTACTGAGGACTTTCCGTTTGTTGATGGAGGTTCCATTCGCTCGAGCGCCGCCGCGCCGCGCCGCTTCAATGCGCGCGCGCGTCACTGTCGCCGCATCGGCGCGGCGCTGTCACGCGCACGCGGCCGCGCGCCGAGAGGCCGCGGGTGGCCCTGACGGCCCCGGCCGCCCCCGCCATCCGTCACACTCGGGGGCTGCGCGCTCTCCACACGCTACACACACATCATACACACGCGCGCGTTCGCATTCTATCCACCTACTAATATTCGGTTAATCGGCTGCATTTCTGCTCGGGATCAATTTGAATTAACTGATGTTTAAATGGTTATACTGTTATTTCGAAACTAAACTTGTCCTCTATAAATCAGATCTCAAAGTAGAACAATACCTGTTTTGTAGGTAGGTGGTTTTCTTGCATTCACTGTAACTAAACAAGACTGTTGAACGGAATATTGTAAAGGAGTCGAATAAAACGATGAATGTTTTATTTGCAATAGTACAATCGTAAGGGACGTGTGAAAAATAATATCAATCATAATTAAAAATATAATTACCTAGCACGCCACAAGGCGACCGTCTTTGTAGCATATGCCAACGCTTTTCAGCCATTAATTCATATTACAGTAATCGCGCGGACTTTTTATGGATTTGGATGAATGCCCACCAAAAAAAAGACGATTTTATTACTCAAATTTTAAAGTACATAAAACCGAATTAATGTCTACCATAGCCATTTCCAAACACCAAAATATGTTGTTTTTGCCGTAGCAACTAAGTTACACAAGACATATCCACAAAAGTGATGCACTGACAAAATAGTTATCCAGATATAACGAATACAGTTTATTGAATTTTCTCTCTTTTCTCATTAAAACGTGGATTAACTTATGGCTTGATGGCTGATATACATTTTCTTGTACGAAAGACTCAGTTTCAATCCAACAAATGACGTTGGCTACCAGCAATGAAAATTATGTAGTTAATGTGGGCAGTGGCGGATCCAGGGGGTGGCATGGGGCCATGCCCTCCCCCCCCAAAAAAAGGCGTAGAGCTTTCGTTTGTAGTCTCCATTATTTGGCAAAATTGATGAAAATATTTTATATTAAAATTATGTAATTATTTAAACAATAATATTATACATACCACGCACTAAAAAACAATATACAATGTAATAACAAATATGTGTATTATTGACAAAAAAATGTATGCCGAAAGATCGACTGGATCCCCCCTTCCTCTGAATTTGGGAATCGCGCCCGTTTTCTCCAAATCGGCCGACAACACCCGAAGACCATTGCGACAACTGCCGAAGTCGTGGCGAGGGCGCGAACGCGCGAGCGCGGTTGCCGCTTTTCAGAGCGCGCAGGCACGACCTGGCCGCCGCCGCGCCGCGCCGGCCTCTCACCGTCTGGGAATCCTTTTGTTGGTTCCGGGTAGAGACAATTAGGCAGCCAAGGCCGCGCCGCGGCGCCCCGGCCCCGCGCCGCGAATAACACGGCGCCGCTCCTGGCACCGCCAAGGACAGCGAGGCAAGAACTCGGGCCGCGAGGAACGGGGCGACGATTGAAAAGCCAGCGAGAAGGACGAGTGGGCGTTAGATATTGAAGTTAAGAGTGTAAAAGAAGTAATAATTTTAAGACAGTTCATGAAAGAAGATACAAAGGGGAAGGTAAAAAGCAAAAGAAAGAAAGAAAATAAGGTGAAAAGCATAAGAAGTTGAAAAAGAAATGCAACGGTTACTGAGGAATTTCAATCTAAAAATTGTGAGATTATTTTGATAGGAATGAAGAGTTTGGCGGCATTAGCAAAGACTCGGTTTGAGTTTTTGTGGTGATACTGTAACTTGGTAAAGACATTAACGATGTGATGTTTGTATGTTATTAATACCAATAGTCCAGATTTTTACATTATTGTGTTGGTAATGTAAGTTGGGAAAAATACCGCTTATTGGCACCGCCAAAGACAGCAAAGAAAGAAAAACTAGCCGTGAGGAATGGGGAGGCGCAGGCAGAACGATTAAAAAACCCGTGAGAAGGACGAGTGGCGTTAGATATTGAAGTTAGCAACAAAAAAGGGGCGAAAGAAAAAAAAGCGTGAGAATATGTAAAGGAAAATATTACGAGCATGGAAACAGGAAGGAGAAGTTGGGAGAAGAAAAAATAGCGTATAGTCAGAGACCCATTAAGAAAATGGCCGAATCCTAAAAGAACAGAAATAAGAGTTAAAAGAAGCAAATAATTATCTGCAATTTTAAAAAGTGCAAGAAAGATAAAAGGGGAAGGTGAAAAACGAAAGAAAGGAAAGAAGGTTAAACAAAACATAATGAATGAAGAAAAAATTCAACGTCACTGGGAAATTAAAACAAAAAATTGTGAGATTATTTTGACTGGAATAAAGACTTTGGCGACATAAACAGAGACTCGATTTGAGTTACTGTGGTGATGACGTAACGTGGGAAAGACATTAACGATGTGACGTTTATACGTTATTAACAGCAATAGCCCAGATTTTCACATTTCTACAAACTGTTATGTAGAATCATTAAACACAATGACTGAGGGACACGCACTTAGACCGGAAGTTGTTGAGAGCAATGGAAAAAACGTCCAAACAGGCAGCAGCGGCAGCAGTGAGGCAGAACAGTGAGGCGGAAGTGATGCAGGCGCGGCGGGCGGTGCGAGGCCGCGAAAACGGTCGTTCTATCTCGGCGCGGAACGGCGTTCCCTTGTTCTACGGCGTCGCACAAGTGTGAGGAATCTCTCTTGACGGACTCGAGAACAATGCTCGATACTCGCACAAAAGGGACGAGTGAGCCATGCGACAGAGCGACGGGCCGCCGCGCTCTTGCGAACAGTTGCGAACTCACTTCGATGTTTATTGCGCACGACTCTAGTCTACTTAATATCTGCCGGAAGTTCTCCTTTGTTCGTACGATTCCTTTGTGTTCACTGTTTTAATGTAGCAGAATTATTCTCTGTAATATAAAAAAGATGCATTTATCGTTCTGAAGGTTTTACAAAGAAGTCCCTTTTCTTATATATTGTTGGATAGTTTTTGTTTATTGCATGATGTGCCGGCCTACCCGCAAAGAAATGAAACTTAAACAAATGACGTGAGAATGACTACGGCGTTACCTTGCAAATTCACGTAGCTCCTAACAACCAACAATGTCACTTAAGTGGGCCACTCGGACAGTAGTTTTAACGTCTCTAAAGCACCAAACGGAAAGATCTTGCCAGATGAACGTCCTCGCCTCGAGTTTTTTATGTGCCCCACGCATGCCAAACCTGTCTCAACAAGCATTCTTTGACTTCTCCAAATCGCAATGGATAGGTCCTGTCCAGTCTACCAAATGCTCTAGAGATATTCCAGAAGAAATGTCATGAAAAATAATCTTTCGCTTCGACTGTACGCCTTCCTCAAAGTCATGCGTATTTTTTTCGCTCACATGAAAAAAATATTTTCTTTTCAAGACGCAAAGCTGCAACATTGCCATCACACTGTCTACATTTCTGTTAGAATGAAAATATCTAACATTATCCTCATATTTTCTTATTTGTACAGAAATGCATCAATAATATGCAAGATGCACAATTTCTTGGAAGAACGTACATTGTGGTGTACAGGATCCAATAGATTGTAGCTGGCTTAGTAGTTTCTATATTAACATTTTTATGTATCGTCTAGAGTTGTCCATTGATGTCTTGCCGCAGCACATTTATCAAGGCTTTGGCTTGCTGCCAGTTCAGTTTTCTTGCAGTACTGTCACAAATTGATATAATTCTCGCAGCACCGACACCTCTTTAACACAACAAAACTAAACTAAGTTTTTCATTTATCATTTTAATAATCATTTTCAGCGTTAATGCAGTATTCTTTCTAAATAATGAAGACTTTTGCAGACGCTAGAGATATCTGCTGACGCTAAAGATGCGACAGCATATAAAAGTATTTATAACGTTAGTCAACTAGTTTTGCACTAAATACGGATTTTTTCGGCGGATTTATTAATTAATTTACGCGCGTTATCACGAAGAAAAATATAACAAGTCGTGAAAATGAAAATATTCTCAGAAGTCTATTCAAATATTGCCTCTCATTATTTCTCAACATTTTCTCGTCTACGTTCCAAACACTTCACACACTCACGTTCTCTCTCACTCTCACATTTTCAGGCACTTCCTCTTTTTTCTGAGGGAACTGTGAGCATTTTCCAAGTAATTCGCGCTTTCATAGCTCGAATTGCTTTTGTGTTGTATGTCCCGAGGAAAAGTATGTAATTTATTCATGATTGTGTTTGAACATTTGTACCGCGTTAATTGTTAAAATATCTCTAGCGAGAAAAAACAACACGCAGTTCAGAGATGACAAATTAAAGACACAATAAAACAAGTCGGAAAACGGTATTGAAAATACATCAGGCTATGCACACTCTAGTACTTTTCACGATATCGGAGGAAATTTTCGTATCACCCCTAAATCCTCCCATTGATTATGACGCAGCGATATGACTCATTTTCCAGCGCTGCGCGATGACGGAGATATGAGCGGGCGAGTTCTGCCACGTTCAAGCTAAACAAACAGGGCCGTGTGGGCGAACCCTGAAATAAAGGGGGCCGATTTGTCACTCGACGCTGGCCGCCGGGCTAAAGAGGTTAAGAGGGGAGGGGGGCGCATAAGCTCCCACATTCGAGCGGGCGGCGGGGGTGGCGATTTTAATAACTTTTTAAGCGTCTGGGGGGCAGCTTGTGTATCTTGGCTCGCGCAAAATTTGTAATCATCTCCCGAACAAGGCGCTATTAATTTAGATTAAGCGCTTCAATAGCAGGCCATTAGCGGAGAATTATGGATGCTATATATCTGCGCGTCGGTCGCGAGATTCGAGCTCCTCGCGAATCTTCTTGCCCCTGCTCCTTCCTCCTGCGTCTATCGTTGAGGGATGTCTTCCGCCACAGTAACTATTTACCGAGTGCCTGGACTCAAACTTGTTAATATATCTACGTTTCTATGTTTCTGAAATTTACAGGAGTATTAAGTCACTTACAAAGAGTTCCAATCACCATCAAAAATGCAAAATGTTTGGAAGAAAATATAAGAGATTCGAATTTAAATCACACTGGGTACTTCGTGATAAACTTTAACATTTGAAAATATTGAAGTACAGCAAAACAATTCACTGTTAAACCAAAATCCTAATTTATTTCAGAAAATCTTCAACACATTTTATTAATTTCGCATAGTCCCCAATATCTTCATCGTGTCCGCAATACAAATCTAAAAAATATTAATTTACATTACAAGACAACAGTGAATCTTCCAATAAAGTTTTAAGTTTTAACCAGTATTGATAATTGTTTAGATAACCAAATTGAGAAACGTGTGTTGACAAAAGTACTGATAAATAATACGAGAGCGTAGGCATCCGTGGCCGGAGTCAGTAGCTACTTGGCGGCCCCGGAGACGTTACATTCTAAGCACCTATGCCCACACACGTAATTATAATTACGCGTTACACGTTATAATTACGATGGGTATGAAACTATGATTGGCACCGAAAATTTCTGAACATTGTCCGTAATATAATCCTGGTCGATTAATTATGAAGTTAATTTGGTTTAATCGGCCTGGGGTGGCATCAGTTTTTACGCCTAGAGTGGAGACAGTTCAAGAATGGATAACGTCAGCGGCTGTTACTAATGTTCGGATTTGTGTATTTACAGGTAGTTCGATTGTCGACGTCTAGGAGACGAAATGATCTTATATTATCTAGTGCTCTAATTTTTCAGGATTGAACAAGCCTTTCTCGGTGGGGATCTGAATTGTGACAATACAAATGACTGTTACAAAATTTGGTATTTTCTTTAAATTTTTTTAGCAAGTCCACTGTTCCCTCCATATCCACCCGAGGTGTGGTCTGCCAAGTGAATTTTTCTAGGCCCATCAGGGCTAGAAAGAGTTGCAGTTCGCACCCAAAATGTGTTTCTTCGATAGAAAATTTGGCGGGTGGGCTCATGTATTCTTTTGGTCTCTGAGGTAGTGTTTTCTACAGAAGCACCCACTTTCATTCAAGTTAACCTAATTTTGGCAGCCCCGAACAGTCCTCCAGATCTTTCTTTTCTATTTGGTATTCTTTAAGTACCCTAAACAATTCTACCCTTCAGATGCTTTTTCCATCCGGTATTCTTTAAGTATCCTAAATCAATTTCACCTTCCAGATACTTTTTATATTTAATATTATTTGAGTATCCTAAACAATTCTACCCACCAGATCTTTTTCCTATTCGGTATTCTCTGAGTGCCGTAAACAATTCTACCCTCTAGATACTTGTTCTATTCAGTATTCTTTGAGTATCAAAAACATTTCCGCTACCGTTTGTCCACCCTCAGAGATTCGGCGCAGCTGTCTTTTTTCTGCTAGAACCTATTCTCACACCAATGTATTCTAGGTCGGTCTTAAATGGTCGCTCGCACATGGTATCTACGTCGATTCCGGCGTTGAAGACGGAAGGGCAGGTGTGCATTGTTTCACAAATAAGTGAGCGTCATACCATTTTGTCACAAAATAACGATAAAGAGTTCGCGTGATTTCAATTTCGTCGAGGGAAGTTTAAAACTTTCGTATAAAATCACATAAAATGCGATATTTCACATCTCAGCCTAACGGTTACGTGAACTTGCTCTTTTTTGCAGCAAAAGATTTTAAAGAGAAACCATTATTATTATAAATCTTCAAACGTTACGAATAGCATTAAAATTATCAGACACGTCTATTAGATTTTAAAGTACGACCTCAGGAGACACAAGTAAAACGTCAAATAGGGCGAGGAAAGAGATTACGGTACACAAAAGAAGTTCTGATAAATCAACTGCAGAGACGGTATACCGTTATCGCAAGATTAATTAAAGGTAAAATATGTTGGTGGCGAGCAAGCAACGGACACACAAAATGAAGCGACTTTTGATGACCTCCGAATGCGTTTGAAGCCGAAGACTGAGACAGAAGTTCCATCTATGTCTGTCGTCTCTGTAAAAAGTAAACAGAAAAGCCTCGGAACGAAGGCCTCAAAGGAAATGAAAGATCAAGGAGATCGCAAATGCTACTAAGACCTCTCCTACTCTCCAATAGAAAAAACTTTCGGCGATTACGACGAGGCCTTCAGTTCATAAACGTTTCTCAACCGATATTCAAAAGACAATTTTGAACTATTTCACATCTCGTTTTAATGAAAGAGATTTATTTTTAGTTTTCTTAAAATATTCACATTAGAAATCATGAAATGAAAATGGGGAAGATTCAATCATAAAACTTAATTAAGCTTTAAAATGTGGGTTTTCACTTAAAATTATTCTTGTGGAACGTAGGAGCAACGTGAAAGATGTGACGAATGGAATAATTTCATAATTGTAAATTTACAGTGGCGTCTTCCACCCTATAGTGTTGATGGGATCAAGACGTTAGAAGTTACACATTTCCAAGATAACCAGTATTCATGGTATTGTGTAATTACTGCTACGTTTCTATTTTTCAACGTATGAATCTAATGTTTTATTCTTGAGTATTTTATATTGCTTTTTACTGAAAGTCATAATTAAACCAATAAATCGCACAAATACATTCGAAAAATGAACACTACAATTTTATACAAATTTTGTCAAGTGAATTCACCACTGTTTTCTTTCTTATATGGAGTTAAACAGAGTTATTGAACTCAATAAACAGCACAATGAGAGTTTACACCAATACATTCTGCCATATTTAACTTATCTGCCGCTACAAATGAAGTGCTTGCTATGTCGCTCTTTTTCACAAGAAAATTATTGCCGTCTAATTGTCACGTTGGTTTTGAATCTAATTTTCGTAGGGAAGCGTTTCTTAAACTGTGTTCCGCTTTACTCCGGAGTTTTGTGAAAATCACTAAAGGGTTCCAAGAAACTTCCGTGCTTGCCGACGTACATTATCGAGAATACTGTACCTGTACATAGTACCAAGAATATTATTTAGATGCAATTATTTAGGTTTACATGTTATGCCAGTTATTGCTTCTACAAATAATCAAGCCAGGACTGTTACTAAAAAGCTTAGGAAACTGTCTGCCCTTAGCAACGATTGTGGAAGTAACTAAGGTCGTAGCAAACATAGCACGGCGGAGTGGGGCGGGGTGGAGCGGGTTGCGGCGGGAAAGGGTGGACTGAGAGAGTGGAACGCGGCAGGGTAGGTCACGCTGGGTGAGAGAAGGACAGGGTGGGGAAACATACATACACTTCACTCCTTTTCCTTTTCAACATCTGATTGTGAATAATTACTCGGGCAACGCAGGGTACTTCAGGTAGCCATCACTTCGTTCAACGACTTGGTCTGTGGTGGGCTATTGGAGGCGAGGAACGGCGCCATCCCGCAGCCGGATGGCCGTGCGCACTGCCCGCATCGTCAGCGTAATGGCGCGCGCGTGGCGTCAGTAGTCGGACGAGGGATGTAAACACCGACGACGATGCTAACTACGCCTCGGAATGGCGCGTCTGGGAAGGAGATTAAGCCCCTTGAGCGCGTGTCCAGCACGGATCGCACGGCGACATTTGCTTTGTTAACCGAGCGCGGCAACCCTGTGACACCACAGAGATGTCCGCGACCAGCGTTCAACACCGTCTCTTCCGGAGGAAATGGTTTTGTTTGCCGTCGGCAGAAGAAACGACTATCAAGCAACAGCTCCTCCCACTGCGAGTTGGTTTGAATGGCGTACTAATTGGTGACAGGTTAGGTTTCCCTCTCTGACAGCTTTCGCTTTCACCTAATGATTAATGACGGTTGTGAAAATTCTGTGAATCTGATGTGTACAAAGTGTGTGTAAACGACATAAATGTACACGTAGCGTACCTTTGTCGTGTTAACTGACCACTTATAGTCGAGTTTGAGTAGCCATTACGTTCAATTCGCCATCCCATCTGCCATGAATCAGACGGCGATGAGCAATGAGGCATGTTTAATGGACAGAAACATGGTATTTTATTCCATCAGAATACGATATTTCAGTAGGTTCATATTCTAGATCGTAATAAATGATTACCATTCTTTAAATTATGAAATGGATATTTCGGGAAGAAAAAATAGATGGAATACTCATTCCATGTAGATGCTCACTCTAAGCTCGGAAGTTATATTATTCGCACGTGGACTAAGAGAAAACGTGGAATAATACGCGTATAGGAATGTGAAAGAAATAGAGCGAATAGAATCGAATAGGAATGAAAAAACGAGAATTACGAGAGTACACAAAAGAAAGGGAAGCAGTAGACGTGCATTGGTACATCATTCAAGTCCTTGTTGTCGTCTTCTAAAATTATTACTACTCGCACGTAGCCTAAGATACAAAACGGAGAAATGCTCCTATAGGAATGTGAAAGAAAAAGAGTGAACAGAACAGAATAGGAATGAACAAGATAAGAGAAACTCAAGCAAACACAAAAGAAAGGGAAGCGGTGGACATGTGTTCATCATCAAAGTCGTCTCTACGAAGGCTACATGGCACGCAAACGTAAACCTGTCTCGCGGCAGTATCGTTTGATTTATAGCGCTCTTATAGGGCGCGAGCGCGCGTCGATTCGCGAGCGTTTCGGCGGCGGCGGCGGCCACGAGGTGCGCTGTGTCGGTGGTAGTGGCGGCGGCGGTGGCGGCGGCGCTGAAGCTGCAAATAGCGCGGCTATTCCGAGCCGGACGGCGGGCGCTGCGGCTGACTCGCCACGCCCTCGACACTTCGCGCGCCCTAGGCACGCCCGCGGCGGCGGCGCCCACCGCCCCTGGCGCCTCCACCAACGCCACGGCAGGCGCTCCACGGGCGCGGAAAGGGAAGGCCTTGTTTCTTGTGAAGTTTTATTTTTTTTAAATTATATTTCTTTGTCCAGTTTTTTTTAAGACAGCTTTTATTTACCCTCTAATCATCAAAATAATAAGGCTATCTTTTCAAAATTTGGAATTTTATTTCTCTGGACGTTTCGAAGAGAATTTTTCCTCTTCTTCAGGAGTCTGACTAAATACAGAAATAATATTATTTATTTTTTATTTTTTAATTTTCCAATAAGATCAGCGACTGATTGCTGCTTTAGATTATTTTGTTGACATGCTTTAAATATTATACATTCTCTCTTTTGTGAAGTACTGCAGCTCGCGACAAGTAATGCTATCTGCCGGACTTTGAGGGACGTTTTGAAATTTTGTATGAATCTAGTATAATGAATTTTACTGTTTAATCCTAGTTATGGCGGAAAATATTCAAATACAAAAATAGTTAATAATATTTATTTTAAACACATATAGATTTATATTATACATATATTAAATCTAGTTACAAAGTTAAGTAATAAAAAGTACAGAATTTATAACAACACTTAAGATATTATAATTGAATTGAATTGATGCATTATTTTACGTGGCGAGACTCAGGCCATGATACCTGCTCTTCCGTCTGACCACGCAAATTTCGCTACGCTCCTTTCACCAACAAGCGGAAAGAAGGTATTACTGAGGCGACGAAACAGGCGATTTGAATTTAGCTCAGAGGCGTCATTTAGGCTTGAGGATCTTTTACATGCAAGTAAACCTACTAACATGGGACAGCCGGTTTTACTTCCCCTCCGAAGGAATGCATTCGAAGGATTTTTTCGCCCCTAAAAATCCACGGCTTCGATCGGGTTCGCTTCGATCGGCTTCGACCGCGAACTTGGGTAAAGCAGTCCGTTACGCTAACCGCAACACCATCGACGCCGCTATGGAAGAAAGCTGAAAATTTTTCACGTTTTTGTTTCAAAATCGTCTCAATTCTTGGGTTAATAGGAAAACACAAATATATTTAACAAAAATATTATATAATAATATATATTAATATTAACAATTGCTTTGCAATCCATGATTCATTACAATATTTTATAGAACTGGTTGTCGCATTTGTATTCATATCCCATAATTTTCCCGGTTCTTTATTTGACATGTTATACAGACAAAGAAAAACATTGAAGGTGAAGCTATTTTCTGGAGGCGTAGTTAAAGTTTCTTCTCTGTAAGCATCGTCCCACAGCCGGTCAACAACCTGGCGCGTGAACATTCCTGTCCTGAAGGTGCGAGATTGCCTGGCGCTGCGCAACGTAAACTGACGCCACGCGACTGGCTTCCGCATGTGTGCGATGGAATTGTCATCTAAAGCTGCAGGTGCCAGCGTCAGTGAACATGGGTAATACCACGTGGAACGTCGATGGAGGGGTCTTTGGCTGGGAGAGCAGCTTGTAGTTGTGAAGGAGACCCAATGGTCAATTCAAGAATCGAGTACATTTGTAGTGAAATATTATTTTCCAGTGATTTGGCTTTTGGTGGAAGACGGTGTTGAGTAATATTTGTACAATGCTTGAGCATAAAAAATTACTCTTTATTGCCAACCACCACTCGTCATCACAGCTCCAATCAAAGCCTTTCCTCTTTATCTTCCACCACTCCTTCAACACTACAACCTCTACTTCTTGGGCTTCTCCAGATTTACTTCGTTGCTCTCAGCTTCTGAGAGGCCTTGTAAACGTAATTCAAATAAGGAACAGAAAAATAATTTTTTACAATTATCTAAAGACTTATTAGCTTTAAAACTACATAGCCAAGAAAATTACCTTAAATCAATTCTAAACGACCGATTGACCTGTTGGCAAAATTTCTTCGAGTATGTGAGACATAAGAAAGGGAGCAAAGAAAGTATTCCAGCGATCTGCGGAGCAGACGGTTCGTTAATCACAGATGACAGTGTAAAGGCGGACTGTTTAAACAGACATTACGCTTCTGTTTTCAAGCCGAAGGATGAAACCCCAGTAAGTAAAACAACACACGTAATAGAAACCTTTCGAGTTGATGCAGGAATTATTAGAAAAAGAATCGCAAAAATTAGGAGAAATAAATCTGTAGGTCCTGATGGAATACCAGGAGAAATACTAAAACTGGGAGGGGAAGCCATGATTCCGTACCTTGCGCGGTTAATGGACGTAACTATAAATAATAAAATGATTCCTCAAAATTGGAAGGAGGCAATTGTAGTACCGATTCACAAGGGAGGAGACAGAAGGGTTGTTAACAACTACAGACCTATTAGTTTGACATCAGTCGTATGTAAGCAGATGGGACACTTAATTGCAGAGTATATTAGAAAAGTTTGGAACAAAACTGATTGGCTATTTCAAAATCAACACGGTTTTCGTCCTGGGTATTCGTGCGACAGCCAGACTATTGCTTTATGTCAGGACATAGCAGATTCACTAGACAAAGGGAGTAGGGTCGATGCAATAATATTAGATTTTTCTAAGGCATTCGATCTTGTTCCACACGGTCTTTTAATTGCCAAATTGTCAGAAACGGGACTAGATCATCGAATAATCTTGTGGATAAAAGAATTTCTTTCGGGGCGCACTCAAACAGTCAGGATAGGCGATAAATATTCATCAAAAGTCGATGTAACTTCTGGGGTCCCCCAGGGGAGTGTGCTAGGGCCACTACTATTTTTAGCGTTCATTAATGACATTGCAACTGGAATAAAATCGGAAGTTAGACTTTTCGCCGATGATTGTATAATATATAGGAGTATTGGCTCATCTTCGGATGAAAATGTTTTACAGAACGATCTAAACTGCTTATGGAACTGGGCGTGCAAAAATAAGATGGAGTTAAATCCGGAAAAGAGTAAATTCATTTGTTTTACCAAGTGTCGTTCAAATGTACACTCCAATTACGAATTAGGAACCAACGTCATACCACGTGTAAAAAGCTGTAAGTATTTGGGTTTGGTCCTGAGAAGCGACTTGGATTGGTCGGATCATATTAACAATACGGTAAAAAAGTCCTGGAGAGCACTTCATTTTGTAATGCGTATCCTAAAAAATAGTAGTCCAAATGCCCGATCCCTAGCATATACTACACTTGTTCGTCCTATTTTAGAATACGGATCAGCATGCTGGGACCCGTACAGGAAAGGGCAAATTGAGGCGTTAGATAAAATTCAAAAACGGGCCGGTAAGTTTTCAAATCATGGGCGCATTGTTGATGAACGAGAAAAATGGGAGTCCTTATCTAAGAGAAGAGAACGGGCGCTTTATGCGTAATGTACAAGACTTACAGAGGAGACACAGCATGGGCAGATATCGGTAAAAGATTGCATAAACCAGATTATAAAAGCAGAGGAGACCATCCGTGGAAAATACGATGTAGAAAGCAAAGAACTGATGTAGGTAAGTTCTCCTTTGTGAATCGCACTATAGTAGATTGGAACAAACTACCTGCAAAAGCACTGGAGGCTCTTCCTTCTAATGTAGGCAAATTTAAAAACATACTAAATTCTATTTAGATCACTATCAATACTGAGACAATTACCTTTATTATTATTATTATTTTATTATTACTGATATAAATATCACCATTATTAACATTGCTTTTAGCTTTGGTGTAATTCTTAATTTATTATTATTTTATATAGTTTTTGTTATTTTTATTATTATTACATATTAGCGTTATACTGTGAAGTGAAGTGTAATGTAGTGAAAGGGAAGGGAGTGTAGTGTAGTGAAGGGGAGTGCAGTGTAGTTTAGTGAAGTGAAGTGTTAGTGAAACTAGTAGTCAATTTAGAGATAACTAGAAATTAATTAGAACTAGGATATCCTCTAATTCTAATGGTAACTATAATTGTTATTGGTTTTTATTGTTCTAATTCTAATTGTTGTCATGTTTGCCACCGAGCATTAGCTCAAAGCGAACTAATAAATCTATCTAATCTATCTATCTTGTTGCCTCGAGACGTCATTTTCCCCCTCAGGCCGCTCTCAGCTGACACCCGGGATACTCTCAACGTCTCTGGCTGGCCCCGCTACAGCGAAATGTACGAGCTTGTTCTCAGCCCTCACATTAAAACAACTGCTGAAACGAATGACAAAGATTACTCAAATAGTAACACAAGGACGATACAAGAAACCTCAGCTTCTACAAATTTGCGTCTTGGAAATATTTGAAAACCTAAAGCCTGAAACTCACAATAGCGAGATACAATAGTTTACTCTCGGGTTAAAGAACTAACTAAATTTAATTCTGTTGTCATTAATTTACTTCTTTTCTGAACAGGAGGCTCCCGAAACCCGAGTTTCTGGTTTCAAACCTGAGCTGGGAGGGAGGAGGGATTTTTTGAAGAGCGAAAAATAGCACGTTATGTCATGGTTGTGGCGAGTTAAAAAGGACCCCTGTTAAATGTCTGTCAAAATTAAATTCTACAACAGCGTCCGTCCTCATCGGTTTTATTTTGTGGTACCAAATTACAGTAAGCCCGACGGAATCAGGGTTGAGCCAAAGGACAAAAGAGAGCCCGGGAACTCGATGTGAATAAGTACTTATTTCCAATAACTGCAGACATCGGGAACGCCAGTTGAGCGTGTATTATAATAAGTCTGTTTGTTCCTATGTACTATTACTATCAATTTATTTTATTGTATTATATTTATGTATTTAAATGTATCATATTTTATTATCATTAATATAAATCAGCTTACATACATGCTGAATCTCTTTGTTAAACTAATTCGAATGTGCATTGAAAAAACATTAACGATTGAACAAATATAACCGAGATTGCACCACAAAACCTAACTTTTGAAACGATATATTACCTGCACTAAAACTCGGCAAGTCTGACATACCTTTGTTTAATAAATGAAAGAGAGAATTTATATTTTAGTTACCATCCCAGAGGTCATTTAAATAATTGTATATAATGGAGAAAACTGTGAAATAGAGTGCGAGGTGCCCCCGTTAAACTACACATTCGCCCGACCTGAATATCGCCGTACGAATAAACGCCACCCTTAGGTAAAAATGCATGGAAAAAGCAAAAACCCCGGGAAACCACGTATCTGTACAAGCGAGCCGAGGACCGCGAGGGAATCGACATGCAGCGGCAGGTGCTGCGGCGTCCACGACCGCAGCGGTTTTTACCGGCAGCAGGCGCCGCGTCGCGCCCCCCCCTCCGCCACCCTACCACCCCCCTCCGCCTCCCGGCGCCGCAGCCAGTCGCGTGCGGCGCTCCCCGCGGGGTCGCGTTTTAGCAGGGCGGAACAGATGAGAATCGGCCGACGGCGGGCACGCGCGCACCGCGCCGCACCGCCGCCCCCGCCCGCTCCCCCGCACATCGCCCCCGCCCTCACCCCCCACCCGCTGCTTTACCACTATCTGTATCCGTTTCCTCCGTACTATTACGCCTCCGCATTTCCAATGTCCTTATCCAATTCCGTCGCTTTTGGCCAAAGTTATGGTCTCCTGTGTTGTTCCCTCCAGCGTCATTCTCACGACTCTCTAAAACATAACTGAAATATTTTGAGATGAACACTAATTCCGGTGCCGTAATGATTTTGTAATTTTCAGTCCATATGTTATCTGATGAAGTGCTTCAAAGAAATAAAGAGGCTTATTTTTTTGTCGCACAGTAAACAACCATAAATAATGCTTTAGTTTCTTGTAACTATAAATTGAATTGTTGGAGGAGAAAACGAATAATGTTCGTACTAATCCCTATTATTAATGCAGTCACCACCTGCGAATTAAGCTAATGCTCTTTACCTCATCAGAAACACTAGTTTTGCTGCGCCCATTAACTGCGTCGCATAGTTCTTCTGTGCCCTTTCCATCTATTGTTTCAACTACTCTCAACCTAACGATTTCTGATGTTTCTAGTTCTACAAATAAATCTCTTTGTGCGCCTCTTTCGTCGGAGTACATGTGTTATCGCTGCATTTAATCGCGCCTCCATTCCACCTGGACAACACTCTCTTTCATTCCCATTCCATCCATTTCCACTCGCGTCTTTTTAAACAACATTCCCCTTTCGCCTCTCCCCCCCCTGCGCTCTCGTTGCCGTCCCCTCTGCAACCGCCCGCGGCGTGCCGCCGCAGCAGACCGTTCTCTTGTGCGCGTAGAGCTGAGGGCGACACCACACACACACACACACACACACACATACACACACACACACACACACACACAAAAGAGCGAAAAAAAGCCGCATGAATACGAAAGGGCTTCCGGCCCGCCCCGGTGCATTTCTCCGCGCGGCGTCTGCGCTGCCGCACAATGAACTCGCCGAGCGCTTTTTAAATCATGTGCGCAGGTAGTTCAAGCGCTGACGGAAAGCGGGATGCGTATTCAATCTGCACCGCTTTTACATAATCATTTTATTCAAACACTCTTTTCTTTCTCGCGGTGCACCTGCCCGTTTATATTTCTCTGTTTGCGCATGGAAATGAGCTTTAAAGACAGTGAAAGTAAGTAGAGTATTTCCTGCTTTGATCAACAATCATATTAAACTTTTGAAAGAAAGCGTCTTTTAACGGAAAATGTTAATGTATTAAGAAAGTTAAAAGTTATGTGACAAAAACTATTGATTTTTTCGTGAATTTTTTTTTCTGAATTTCCAGGAAATATAAATAAATAAGTTTTGTTTGTAATTTCTACTCAGCTGTTTTAATAATTTCTACTCAGGTTTCCTTCCGAATGCCCTAACACGCTTCCAGGAACGTGAGAGGAAACTAACACCAATTTCATTCTTTTTATGTATGTACTTGGCGCAACATGACAATAGGCAGCGTGCGGGCTCGGTCCTACCAGCGACGACCCGGCGGTGTTTATGGGTTAAGGGGGTTCATGTGGTTAGCACGAGCATATACCCACGCCGGTATTCTCAACTTCAGAAGTGAGTTTTCTCATCGTCACACAGGAACATATACTGGGACATCGCAAGGAAAACACACACTATACTTTTGTCCCGATCAGGAATCGAACTCGGGGTCGTGTCATAGAAAGAGAGCATGCTAACCGATGAGCCAAGCCGCCTATTATCTTTCTTCTTTACTTTTCTTATTATCAATATAAAATGCTCAAGCATATTCTGAGAGCGAAAACATATGAGACGAATACAAGTACCCCAATCCCAAGGCTGTGCGTAAGATTTTTTTTTGAGCACGAACATGTAAAAGGTGTATTTAAATTCTCAGACAATTTTTTTCATCGATTTTTAAAGATGTATATCAACATGTTTTACTGCCAGTTCACGTAGTACATAAAAACAATAATCTGTAAAAAAAAAGTGTTTATAAATGCACAAAATGCTGTCTCGCTTCCATACTTGAAAATTAGTGTACTGACTGTGTGTACACACCAACATGCAAAAAGTCAGTTTCTTCTAGACAAATATAACTAATTCTGATGCAAATGTAAACTTCTTATGTTATTGTTTATTCTATAAAACTTTACATTTTCGCCCATCGGCCGCGCGGAAATTTGCGGTTTTGGAAATCGTTTCAGAATTCATGCCGGGAGCGGACAAGGGAGGGAAGGGGATTTTTGAGATAGGAAGAACAGAATTTTGAAAAACTTTCTTGTTCCACTTGGCATTTGCTGGAAACGCTAGGGTTACGTCGTTATTTTTTATTGTATAAAACTACATTTTCGCCCATCGGCCGCGCAGAAATTTGCGGTTCTTGTTTTGCCAGAAAGTTTTTCAAAATTCTGTTCTTCCTATCTCAAAAACATCGTTCCCCTTCTCCGCCCCCGGCATGAATTCTGAAACGATTTCCAAACCGCAAATTTCCGCGCGACCAGTGAGTGAGCAATTCCGGTTCGGCTTGGGCCCGCAGCGGGATTCGGCCCGGCCGTGCGCGGCGGGGCGCGGCGAGCGGCGCAGGCGCCGGCGCTTCAAACGCGCCTCACGTGAGCGCGTCCGCTTGCCCAGGCGATGCGGCGCACGGCGCGGGTGGGGTGGGGCGGGAGCCGACGGGCGTGTCGCGCCCCGAAAAACAGCGGAGCGTCAACGGCCCCGCGGGACTGGCCCAACGCGGGCAGCGAAGTAGGGTGGAGAGGGGGTGAGGCGATCGGTCGCCGCGATGCGCCTCCCCGATGCGAAGTGGGCCGCGTGCACTCCATCGCCCGCCAAAGGCCGGGGCCACACTTGGTGTTATATTTTAAGCGATAGAAAGAATCTGTGGTCACGGGGTAAAAGTTATTAAGTGAAAAATCTTAGATGTGGAGAAAACAAGGGTTAGATTATTGAGCCAACGCCTTTTCCTATGCTCAACGCTATTTCCCAAAGCGTTATTCTCGTTAAGGAGGCAACATTTGAATTTGGTAGTTTACTAAATAAAAATATAGATACTTTACTAGTAGTTTCAGCACTTTCGCCAAAAATTGACTTAAGAACTTTTACCCCGCGACCACAGAAATATAGGTGGATGCCGATGATCAAGTCGGTCGCACGATTTTCTAAGTTGTTATTTTGCTGTGCTGTTTTAAAAGAAGTATTAATGGAGTCTGGATGTGGGTCCAATTAAAAACGTTCGATTTTGTCTGATAATTATCTCTTTGTTGTCTAATTATTATGGCAACTGGTATAAGCTTTGCCTATTTTTCCTTAAGCTCTACAAAAATACGCAAAAATTATTCATACTAATGAATTTGAATTACACAATAAAAATGCAAATTAGTTTTACATTAAAAATGTCAATTCTGTAATCTTACAATCCTATATATGCATACGTATACATTTCATGTATAAATGAACCCTAAGTTATTGTACATGAAATGATGCAACCATAAAGTAATCAACGAAATGTTTTAAAAATATCTTTGTAATATCAAAATAAATAATCAAATAGAAATATCGAAATGAAGCAACAAATGGTGCGCATCTTATTTGGGCAGGATATCTTTAATGGCTTCATTACTGTTTACGATCGAAGTTCATCGGCTCTTAACTATAAGTTACCATTTTAATTAGTTGGGAATAGGACGCTGGCATTCAAGTACTATACATCAAGGGAGGAAGAGTAATATTCAGTTTCGTCATAATGTCCTTTTATCTAAAACTGAAAAAATTGACAGACATAATAATGAAAAGGACAACCCTTCATTGGAAATTTATTTTTCATGTGCTTTTAAGTTCACAATTAATACTGAAATGTTAGAAACTACAATTTCTTTGTTAGTTCTATTTTTCATAACCTTCATAATACCACAATATTTGTATTGCAATTCAGAATCATCTCCCTAAGAAACTATAAAAATAGCAGATTTTATTTAATTAATATCCTACAAAATATTGCAAGGACTATTCCATTCGTGAAATTAAAATCGACAGTGTTCAACTATACACATAAAATGCCCCAATCAGAGCGATGTTTCTCAAAAAATGTATCGCTTTTTCTATCCGATTTTTCTTACCGTCGCTCCCTACTTGCCATTAATAAGCTGCAACACAACTTTCTCAGGAGGCGGAATGTATCGATCGCTATGTTGATGTGCAATAAACAGCGTATGTACTATAACATAATATCTTTGATTTTTCATTCGTCATGATGACGTCATTCCATTCCTGAAATTGTTCTATTAAATACCACTCGTACTTTGGAATTTCTCAGATATTGTCCTCCTCGCTTCGCGAATCTGGGACGTATGACAATATCCAAAGCAATCGTGGTATTACCTATGATAAACTACATATATAGCCAGCCACAAAGTGAAAGAAATGAAAACGTTATTGAACGCAAATGCCTGCAATTTTTTAAACTTTGCTTTCTTTTCATTAGACCCTCATGGCGCTTAGAGATTTTGTATTTCATTCTGCCATTGCAATGTGGACATTTAGTATTCATCCTCGTACCCAAATGCGCCATTACTAGACCGAGCTATTAAATCTAACTTGTTCTTGTGTTTGAACATAACGTCTGCAAACTGAGGCACGACGACCCACTGCCCGCAGAATGCCGCCCGCCACGCCCTCCCTGCGCAGCGCGGCGCAGCTCGAGACTAAAATAAACAGGGTGAGCGGCGACGGGGTCGACAGTGGCGCTCACTGTGCTGCGACTCGGGAGGTTTCACTCTGCGATCGCAGCCCTATACCTTGCCCTTTCATTCTCCAGGGATCTCCTCTTTCCTATTAATTAAGGATGCGACGTCAACGTTTCAAACATCGATATATTAAAGACCTTAGTTTTGTAACATCGATATTTTGTACTCCATGTCTTTATGTCTTCGAGTTTTCTTTGTGAACGAACAATTCTCATCATTACGATTTTATGAAATTAAAATATGAAATAATGACTGATGGTACCATTGTCAGTTTACGTCTTCGACCCAAAGGAACACTTTCTGTACTACCTTCATTGAGCAACCTACCTTTCTCCCGAGATGACCTCGATGCCTTCCTAGCATTTCCTATTCCTTGTATTGTTCACATAGAGAGGTGGTTAAAGCAGGCGCCATAAGCGCAGTGTCTTCCCTCTTTCTTCTCCGTACCCTTCTGCGGAGAAATGAGGACACACTCTTTGAGATGACCTTCGATCAGGCGTAGTTTCGCCCATTGTTATTATTTCTCGCACTGTAAGTTAATCTTCATTAGAAATGAGTAAATGCGGCTACTATCAAATTAAATTTTGTCGCGCTCGAATTTAATGTTAGTGGTTACTAAACCAGCTTAAACGCATCCATTTTTAAAACATCGAGTCAATGTATCTTTAATTGATGTTTATATTTTGAACATCAATGTTTTGTTACCGATGTCGCATCAGAGATATTAAAATGCTTTTACTGTTAAATTTCGTTTCTGGAAAGACTTTGAGCAAACTATTTCGAGGTTATTTCTTTCGATTTCTTTCTCGCTTTTTGAAGATTTCCAAGAAGTTTCCCCTTGCTTATAGTCGTATTTTGAAGTGAATTTTTTTTTCTGCCAAGGAGTGTTCGGCTTTTCAAAATAACGTCCACTGAAATAAAAAAAAGTAGTTTCCTTTCACTTATGAATTTCTTGAGGAAAGATAGAGGGTTGAATTGGGGATTGGCCATTTTGTTCCCTTTCAAGGAAGTTGATAGTGATATAAGTGGTTTGATTACGTATCCGCAATCAACGGAAACAAGACATTCCTTCGCAAAATAAGTACTGAAAATAGAACTCTTCTGTGCGTAATTACTAATGTATTGAAATGAAAAGTTGCTTCAAGAAGTAACATATAATGCGTTAGTTAATCAGATGTGTTTACACATATCGTCATTACACAAGAATGTCACATCAAAAAAATGCCATTTAGCAGAAAAATTATGTTATTATGAGCAGAACTTTTTATTTCGCGCCCAAAGGCATTTTATTCTACACTAGAGCTGTCAATCAATCTGTATATAGAAGTATAATATTAAATTAATAAAGAAATATAACTAACATTGTTTCTCTGTACAAATTATTACAGAATAATATCACCAACATGATGTTGCTGGGAATATAGAGTTTGCAGCTCACACTGCTGTTTCAGATGAAAACACATTCCAAATACATAGCATAATCCAGAGATCAATTGGCAGTCGATGTACTAAGTCGTCCGGCAAATCCGATGGAATAGCAGTCTCCTTTATTACTTTGAGTTCATGTTGGCGCAGAGACTCAAAAGTTAAATATGCTAAGGTGCTTCACGCTGTGTAAAGTTCTCTTGCTATTGGCCTCAAACTTGCTTAACGCTATGGAATGCAGAAACACTAATCGTAGTTGATTTTGAAATCAACTGAATAAACAAATGACGACAGATAAGCGTTTACTCTATTATTTTAATATATTATCAACATTTAGCGTTTTTGCTTTAATACGGGTTAACAAAAGCAGGTGATAACACAGCTAGAGCTCTCTATCCTTTATTTAAAGAAGAAATAACGAAATTGAATGAGTTCTAAAAGCTCAAACTTTTCTGAAACTATTTTTTTAGTTACTCAAAAATGACGTGTTTTGGAATGGGTCACTTTTCTTGAGCATCTATGACTAACAAGCTTCAAAATATGATTTCAAATTAAAATTTCGAGAACCGATTCATTTTACAGATAACGTAATGTTTAATGTTGTTAATTATTGAAATATTCACGCTCATAATTAAAACACTTTATTGGCGAAAAAAGCGAACTCAAGCCATATTTCCTATTTTATGGGAGAGGTATTGAATTAATTATTTATCCCGTATTTTTTACCGCGGACCATTTTGTACTTGTGAAACGTAATTTACGACAAAAAAAATCACTCACCGTAGATGTTATCGAGAAGAGAGCGTGAGTTTACTTACCTGAAATAAGAAAAGAAAATAATGAGATCAAAATAATACAAAATGTAAAATACGGGATTGAATGCACGTTTGTCACAATACACATTGCTTTACATATTTCTCAAAACGCAATTCATTTGGATCTAATATTAATTATTAAATGTTGCTTCACTGTATGTGCAAGAAAGTCAAAATTCACAGCAGAATATTGTGACAAAGTGCCTTCTATATCCAACTGCACTCATAAACCAAGTCTACAAACAGGAATGACATCTCTACTCTTTTCTCTTTACACATGCTCACAACTGAATATTTTCCCTTGTTGATTATTTTAAATTAATTTTCAAACATTCTCTCCTCAGTAATTCTTTCTTTCACAGCAACACAAAATTGAAAGACCACCCCCCTCCACTATGTGATACTTGTAACACTAATTTAACAATATGCCACATAATAGAAAACTGCCCTAAATTCAACAATGAAAGAAAATTCACTAATCTAAATAAACCTTTAGATACCTTATTGTATTCAACCAAATATCAGAACCAACTGATCAAGTTTTGTGAAATTTGTAACATCTTTAATGACATATGATGATAATGAATAATTAAGTTATGTATTACAGTATATGTTACCATACAATGTTAATCATATATATGTTATAACATTTTTGTTAATATAATTACGGATAAAATTATAATTGTATAAATAATGTAGTCGCTAACAACCTTAGTTGCTGATGACGACTAAAAATAAAGTAATTTAAAAAATTGAAAGACAAATAGATCTGTTCAAACGACAAACCAACAGTGGATTTCGTATACACACACCTGCCACAATATACAACCCTTGGAATTTTGCAAGACAGTCACCAGGTTGAAAAGAGTTCATGAATGTAGCCCCAGATTTTAGAGACAATACTTTCACTGTTTTAATACATTTTCCCTCTTCGTTTGAATTTTGACCTCAGATTAATCATTTTGGATATTTTTATAACATTCAATTAGGCTCATTAATTATGAAGAAAGAAACGAATTTTTAAAGCTGTGAAACATACAGATTTTTTAAGATGCATCTTTTCACTTTTTTGAAACGTCAGTATCAAGTAATATTTCAAATTATATTTATATTAATGGTATATTTATTTTATTTTTATTTTATGTTATCTTTATGTAAACTGAATTTTTAAAGGTAATACTTTATGCATGTAGATAAAAGAATATTTCATTCTTTACAGAAAAATGTAAGCCAATTTGACTGATTTTACCTTAATAGATCTTATAAACTGATTGAAACAATTTAGACAAAACAATAACTTCAATAATTAACCTATTTATTAACCATAAACCTTACTGAGGACCCGATACAATGACTATTCCAAACTATTTGGCAAACACAAAAAGGTGCTCGAAGGTTCGAACAATGTTTCGAAACTCCTTGGAAGGGTTTAGAAAAGAGGTGCTAGGGCGAATCCGATTGGATTTGACGCGGGCAATTGAGATCGCAGGGTGAGCGGCGGGCGACGTGGCGCTTTTGTGTGCATATCGCGGCTATTCTCGCGAGGCGCGCGCGGCGGAGCGAGTTGGTGCGAGGTGGAGCGGGGCGGAGCGGGGCGGAACGGGGCGGCTGGCAGCCTTCCAGTGCCGACCTGCCCGCAGGGCTTGCGAAGCGACACGGAGCAGCCTCGTCGGCACCCCCCCCTGCCCCAGCTGGAGTTCGTCTCCCTGCTATGTTGCTTCCACGTATTGTTTTTTCAAATCTCCTTCGTGTGTCCTTTCTTACCCTTGAAGTGCTGACTACTGTCGCATCGAACTACTGACACATTACTACTACTACTGTCATTCCAGACTCATCAATGACAATATGCTCTGAAGTACAGCCTCACTCAGTGGCAAAAGTGGCTTTTTGATACTCGTTTTGATATCATTGAAAAGACAGAATAAGAGTATGTATGTGAGATAAATTCTAGTACTATCCAAGTCGAGGCCCTCGATTTCAATCCAAACATCCCGAATAACAAATCTGCAGTGTTTTATAAAATTTTAATGCGAAACAATAAAGTGGTGAGTAATACTGGAATGAGGAGTAGTTACAGTTTTGGAGATGTAGACTAATTTTAAAACATTCCTCAGCTATCAAAAACTTTGTTCATTACAATCTTTACCAGTTTTTCTTTTTAATAACTGTCATAGGCTTCAACAGACAATACTAACATTAAGTTTAAGTTTCTTCAAACGGTCGCCTCCTCCTCAAAAGGAAAAGAAGTCATTAATATCTCTATGGTTTTGCTTAGGTTAAATTCTCATGTTCACTTTATATCTGCATTTTCGATTCGTTGGTATTATTTCACGTCATGTATATTTAGCAAGTAACTCTTTCATATCTATGAAAATAAATAAGTCATTTTTCTTCTAAGTTTCCTCAATGACAATGTAAGAAAATTATGGAATGAAATAATGTATACGAAACTGCTAACAACTGTTGTGGTGAAGTAATGACGTTTTAGGTCAGTCCCGCGGGCCAATGCGAGAGGCCAAGTCTGCATAAAAATTCATACGCCTTACTCCCACACGCTTCGGCCAGCAAGCCTGAACACAGCCAAGATTCTCTCACTCGTAAAGAACTTAACTCTTTACATTCTAAAAATAAAGAATTTTGATCAACATTACAGAGAGAAAGTTCCATTTTAGATTCTTATTCAGTGCATGATTGATTTACATTACATTGTCTAATTGAAATGTTTCCAAACATTTTCTTTCGTAAACAAATATCAAGGTAGTTCCAATTTTACAAGAAATATTACTTTAGTCTCCATAAAATGAAAGTTGTCCAGAGCTATTTTACAAATAGTAAGTGACATAAAATATTTGTAGTGTGCTGATTGTCTGCAACTTGGTTTTATCTAACACTTAAGAAGGTTTCACAATTTTGACATGAAATTACGGGCAAAAGTTCCTTTTATTGTCATGGGGAAATAGCACTTAGAAAACAGAAACGCTTACAGAGATTCCTAAAAAGTGAGAGCATGATGTATTAAAGTGTTACTTCTGACCTTTTCAATTTTTATTTTCAATATTTATCATACACACTTCAAATATGAAATCATTACATAACTTTGTCATTTTGCTCGATTCCAATACTCGAGAATTCTAGTTTCCCATTCACAAATATATTGGGTGTATTTTGTGAATACTTACTGATGATGAGCAATACACAAATCTCATTGAGGTCTGCACACAATAATCCCTCTTGCTATCCATATGTTATTCTCTGCAAGAGCAGTGTGTCACAAATCCCCTTCAAAAGTACAGTATATAATGAGCAACTGGCCTAGAGGGGTAGTGATTTTAATCGTGCAAAATTACTGTCTCTAGATCTCCTTTGTGGCGATGTGTAAATAACCCTCCATTCCTGGGCGGAATCTCCCTTTCCACATTAATTGTGCTGCACCATTATTATACATTGAATATTTGCCAGCGGTAAAGTAAGATGTAATTTCTAGCTCACGATATCTGTACAGTATTGGAGGTTTTGTTGGGGCAAGTACGCACTCTGATAATTGGAATTCTGAAAGTTCTGCAGTTCGTTTTTATAGATTGAAATGTCTCATTTTGTTACGCTTGTGTACGTAGTTGCAGCTGTTTCTCTCGTGTGCATTGTCGCAATCAGTATCACTAATGGTACAAATGCTTAAAGTGAAATTTACAGATAGTAATTTACTTCGTGGAAGTCAGCTATTGGATTATGAAATTCAGCAACTATGTGAAGTATTAAAATTAGACACAGAACGTGCATCTCTATTATCTTCAATACATGTACGAAATGGCACTGTAGGAATTTTTCACTGGAAGTCAAAAACTTGAGGTTTTAATACAAAAATGCATTATAGAACAAAACACGCATACGTTTCATAATGAAATCATTACGAAAATTTTAACATGTCTGCTGTGTCCACGCTGGGCATTTGAACTGCGCGCGCCAGCGTTTGCGCGCAGCCACCAATAGGGCGCAGCATTTGCCTTGAAGGCCTGGCTGTCCCTTGAAGCAAACCACACCTAGAAGTCAACGAAGTTAGTATTCGTATACGGTGACCCTTGGCAGTGTTTTTGGTTCCTCCCTTTTCGACTACAGAACCGTCACCATGCAAGTGCACCTGACGACCCGGTGTTCTTCTCCCGGCTTCTCTCCTGGACCATGCCCTTCGGAACTTCGCCTGCCTTCTTTATTCTTCTTTTTGCTGTTGTATCATACAACCAGAGTAATAGATATGGCATTATTCTGTAGAAATCAAAATAATTGACAATGACTTGTTGACTTTGCTATAAATAATTTGTTTGCGAATGTAGATTTAATGAGCATTCAATATTTTTCCTTTTGAAGGAAAAATGTAGGAAGGAAATTAGGAACTTTAATTTACCCACAATTTATAACATTTTACATCGTTTAA
The DNA here is from genome assembly GCA_031308135.1 of Acheta domesticus. NCBI lineage: Eukaryota > Metazoa > Arthropoda > Insecta > Orthoptera > Gryllidae > Acheta > Acheta domesticus. The sequence continues at coordinate 124,710,118 of JAHLJT010000631.1, read as the reverse complement.
TCTGTACACGATCTCTCAAATACTCTAAGGAATGATTACGAATTTCATTTTTAGACTTACCAATAAATGAACTAAAAAGCACAAACAAAAATATGAGGCAAAATAGTATAAGAAGCTGATTGAAATATTATTTACCTTATTTTTCCTTATCTGAGAGTTCAATTATTTCTGGAAAATAATTTTGAAATAATAAAACAGTTGTAATGCGGACTGAGTTATCATTAAATTACAGAAAACACCAATTAAAAAGCTGCAGAATATCACTTAATTTGAAGCTACTCACTAGTTTTAAAAAGCATAATTATTTGAGTTTCACTATAGTAAAACAGGATACATGTGTAGGTAGTTCTTTTTAGTATTTCAATGATTTCTTATGCCATTAGTTGGGTGTTAACCTTTCAAATAATCTTATATCTACAACATTCAAACTAAGTATACGTTCAAATCGTTCCTGCTCTGTAGGAGAATTTTGGTCTTAATTGTATCTTTATAGGCTATTATTATTATTATTATTATTATTATTATTATTATTATTATTATTATTATTATTATTATTCCTCTACATCACGACTTAAGATGTTATGTGTCGGCTGAATATAAAATCTACTCCAGGTTGCAACCAGCTACCTAAGGAGCAGATCTAGGGACTGTCGGTGCCTCTACAATACTTTGCGCAAAATGTGGGCTGTTCCAAATAAAGCGATTTCTTGCACTTCCCAGTCTTTTGGATTACCTGGGAATTTAGACAAGTTCTTACACAAATTTTGCGGAACAAATCCCAGAGCTCCGATAACTATTGGGACGACCTGTGCTTTGACGCCCCACATTCGACTGATCTCGATTTCCAAACTCTTGTATTTAAGACGTTTCTCTGCCTCCTTGGTAACGACGTTTTGATCGCAAGGTACAGCAACATCCACAAGTAAACACGATTTGTTCTCCAAATCCCGGATGACTATATCCGGTTTGTTTGCTGCTATCGTGCGATCAGCTTGAATTTGTTGGTCGTGCAATATCGTACACAATCCAACAGACGTCACCGGTTTCGGTGAGTGTTCGTTACCACTTGGGGCATGTGTTCGGAACTTCGAGGGCGGTACAGATCTGCCAGTGGAGGTAGCTACACACCCTGTCATGTCTTTTCAAGTATTCGGTCTTTGCTAGGATTGGACAAGCTGAGACAATATGATCGATGGTTTCTACGTGTTCCTGACAAATGCGGCATTTATCATCTTGGGAAATTTTGAGAACCGCTTTATCATAATGTCGTGTTCTCAAGGCCTGATCTTGGGCAGCTTTTACAAGTGCTTCCGATTCTGGCTTCATTCTTCCCCTTTTAAGCCACATAAATGATTGATCCTTATTGATCTGCACCTTGTCCATTCTTTTTAGATATTGTCCGTGGAGTGGTTTGTCTCTCCACGATTTCTTTAACATTTTCTGTGTCTCAAATTTCATGTTAAGTAGCATCAGATGTTCATTGTCTCTGTCATTCTGGCTGTCTTGCATAGTCTTGCTCGCAATGCTTCTTGCTACACTTACAATGCCTCTGTTTCCCATTCTTCGGTCAGATTTCATGACCTGCCTCATTAGTGGATCATCTTGATTGCTGACTACATACTTTCCCATCCCGGTTATTGCATTGTGCCAGGAGGCTTCAATTTATCTGAGGCCTCTTCCTCCTTCCTTACGTGACATATAAAGTCTATGTACATCAGCTCGGGGGTCGGCAACATGATGCATTGTAAGCAATTTTCTGTTTTTTTCGACCCATGATGCGAATTTCCTGTTCAGTCCAGTCTACTATTCCGAAACTGTATTCGGCTACAGGCACCGCCAAACTACCTATTGCTGATATTTTATTCCTTGAGTTCAGAGCGGACTGCAGGACAAGTCTCACTCGTCTATAATACTCCCTGCGAATTCTCTCTTTCATTGTGTCGGTCGAGATGGTCTCACATTCTTCAATACCCAGATATTTGTAAGTTTTTATTATTATTATTATTATTATTATTATTATTATTATTATTATTATTATTATTATTATTAATAATAATAATAATAGATACATTATTTGATATTAAATGCATGTCATTTAAATCTTTAAGTGAAAATGCTTTAAAATTTGCCGAAATACTAATAAGTCTCTTGTTTAGAACCAAACTAAAGAGTAATTTTATATCGTGTTAATATTTTGAAAATAGTTTTCAGCAAAACATAAAAAGAAAATAAATGCCATTTTTGTTTAAAATAAGAGTTTCCGAAAGAAATGAATTTCTCAATGAGTGATGTGTACTCATGTTTCCAACTTTCACTTTCCCGTCTTACGTTAATTTATTCGACTAAAGCTAAGCAATAACATCTGAAATTTAGAACGAGAACGACCCACAAATTGGAGTGGAAACAAAAGTCTACAATCTAGCAGACTACTGACCAGCACCAACAATCAAAACATTCACACTCTCATATTATATTCTCGCAACTTCCCCCGAACCACAATTCAAACACCGTGACGGTTCCGCGCCGTTTCCACAACTTATCTCAACATCTCCTGGACAAATGGGCCGAAGGCGGTTTTCGAGTTTTGACTAATCGGCGCGACGACAAACAAACCTCGGCGCCAAACAAACGCGCGCGCAGAGGCGACCTCCCGGAGCCGCTCTGGCAGCCGCGCCTGGAGAACGCCGCGTTCTGCGCCAACCCCATACGTTTTCACCTATTACTGAGCGGCGGAGCGGGGCGCCGCGCCGGGGGCGAGGAGGGCCGACCCACAGGCGCCTGCTGGCGCGGGGCCGTCCGGCCGCACCTGGGCAGAAGGCGCGGCGGATTTTGGGAAGATGAAGAGGGCGGCTCAAGTGGCGACCACTTGCGGAGGACGATCACCGGAACCACAATTTATTGTTTGATTTGATTTATTCAGTCAAAAAAAACAGTAAAAAAAGTATGTGACGTGTGGGGAGGAGATCTGCGCACGTTTTCTTGAGCTCCAGAAACTTTGCACAACATTTTAACCATAAATAGGTATGAAATATGAATAAAAGTTTGAAAATAAAACAAAATAATAATAATAATAATAATAATAATAATAATAATAATAATAATAATAATAATAAATTTTTAGAAATGCGAGATTATCAGCAATTAGAAAACTAGATATTTTCGTTCCTGAGCTCTAGAACACTTATTTCCATCGTTAAACGAACTGTAGATTTGATTTTTATGCATTGCTAACAAAATAGTAACTCATCCCCAACTCTGTTCCTACCACTACGCGCAAAAGGGGAGCTCAACAACACCTGCTCATAGTAAAGCTACATGTTGAAAACGTTTTCAATTTATTGCTATATCTTAATTAAATGCATAGAATATTTTGGAAATGGTACGGAGAGAATCAATTGAGGTTTAATTTCTTTAAGAAAATAATGTGAGTAAATCAGACAATAATATATTATTGTGAAAGAATATAATTTTAATAGTACCAAGAAAAATTAATTTGCATTTAAAAAGTATTTCACATTCACTTAATCGAGGAAACTGTTTCTTCTTTCACGGATAAATGGAAGGGATATTTGAAATGACTTCTCATTTTCTTTGTTATTTCAATGGCTTACAATTTTCCTTTTTTTTTATAAAAATGCACATATCTTGAATATAACGAAAATGTGATTGTACGTATAATAATGTTTACGGAAGATAAATAAAATTACATTTAATAAAGTTAACAGTAGTTGATAAAATAATATCAAATGAAATAGAAGTTGCACAGCGTGAAAATAAATTCTCAATGGCGACTTTTGAGAACATGCAATATATTTGCGGTGAAAAGAATCATGTGCTATTCTGACATTATTATTCATCATACAATATATGCGTTGATAAGTTAACGATGTAGATGTCTCTGGCTAGAAGAACACGATGTTTTAGTTCAGAAATATATTCAGCATTTATGTTGAAGAATTGAACGCTTGGTTCTACCCCACTGAAATTTTAATAGAATACACTGTCATTGTTTTTAATATAATGGACTCCACAACCATAGAGTGTTCTGTACCTCTATGTTTTTTATTACTTGACCTTTTATTGACATCGAGACTACGTCTCAAAAATGTTTACTGGCATTATGTTTTGTGGTTTGCTTGTTTTACGATTCTTAATTTGACTACGTGTGTTGGGTTTTTCATTATTTTGTATGAATTTGAAAACGAGTTAGAAAACTGCACCGGAAACATTATGTTACAATTTTTAATTAAAACGAAACTTAAACATTTACTAACACTTGTTTGTATGTTAACCTCTCAAGACCCAAATATTTAAAATAATATTATCAAGACTGTCATTGCTGATCATAAAACAGACGAATGCAATCATAAAACCGACTAACGTAAAATTATAAGCTTTGTTGTCTGTGATATCATGTGGTCGAGTCCGGCGGGTAGCTTGATCTTCCCTTTTAAATAGATGGCTCGAGACTTATTGATACCTCAATGAGAACTGTAGAGGCTTCCTCTATTGAGCCGTTTTCGTGGTTTCCTAGGATTAGTTGCAGGCGGGTATCAGAGCAGTTCACAGGTCAATGGCCCCCAAAACGAGCGCGATCCTTCTTTCCCTTCTCCGCCCTCATTGCCACATTTAGGATCGAGCAATGGATTGATCGCCCGTCCACATCTGACTCATGCCCCAATGGTTCAAGAAAATGTCTCACAAGTGTTCGATATTCGAGAAGCAATGACCGGCTGTGAGTCCTCCGAGACGATAAAATGTGCCTCGAACTGGGTGAAATAATAGAATAGATTTACAACAATCAATATCATTATTATTAAATTTGGAATATGATGAAAATGACAATTTACGTAAGAGACAAAAATAACAAAAAATAGTAATAAAAACTAGTGAAATAAGAAAATTACGATCTAGGAAAGACATAAATATATTATTCAAATTTCAATTACTTTCACAATAAATAATTTGTTAAATGCATTACACAGGCGTTTTTGACACCGTAATAAAGAACGTTAGTATACGAGTGCATTTCCCTAGAATAATTCAATCCTCGTATAAAACCTATTCTAATTTTAATAAATGAACATGTGGCAATGAATAATAGCAGGGATAATTAATGAACCTGTAACCACATGTACTAATTTTTACCTACCTAATTTTTTGTATTGATTTCAACCTCTACGTCACATTTGCCTTCTGCGCCAAGATTTAAAGTTATGACTCATAATTCAACAATATTTCTTCGAAAAGTACTACAGTTAAAGTATTTTCCGAATGCGAATAGGTAGAGAACAGTTTCACAGCACATAAAATCTACCAAGAAAAATTTAAGCATTAAACAGTGAAAATTCAAATCCGCTACGCTTACAAACAAACGACTCTCCAACCGTTCAGAGCAAGCACCCAACTCTTTCCCCATGACGAATAGCTTATACGTGTTTTTAAGGTTAAGAGAAAGGGGGGCAAGAAGAACCAACAGAAACGCAACAAGAACAGGGCCGTAAGAAAGAAAAGATATCGCGTAACTTCTTGCGAAGCCATACGGAGCCTTTGGGCAAACACACTGCGCCATAACTCTTTATGTAAAATTCATGCAATTTCCCACGCCGTGCCCCCTCGCGCGAATTCTCCGGTTTTAATTATCCGAACGGGGCGAAGAGGAAGCAGACCAGAGGGCGGAGGTTGGAACGCGGACGGGGGTGCAGTGGCAGCGAGGGTGGGGGGGGATGGGGGCGGGGAGGCCGAGGAGGAGTCCGGCACCCTGGCGCCTTCCGCGTGTATTAATACGACCCGTATCCGGCAGTGAACGTTGAGGTAATTGGAAAAAGGAATTAAAAGAACACATTGGCAAAAAAAAAAAGAATCACCGAGAGAAAAAATGCACAGCAGCGGATGAAAAAGACGCGGAAATTAAAGTTCCAACGCTCGTGAGCATTAGGCTCAACTTGGGTCCACTTAAGGGACGGAGTATTATCGTCAAGGTGTTACAGACGAGTTAATTGCGCGGATGTAGTGACTTCATTTCTTCCTCTGTTTGTAATGTTGCACCTGTGAGTGCCGTTAGCATAATCATAGATATTGTGGTACATGATTTACTGTTTTTATAATACACATAAAAAAGATAAATTCTTTATCCGGTTACGGGGTGGCTAAATTAAGTTAATGAATCTTATTAATTCCTCAACCATTCATAGATGAATTATGATATCAGAATGTTACAGTTTTAACTGAAAAATTTACTTTGCGTGTATTATATTTAATTAACACGCATATTGAACAGAAAACTCAAAATAAAAGCAACAGTTATATTTCACTAATTTAATTAAAAATAATTCCATAGATTTGTCCAATTTATTACTATTATTATTATTCCTCTATATCACGACTAAAGATGTTATGTGTCGGCTGAATATAAAATCTACTCCAGGTTGCAACCAGCTACCTAAGGAGCAGATCTAGGGACTGTCGGTGCCTCTACAATACTTTGCGCAAAATGTGGGCTGTTCCAAATAAAGCGATTTCTTGCACTTCCCAGTCTTTTGGATTACCTGGGAGTTTAGACAAGTTCTTACACAAATTTTGCGGAACAAATCCCAGAGCTCCAATAACTATCGGGACGACCTGTGCTTTTACGCCCCACATTCGACTGATCTCGATTTCCAAACTCTTGTATTTAAGACGTTTCTCTGCCTCCTTGGTAACGACGTTTTGATCGCAAGGTACAGCAACATCCACAAGTAAACACGATTTTTTCTCCATATCCCCGGATGACTATATCCGGTTTGTTTGCCGCTATCGTGCGATCAGTTTGAATTTGTTGGTCGTACAATATCGTACACAATCCAACAGACGTCACCGGTTTCGGTGAGTGTTCGTACCACTTGGGGCATGTGTTCGGAACTTCGAGGGCGGTACAGATCTGCCAGTGGAGGTAGCTACACACCCTGTCGTGTCTTTTAAGGTATTCGGTCTTTGCTAGGATTGGACAAGCTGAGACAATATGATCAATGGTTTCTACTTGCTCCTGGCAAATGCGGCATTTATCATCTTGGGAAATTTTGAGAACCGCTTTATCATAATGTCGTGTACTCAAGGCCTGATCTTGGGCAGCTATTACAAGTGCTTCCGATTCTGGCTTCATTCTTCCCCTTTTAAGCCACATAAATGATTGATCCTTATTGATCTGCACCTTGTCCATTCTTTTTAGATTATTGTCCGTGGAGTGGTTTGTCTCTCCTATTATTATTACTATTATTATTATTATTATTATTTACTTATTTGGATTTAAAATCTTTTAATAGCCAAGATCATTGAGATTTACGGGTGATGATCAAAAGTGCATATAATGAAGAGAATAATAATAATAATAATAATAATAATAATAATAATAATAACAATAATAATAATGTCGGCCTCGAGGGCGAAAAGATACGGAAGTGTACGAACAAATTTATCAGTAGTCTTAGAAATAACGAGCTTTAGGAAAAATATTATTACAATGCTGAAATATTAAATGCATGATATTTCCCAACCCAATGAGTATTTACACAGAGACAATAAATATAATATTAAAGTGAAACTCTTCTTATCATTTTGAAATTTTACTCTATTTTTGGGAGACGTCGCATTCGTAATTTAATTTTAAAAAAGCACATTCTTTTAAAATATGAAGTTATATTTTCATCTGGATTTCCAATATTAATTTGGTATTATATTTCATGACTGAAAGGGATAAAACCCCGTCAGAAACTAGTGCCAAACGTGGTTTTCTGCAATTTTGTGCGCTTACAAATGAAAACGCATTAATTTACGTAACTAGTGAACATCTGTCACTCGGTTTGAGCACAACGGCTGCTGGCATTAAATTTACAGACTTCATCACATCCAATTTTCATATGGACAATGATGCATTCTATTTTATTTTATTGTCAAAATTAAACAGCTCATATCGCACATACGGCTGAATTGGCAATCACCAGGTTAGCTAGTGATGGTTATTTTCAATCGTAATATAACGTGACAAGTGGTAAGGCATTTCTTAATCGAGGAGGATCCTGGATTCTAACTCACTTAAAATTAGTCTTAGGGCTTATAAAAGCTACTATTATGAGAACATTTAAGTCTATGACAAACATTTGTATCAACTTTATTTTCAAAAACATCTTTACAAATCAAATCGTTTAATTTTTAAGATATAATTCTCTCCCGAGATTTAATATAATGTAAGAAAAATCGTGCCAACAAATTCTTACTTCTTTAACAATCGCACACCCATGCCATTTTGATAGGCGGAGTACATCAGGGGAGGAGGGCAACGGGAAATCTCATAATTAATATTGCAATATAATTCAAGAAATATTTTTTATATTTAAGGAACAATTTTACATATACGTATTTAGCAATACAAAACAATCATTTTCTTTAACTTTGTGTTAAAATATATTCAGTTTTGATCAATGACAAGGACAAATATTTAGAACATTTTCATATTTTTCAGACCATCCGAAGGGGACAGATTGCCCATGCCCTTTTTACTTCCTTTCCCTTAAGAAGGTGAAAAATAGGTGAATTTTTCCGGGTCACGCTAACGAAAAAGTGGATAAATCTAATTGCTAAATTAAAAAAATCCTCTAACATGTAGTGTAGCCAGAATCCATGTTTGTGGGTCCTCGATACCGAAAAATTGGTTGACGGCAAACCGTCTATGTCCGTCCGTCCATCTGTCTGTTTGTCTGGGAACAAGGCTTGCGGCTAAACCGTTCAGCCGATTTTCTCCAAAATTGATATTCAACAATCGATCTGGCTGATGTTAGAGCCTCTTGAATTTGAAATCGATTGTTTTTATTTTGGAAGGGTACTTTACATGAAGCCCTGAGGACATTTTCAAAATTTACAAAAAAAATTGCTCGAACGGTTTTTTATTAAACTTTGTTATTGGATAGTGTAAAGGAGGTTTCAGAGAATAACGTAGATCTTATGTTCTTTGAAAAACCCAATTTTCGACAATTGCAAAAGTTCAATTCTTTTTCGGCGCTTTCCTACAAATAAACTATAAAGGATAGAGATTTTTCCCTCAATGAAATCTGTTCCTTAAAGACAGATTTTGAAACAGGGTCATGCAGAATTTTTCGAAAATTTCAGTTTTACAAAAAATGATGACAGAGAGGTGTTAATTCGGAGAGAAATTGCAGTATAAATGGTATTATGTAAAACATTACTAAGGGCGAGAAAGTATGTGCTGTTTTAGCACCACTAGTTCGAATAAATAGTCACTGTGTTTCTACGAATGCGCAACTTATCGATAAACACTAAAATAAGGTTCCATCATGTTTGTAGGCTGCTGGCCCGCCAGTAGGAGTTTCTATGAGGCGATGACGCATGGCGGCGGTTTTGAATTGTTTTGTAAACATTCGTTAAGCGTTGAAAGTCGAAACTATCACTTAGCGTGAAGAAAGTCTCTAATAATAAAAGCCCTAACAGATGAAAGGGAAACTGAGTCCGTTCTTAAACAAAGATGAATGAAACAAGGCTGTGGTCCATCATAGACCCCCCTCCCCATTCGAATGTGACATTGAGCAATTTAGTTGACACTAAATTTCTGTTGGCCCTGACGACACCACCATTGATTCAGACCTTTTAGTTATCGGCCGATATATTCTAGTCAGAGAATATAACAAGCGCTCGTGCCACACATAGCGAAGTCGCTTGCCTTTCAGGAGGAAGTCCGGGCTCGATTCTCGGACAATCCCATGTGAAATTTGTTGCAACAAAACTAGTCTGCATGCTTCACAGAGGCTAATAGAACCACTGTGAGGGGTCCTAAACCCTACCACTGTCCTAATTTCTTTCCTATGCTCTCCCCTGGGTAGTGACGCAGGAACGCGTGGTGTAGGAGGCGCGTACGCAGAGATGCTACATGGCGATCCTCTTGACAACTGACTGTGAGAAGACTTTACAGTAATAATGACATATATTAATGAACATTAATGGATGATTACTCCTGAGCGCAAAGCGCTCTTCTAAGGGCTTGTCAAACTAGATGCAACAAATTTACATAAATAAATAAATATTTGATCTCATATCCAAAAGTCCATATAGAATTTAAAATCTAGAATTTATCAATATAACTGTATCTAAATAACTGGTAAAATGATAAGTAGAGTAGGAAATACATGCGTAAATGTGGAAGGAAAACAGTGAGCCTATAGTCAATACTTTATCCCATTAGTGGGAAAATAAAATGAGCGAGATATTCTTAAAATTGATCATTGAGAAATCGAACAGACTCATCAAAGCTGTCTCTAATTGTTGGTGATCAATTTTCAATTTTTTGATCCTTCTAACCGTTCTTTCAAACTTCTCTGAACAATATTTGATTAAGTTGATTCAAGCCAATCCTCATCACATTTTTAACTTCGAATTCTTGGCAAGTGATATCTAAATATACTTGTGAAGCATTAACATCAATGAATGGAATCAAAACGAAAGTGGTAGTAAATACAACTCGATGAGCAAAAGGCAACTGAATCAGAACTCTGGATCAGTTATGACGATGCAGAAGGAGAATATCATAATAACATGACGTATCAATAGGAACTCAACGAGAAAATTCTTTCTAGAACGAAACACTTGCAGATGTCATCCTGAGACTCTCACCTGGCTCGAATGACACCCTGTGCCAGCCGCAGTCGATAGGTCGCTGTCGAGGTTCAGACCGCCGCGCGAGGAACGGGTCAGAGAGCAGGCCAGATACAGCGGGGACCGCTTGCCGCGTTCGCCCGCGAGCTGCGGGTGTTTACACAGTCGCCCCGCGATGTTGACACGCACGCACGCCCGCCGGCGGCCGGCCCGTCTGCGGCCGCAGCCGCAATTAGCGCAGAGCAGAAATACGCACACACGCACACACACGCACTGGCGGAGCCGCTGCCGCCGCACACACAGGCCCGCACTTCCCAGCGACAGGCCCTTCTTCACTCACACGCGGTCGCGGTCGAGGTCGAGGTCTTCGCCGGGGCGGTGCGAAGCCCGCGAGCGGCCGCCACTCGCGCGTCGCAGGTCTTCTCCCTTCCGCGGGCGCCCGAAGGGGGAGACGGCGGCGGGGATCTCGCACTCACCGGGCGAGAGACTGCGTGCGGCGGTGCTTGGAGCGAGGGGCGTTCGATCGAACCCCGGCGCGCACCACTCGTCGCTCGCGGGGCGCGCGTTCGGTGCGAGCGGCGCGCGGCGCGGAGCAGGCGGAGGAGGGTCGGGGCCCGCGGCGGCCGGGCCAGAGTTGGCGGAGGACTGGCGGCGGCCCGCAGCGCTGGCGGCGGCGTTGGCACTGCCACCTGGCATGAGCCCCGTGACTGCCTCCCCCACTACCCCACAACCCCGCCGACCCACTATCCCGCGGTCCTACAGTGCCTAGAGCTGCTGGGCGACGCGTGGACCTCTCGGGCCGCGAATCGCTTTCTTCTGACAGTATTTCTGTGGAAGCGAGAGCGAAGTGTGATGAGGCACGTTCAAGATCCTCGGATGTCATAATTCTTTCAAGTCGAACAGAGATAGTTACAGATGAGTTTAATGATATTATAAGTGTTGGAAGCCTTAATGTTCATTGTGTCAGAATTCCATACGTCAGTTTATATTATCATGCTAAACTAACTACTGTCTGAAAACTCATCAGTCAAGGGAAATTGGATTCTCCTTGAGGAAGAATGGAATATCGTCTGTAAGAGACAACTATATCGAAGATGGGATCTCTGCGCCAAGTTACACCAGAGACAATGCACTAAGTATAGACTGTAAGGGTGTATGATTAATCATCTTATATAAGCTCACTGCGCTCTAGTGAACCTTTCCAAAATGAAGACTTGACACAGTGCATTACATAGGGTTCTATCTGCTTCTATCTGGTAGAGATTATTTCCTTCGATATTATTTCATGGTCTAGAGGGTTTGGTGCAAGAATTCATATCTCTTAAAACTTAATTACCAAATTTAGAGTTGTTCTTAATTTGTACATTTTGTTTTTCAAATCCTTTTGTTTTCTTGAGCAGAACAATGGCTCTTCACATACCAAAGAACGTAAGACCAAATCACATCTCTTCACAGTCAAGATCTTTGGTAAATCTAAAATAAAACACAAGGCAATACGAATGTTTGCGCAATAAATTTCTTGTTCATTCAATTGTATTAAAATTGGGTCCTTTATTTTAATTACGATCATCAGAACACATCATGAATATTTAGATATAATGGTTTGTTAAATGTTATTAATAATGTATACAACTGAAGAAATTACGAACATCAGTGACTAAGAACAGAGGATCTACACGCATCACATCCAGTTAGCAGTTAACTTATTTATCAATCTTAAGACAATATACCAGCTTTAATGCTACAACTTATTGGACTTACTTTCAATGCAAATTGTCATGTATTGTTACGTACAAAATAAATTTCCCCGGTATTCTTTCTTTGTATATATTATCGCAGTTTGAAGATTTTATATCTGTGCCTGAAATAAAATGCTTTGTTAAACTTTTAGTACTTTTGATAATAGGAAATATCCATCGATTTGATCGCATTTGGATTAGTGAAAGTTTTCCGGAATGCAAATTAATCTGAAGTGTATGAAATCGAAACATGTCGAAACATAGTGTTACGAACAACAGTACGTTACTTATGACTTGCCAAAATGACGCAATAAAGATCTGAAGGAAATGAAAATTATGAGAAAAATGTGAATAGTTCGTGCTCGTGTTGGCGTAACGAAAATAATTATATTAACACTTAATAATTTTGATTTTATTTGCGTTTTTTAACCTCAATGTTAACACGTAGATAATCTGCTAGAATACATACGTTATACAAAAACGTATACATATCTGAAAATGCAAATCATATCTATAATTCTTTTTTTATTTCAGCTATTAAATAAGAAACATTTCTTGGTGTTTGAACTATTTCGAACCAAATTGGAATTACTGTGTTAAATATGTTCACGAAGCATTCATTTTAGCTACTTGGTAATTTAGAGGTACATATGATAGGAAAACAGTGATATGCTGCCAGAATTGGTTTTGGAACAGTTTCCGATGGTTGTCACAATACTCCTTAGCATATAAACTACCTGATTTATGAAAACGCAAATGACCCCTAACCCTTTACGACTCCTGAACGCTTTCTTTCTCCGACAGCACAAAAAACGTCTTCCTTTCCCCATCCCCTGGAGGGCAGGCGATAAGTCGTCATCTTCGACGACGACTTTCTCTCAGCTCGATGGCCCGCAGGCACGTCTCCCCACTCCCAGATCAGCGACTCATCTCCAAACCAAACCGCTGCTCCGCGCCGCGCCGCCGCCGGCCCTTGGACCCGTCCGCTCGTCGCTCGCAAGGGACGGCGCGGCGCGGCGCGGCGCGGCGCGGCGCGGCGCGGCGCGGCGCGGCGCGGCCGGACCGCTCGGCCCCAGCCCCCCGGGGCGGCGCCGCGGCGGCCGGCGCCGCGCGCGAGCGAGAGGGCAGCTTGCCAGGGCGGCCGCCTGAAGCAACGGCGAAGGGGCGCGGAAGGGCAGCCAGAAAGAGGGCTGGCAGTGGCGAGCGCCATGTGAATGGGGCTGAAGTGCGTGTTTTAATGTACGTTGGAGGTTTAGTAAGCATCGTGAGAGGCCGTTCAAGGGACAAATTCAGACGATTGTTTGCACGTTGTTGGATAAAAGGTGGTATCAAGAAGTGCAGCTAAAAAGCACAACATAGAGGGAAAGAGAGGGAAGAGAGGGAATGCGAATAATCGGGGGGGGGGTGAATGTCAGCTGAAGGTGCAAGGAAGAATGTGAGCGGGCGATAAATAGGAAGATATGAAACACATAGGACGAGGAGAGAGAGAGAGAGAGAGAGAGAGAGAGAGAGAGAGGAAGGTAGGGAGATACAAGAATTCTTTGGAAGAGACGAAGGGTGTGAGTGAGAGAGAGAAAAGAAGCCTGGGAAGTAGGGTCAAAGGGAGGAAGGGTGAAAGAGACAAAAAAAAAGGCGGATACGCGCAAGCCAGAGACCAGTCTGCACGTCTGTATTGAAAGTCGAAAGGCCGAATTTAGATAAAGCTGGAGACCGCTATCAAGCAAACAAGTGAAGAGCGTCAGCGGGCGGCGGAGTCGTCGGACGCAATGAGACGCTACTTCGCCGGCGGCAAGGTCTTCCCCGGCGCGGCGGCGCGGCGATTCGCCCAAGAGAGCGCCGGGGGCGAGGGCGAGGCGGGGCGGGCGGCGCGCACCCTATCGAATCGAGATGAGAGCGGGCGCAGGCGCCGAGCCGCCGCCGCGCCGCGCCGGGCCTTCGCAGCGGGAGCGCGTCGCAGCCGCTGAATAAAAGCGAGAGTAAAAATACGCCACCGCCGCCGCCGTAGCCGCGGCCGCGAATCGAGGCCGCGTGCCGCCCCCGCCGCCTCCCTCACTTCTCAAGCGCGCCACCGTTTGTCCCGCTGATGGCTCTCCTTCAGAAGCACGGGCATTCATGTCTGGGGCTGCTGCTAAATCCGTCGTATCTTCCGCCCATAAATGTCCACTTGGACACTGCGAGCTGTCTACTATACTGCGATTTTTCTAACTTTGCCCCTCAAGGCCCGTCTCCACGATGGAATATGCCGCGGTATTTCGCATCTTTCTCAGTCGTGCCGCTAGATTTCGCATGATCGCGACAGTATCAAGCAGAGCCTGCGATCATGCGACTTCTACCGGCAAGACCGAGAAAGACGCGAAAAGCCGTGTGATATTCTATCGCGACCACAGGGGCCAAGGAGCAGAGTTAGAAAAGATCGCACTATAGAGTGATTGTAAGAAATCGACTTCCAAAATGTCGTTGACGGGAAAGCTTAAAAAGTTACTTATTGAAATAAGAATAAGATTCTCAAAGTTTCGCCTCGATCGGCTAAGTTCTACCTCATCAGCTATAAAGTTTAAAAACTTAAATTTTGCTCTAAAAATAGATAGTTATTTGCACTAAAATAATAACAATTTGCCCCCAACCTTTTTGTTGATTTTCGCAAAGTGTGTTTCTGTCTTCACTTGTTACTTTCACAACTTCTTTGACAATCGTACAAATGGGACGATTTATGGGTTTTTTTCGGGACCGGACGTGAAAATTCACGTTATTTTGAATTTTTAAAAAACATCTACATTTTTAGGTATTTATAATTAAATAGTCCAGGTAAGATGCTACAAAATTGTAAGTTTGTAACCAGATGGGTGAAAACATTGGAGTGGATGGAAGGGTAAAATATTATGATATACGAATCAATTAATTTAAAAAACTGAATTTAATTATTCCAAAAACACTTTTCAGAAATAGCAAGTATAACATCAGAACAGGTTTTATACATAACTGTAAGGATGCAAATTAAAGGCACAAACATTCTCTACAAAAAAGAACATGATTTTAAGATAAATAATTCTCTTTTTATTGCGAAAACACTTAAGAAAATAGCATTTTTTAAACTTTATGGCTGATCGGCTATTAAACTTACGAAAACGTTTTATTTTTTTAACTTTGCGGCTTAGCGGTACTAATGAAATCTAATAGAGTTAAAACTGCATGAATTTCATTTTTACACCAACTGGAAACTTTTTAGGGGTTCCTGTTCAAAAATATTTCAGAAGTTGATTTCTTGGAACCTCCCCATTGCCCGCTGGTTTGTGTTTTTGATGTAAAAGCAATGTTTTTGATCTAAAAGCAATTTCTCCTGGGATTCCTGGGTAAACATATTACTGAGTTTTTCTTCGGATGTGTTTTCTCTCACATTGTATTTGTGAACAGAAATTTCAACAATGCACCGTATCATGCCAGACGAACTTATACGTTTTGTTTTAGCTCCGTTATATTTTATCATCACATATATTCCACCCGTATTTTGGTAACATCATCTTCCATTCATTCTCTTTTCTGATTTATCTCTGAAGAAACAAAAAAACAGTTGATAATGTCTTTTTCTATTTTATTTTTTCGACTAATGATGCTACTCTCGCCTTTAGTTTTGTATTTTATTTCAACGCTTTACAGTTGCATGTCTGTATTTCATTCCTCGTTATTGTCAGCACCTAAACTTTTGGTTTTTAAATCTTGCGTTGTATAATATAATTTTCACTACCATTTACGTTCTAAAATGACGTTACGTTTTTCACAATTAGTCTGCACCAATAGTATCGAATGCACGCACTTTCATGTGGATGTCGAACAAATGAATTTTACTTTACACGCTTACTTTTATTTTACAACCTCGGTTCAAAATATTTCAGCATTCACATGATTTATTTACACGAATATGAAAACTGCCTGTGACGACAGTAAATTACTTCCCGTTTCGCAAAAATTCCAGGCAGAATGAGTGCGCGTAATGCGACAGGGGCAATTTCAGCTGTACGCAACGAAATCGTACACTCTGATATTACGTGAGGGAGCAATTCTGGCAGAATGACACAGGGGGGGAGTAGTGCATTTTCACCGGCCCGATATATCGACCTACTTTAATTAGGTCCTTCATTCGCGGGAACGTTTTTATGAAGCTCGTAACTGCGTTAAGTGGGGCATAAAGAGAACAAAACAGGAGCTTTCAACTATGCCACCTATTGTACTATCGCTGACGAAAGGAAACATCGTAAAATACTTACTTGCAGAGCGTCCACGCCTCATATACGTAATGTAACCAAGCGGCATGAAATGTGTTACATTACTGTTGAGTTACTGTAGTGCTACTAAAAGGAAATTACTGCTTCTTTGATTTAAAATGTTGATAAGGTACAATGTAAAGAATAAGTAATACGAACGAAACGAATATATTAAAATTATTACTTTTTTTATTTGTTATTTAAGGTCGCATCAACTACTACGTCATTAGCGACCACTATTGGATGTAACGTTATGGTATGAAGATGACACGATATGGTGGTGATAGAGGGTGAAAGGGCGAACACATACAACCAGGCACGAGGCGGGACTCGAACCCGCGACCCCAAGGTCCAAGATCACTACGGCACTACTGCTTTAGCGATCTCGGGCACGGGGCCGACAAAATTACTACTTTGTCTCTTAATTTAAAAATGAATTAATTAAAATTAGATATGAATCAGGAATATTGCCAGAAATCTGCCAAGTTCTTTCTTCTTATCTGCCCATTTCGAAACTTCTAATATAATTCCATAGTGTTGTATTGAAAATGTTCAAAAACTCGCCTGATTCAAACAATACTATGAATTTGTGAAACCACAAACCAATTTTTCTTTCTTGTTCTCTATATATGTATTGTTGTTCTCAGCCTTTCATCTTAAGGCCTTACGCCTACGATGAGTTATGAGTTAATGAATGACGACATGGATGCTATTTAGGAATAGTAGAGGTTTGCCATTGTAGTGCTATTCGCATCGAAATTTACAAATCATGCCTTACGAGGGATTTGAACGAACAATCGCCCGTTCCGCTCACAGCAGTTGCAGCCGTAGCCGTCTACATTTCGAGGCCTGCTCTGATTTCTTATTCTGCCCGAAAGCCCTCATTTCCCCTCTCTGGTCGGTCCAGCGCATTCTAAATAATTCCCGCGCAGCCGCAAATTCGCGTTCGAGAGGCTGTCGGCGCGCGCGGGGCCTCCAGGGGGCGGGTGCAATTGGCGGGGCGCTGAAGAGGCGCGCCCCACGAGCGACGGGCCGGGGCGGGGCGGGGCAGGGCAGGGCAGGGCAGGGCAGGGTGGGGTGGGACGGAGCGGGACGGGATGGGGCGGGGCGGGGCGGGATGGGGCGGGGCGGGACGGGACGGGGCGGGGCGGGGCGGGACGGGACGGGGCGGGACGGGGCGGGACGGGGCGGGACGGGGCGGGACGGGGCGGGACGGGACGGGACGGGGCGGGGCGGGGCAGGGCGGGGCGGGACGGGACGGGACGGGACGGGACGGGGCGGGGCGGGGCGGAGCGGGACGGGACGGGACGGGACGGGACGGGACGGGACGGGGCGGGACGGGGCGGGACGGGGCGGGACGGGGCGGGACGGGGCGGGGCGGGACGGGAAGGGCGGAGCGGGGCGGGACGGTGCGGAGCGGGGCGGGGCGGGGCGAGGCGGGGCGGGGCGAGGCGGGACGGTGCGGGGCGGAGGGATACGCGAGGGCTCGCGTTCATTCGCGCAAGCGGCCGTTATCAAACGCAGACTAATACGATTTTCAATAAATAAACCATTGCCGCAATTGAAACCGGCGAACGGCCGCTCGCAACGCGTGTTGGTATTGCGTGTCGGCAACGAATGCGCGCTCGCCTCCGATGGCCGCTCGCTCGCAATGACGCCCTCGCCGCGGCCGCTGCGGTGCGCTCGACGACCTACAACAGGCTGTTCTAACTCGGGCTCTCGCGGGCACGGGCGCCCGCGGGCAATCGTGGCTAGCCGAGGAGAAGATTGTGGAGGGGGAAGCGCTCTTATCACGTTCGCTTTTCTTTTCGTGGAAGCAATGTGAGTAGCTGGCAGAGGAAGCCACAACCCTTTTTTTTGTCTCACCAGATACCTTGCCGTCGTCGATGCAGTTGGAGATAACAGATTTGCAGAACTTCCTACTTCTAAAGAACAGGTATTTTAATACCCTTCATTTGTTGGGATGATATCAGAATTTACATGTGGAAGTCTTTCCCAAGCTTGATAAAATGCTTCCAAGATTATATCTATGTTTGCGTCAACAAATAGTTAGCAGATTTTCTCTGTAATGAAAATAATAAAAATAAAGAAAGAACCCACCTTCAGGAAAAGAAATTGAAGAGTATTCTACGAACAGCCGAAGGCTGACACCAAACATTGCTTCACTTAAGAAAAATATGTTTAAAATTAATTTCATAAGTTATTGTTGAATTGAATGGAATTTTACGTTTCTTGTTAAACCTTTTCTGAGATTTCTTTCTGACCCTGAGCCCCTAACCGCTCCCTGCGTCGGCTATCAGCGACGAATTGTCGCCAAAGGCCAAGGCCAACTCGTGCCTCGAGAGCTTATATTTCGCCAGGAGCGGCAGCAAATGTTGACAGGAGTCTGTGCTCGCCAGTCTCCGCCAGTGCCCGCTGTGGCTCGCGGGCGCCCGCGTGCCCGCCCGCGGGCAGCTGAGTTGGAACAGCCTGACCTAGAATGTACTACATAGAATGGCTGAAGCGCCTCCATCTTTGCAGCAACTTGAAGCCATGTTTTTTGCAGTCAAAGCAGTGTAAGCCCTCTGGAGAAATAGAGTATTCTAGTATTCCGTTTGGCGCTGGTTAAGGCCGGATGGGCGCGGGCCGCGCGTAATGTACAGTGAGTGTAAAAAGTGAGTGGACACTTACGAATCTTTCTTTTCTGGATCTATGGCAACTTTGCCAAGGGATTTAAGAGAAAATAAAACAATCTTGACAACAAAAAAGTTCTGGCTATATTTCCACAAAAATACTTTCACAAAGCCAAACAAATACATTGGTACTGATGAAAACAAAAAAACACTGCGCCAAAACGGGGCGCAAAAGGTCTGTAGACACTTCAGTTCGAATAAACACATTTGCTCAAAAATATATATTAATATTTTGTGGGATTTCCCTTGGCATGAATAACGGCCCTATGTCTCTGTGGCATGGAATTCACAAGATTGTGCACAATGTGAGAAATAATACTCCATTTTTCTCGTAACGCTGTCGTCAATTGTTTTGTCCACAATTTTTCTATTTCGATTTTTTTTTCTTCAGGAAACTCCATAAACATTCTGTCAGATTTAGGTCCTGGAACTGAGAAGGAGTGTGCAGTTGTTTTGGTGTATTGTCCCATAACCAAAGTTTCGTGTTGAAAGCAGTATGCTAAGGATCATTGCCCTGTTAAAAAATATAGGCTTCATGTTCTTCTAAATTCATTGAAGTAGCACTGGCTCTCAAATTATTCCTTAAAATATCAATGTAGTCATATTTGTTCATAATACCGTCTACGAAGTGCAAATTCACAACTCCTCTAGCCCTCGTACACTCATACTACGACCGAACCACATCCGTGGTTTACGGTCAGAATTAAATTCTGCGGCTCCAACTTTGTGTTCTTTTTCCTCCACACTAGACGCCGACCATTCGTTCCAAAAACGGAGAATTGGTTCTCATCCGAAAAAATTATGTTTTTGGTAAATGAAGAGAGCAAGCAAGTTACAATAAATTATTTTTTTCTTTGAATTTTCTGACACCTAAATCTCGAATCAGAGTTATTATTGAGTGAATAGAACAGATGTCAATTCACTTTTCACACTACCTGTAAATTTTTTACTGTGTTCCCAATCAAAAACCAATCATTTAAAAGAGAAATGTAAGGTAAAGAACTGAGAAACCTTAAAAAAAACATGTTGCTTCGTGCGTAGGTTATTGTCATAAGAATGGAAGCTATTAAAATGTTATTGTAGTTAGCATAATGCCTGAAAGTGAATGTTATTGCAAAAAGAAGCAAACAAACAGATCACAAATACGGCGGCAAATTTGAAAAATTATATATTGTGATTTTATGACTTCTGTTTTTACAGTGTATAGCCGAACGTACTGAAGGCATTGTGAATATTTTTATTCTAACCACTAATATAGCATAAATGCAGAAACGAAAAGATAGCAATACAGAAGTAATGGAAATTATTCAAATACAAACTCTATCTGAAGATGGAGACGCAATGATCTCCGAAACGTTGCCAAACGAAAATGTGAATAATAAACCAAGTTTACGTCTTTTAATTTTAATTGAAGTGACTGTTTTCTAAATATATCTTGATTGTTTATAAATAATTGGAACCTTTTTATCATATAAAATGTAGAAATAAGATCTGAATCAAACAACACAGTAGTAACAGTTCTACAGTATTCAGTACAGTATCCCAAATCATTTGATCTTTCAGTATATGTTAGGTATGGCATCATACATCTAACTGAAAATGCGATGTTGGTTGGGATCTGCCGTTATTATCCTTAACACCAATGTTAAACAACATCTTAATGAGTCTGCGCAATGTGAGGTTTGAACATTAGTATCTTCTGCTTCATCATGGATATGGAGGGATAAGATGTGGATATGGAGGAACAGATGTACAGAAAATGAGAGGAAAGATGATTACATGCTTTACAAATTAGTTTAGAAGTTACCTCCTGGGCCCCTACCTCAAAATCTGAGTTCCAAACGAAGAAATATAACAATTCTACATTCCGATTGAGAGATGAACGGCAAAAAGTACCAACTAGAAAATGGTTTCGACACGACATGATGAAGCTAAAATCATCAGCACGAAGGAACGACATATGAAGGGTATCAGGTTGATTATGATGTACCTTTACAGAAGAATACCAGAAACTGTTATATACATCTTCCCATTAAATGAGTAGCAATTGGAACCACCGATATTGGTAAGACTTTTACTGAACACTTGAAACTTGTTCAATTCTGCTATCAAAATGAGTTCATTTGAAGGTAATCGAAACACATAGAAAGCATTGACGTAATATAATTTTCAAAACAGTTGTTATTTATATAAGGGGACTCATGTCTCAGAGACCTCCCAGAGTTTCCGAGACCTTCTATATCACTGTTATAGATATATTGTAAATTGGGTATCACATGTTGGTAAAATGTGAAATGCCTTCCTTATTTGCAAAGCGATTTCTACCATCTATCTTCATTACTTTCGAAATGATATCCGCAAACGTCGCATGTATTGTAGAGAAATTAACTGAAATTGTGTATAACTATAAATTCCACATTGAAGTTATTATTCTAGCAGAAAGTGTCTAATATCTGGAATTGTACAACGCCCGCAACACGTTGGAGCTTTGAGTCGTTGACAAAACATTGTTACGTGCTTTTGTTGAACGTTGGCAAGTTTTGGGGGCCCGTACGAGGAATGGAGTGCTTCCGTAATTCCAATAGCGGACAGGTTTGGTTTTTCCGAGGCACAAACTTCCAAATTATCAATGCACACAGGACATTTGAAAACACCTACTAACCACCAACAGAGACGGAAAAATTTAGTGATAAGATTGGCACGACACTTCCGCTGCATTATTGCTACAATAATGCTGAATTGAACGTCGCACCTGCAAACATTCACACCAAAATAGTTCAAAGACAATTTCACAAGCCGGGAATTTTGGAAGGATTTCACTTCCTAAGCCACTAAACAGCAATACTCCCAAGAAGTGAGATTAGTCGAAAAACATGATCTTCTAAAATACGTCTCTCTTACCTTACCTTACTAATAATCTCTTATACCTAGAAAATCCATGTAAATGTATCACTAGCTTAACTAAGTTCAGAAAATTTTAGGAATATAGTTTACCATTTAACGTCAAATGTTTTCATTTTAACAGACTGTGCGAAACGCAAAGAAGGGGAACGTCTTTGGCACGGATTTTGAAATGTTTTGTTCTTTCGCAACTAACACACACAATAATTAATTGTTTATGGAGGTGTCAAACAAAACTGTTTCATATTATACTAAGATTGTCCAAGGCTAGATGTAGTTAATTTCTAAAGTAAATTTAGTTTAGTGAAATATTCGAATATGTTGCGGGAAGCCTACATTTTAAACTTTCCGATCTCACTCGCGTCGCATGGAAATGGTCTTTCTATTATGGTTTTCCCCCCATGCATAGGTATATACGGAGAATGTACGTAGTGTAGAGCAATTTATGTAATTATGCGGAAAATCGATGTCGAGAGCTGAAAGATAAAAACGTTTTCAAGTCCCCTGATACCGATACTTCTTTCTTTGTCTCTCCGTATGTCTGTCTATTTGTCTGGCTGTCTACATTTGTTTTTATTATATTTATTATACCTTATATTTATAGAGGTGCTAAATGAACGGAAGAACATGACATATATGCCACTTTTATGTAGTTTTTGTTTTTTCGAAAATTAAAAATATATTTTTGATATATCTCTCACCCGTCAAATGTATTTACATCACGGGAATAATACATTATCGCGTTTACAAGTATAATTTCTTAAAATAATGTCGTATGAAGTTTCTCGAAAAATCGAAAGTTTGGTGTGAAAATAAACTTAAAACTCAGAAACGCTCAAACATCATTTTTTTTAAAACGGCTCAAAATTTCCGATTAAAATGTGCGTAAAGAACTAGATTATACCTTTGTATATTATTAAGTTAATATTTCAATTCTACAATTAGGGTTCTGAAAAATTGAGAAAACTTGTAAAAATGATTTGTAATGGTTAAAGTGGCGACAGAGAAGAAGGTGGGACAAAACCAAAAAGATAACCCAAGCTGAGGAGATAAGTAACTACGACGAGAAAGGTGTGCCATTCTGTAGACACCACTAGTTTCTTCTTCCTTTGTATCTTAATCAAAGATGACTGTTGATTAAGGAAATTTTGAAAGTGGAAGGTTTATACAACAAAAGTTTGAACGTGGGTAACA
This sequence comes from Acheta domesticus, assembly GCA_031308135.1. Taxonomy (NCBI): domain Eukaryota; kingdom Metazoa; phylum Arthropoda; class Insecta; order Orthoptera; family Gryllidae; genus Acheta; species Acheta domesticus. Next base: position 124,686,715 of record JAHLJT010000631.1, on the reverse strand, counting down.
CTCCTTCAAAACTTTTTGTAATTTAATAAGAAAATATTGAGTTTCAAGACTATTGGAGAAGCACTGAATTGACATTAGTTTATTTAGTAACAATATGGCTGACATCATATTTTTTCCAGTAACATCACTCATAGAAAATCAAAGATATCCACTTCGATTGCCTGAAAGTCAAACTTTACGATACTGAGATGAGTTCTTAATTTGAAGTATTAGAATACAAATGTTATAGTAACCCATGGCCCGTTATATATCAACCAATGATCAGTTTCGTGAAGTAAGGAATACGCGAGCTCATCCATATTCAACTTTTAACTAGTACTATCTACTTCAGTTTTGCAGGATGAATAGTAAAATTTAAACAAAGATTATAGTACACTGCAATATTTACAAAGTGGACAAAATATTCTACGATATTTATCGAAAACATTTCACGGTAACTTTTGAATACCTATATTACTTTTGTAGAATTTCATATCACTTACATAATTGTGTTAATAGTCTTCTGTCTTGCATCCTAACAAATAATTAAAACTACATTAATTTTATAACCTTAAATCGATCAGAAGAAAAGAAAGGTCACCTTGGACATTTTAAAGAAGGTAAACGCATATTCACTATCTTCTTTTGGTTAATTCACAGTGAAAAATTATGCAAAAGCAGAACCTAAAGTAATCGCTCCTAACAGCTCAACTAAATATTTCACCGCTTCGTTACGTATCACGTGGAAAATTCATCACGAACGATGACCGTTGTCCGCCTCACTTCCCGGGGGAGGGCACCCATCTCCGTGCTTGTGTTTTATGCAATATCCACTGACTGGCAGTGGCGGCGGAAAAGGGAAGCAGGGCCGGGCGGTGACGTCTGTGGTGGTATAACGTCACGTGTTCCGAATTTGCCGTACCCGCCACCTTACCTCCGGTGGGTTCCTGGAAGTCCACGGCAGCTTTGAACCAGAGTCTGACCTCTAGCGCCGACGCGACGCTCTGAACAATTGAACGCGAAGACCTCCCACGCTTTGAAGTGTCGAACTGCAAATGACACCAGCAAACGTTTCGAAACCTGGAATGATTTTGTTGCTCTAGATTGCATGGTCTCGAGCAGACAAACATTATGTGATAGAGAAAATCAAACAACTACATATAATTACCTTAATCTACATTTTAAGTACCAAGTGGTATTTTATCGTCACCTTATACACACGCTTCCGTCTGTATATCTAACCAGAGGGATGATGAAGAGAAGTCATTTGAAGCAACTTGGATGTTTGAAATTGTATACTTCCAAAGATGCCTTAAAAACTTCAGAACATCATTCTAGTTCTTCATAAATAGTATTGGCTTCCATTCGTTTTTCCACGAATGGCACTTTCTAAGGCAAACATTTTAGTTGGATTACACATTAAAAAGCTATAAACATTTTGGCACCTCATGTTATTCATTCACTTCGCCTCTCGCCTCAATTTAGTTCTGTGATCGTATGTGAAGTGGTGAATTCTATACAGAAAAGTATTTTGTTATTAGAATAGCATGATGAAATCTGAACAGAATTCATTCTAACCTTTCATACATTTCTTGTAATTTTCCTTTCCTTGCTACATTTGCCTTTTGTTGTGTACCTCTAAATCTAAATAACATATCGCTTTTCCTTCCGAAGGAAATTAAATTACCCTGCTTGAATCATGAAAGATCCACTTGCTAGTGTGTTTGTATATCTTTTAAATTGCTCGAAAAGTACACAAATGAACACGTAGATGTCCAATTTACATTCCGTTACTAAGCTGAATGAAACGCTCAACCTTGCACTTTGCACGAATTTGCTGCTCCCTTGCTTTTCTAAACAGCTACGTAGAAAAGCCGAGAAAAGTCGGTCTGGGTCGTCAAGCGGTTTGTTACATGCGCTGCACGCACTTTTCCGATAGCTCTTGGGCGTAATAGCCTGGAGAACGGGCTGGCGAGCATTATCGACGTCTAAGGTACGCGTGAATGCCCGCACTTCCACGCCTGCCCCATTCCCACGCTCATTATCCGCGAACAGAACGCTCATTCTCCAAGTTCTTCGAGATGCGCAGAATCTGGTCTCCACTGCGTCTTTTCCGCTCCTGTGCCTGCTCATTTTTGTGTATTTTGCCGTATCCTTCGCGCACTCTCAAACTATCTGCAGTAATAGACACTGTGCGATGAGTCTCACCGGCATATAAAACGAGCCGCGAGATAAAGCGGTCGTTATTGGAAAATGGAGTTCGGATAATCTCCTTGGATATAAGGAAGAAAATGTGACTGCAGTTTGGAGATAAATGGTTCATTAATACAGTTTAAGGCTTGGAGCCTCCAGACGAAGAAGAGAGCAGTGTGTCTAAAAGGATGTAAAGATTGCAATTGTTGAATAGAAAATGGAGTAGTAAAAATTGAATAATGAATGACAAATGTCACAGAATACATAAGATTGAGTGCTTTAAAGGCGGTATATCATATTTTGCTTCTTACAAAAGGAAATAAAATCTTCCTGAGAACACATCGCTCCCTAAAATATTCTGTAAGCTTACAAAACCCCACAGCAACAAATACTAAACATTTTCAAATAATTAAAATAAATTCTTTACATATATATTAAAAAAGTATAAATATTTATGGGAAAGCTCAAGTATGTAGATTACCCTAAATAAATTATTTCAAGAAACTATACACTACTGAAAATAAGGGAGAAATTTAAATTCAATCTCGAACTTTTTACACTCTCAACTTGAGCTCGATGAGCTTAAACTAAATAAATAATTAAATTTCATTCCTTCGAAAACAAAACTGTTCTTTTGATGAGCAATATAAAACAGAAATAATGGATTAATTTAGATTTGTAAGCAATTAACTGAGGAAAAGCACTTAGGTTATTTCATTTTCAAAATGAATTTTAAACTAACCATATATAAAAAACACTACAATATATTCTATAGAAAATAGATTATTTATTTTATTGTGGCCAATGAAATACTTCCCTTTAATATACTGAACCAACGAAAACAGTCTGTACATTTGACAAAGTTTACATTGCCATTTTAGTAATGTGAAATTGTTATACAAATTTTAATCTAGAAAACGTGAAATATGAATTATATACGTTAATTTACATACAAATTGAGAATTTTATCACCAAGTAATCACATATAAAAATATACAATAAATATATACCAATTTACGATTTCGAATAGAAATTTCAGCCGCATATATATTTACACCTAAATCCACATGCAATTTGAGACTATATTTTGTCCGCACGAAATCTCTGTGGTGTCATACTAAATTCCGTAACGTTGGAATGGGCTCCTAACTTCCGTAGCGCCCTGTAGTGCTAATCCGACGGGATCTGGCGCTGGGCCCGACGCATATTTTTCCAGCGGCGCCATGCTCTAAAATTTGATTACGTTGCCCGTCGCAGTCCGCCTCTGCCGCTGCCGACGTTTAATCAGCAGGGGCGTGTCCCCCCCCCCATACAGTTTCCCCCCACTCACCTGTGACGTCAACCGCCACTCTCGCTCTCTCTGCTCTCACACCCTTGTAGGCATACACACAGGCTTTATCCTGACGGAAGCGCATGTTCATTTTGCCATCACTGCCAACATAATATACTGGAACTCTATTTCACACTTCGCGTTAATTATAACCGAAATGTGTGAGTGAGATATTGTTTGACATTTGGGGTGAATTTCTCTTCGGCAACTGCTTTTTGTTCTGATTTATGCATTATTTGATTGGTGTGACTTTTTGACTTCAGTGGCAACAATTTGACGTCTGTTTACTTTTGCATGAAAAAAGACACCATCTGTAGAATGTTGCAAAGGCAAGCTTGCACTATGGAACAATTTGTTTTTCAGCCGTGAAATTGCTTCATTGCTACTTCGTTTTGTAAACAAAAATGGTTCTTTTTGCATTGTGATTGCATGAAAGTGCTGAGTGATTGCATGAAAGTGCTTGGAATAACTGATACAAAAATACGCATTGTAAATAGTTTCACTCCACAGTTCGTCACGCCAACGTAATTGGATTTGCAGATACAATAATTGTGCTGCATAATTACGGCAAATGAAGCTATTTAGCAGCGTAATTGGAGCACATTCATCCACAAATCTGTCAAAAGGAGCGGTCTCTGTTCAAAGGAGCCAGTCTGCTAAAGGCAACGGGTGTTCCGCGGTCACTGAGGCTTATTGTACAACCCCATTTATATATTTCATTCATTCCATGAATCCTGCACTCTCAGTCGAGGTTCCTTTGAATGTGAATGAATGCATGCCCTCTGTTTCTAAGCTTTCCATATAGTGGCGCTTGTCTGTCGGAAACAATACCTGCGTTTACTCACACTTGAATAATGCAGTGATTGGCAAGAACTATAGAGCATGAAATGACAAAGATCATTTTAACTTACATTCAACTAACGCTAGAGAATATTCGAAAATTAAATCGGAATACTATTTTTCTAAAAATTACCAAGGCTGTCTGTCGACTATATTTTTTCAGTATCGAATTTCGCAAATTAAACATTGAGACAAAATATCAACCCCATACTTCTGTGTTTTTATACATCTTCAAATCAACAGATTTATTTCAACGTATGTTACTTTTTTCAAAAGCAGAGCACTAAAATTTGGCATTCATGTCCTCGGAGAACAGAGCGGTTATTTGGAAATACATGTATATTGCTTGCTGTTACGAGATGAAAAATATTTCGTTCCGCCAAGTCGCTTTTCTCACCCTTGGATGATATATTTTCATTCTCTCGCATGGAAGGCGACCAAGTGCAATAAAAAAAACATCGGAGTTGTGTCAAAATGGCATGAATTTATTCGGATTAGATGATGTTACTCTGTTACAGATTACCACATTTTACTCTATTTTCTCTAATTGCTCGTTTTATAAAGTTAATTTATGACGAATCATAAAAAAGAAAACAAATAGAGAATAAATATTTCCTACGAGATTCAAAACAATAAACTTTTTCCTTATCTCTCTTTGTCGAGAGAGGGTGCTGTTATTAAACTTCAAAAATTAGAAGAATGCCAATGAAACTGTCTGAGTTTTCATTCAGAGTTCAAAAATATAATGTGTCACAGACACTTGCCAACTGAAATATTGAGCCGCCGAAATAATATACAGAGAGGTGATAGATAAAATATTTGAAGCGGGAAGACTGGGAAAGGACAAAGGAAAGTGGATAAAATAAGGAACCTTTAGGACAGAAGCAGTATCGCTGTAGAAAATTTACGAAATATCTTCAATTTACCTCGCAATATTGTTCATGAGAGAAGTAGATCATTTCGATTTCTGACCTATATTTGTGATTTCCGCGTAGTCCGTAAAACAACGCAACTTTTCCGAATGTAACTTATCTCAACTCACTGTAATTTATCCGAGTGTGCAGGCTGTAATAGCCTCAAATTACATATAGATAGATTATTTATTATTTCCGCAGGTAGGTTTATGCATCCTTGTGGCGGAACACTACAATTTTACATATTTATAATACATACAAAATTAGGAATTAAATACAATGTGACTTAAAATTATTTTAAGACAATAATAATAATAATAATAATAATAATAATAATAATAATAATAATAATAATAATAATAATATGATAACAATGATAACAATAAACGCGTTAATAACTATAACCGCATTAATTTTACATTTTTGGCGGTCCTGTACAGATATTTTAGCCTAATAAATATACAACATTTTATTACACTGTACTCCACTTCACCACTCGTCACCACACTTCAATACGAATACTACTTAAAATATAATTATATGAATAATCAAGCAATGCATTTAATAATAATCACAATACTAATAATGGTAGCAATAATAATAATAATAATAATAATAATAATAATAATAATAATAATAATACTGTTTTAACTGTTTACTGACTAACAAAATTTACAAATATTACTTAATTTACTTTTAAATCTTTGAACATCTAGAGGAAAGGGTTCCAAGGCTGTCGCAGACAACTAATTCCAGTCCGTTATTGTTCTGTTTGTAAAGGGGAAAATTTCCAACATCTGTTCTCTGTCGCCCTGAACTGATTATTGTGCTTGTGATCCCTCTACCAATGTACGTGGGTCTACTGTGAGCCGGATGTGGATATCTTTCCAAGCTATATAACCGGCATACGCTTTATACAAAGCACAGAGTCATGCCTTAACCCTTCTGATTTCTAGTGACTCCCACTCTTCTCTCTTCCTATTGCTTCGGAAAATAAGTTAACATGCTCTTCTCTGTACTCTATTCAAACATTCCTTTTGTGAGATTCTATCTATTTTGTGTGTTCTAGTAACAAGTATATTTCTGACCGTCAAAAGATGAGTTGAAAGAAATCTCTGTCTCACAAGGCACGCGAAGTAGGAAACCTTGGGATGCGTCACAAGTTGGCAGCGTCCGAACGCAGGTCGCCGCACCCGGCGACGCTGGCGCGGTCGAGCCCCGGGCACGGACTCGCCCGGCGGGCGCCGCCGCCTATACTGCGATTTTCGTAACTTTGTCCCTGACACAAATCAGCTGTTCAAGGTTTCATCCAATCGGGAGCTTGAACGTCACCATAGTGACGTCACTGTCGCGAAATATAAGCTTCTGATTGGATGGCAGCGAAACAGCTGATTCCTGTCAGGGGCAAAGTTACGAAAATCGCAGTATACCCACTGCTCTACCATGCCCTTCCACCATTCCACTCCGAATGACCCCATGTCGCCGCACCCTTCGCCCGCTGCGAACTGCCCACCTTCACCTTGAACCGCCCTTTGCCACCCGCCGCCCCGCGACCTCCGGCCTTCTTCGCCGCCCGCTCCACTGCGCTTCGCCCGCAATGCGTCACCGCTTCGCCGCCCCCGGCGCCACTCAAAAGGTGATGCTTACAGCGATAACACCGTCGCCACTCGCAGTCAATGTATGCATACACATTTCCACGCGTAGTATCTGATTGTGCTTAGCTTAGGTAGCACAGCTGAACATGATAGCGGAGAAGGCACTTTGTAAGAGGGTCATGGTTCAAAACCAGCGTAAGGCATGTTGGTTCTCTCCGATTGGATCGTGGAGTTGAATAACAGACCACCATGCATCTTATCCAATAATACCTATCATAACCTTTATAATAATACCACCAATGCATTATTTAATCATTGTCGCAAAACGCTTAGTAGAACTTCTTTGATTCTCGGTCACCAACGTGGTAATGGGATCATAAGTAGGATATTCAAAATTAGCATATTTCGACATATTTGAAATATTGGCTGAAATTGAAATATTAACTTAAAATATAAAAACGACGGAACGACAACAATGGACATAAAGCCTCAAAAATATTTTAAATTCCACGCACGTAATAATTTTTTCGCAATTTCATTTTATGGACACCAATAAAGCTGTGACGTCTCGGCCAATGTAGTAAGTAACTCGGAAGAAATATCGTGTGTTTTCTGTAATTTTACATACGTTATTCTGTGACGACTGAATCAGATTTTTTGGTAATGACATTTCATTTCTTTCACGTCTTCTTTAACGTTTCATAAGGAGCTCCTAGTATTTTCACCTCACTATTTACGCATTGATTATGCCAAATCAACTACCAATTCGATCCGTCGTTAATTTAAAGCAAGCGTGATTAGCACATCTTTCGTTCCAGAAATTGAACCCATTATTTCTACATTTCTCCCCTGTAATGGAGCATTCTAAAGCAGAGAAGTTTACGTGTTTGCTATGCGCTACAGGTTAACTGAAATATAATCCTACTCTTTCCATGGGTGCAATTTATTTTGATCGAATGCAATCCGAAACACTTTTTCTCGGGGTTCCCTCAATTCTCCTGCCCTCATTCCACCACTGTTCTGTTGCAACACTGATTGTGAGAACCACCAATGTATTCATTGTTCTAAGATTATTACAAATAAATATAATTGAAGTGGCCTGCAGCAGTAAAAATGCTTCTGAACATAACTCAAAAAATAGGTTTGTTCACAACAAGAAGGGTTTGTCAAGAACAACAAATAAAATCCTTTCGTGTAACACAATAAAACATTTTAACAAAAAACAGTTTTCACAAATACTGCAGTAAAATGATCAAGAGTATACCCTGCACGAAGTCCTTTATATGCTACGAATCTTTAATAAGTTCTTTCACCATAACGCAACATTTGAATAGCAAATATTTAACGGCGGTCAGACTCTTTCTTGGAGCTTTGCTGCTTACCTGTGACATAAGCAGTGAAGCACAGAGTTTGATAATTAAGTCGGTAGACGCAGTATGAGAATATGTGGAATAACACAATCAAATATTAGCATTTTTCAGTTAAAATCGAAACTGTTACATTAATTTTTGATTTTCCACGAATTTCTGGATATGTGACGACACTACAGTCATCGCTCATAAGTACGAGGCTGCATTTTCAAAAAATAAATAAAAAATAAAAAAATAAATGATAAAATAAATTAAAATAAATCAAAATCAATAAAAATAAGCAATACATAAATAAAAAATAAATAATAGATAAAATAAATACAAATCAATAAAAAATAAACAATAAATAAATTTAAAAAAATAAATAAATTTTGTGCGCATTAGAAATTTAGCAAGACAGAGAAGTGGATGGAGCTGTTTTCTGTCGCGCTTCGTCCCCGCGCCCGCGTCCGCGTTCGCGCCCCACGTGCCGGAGGCCCGTGACCGCGATTGGGCCTGCGCGGCGCGGCGCGCTGCCCTCCGTGACCCACTTCTCCGGAAGGGCCGGGGCACGCTCCCTTTGCTTTACCTTCTTCTCCGGCGCCCGCCCCCACCATCTCGTCGCCGCCGTTCGGCCCCTCCCCTCCCTTACCCCCACCCCCTCTCCCCCTTCCGCTCCGCGCCCGCGCCGCGCGACGCCCTGCCCCGCGCGTTCCGGCGCCGGCCCAGGTCACGCGTGCGCCCGCCCCGCCCCGCCCCGCCCCGCCCCGCCCCGCCCCGCCCCGCCCCGCCCGCGCTAAAAATACCCGCCCGCCTTATTCAGGAGTCTCCGGCGGCGGCGGCAGGGCACGGGAATGCCGACGGCCGCCTTGTGTTGCTCCTTATACGCAATGCAGGAAAGGTGGAGCGGCTGCGCAATAAATTCCTTCCACGTTCCTCGGCACGCGTGCGTGTTGGGGGGCCAGATCGATCGCGGGGCCTGAGTTTTCGTGTAGTCGCCTGCTCTACTGGGCCCGATAACAATTCTCTCGTACACCAGCGTGGATTTGAAACTACGTCGCATGGTTCCTTTTCATATACGGGATATTTCCACATCTTTTTTTTTAACATTACTTACAGAATATTAAAAAGTATGAATGTTTCGATTCGGTTAGAACACTAAGATGATGCTACGTACAACCGCGGAAGTGAAGACGAAAGGACAGAAGGCAAAATATTCGTAGGTTTTACGACTCAGATCACTAAATGATATACGTTGTAAAACCTGTAGAAAGAGCATAGCAATCACATTAAAACCCCCACTATAGTGATTTGATTCTGTAATCTATCATCGAAAAATTGCTACGTTCGAATTGTCCTTCAAATTTACTTATTAATCACTTTAATGGATTTTGTATAAGCACTCTCAGGAACACAGTTTTTTATTACAAGCAAATTGCAGTTCAATGAGTAGTTTTCTTTCAACAAATACAAAAACAAGTTTTATTTTCCCGGCCTGGATAGTTGAGGCCACTAAGGCTGAAGGGCGGTGGCTGCCTTGGCTTCAAGGGTCGTGGATTCGAATCCCGCCGATGTTTGTGAGTGTCCGTATGCGTGTTCTGCTACCGTTACCCCAAAGTTATAAAACCAATGTTAAATTACAGAGGACGCTATACAGCCAAAGTTGTTGAAAAGCGGCCTTAAAAAACTTATTTTTAGATCGTTGAATTCATTGAAAACTAATGCTAGATTTCATTTCATTTGGCTCTAAGTTCTGATGGAACGCAACTAGCCTCTTTGATACCTAATGATTACCAATTCTTTCAAAACGCACTAGATTTACGAGTATGTAGCAACGGAAAATAATGATGTATTTTCCATTCTAAAGGGAGTGAAGCCGATGACTATACGTTGGAGATTTATGGGGTGTGTAAGAACCCTGCCTCGACCACACTTTCGCTGGTAAAATTCACCAACTCTTTGTATCTAGGCTAATTTATAGTACGCGGTTATGAGAAAAGTACAGCTAATGGCCCGACTTTCGTCGCCCGCTATCAAATAAATTGTAATTTAAAATTAACGGGGGGGGGGGACGTTTGCAAGGAAGTTTCGAATGTTTTGATCCGTCCTTAATGCCATCCATCAAGGCCGCCGTGCGCACGTGCCTTCCATTGGGGTGGCCCCTGGTGACCCAGTTTACTCAAAGGGCCGAGCACGCTCGCCTTCCTTCCCCCCTCCTTCCGGGCTGCTAAGCGACCCTTTCCCCTCTTTCTCACCCTCGGCGGGGCCTGCACTGCCCTGCCACGGGGCGACTGGCTTCGGTCAGGTCACGCATACCTAAAAATACACCCTTAAACAGGCAGGCCCTTTGGGTGCGGTATTTAACATCTCCTTTTACGACTTCAGCTAACTATTCAACAGTAGACGGTGATAATTTGAAGAAAAATGGAATAATAAACCAGAATTTGAATGTTCTATGCGATCAAAGAAAACTTTCCATTTTAGTTCTAGCCAACCTCATCACTGATAACTGAACTCGATATCCAATAAATATGAACTAAGTACGAAACGTTTACACATGAATAAGAGAAAAACTTTACTTACTCACTACAGTTCTTACTGAATCCGTTTGAACAGAGAGAACAGTTCCTGCGGCTTCTTTCCACAGTTTAGAGTAGAGGAAAAGTGAACAGCACCATTCATCACTTGAAACAATTAAATGCACTTATTTTTAAAATGCATTGATGAGATCAGTATACATCATGGAGGTATCGCCGTTTACCATGTAAATATGCAAAGAAAAAAACAATGAAGTCAGATATTTTCCAAATTTCAATAAAAAAGAACTTACAGCTGTTTATCTTTCAGGTACTGGGACTTTTTGCTGGTGACGAAAAGACTCATCACCTCCACCTGTCCGTCCGTACTCCAGAAGGAAGTGCACGTAACATCGACGACCCGAAAGAAACTAGAGCTTAAAATTCTAATTACCATTTTTTACATTCTAAGCACAAAAAGGAGCGCAGACATTTGATGCGTGGGAGTACAAAAAGCGCATTATTATTTGTGCTTCTCGGCGCTGATGCTTAAACTTCGTTATGGGGCGCAGCCACTCGCCGCGTCGGAAAAGAGGGACGTAATTTGGGTTGTTCATTTTTCTTTCCTCGAAGATATTAACCAGAACTTACTTAAGAGCACGAAATTTACGTCAAAAGAGATGGTGGAGCAAGAAATATGAGAAGCAGGCAAGAGGCGGACGCAGACAAGCTGCCCGGACGAAAAGCGCATTCAAATGTCACCGTGAAATTCAATGGAAAGCGGTGGCGAACAGCGTGTAGCGAGGCGATAGTATATCATTTTCCAGGAACTAGCTATTTTTAGGTGATGGTGAAAGAAGTGTTTTCTTGTTATTATTACAATGCGTGTAATGCAAAATACTAAGGCAGCAGATATTATTCCCATACAGATATTTAATTAGCATTCTGAAATAAATATTTTGTTAAACATTTGTTTATGAGTTTGTTTTGAACGAGTCTGTATAAGGAATATGGAGGCCACTGCAAACAACTTCGTGGCCAGGGGAAAATTGAGATGTGTCTGCGGAGATTAATTCTGTGAACAGATATTAAGGTATTCGAAATAATTCCATCACGAGACATGATATGATGTCCCACGCAATTTGCTTTTAAACCAGGTCACAAACATGAATGGAAAGAGAGAATGGGAAGGTATCGCATCTGGTCTCCAAGAACGACGGAGCGCGCATTTCGCTGAGACGTGGCTATCCAATAGTGAGCTTCAAAATCAAACGAAGCTCTCCATTGGATAACCACGTTCAGACGATCGTACGTCAGAAGTCACTGTATTTAAATCGAAGTACACAGTACTTATTACTCGTTCACTTTACATTTGCAGACGGAGCGCTGCGATCTGTTTACATGAAGTCACCGCCGACTGAATGAGAAACACGCGTCTGCAGTAGATACTGACCGTTTAATATGAAATAGATGGCGGTGAGCAGAACACAGAACCCCGGAGGGGCAAGAACATAACCATTAGGCATTAGATAAGTGCAAAGAAGAAATAAATTATTGTACGGGAATATTGTGAATAGCGAGTGGTGTGATCTATTTGATTGTATATTACCTTAATTATTTAGGGGCGCGACTCCAGCTTACTGTCAGTAAGATATAATTCGTCAGCTGCGTCCGTAGCGCTTGTTCTGCCTTCGGAGAAAGCTGATTGGTCAGATGCTGATTGACATCGGGACCATTCGTGTATTCTCGGTTGTGTGTTCGGGCCTTCACTTTCAAAACAACATTAGTTCCTAATTCTGCCGTCTGCAAATGTAAAGTGAACGAGTAATACAATACTGCAAGCCTTGCGCTGCACAGGCGCCTCCCTGCACTTTTTCTCGTTTGTGTGACAGGTGTTTTAGGACAAATTTTGTTCTCTAGAATTTTTTTAATAGTTTTTTTTCATTTGATACGTAACACGTTTCTCCTGTGTCTTGCAATAAGTAAATAAGAAAAGGTTGATATCGTGGGAGTGTATTGCTATGAACTAAAAATAGAAAAATGCCCATCATTTATGACAAATAAATCCAAAAACAGAGAACTAATAAAATTCAAAACTAGACTTCATAATTAATAAAATTCACGAAATTCTCTGCACTTCACTGAAAATGTTTGAAATAGAGTCACATTGAGGTACTTTCGAAAGAATTGCAACAGTTGCACTATACGTGACTACTGCTCTCTACCTCGCTATTAGAAACGTTACGTTGTATTAAGATGCATCCCTAATGATTTCATGGAATAGATATTCTTAAAATATCATAAAAAATAATAAATAAAATAAGATAATAAATTCCTTTAAGAAGAAGTGGCACGAATAGTATCTCAACTGATACGATTTTTCGTTAATAAAAAAATACGTATTTGTATCTTTAATAAATATTATATTTTTTTATCAGAATACTAAGAACGAAGTTCATCATTGAAGGAATCATTTCAAAGTAACGAATTATATAGGTTGTAAAAATCCACCCCCTGCTAAAATAACATGGAGAATTGCTCGGACTAAAGGGAAATACGCGACTCAGTAATGAAATGTTCACCTTTAGGTAACAGAAGGAAATAATAGTAAAATGCAGCGGCGCTCTCACGAAAACACATGCAGCTTGGCCCTACACTTGCCAATTACGCGTTTGGCCGCCTGAGGCAGTCCCCGCTGCTTTACGAGAGAAATGGAAGGCTTTGAAAATGTCAGTTTAATAAGCAAGGGGAAATTATGATTACCTCTTTAAACTCATGGTTATTTAATATCTCATTAATTTTAACTAAACCACGAGGTCTGTTTTTACTCTTAGCGCGTATATCCAATAATCAAAAAATGTATCCAGAGGCTGTCCGCGTTTCTTCTTCGCAGCATTGTTTTGCCAGCGTAATTTTGAAATACATACGTTTCTCAGATTATCACATCTGTGACAAAAGAGTTTATGCATTCATACACTTCAGTTCAACTGCATTCAGACATTTTTATATCCAAAATTGCAATTACAATACAGTACGTGTAAATTTCATGGAGGGTAATAAATCAAAATACTTAGACTAGCTTTCTCCTTCAGTGTCCTTCGCCCGTGTGTCTAAAATAATTTACACAATGTTTCAATACAATTAATTATTTTCTTAACGAGAACTTAGGTTCTTAATATTTTCCCTAGATTTTTAAGGTTATTTTATTTTTTCCCCTCAAGAAATATCGCAAATACGAGATTTCATTACAATTTGAATGGATGAAAAATGATCACTTACCAATGGTGAGTGAAAAATTCACCTACCAAATCACATGGTAAGTTCTATGCAAAACCAGCGGAAGTGACCCGACATTGCCCGGGAATTTATTTATCACAAACATTTATTACACAAAAAAAGAAACGAATTCACATTAAAGGGCAAAATTAAAATTAATTTTATTTTCATCAGCGCAACTCCCCTCCCTGCACCTCCCCAAGCCATCCTGTTACACCCCGCCATTTTATCTTACTATACCCGTTCAATCTAGCTCCACATCGCCCTATATTAAAAATAATATTTCACTGCATAAATAATAATAATAATAATAATAACACGCGTCAAAAACAACATGCAATAATAATAAAAAGAGTTTTATTGCAACAGGTTGTACATTCAGGAAAAAGTCAATATCACTAAAATAAAATAGACAATTTATCAAATTTCTGTTCACATATGTAATAGAAAAATACCTAAGAGTCTTAAATTAAAACCCTAAAATTAAAAATATTTACATTACAAAATCATAAATGTATAAATCATAAAATAATTAACTATTTACTACAAGCATCTCAATCTTTCCCGATCCACTCCGCAGTATGCCACTTCATCAAACTCCAACCAACTCTATTCCTTTCCACCTCACTCTATTCCTCTTCGCTCCACCCCATTCTATTCCTCTCCGCTTCACCCCACTCTATTTCGCACTGCTCCACCCCACTCTATTCCGCACTGCTCCACCCCACTCTATTCCGCACTGCTCAACCCCACTCTATTCCGCACTGCTCCACCCCACTCTATTCCGCACTGCTCCACCCCACTCTATTCCGCTCCGGCCCACCCCACTCTATTCCGTTCCACCCACTCTATTGCGCTCCACCCCAATCTAGTACACTCCATTACACTCCACTGCTCTTCACTTCATTCTATTGCGCCCCATCCCACTCTATTGCGCCCCATCCCACTCTATTGCGCCCCATCCCACTCTATTGCGCCCCATCCCACTCTATTGCGCCCCATCCCACTCTATTGCGCCCCATCCCACTCTATTGCGCCCCATCCCACTCTATTGCGCCCCATCCCACTCTATTGCGCCCCATCCCACTCTATTGCGCCCCATCCCACTCTATTGCGCCCCATCCCACTCTATTGCGCCCCATCCCACTCTATTGCGCCCCATCCCACTCTATTGCGCCCCATCCCACTCTATTGCACCGCATCCCACTCTATTGCAACGCATCCCACGCTATTGCGCCGCATCCCACCCTATTGCGCCGTATCCCACTCTATTACGTCCTACACCACTCTATTGCGCCCCACCTCCCTCTATTGCACCTCACCCCCTTCCCCGCGAAAAAAACATGTACTACACTTACAGGACTAATGAACATAACAGTTTATTCGTTTGGAAACATCAATCACTCGGAGCATTTGGGAAGGAGGCGTTGACAAATGAAGAGCCCCCCAGCCCCCCAGACGCGAGTTTACGAAGGTCGTTCAGGAGCTACGGTAGAGGGGTGTGGCAAGATAAGCGCACAACTCGACGCCACGCGACGCGGCGAACGTCGCGGTTGTCGTTATCGCGCGAGGGCGCGTGCTGCCCAGGCTTCGTTAGCGCCCTTTCAGAGCCAATTGGGCGTCGTAAATCGCTGCTACTCGCCCGTCGCGCTGGGACGCGACTCTCGACAATCGCGCGGACAGGACGAGCTCCCCCTAGCCCGCTTGGGAGGCCTGCAGGAAGCGAGGGGAGCGTAAACGTCGCTTTTGCAACTCTCGCTGCTGGCGATCTTTTCATTGACAGCGTTCATAAATCAATACACGCAATCCTACAACCACCAGCGATCTCCACGCTCATGACGTATAAATAACTCAAATGCACTGAACATCATTTATCACAAATAACACATTTACCCAATTTATGTTCAACACATCACCCGTATGATTCCCTTTATTTGCATTTTCCAAATCAAATCTCTCGTTTCATGTCAATAACATAAGCGATATTTTTCAGGTCTTCTTGATCGACAAACACCAGACCTTCCTCTTGATCAACATACTTGATCTTCTTTTCTTGATCTCGACTTTTTCGAGATCTTTCCCTCGATCTTAACTTTAAGATCCCCTCATAACTTTAAGATCTCCTCATAATCGATTTTCTTGAACCCTCCACTTCATAGCAACTTTCTTGCGATTCTCCACTTGATCTAGACCAGATCTGCGCGGCATTCTGCATTTTCACTGACCTCGGCAGCCGCACGCGAGCCATTTGAGTGCAAATGCAGGCAGTGTAGAAAAGGTGGGATGAGAGCCATTATAGAAGCGGGAACTACCAATGAGGATACGCAATTCGAACCGTAGCTCGTATAATTGAAATAGCAATTGGCAAGAACATGAGGGACTGATACATACAGTTCACGCAATATTGTCTTTTTTATTATATTGGAAATGTTTGTTGTCGATAGATGACAATATCAAATATGAACCTAAAACGAATTAGACATAGTACATATTTGATTTGCACACCAAGCATTATAATTGCTTGTAGGACTGAAAATTTTATTTGCTTTGCTATTATGTAATCAGAAATATATGGTGTTAACACAGAACTGTGATACTGAAACGTGTTTGTTTGATGATAGTAATAATTGTTTTCTTTCATTGTGTATTTTTAATAAAACGGTTCTATCAAAGCTAAAAAACTATTCTAAAGAAATCATGATTACTTCCTGCTCTAATTTCTGACAAGAGTACATTATATATATTTTAATACCAAATCAACGAACACTATTCATAACCTTTATTGGGAATATACTTACGTTCACATCATCCTATTGCGTGTTTATCTATCCCAATGCCATTGTTTTAGCACGGTCATGTTCTTATGTCCAATGTTACTTTGCTATTACCCTGTTCGCGCTACCGTGCCCTTCATTTCTGATCGTGTCGCATCCGTCCGTATTGATTCATTTGACGTGGCAACTGCCGACAATCGATTAACACCACACTAGTGCTTTGTCGATGGAAACGAGGTAGGAATTGCAAAGGGAAACTATGTTCTGCTAAGAACTATCTATATAGGTTAGGAAGAATTTGTGCAATAGAAAATTAGCGTTTTTGTTTTTACTCAGTAAGGGTTCTGACAGTGTTTGAAGTGATTAATTTATAATATATTAAAATATGGTACATATTGCTCATGAACTACAATTCTGGTAAAAGTCGAAAAATTAAGTTTCGAGATATTTAAAGTTTTTCCTTGTGGAATAAATTTATGCATCATATGCCTAAAAATTTATCATTTACGGAATACACAACAATAAAATATTTCTGAGGAATTCTGTAAATAATAATTATTATAAACAGTTATAAAATAATGATCGTAACAAAAAATGTATTTTTTGAGTTGCGTCAGTGTCCCAACGACGAACACAATACATTTATTTCTTCGCGTTTTCTACGATATTTTTACAAGTCCAACTTAAATTAGTTGTAAATTTTTATTTGAAAATAATATAAACGGGTTATTATGAATTTGTCAGTTTCCGGAAAAGCACTAATTATACGAAATAAATGTTGTTGCTTTGGGCGTGCGACAGTGAATGCGTTTTCACAAATGCAATGCTCAAATGCAATGTGGTTCCAAAGAATTTGCATACTTGCAAAATAAGCCTAGTTGTTTATTTTATAAGATGACGTGAATTGCGGATGCCACTATATATCAGAAGTCTTCTGGGAAGTCACCGCTCTGTGGGAACGGAGGGATTGTGGAAGCAGACCTCTGCGGACTGAGGAATATGAAATGTGGTATGCAGCGTTTTCATTCACTATACCCACGTAGATTCACGCTGTACGACGTTGCTAGATGACGCAGAAAACAACCACACCTCAAAGGAGTTAACCGCTTGCCTGACCGGGACACGAAGTGAGAGGGGCCGTTATGAATACTATTCGCTGTTATGTTACCAAACTTCAACACAGAGGTATCTGCGGAATATGTTTAGGAGTGACGAATAGTTGGCTAAGCATACTAATCAAAAACTCTTGTCCCTTTTTCTCAGTCATGCATTATCTCAGAGTTCTTGTAATTTCCCTCTGCTCTTGTTAATAGACATCATGAGTTAGTGTTTATTACGTCAGAGTACACAAATGGCTGCGGACATTTTTCAGGGGCCGCAAGGAATGTCTGGTATGGAAATTGATCGTAACTTCGTATTGATATCGTACTGAAACCCGAAAACATTTCTTCACATGTTTGGCACATAAAATTGTAAAGTATAACATTGCAATTAATAATAGTAATTAGGTTGCAGTCGTAACAGTGACATCGCATCATCTACAGTTGCATTAGTGATTTTATTTCCTATTCTTACTGTTTTAACGATGAACATTCTTCCTCCTAGTCATGTATTTAGAAAACAAACATTGGTATCAAAACTTTGATATTCATAAATCGGTATGAAAATTCATTACGGTACAGTATAATATCAAGTTTCACTTCCCGACAAGCTTTACATAAGGCACAAATACGAGATGCTTCTGAACAAAACAAAATATTAACTGGGGAAAAACGAGTAGAAACATAGGTACTAATTCGAAGATATCCAGATATAGCATAGAACATAACAAATGTTCGCAAGAGGAAAGAGCACATCTGAGCTAAATGGCAGAATATCAAAATGCCAGTTCACGTGATGTGTCCTTGGTGGATCAATATTTATTACCCAGAGATAAACGCACTTTGTGTGTCTAACAATGCCAAGGCATTGTAAGGTGTTCTGGACTTGTGCATGGAAAACACTCGGGTGTTTTAGAGGTCTGCTGCCGGGAACCAAAACATTAGTTCAAGAAAACACTAGAGGCTTTGCAAACGTCGGGCAGAGTGTACCATCTGGCATGGTGATGCTGTGTAAGAAGAGAAGTAGAAAGAAACGTAGACAGAAAAAAACCAGACATTCTAAAAGCTTGTCTCCAGTTCAGAGATTTCGGAGACCTCAACAAAATGAACCTGTGCTGTTTTTAAGAGTACTTCGCTTATCCGAGAAAAAAAATGAAAACTTGGAGCCAATTTTGAAAAACATATTGTTGCCTTTTACGCAAAAATTATGCAAAACCTACCCAGATTGTTAAAAAATCATGCATCACTGTATTTTAATATTTAGTCGCGAGCATTCTTTACAGATGGACAAACGGACAGAGAGGTAAACATTTTGCCGTAAACCAATTTCTAGGTATCCAGGACCCCGAAAAGTGGATTCTGACTACATAGCGAGTTAGAGAAAGTAATTTACTGCATACATGAACAAGAATTACTCACTTTTCCGATATCAGAAATCTACAAAACGAGTTTTCTGCGAAAAAAAATTGCCTTTGCATTCCGCAGCATTGTAATAATTTCTCTATATTACGTACGTAGTAAACGAGAAAGTAAAAAAGGAATTTTTAAAATTTAAACAATATTGTTCATTTAAGGTGAGACGGTAGGCCCTATCCCATCAATGTTAAAACAAGCAACTTTGTGACCCATTTTCTCAGAAACTACGGAATAAATTTTAATGAATTTTTCACTACTTATTAAGTGATATATGAAGAGATTACTGATCCTCAGTTAAGTTGTTATCTCTTTTCTGAAGCGATTTATAATTTTTTTTCCAAAAAACGAATTTTTTCCTCAAAAATGTGCCAAAAAAAATCCTAACACATGAACTAGAGAAGTATTAATAACGATTGAGGATCCACATTGTTAGTATAACTTGGTTTATCGTCAGTAAAAATTTCAAGCAGATAGCTTTAATAGTTTCGGAGATAATGGGGCAAACGTTTGAAAATTTTAACTTCTGAGAAAATGGCACTCAAAGTTTTCAGAGAAGCATATGTTAGGAAAACTTAGAATATTTTTCACTGGAGAGTAACTATAGGCAGCCTACATCATAATAACAGTTTCACTATCTTTTAGACCAGCCTGAGTTTTTCTTTTCTTCTTTCTTGCCTCCTTTGACATTTGCTGGTCATCATATTTTGCCTTTGCAATGCGTAATCTGTCAAGTTCTCTACAAATATCAGCATGGGTTTTCCCATGTGACACACGTAATATTTTCATAACTTCTCATACGGCACACTTTCTATCATTATTTATTCTAACAGCTTCAGATACTCCCTAATTGTAAGGTTCTGATACCAACAAAAGATATTTTGGTATTCTTATACAAATGGTGTTCTTGAATGCCTCACATTCTGTATTTTGCCATATAGCCACCTTCTGAGAAGTTATGTCTTCACTTACTACTATTTTCAACTTCTATATTTACACTACGTTTTTTTCCTTTTAGACTCACTAGGAAGAGTTTCACATGCATTCGGACTCATATCATTATTTTCGTGCTGCAAAGGATTTGATCTGATATGCTGATTTTCTTTGAAAATGCGTTGTTTAATGATTCCTTTACATTTCGACATTGTAGAACATATGAGACATTTATTTTAATTTTGTACCCTATAACACACCATAATTGATAATAAATTGAACTTTATTATGCAACAAACACATCAAGTCAGGCTTCTATATGTGCGGAAAAATTGTTAACTAAATAAATGCATTTACAAAAATTAGACTATCGCACAGGCTGATCAATCAGCACCTGCAGACAAAATTCCTTTACAAAAGTAAACAAAAACTAGCTTTCTGACAAAATTACAACCAGAGATATAAGAAGTTGTATGCGCGGAAGTACAGTAATTTTGCAGTCTGACAGTTGTCAGTGGAATCTTTAAAAATAAATTTCCTACACTTACAGACGGAATAAATCAATGAATTTGGTCTAGAAATGTTCATAAAAGAACATATTATTTAATTATGGAAGAAAAGAAATTCCATTTTTTTAAAAAAATCGGCTTACTGTCTCACCTTAAATACTTTTCTAATAATAAATCATTTTTAGATGTTTATCTCAATGAATTGTTAAAATTCAGTTACATACTGAACCTCATTTAGTTTATAATAATTCCCAAAATTTTTAATGAAAAATACATGTATAAAAATTATAAAGAGTACACACTACGTAAGTACGTACACAAAATTTTAAATACCAAAGAAGAATCATTCTGAGAGTCAAAACCGTTCATTATAGTTTCTTATAAATTATTATACAAGCATGGGGTCTTTTCTTATTTCATGAAGATCACGTAATCACATAGTTCCTTATTCACATCAACCCAGTCACCGACACCTACAAGCCCAAAGTAAACTCACAAACTTTACCACCGCGCAATAGGGTAAGCGGGTGTCCTTCCACAAACCTACAATTTCTCACAACCTTCACGCCGCGATTCTTCCTGAAAGTCCAGAAATAGACGGCAGAGGTAGAGTTCTAATTTAATGGCTGATCGGCAGCCGGCGACGACGCGGCGCGGCGCACTATCCGCTCGGCGCCCACGTCAGCCTCCCGACGCGACGTCCTGAATAACCTCGCAAAATTATGCATCGCCTTGCGCCGCCCGCCCGCCCGCCTTCCGAGGAGGAGGAGAGCGCCCGCCCGCCGTACATGAAAGCAGCGCGCGCCGCGAGGCGGGGCGCGGCGGGGCGAGGCGAGGCGCCGCGCCGCGACCGGCCGCCTGCAATATTCACGCGGCGGCGCAAAGCGGCGCCCGCTGCCGCCCCTCAATAATGCAGCGCGGCGGCTCTTGCGCCGGCTGTAATTCGGCTGCTGATCGGAGGCGCGGCCTTGGAAAAAGGCGTCGTCAATCACCGCGCACCACTGCCTGACTGGCCGCTCCCTCTGTGGGATATAGGTTGATTGATTTTCAATGATTCCGGACGCGTCAACTGCTAAGGTGTTTGTTTCGTAAGTGTAGTGCATGTTTTTCTTGGGGAGGTGGAGGAGGTCTGCCCCCCACTTGATGGCGAGATCCGGCGCCGACATATCGATGGCTAGCGGGGTTTTCCACAACCAGGTATCTGCGACCAGCGGGGCACCGCCGCAGGAGGGTCGTATTAGAGGGTTAGGCATGATGGGGTTTCCATTTCGTACGGACATGGTCCACGTGATGGGGTGGGTCGTGCTCATTATAAAAGTACTGCAAATTTTAATATTTCTTCAGGCCGATAAGTAAAGTAAAATGTAAACATGAACTGAATTGATAATAAAATACATTTCATTCAATTAAATTTTTTCGCATTAATTTAACCACCTAATGGACGAGGAACGCATTAAAGTACGTTCTTCAGTGATTTATCTACCATTTAGTTTAGGCGAATGTCTTATCAAAATTTCACAGTGTTCGTGATGATTTTTCAAGGATTGAATTGTGATAGAGTTCGAGTCTGAAAAAAATGTGTCTGTTTTTTATAGTGATCTAATAAAAAATAGCTTGTTATGTTGAGCCGCTTGCAGGAAAGCAATAAAGGTATCTTGTAGAAGTCAATACCCGTAATGGTTCAAACGAAATTTGAAATAAAAACACTTTTGTAACTGATATATTGTTTGTTATTGCCTTCGATACTAAGATCAATGTACGCTGTATAACTTACCTGAATCGAGAGATTCGTAGTAACGAGGGAAATATGAAAACAGCTGAAAAGTGCTACAAGTTCTCTAATGGAGGAGAATACAAGAGGGAATTGTGGGTGGAAAATATTAAAAGACACACTGAGTCAAGTTAAAAACTACTTAATTGGTGAAAAACTCTATCTGAATCATTAAAATTAAGTGAAAAATAAAAGCATGTATTACCATGGGCGTTAACTGGTTCTAATGATCTCAGACGCCAAAAGGCGCTCGGGCATTTTGTAGCCGCTCGATCAATAAAACCCTTATAAAGTCCTTGGTGGATAAATAACTATATTGCATAATCAGAGTGTAAATAAATGATATTATGCCTGTAAATTCACTACTTTTAACATTAACTGAACTAATCAAGAAAAAGTGTGAAAGCAGGAAATGGAACTTCACCAATGCGTGAATGAAACAATAAAAACACCTGTTGTTTACTTCATTGAATACCGCATTCCAATCAATAAAATCCATTCATGAATAAACACCATCCAGTTCACACATTAATTAATTCACGATGCCTCAGCGATGATGTTTGGGCGAGCACTCTACAACCTCGTTATGACGTGGAGAGGAATCGTGTATGAACCGAAAGATCATAACTCCGAGGTGCTCGATGGCGTCGGTGTTCCTCCATTACAAAGTCAAATCCAGAGAGGGCAAACAACGGCAATG